>CP106730.1:91732278-92418805 GCA_025506655.1 Gossypium rotundifolium
ATTTGAGTTGAAAACCCGAGAAGGGCAGCTCAAAATTTGATCAAAAGTAGGGCATACAGTAGTCTTGCTATGCTCGAAGAAGTATGTTACGTCTTGGGGTATCGACAAAGTACTTTGGATCCCCTGAACACATATTAAGCTCAAAATGGTCCTCAAGAAGTTGGAACAGAGAGGCTCAAGCTGTGATATCTGGGGCACTTAGTTTCCATTTTACCCATTTTTGTTACTTGTGGTTATTTTATTCCTTTCAAAACACCACCGATAAACTTCCTTCTTAATTACATTTGCTAGCTTTGATTAACTTGTTTGTTTCGAGCTATGCTCCCAATCAATTTCTTTTTTTTTTGTCCATTGTTACAATCTTTTTCAGGCATTTTGCATTGAAATAATGATTAGTGGACTAATAATACTTTCATAAAAGGAGTTTTGCATATTACTCTGGAAGCTTCTGAATAATACAAGGACTCGAAACAAGACTATTGTTTAAAACTCACTTAGCTTAAGGTTTGGAAATATTGGAGAAAGATGATTATCTCTTTGGACCTTTTATTGGTTGAACAAAAAGATAGGACATTTCGCCGGTGATACAACCTTGACAAATAACGAGCAATGTTAACCCAACTGTAAAAATGGATCATTCTCGGGAAAAGAAAAATCATGCTCTGCATTCATGCATATATCAGGCATATACATCTGGTCATGACAATCAGAGAATGGAAGGTGTAGTAGACCAAATTGATTGAATAAGTTACGAATTCTATACCCTGAGTCATAGTGGGGTGGTTGAGATAATACAAATCCTACAACTTGAAGTTGCAGTAAGATGGATGGGAGGAAACAAACGTTATTCTCCTAAAGTTTCAGTGAGAGGTACAAACTTTATGTCCCAGAAGGTACAGTGGAAGGGACTCTGAAATCACAGCGGGGCAAGCTTGTTGAGCAGAATATGATTGTTCCTTTGGATTTTCTATCAAAGATACTGGCTGAATGAGAAAGCATGATAACGCATCAGTGATAGAACCTTAATGAACTACGAGTAATGACGACCCCAAGCATTTAAAAAGGGATCATTTCATTTTGCATTCATACATCATTTTAAAGCACATTTAGTTAAGAGCATTCGACTCATTGCATCCTAATCATCATAAAAAGACCATTCTCATGACATTCTGCATTCATGCAAATGTCATCCATTGTCATTTAGTTAGGAGCATTCGATTCATTCTGATCATTGCATCCTAATCATTGTAAAAAGACCATCCTCACGACATTCTGCATTCATGAAAGTGTCGTCCATAACACATGTAGCTAGGAGGCTTTGAGTCATTTTGATCATAGCATCTTCATCATTTGCATAAGCATAAGCACAAAAATTCATTCTACAGGACAGGTTCCTCAAAGAACGGTGTAACAATATTGAAGTTCAGATTTTGTTCCCTCGAGATGATAGTGGAGCAGACTGAAGATTGAAGTCTTCTTGAAGATAGTAAGGAAGCACATTGGAAAGTTCAGATTTTGTTCCCTCAATATGGTAGTGGAGCAGACTGAAGATTGAAGTCTTCCTGAAGATAGTAAATAAGCAAATTGGAAAGTTTAGATTTTGTTCCTTCGAGATGGTAGGGGAGCAGACTGAAGATTGAAATCTTCCTGAAGATAGTAAGGACGCAAATTGAAAAGTTCTGAATTCTCATTTCCTCGACGTTCCAGTGAAGTAGGTTGAGATTTCAAATCCCGTCTCCCAGAGTTAACAATGAGAATCAATCATTATTCCTTTGAAGTTTCAGTAAGAGAAAATAGAGATTACAAATCTCTTCTCCCTAAATTCTTATTTCCTCGAAGTTCTCGTGGAGTAGGTTGAGATTACAAATCCCGTCTCCCTGAGTTAACAATGAGGTTACATCCTTAATTCTTTGAAGTTTTAGTAAGAGAAGATAGAGATTACAAATACCTTCTCCCTGAATTCTTATTTCCTCGAAGTTCCTGAAACACCCCAAACCTGGCCCATGAGACTTGACCGGATCTGGTATGTTCCCCGGTGTAAACCGTTTCAAATTCTTTTGTTACTTAGGAAAAACTTGTGTGATTTGGAAGAAAGATCATTTTGGGTTGGGCTTGAGTTGAAAACAAGTTTATTTCATTGTTGAAATCCTTTACTTTAGGTGACAAAAGCGTTTGGGCTTCGTTTTAAAAAAATGATTACTTAATCTTTTAATAAATAAAGGCTTGTAAGCTTAACAAATAAAAGCAGAATAAAATAATTCTACTAAGGCCTTATTACATCAAATAATTCCCAAAATTAAAACCAAAATAAACTCTAAAATACTTAAAATAAAATAGTTCAAATAAAAGAAATCAACTTCACATGGCCTCCACTAATCATCTGCCACCGGTCCATCACCGGTCGTCACTTGAAAAGTAATCCCACAACGGGTGAGTCAATGAGACTCAATGTGTAACCAACACTAAAATTTAATATTTCAGGCATAGAATATCATTCATGCTCAAAAAGCATTTAAACAATATGATGCAACCCAACCCAAACATATAAGCCATCCGCTACACACCACCGTACCATCATCCTTGCAGTGGGGACTACTAAGTCAACCTCCATCCGCTACACACCATCGGCGTCATTGCGGTCGGCGTTTCATCGCCTTTATAAAATTTGTGGTCTTAGGTCACCACATTTAGAATTCGTGGTCTTAGGTCACCACATTCGGTTTACGTGGTCTTAGGTCACCACATTCGATTTCGTGGTCTTAGGTCACCACATTAACTTCCCTTTTCATATAACCCATATGCCCCATATCATACATATCATGCAATATCATACTTTTATTCACATTCTTATCACTTTTTACATTTTTATCACTTTTCACATGTTAAAAATAACATATATTCATATTCCTAGTAGGAGTAGGAAACGTACCTTAGTACTTTGTACCATTGTATGGTACTTTAGCCATGCTTTTCACAATCTTAATAACATATTTAATTTAAAACATAGCCATGAACGTATTAAAACTTAGGGTAGGGTACACACCTGATTCGCTTAAGGTTTCCAATCCAAATCCCGAAAAGCTTGATCTAATGCCTTAGACCTTAAATCTCTACATTTAATCAATCATTCAATACTTAGTAAGCCATTCGGCCATAAATCCAAATCCTAGTAGGATTAGTACACTAAAACTTACCTTGGTGCCAAATCCCGAAATCTTCACTATACTCTTTTTTGTATTCGACAAAGCTTTAAATCACTTTAACAAATTAGTTTCGGCTTTTGAATAAATATGAACTAGATCTAAAACACCAAAAATAGGCCTTGGCCAAATATTTGCATGTCTAACCTTGTGGATTTTAAATCCCGAAATTCACCGAATAACTAGGGAACACGCGGCCTATGGTGTACCTTCGGGAAAAGAACTCCTTCTTGTAGTTGACTTAAACAAATCCCGAAAAGATCTCTTCAAAGTTTCGACAACAAGATATTAATGGGGTTAGTCCTAGATTTCGGCAAATCTTAAAAGAAAAAGGATGAAAATCGAATGATAACTATTCTTACCCTTAATACAGAAGTCGACAACCCCTTGTTTGAAGTCTCAAAACTATTCGGCTATGGCCTTGATTTTAGCAAACTTTTGGCTTTTGGAAGATTATGAAAGAAGAAGAGAAAAGAGTTTGAGCAATTTGGTAATGAAGTTTCGACTACACAATGTGTATTTTCGGCTTGGCAAAACAATGAAGAAAGGAGATATTTGCTAGAGAGAATTCGGCAGAGAGAAAGTTAGAAGAAGGAATGAATGGCCCTCTTTTCCTTTTATAGTCGAAATTACTAACTTAGAATCCCTTACTTGGCCATCACTCTTCTATTTTGATAGCTTTATCTCTTTAATTAAAAATTAAAGAATAATCCCTCAATTATCTCTTTGAAAATAATCTAAAATAAATCATCATTTATCCACCTATTTAGCCGAGTTTTAAAGAGAATTAAACTCTTCCCTTAAGAGTCCCTATTGTCGTTCATTGCTTCCTCTTTAAGTAATTAAATAAAAATCACTTAAAGTCTTAGCTAGATGCCGTCCACCCCCTTCCCTTGATGAGCCGAATTTAAACTTATTCTATTGGACTCCTTGTGGCCATACGAGGCCTAAATTATCCAACAAAGTAGTGCCTCCCTATGATTAGTTTAGCTTTAATAACGAATTGGGCCGCAAGCCCAATTCAGACGCAAAAACACTCTCAGAAATGCTCTCCTTGCTGCTCGAACCTAAGCTTGCACACATGCTGGTGGCGTCATTTACTGGGCTTTAAGTGGTGCCTCCTTGCCACTTTTCCAAGCCCTATTCTTGTGTCAAATTCCTCCTATTAATTTTCTTAAGGCCACCTTGCCTTAGTTTCCTCTTTTTAAACTTTAAAACTTGACATTTCCTTACATTTCCAGGTTTCCAAAAACGTTCGTTTCCCTCCTTTAACCTAACATTTCCTTACATTTCCAAGTTTCCCGAAATGTTTACTTTCCTCTTTTGAATCATTTCTAAATCATTTCCTTACATTTCCTAGTTTCCAAAAATGTTCACTTTGAACTTAACATTTCCTTACATTTCCAGGTTTCCAAAAACGTTCAAAATACATTCATAACACATAAGACATGGCGGTTAAATGCGATTAAACCGAAAATGCATAGGCCCTTTTCGTGGATGTTACGCTTCTACCCCTTAACATAATTTCGTCCTCGAAATTGCTTACTATCATTCAAACCTAACTCATCACACTCGCGCTTGTCACAAGACTCGATCTTAACAAAACTAACACATTTCTTAGATACTACCTCGACCACGTCCCACTAGAACTCATTACTAACGTCGCGATTTAATCGATTAAAAAGTTTTATGCATTAGTTCTTTGTTCCACTTGCTTATCCGCGAATAGTTTTATAAAAGGAGTTTAATAGTGGTTCTCTCGATCAAACAAAGTCTCAACTCAAGTTCACCATTCTAATTCGAGATTCACATTCACATTCACATTCATCCATCTCGATAGAGACACATTTATTCACAACATTCACTTCACTACTTTGGGCATTCTGATCATTCCCCATCCGGGGTAATTTCGTCATTTTTCCTATAAGGGTATTTTGGTAATAAATCGTGGTCAATTCAAAATAATCTTTATAAATCAAAAGTATTTCAAAATTTACAAAAACTCGAGGTTATCTTGAAAATTTGTTTTCCAAATCAATGTTATGTAAATTTTAAATCGGGTTATTTGGTAATTTTAAAAGTTAGGGGCATTTAGTAAATTCTCCAAATTAGGGTATCTTGATATTTGTAAAAAAAGTTTTGATATTTTTGTAAAGTAGAAACAATTTAGCAAAAAGTCGAGGGTATTTTTGAAAATCTTAAAACTAAGGGTATTTTATTAATTTACAACACGGGGGCATTTTAGTAATTTTCCCAAATCAAAGTACCTTGAATTTTTCAAGTAAAATAGAGTTTTTGGACACTTTTTCAAAATAAAGAAATTTTACTACAATCGAGGGTAATATGGTAATTTTAGAAACCAAGGGCATTTTTTGTAATTTTATAGCCAGGGGTATTTTAGTAATTTTGGCAAACCAAAAATTTTTTTTTCCAGAAATTTTCAAAATAGATTTTTTTGCAAATCGAAGGGTTAATTTAAGGATTTTAAAAAAAAACTAAGGTTTTTATAAAAATATGGCTAGTCCCTTTCGGGTTTTAATCATTGGTTTAGCCAGATGACTAAGTCCTCTTGGTTAGGGTGAGCAGTTACTACGCACTGGTAGGATTCGAGTAAAGAGGAGGTGAGTCGCTAGGACTACTTAAATACCAAGCTCTTCATGAATCCACTCCTAGACATGCGCACAATGATTTACCACACCTAGCTCGGCGACTTAATCACGGTTTGTCTAATGGTCCTTAAGTCTTATGTACTTGTGTTTTTGAGTAGACTAGTCCTAGGGTTCAACAGATCCTAGTTCACTAATCTACGTTGCCATAAAAGCCTATACATTTCACATATTCAAATCATTTCAGAAGTCAGAAGCACTTACCAGTGGACTTGAATCGAGACTTAGTGGGCCATGCCGAAAAAACTGCTTAATTCACAAAATCCATTTTGGGCTTAACTTTGAAAACGTTTGGGCCTTAAACCCAAGGCCGAGAGTTTAAAACTGGCTCGATACCAAATTGAAACACCCCAAACTCGCCCACGAGCCTTGACCGGATCTGGTATGTTCCGGTGTAAACTGTTTCAAATTCTTTTGTTACTTAGGAAAAACTTGTGTGATTTGGAAGAAAGATCGTTTTGGGTTGGGCTTGAGTTGAAAACAAGTTTATTTCATTGTTGAAATCCTTTACTTTAGGTGACAAAACGTTTGGGCTTCATTTTTAAAAAAAATGATTACTTAATCTTTTAATAAATAAAGGCTTGTAAGCAACAAATAAAAAGCAGAATAAAATAATTCTACTAAGGCCTTATTACATCAAATAATTCCCAAAATTAAAACCAAAATAAACTCTAAAATACTTAAAATAAAATAGTCCAAATAAAAGAAATCAACTTCACATGGCCTCCACTAATCATCTGGGCAGGTCCATCACTAGTCGTCACCTGAAAAGTAATCCCACAACGGGGTGAGTCAATGACTCAATGTGTAACCAACACTAAAATTTAATATTTCAGGCATACAATATCATTCATGTTCAAAAAGCATTTAAACAATATAATGCAACCCAAACCCAAACCTATAAGCCATCCACTACACACCACCCATACCATCCTCGCACATGTGGGGACTACTAAGTCAACCCTCCATCCGCTACACACCATCGAAGGCGTCATTGCGGTCGGCGTGCTTCATCGCCTCTTATAAAATTCGTGGTCTTAGGTCACCACATTTAGAATTCGTGGTCTTAGGTCACCACATTCAGCTTCGTGGTCTTAGGTCACCACATTCGATTTCGTGGTCTTAGGTCACCACATTAACTTCCCTTTTCATATAACCCATATGCCCCATATCATACATATCATGCAATATCATACTTTTATTCACATTCTTATCACTTTTCACATTTTATCACTTTTCACATGTTAAAAATAACATATATTCATCTTCCTAGTAGGAGTAGGAAGCGTGCCTTAGTACTTTGTACCATTGTATGGTACTTTAGCCATGCTTTTCACAATCTTAATAACATATTTAATTTAAAACATAGCCATAAGCGTATTAAAACTTAGGGTAGGGTACACACCGATTAAACAAGGTTTCCAATCCAAATCCCAAAAGCTTGATCTAATGCCTTAGATCTTAAATCTCTACATTTAATCAATCATTCAATACTTAGTAAGCCATTGACCATAAATCCAAATCCTAGTAGGATTAGTACACTAAAACTTACCTTGGTGCCAAATCCAAAATCTTCACTATACTCTTTTTTGTATTCGGCAAAGCTTTAAATCACTTTAACAAATTAGTTTGACTTTTGAATAAATATGAACTAGACCTAAAACACCAAAAATAGGCCTTGGCGAATATTCGCATGTCTTACCTTGTGGATTTTAAATCCGAAATTCACCGAATAACTAGGGAACACGCTGCTATGGTGTACCTTCGGAAAAGAACTTCTCCTTCTTGTAGTTGACTTAAACAATTCGAAAAGATCTCTTCAAAGTTTGACAATAAGATATTAATGGGGTTAGTCCTAGATTTGACAAATCTTAAAAGAAAAGGATGAAAATCGAATGATAACTAGTTCTTACCCTTAATCTGAAGTCGACAACCCCTTGTTTGAAGTCTCAAAACTATTCACTATGGCCTTGATTTTAGCAAACTTTCAGTTTTGGAAGATTATGAAATAATAAGAGAAAAGAGTTTGAGCAATTTGGTAATGAAGTTTCGACTACACGGTGTATTTTGACAGCAAAACAATGAAGAAAGGAGATATTTGCTAGAGAGAATTCATGAGAGAAAGTTAGAAGAAGGAATGAATGGCCCTCTTTTCCTTTTATAGCCAAAATTACTAACTTAGAATCCCTTACTTGGCCATCACTCTTCTATTTTGATAGCTTTATCTCTTTAATTAAAATTAAAGAATAATCCTCAATTATCTCTTTGAAAATAATCTAAAATAAATCATCATTTATCCACCTATTTAGCCGAGTTTTAAGGAGAATTAAACTCTTCCTTAAGAGTCCCTATTGCCGTTCATTGCTTCCTCTTTAAGTAATTAAATAAAAATCACTTAAAGTCTTAGCTAGATCTTGTCCACCCCTTCCCTTGATGAGTGGATTTAAACTTATTCTATTGGACTCCTTGTGGCCATACGAGGCCCAAATTATCCACCTAAGTGGCGCCTCCCTATGATTAGTTTAGCTTTAATAGCGAATTGGGCATAAGCCCAATTCGAACATAAAACACTCTCGAAATGCTCTCCTTCTGCTCGAACCTAAGCTTGCACACATGCTAGTGGCGTCATTCTTTGGGCTTTAAGTGGTGCCTCCTTGCCACTTTTCCAAGCCACATTCTTGTGTCAAATTCCTCCTATTAATTTTCTTAAGGCCACCTTGTCTTAGTTTCCTCTTTTAAAGCTGTAAAACTTGACATTTCCTTACATTTCTAGGTTTCCAAAAATGTTCGTTTCCCTCCTTTAACCTAACATTTCCTTACATTTCCAAGTTTCCCAAAATGTTTACTTTCCTCTTTTGAATCATTTCTAAATCATTTCCTTACATTTCCTAATTTCCAAAAATGTTCACTTTGAACTTAACATTTCCTTACATTTCCAGGTTTCCAAAACCGTTCAAAATACATTCATAACATATAAGACATGTCAATTCGTACGATTAAACCGAAAATGCATAGGCCCTTTTCAGGATGTTACAGTTCTCGTGGAGTAGGTTGAGATTACGAATCCCGTCTCCCTGAGTTAACAATGAGGTCACATCTTTAATTCTTTGAAGTTTCAGTTAGAGAAGATGGAGATTGCGAATCTCTTCTCCCTGAATCCTTATTTCCTCGAAACTCCCGTGGAGTAGGTTGAGATTACAAATCCCGTCTCCCTGATTTAACAATGAGGTTACATCCTTAATTCTCTGAAGTTTCAGTAAGAGAAGATGGAGATTACAAATCTCTTCTCCCTGAATTCTTATTTCCTCGAAGTTCCCGTGGAGTAGGTTGAGATTACAAATCCCGTCTCCCTGAGTTAACAATGAGGATAAGTCCTTATTTCTTTGAAGTTTCGATAGAGAAGATGGAGACTACGAATCTCTTCTCCCTGAATTCTTATTTCCTCGAAGTTCTTGTGGAGTAATAAGTAAATCAAAGAAATTAGTCTGGTGGTCCTTAAGTTTACAGGGATCAGATTGAAGATAGCAGATTTGACCTTCCTGAAGTTGTAGGAAGTAGATCGAAGACATCGGTCCGTAGTCCACGAGTTTGCGAGGATCGATTGAAGAAAGTAGATCGACATTCTGAAAGTTGCGGAAGCGGATCGAAGGCATCGATCGGTGATCCACGAGTTCTGAGGATCAAATTGAAGAAAGCATATGTGATATTCCTAAAGTTCTGAAGTAGATCGAATACATCGGTCCGGTGATCCACGAGTTTGCGGGGATCGAGTTGAAGCAGTTGACATTCACGAAGTTACTGAGCGGATCGAATACATCGATCTAGTGATCCACGAGTTTGCGAGGATCAGATTGAAAATAGTAGATTTGACCTTCCTAAAGTTACGAGAAGCGGTCGAAGACATCGATCTGGTGATCCACGAGTTTGCGGGGATCGATTGAGGATAGCAGACTTGGCGATTCGATGTTGTAGAAGCGGATCGCGGTGAAAGATTAAAGCGAAAATCCTATACCTCGAAGTTGCGGCGATAGAGTGGATCAAAACAACAAGATGCGATGGACGAAATGAGGCTACAAAAGAAGTTGGGGCTTAGCAGGCCCGGGCAAAATGGGCCTTTTGAAAGTCTTTCCTCCATTCTCGTTACACGACAATGAGCAAAGAGGGGCAGCTGTACGAGCTCATTTTCCCGGCCCATCTTACAACTCAAATTACCCAAACCCGGGGCCCATTAAGTCCCTAACCCAAATAAACCCAATTAACTCTAAACCCAAACCCAATTCCAAAGCCCACTACAACACCAACCCAATACTCAAACTAGGGTTTCAGAAAAGCTGAAACCCTAGCCTCTGTAGCCACTTGCCTCTGCTACACTGCCGCGCCACTTGCCTGCCACCGCCACTGGCCACTGCGCTCAGCACCGCCCAAACCTGCAAACAAGACAAGAAATAGACAGCAACAGCGGCAATAAGTAATATTTTGTAATTTTCAATGGCTATATAAGCCGAACAAAGAACCATGTAAAGGATCTTTTTTTTTAATGGAGAAACAGATTCAACATATTCAAACAAAAAAAAATCGAAATAGCAAGCATCGATTAAACCACTAAAATTAGAATCAAAAGCAGGAGGAAAAGAGGTGATTCTTTTTGTTTTCCCTTTTATCATTTTGAAATATTCTTTTTCTTTCCTTGGCATATACATACATATAAAATAAAACTAAAACTACATATTTTACCCTTTTTAAAGTTCCACCCAGTGTATGGTGGCGGTGATTCTCCGTGATGGGCGTGGTGGTCCGACGGCCAAATTTATTAAGCTCCTTGGCCCATGAGAGAAAATAAAAAAAGGGATTAGGGTTTTTTAAGCATCTGAAAAAATGAGGTCTTTGGGATTTTTTTTACTTATAGGCCCCCAAAGCGCGTCGTTTGGGAATTTGGTTTAACGCTCAAAACGACGTCATTTTGAGCCAACCCGATTTTGACCCAGCCGAGCCTAGGATCGCGTGTTTTTAAAGGAAGGGCTAATTGCACTTTTAGCCCTTAGCCTTTTTATTGTTTTATAATTAGATTTTATTATTTCAAAATCTCGCCCAATCTTTTATTTTGGTTTTCAATTTGGTCTCCCTCATTGTAGCGCGTTTTGGCGGGAGGATTTATTCCATATTTGGTCCCTCCGCTTCCTCCTACGCATAAAATAGGTCCTTTTCTTTTATTTTATTTGAATTGACTAAAACTGTCATTTTAAGTTCAATTTACTCCCTTTTTAGTTATTTTGCAATTAATATTATCGTTGTTATTACTACTTTACTATCTTTATTATTATTAGTATCCTTTGTTTTTTTTATTTTTTATTTACTAACATACATTATCATTATTATCCTTACTTATTTATTTATTTATTAGTATTATTCATTTATTATTGTAATATTATTTATTATCATTACCTCATTTTACTATTACTTTATTCTATTACTATTTTATTCTTTTATTTTTATTTCTTTTACATTTATTACTATTATTATCATTTCATTATTATTTCATTATTTCATTTATATTTATTACTATTTTCACTTTTTTTGTTGTTGTTATTATTATTATTATTATTATTATTATTATTATTATTATTATTATTAGTTTCATCATTATTACTATTTCTTATTTTATCATTTTATATTCCTATCTATATTTATTTCCTTAGTTTGATACTATTATTATCTATTTAATTTTATTTATCTCTTTATACTTATATTATTTTATGTATATACTTCTATTTTCACTAGTATTATTATTTTATATATTTTACTCCCATTATTTTTATCATCATTATTATTTTATCATTATTTTCTACTCTTTAATATCGATTATTATTGTAATACTTTTATTTTATCACTACCTATGTTATTACTTTTACTTTACCATTATTATTAATATCTTAGTATCACTTGTACTAGTGTATTATTTTACATCGTTATTTTATTATTATTATTCTTTTCACCTATAACATCTTGTTTTCATATTATCATTTGTCGCATTAATCTTTCTCGACAAATCGGGTTTTAAAAATAACCGATATTTAGCATTAAAGATTCGGAAGATCGAGCCCTAACTTCTGGGTTACGATTTTCTCGCTTAAGTTAAACAACGAATATCCTTTCAAAATCACAAATTCAGTTTTAAATTGACATTTCGTATTAGAGACTCGAGAAGATCGAGCCCTAACTCACTGGTTCGGCTTTCCTCGTTTAAACTAAACAACGGAATATCCCTTTTGAAATGCGATTTAAGTTTTAAACAAAACACTTGATCTCGGATATTGAAATGTCGCATACTAACTTCTTGGACTCGACACCTAGATACTTGAGATAAGCTCCTTTTTCCAAAATAGAGGCAATATTCCTAATTTGGACCTTGAGAAATGAGCCCTAACTTCTGGGTTCGATTTCTCGTTTGACAAATAATGGAGATCCTCTTCAAATAAAAACCAAGTTTCAAAAGGCGAGCTTAGTTTGGGAGTTTAAAGTATTGTGCCCTAACTTCTTGGACATGATGCTTTATCTCTTGAAAATAAGATAACCTTAACATCCTTCTAATTCCTTGATTTTGAAAATAAAAAGCATTGTATTTTGAACCCTTTCAAAGTTTTCAACAAATAGGACATCAATCAATCGGTTTGGTACCAATTTGAGGCGTGTCGAGGTGCTAATCCTTCCTCGCACGTAATCGACTCTGAACCCGTTTTCTCAAAGTTCGTGGACCAAAAAGCCTTTGTTTTAGTAAATTAAATGTTTTATTAAAACAAAGGTGATCCGATCACACCAAATAAAGATCGGTGGCGACTCCTTTCTTTTCGTTTTCAAAACCCAGAATTAATGGCGTCGTTCTTTGTTTCATCAAAAAATGGTTATGACAATAGACTTCTTGTTTTAGTTTTATGATAACTTTGTAAAGGGACTGTAAACTGGACTGTTTAATTTTTTTTGGTTTTGTGTTTTTTCCCCTACTGTTTCGTTGTTTTTGTCTTATGTGTGCTAGGTATCCTTGTTGGTTCTTTCTATGATGTGCTTTCCTGTTATAAGTTTAGATTTCTTTTACTGCTTTGGGATTTTTGTTTTTATTTTTGTCGAAACCATTCTTTTTGAAAGGTCTATTTTTATTTAAAAAATAAAAATAGGAGTCGCCACCGATCATTTTTATGAGGTGTGATCGGGTCATCTCTTAACGTTTTAATTTATTAAGACAACAGTTTTAGTCTATGAAATTCAGAAAAATGGTTTTTGGGAGTCAATTATGTACGAGGAAGGATTAGCGCACTCTCGTAACGCCTAAAATTGGTAGCTAATTGATTAATTCGTGTCTTAGTGTCGAAAGTTAAAAACTTAAAAATAATTTAAAAATACGATCTCTCTTTGTATTGATGTTAATTTTGCTCACAAATTGCTTGAATGAATTGAAATATACGTTAAAGACCCTCTCATCTCGAGATAATAAAATGTCGCATCCAATAAGTCATGACACGACACCTTGAACTTTTGAGAATAAGTTTGCCTTTGTTTTTTTTTTTTAAATCTCATGTATTTTAATTTTGAAACGATATTCGGTTATTCAAGTTCAACGAGAAAATCGAAATCCCGTTAGTTAAGGTACGATTTCTCGAATCTCCCAAATACTGAACATTGCCTATTCTTTGAAAATTTGTTTTGAATAATAATAGGTGTAATATTTAAACGATGTGTATTTATCTTATTTAATAATATAAACACAACTAATTATATTTAAGCATAATGCATGATGATATGACCATAATAATAAAACACCAAATAATAACGAAGGCAATAATCATGTTAAAATCGTTAATTTTAATACTAATTAAATAATAAATAATAAAAATAATGATGACAATAACAAAAATAAAAATAATAACAATAATACATAAAATGTGCAAAGAAAAATAAAAATCTAAATTTTTAGAGTAAAAAATAAAAGAACAAAATGCACACTAAAAAAAATAAAAAAAAAAAAAACAAATCGATTTCAAGTATTAAAAAAGTAAAGGTATAATAAATAAATGAATAAAAGAAAATATAATAAAAATAATATATAAAAATCTATAAAGGGGCAAAATTAAATAAAATAAATGTCTAAAGGACTAAATTGAAGTTTAAACGAAACTTTGGGCAAAAATCGAGAATGAAAATAAGGTAAATGACCAATTGTAACGCGCAAATAACAGGGAGAGACCAAATAGGGAAATATCTCTGTCCTCCAAAACACACAGTTCCAGTAGGGACTAAAATAAACTAAACGGGAAATTATCAAGACAAATTACAAAAAACAAAAAAAAATGAAAATAGGACTAAATTAAAACAACCCAAAAATACGAAAGGATCAGGGGTGTAAATAGCCCAAAAATAAAAAACACGAGGATCCCCCTGGAGCGGGTCGGGTCGCGCGCAGGTAGGCCTTAAATTGCGTCGTTTTAGCTCTAAAGAACCCTAGGTGAAATGGCGTCGTTTCACTATTATTATATTAATAATAAAATTAAAACTTTATTTTTAACCCTATTCTTCAAAAAAAAAAAGAAGAACTTTCTCAACTCTCCGAACTCTGGCCTATGCTCCGGCACCGGACCACCGTGGCGGTCGCTGGTCACCGGCGATGGTGCTGCCGTACACGATGGCGGAAGAACACCAAAAGGCACCCTTTTTAACCCCCTTTTCAAAAAGAAACCAAATCTGGGGTTTAAGTCCCCAAAATCTAACCGATGCTCGGCCATGGGCAAAGAAACCGAAAGGTTTCACCTTTTCCCGACTAGGCCTTTGACGGAACCTTGATGGGTTCTTAGGCTTCTCGAATCGGAGGGAAAGGGGCTGATGGCGATTCTTGGGTAAGTGTTTTCTTCTCTTTTTTTAGGGTTTCAAAAAAAATAAAAGATAGAAATAAAAAAACTTTTTTATTTTTATTATTATTTCAAAATTAAAAAAAAATCACCTTTTGCTTTGAGTTTTTTTATTAATCTTGTATATCTGTAAAAAAAATTACATTGATGATGGGGGCTTTTATAGCCAATTTACACATTGTTTGGTCACTGTTCTTGCATTGTTTCTTCTGTTGTGGTTTCTGTTGTGTTTATGTCTTTTTTATGTTCTTTTGCAGGTTTTGGTGAGGTCAACAGAGAGGAAACCCACCATTTTGGTGCAAGAGAGGTCACCTCGGGGGGCGAGTGCGCTGGCTCGGCACATGGAGGCAGCGGCGCACAAGGGAGGCGTGGCGCAATGGTTAAGGGCTAGGGTTTTCTGCCGAAAATGTTCAAGCATTTTTGGGCCACTGGGCCTTATAATTTTGGGCTTAGGTTTTTTTAAATTATTTGGGTTGTTTTGTAATTGATCTGGACTTTTAATTTTGGTATTTTTATTTGGTTTTATTGGTTTTGGGCCCAGGGTAATTGGGCCTATTACAGCTGCCCCTCTTTGCTTATTTGTCATGTAACGAGAATGGAGTAAAGACTTTTAAGAAGGACTAACTTTGCTCTGTCTTGTTGAACCTTGACCTCTTGAAACTTATTTTCTTCAAGGAGCCTCTCTCTAACCCACTACAACTTCAGGGAGCTAGACTTGTAGCTTTAATCTGCTCCAATACAACTTCAGGGAGATGAGATTTGCTATCTTAGATCTACTCCATTGCAACTTCAGGGAGGTAAGACCTGTAGCTTCAATTTGCTCCACTACAACCTTAGGGAGATAAGATTTGTAATTTGTAGCTTTAATATGTTTCACTACCACTTCAGAGAAATAAGTTTCACTATCTTCAGTCTGCTCCACTGTAACTTTAGGGGGATAAGACTTGTAACTTCAACCTGCTCCACTGCAACTTTAGGGAGATAAGATTTGTAATTTGTAGCTTTAATCTGTTTCACTGTCACTTCAGAGAAATAAGATTCGCTATCTTTAGTCTGCTCCACTGCAACTTCAGGGAGATAAGACTTGTAACTTCAACCTGCCCCACTGCAACTTTAGGGAGATAAGGTTTATAGCTTTAATCTGCTCTACTGCAACTTCAGAGAGGTAAGATTTGCTATCTTCGATCTACTCCACTGTAACTTTCGGAAGATAAGATTTGTGGCTTTAATCTGCTCTATTGCGACTTTAGGGAGATAAGATTCACCATGATGACTATAATCTGTCCCACTGTAACTCTAGGGGTATAAGATTTATGGTTTCACTGATTTGTTACACCATTCTTTGGGGAACATGACCTACAAAATCCATTTCATGAGCCTATTTGTGCCTAATGATTAGGATGTCCATGATCAGGATGAATCAAATGCTCCTAACTAGATGCCTATGAATGATATTTGCATGAATGCAGAATGTCATTTTTCAGGAATGATCCCTTTTTAATGCTTAGGTTGTCATTGCTCGTTATTAATCAAGTTTCTATCACTGATATGTTACCATGCCTTCTAGTTCAGCTGGTATTTTTAACAGAAAAATCCAAAGAAATAGTCACAATTTAGACTATTTTGTCTCAAATGTTTCCAACCCCTAAGTTTGGTTAGTTCTTAAATAGTGGTCTTGTTTTCAGATCCTTGTACTATTTTAGAAACCTTTCAGAGTAATATGCAGAACTCCCTTTACTTGAATATTATTAGTCCATTAATCGTTATTTCAATGTAAAAATGCTTGAAAAAGATTGTAGTAATGGACAAGATCGAAGTTTATCAGGAGCAAGGCTTGAAATGAATAGATTAATCAAAATAGCAAATTTTCTTAAATACAAAGTGAATAAGATGAAAACAGGTGTCCCAGATATCGTAGCATGAGCTTCTCCGCACAAACTCCACGAGAACGCTTTGAACTTGATATGTGTTTAGAAGACCTAGAATACTTTGTTGATACTCCAAGACGTAGCATCTCTCCTCCTTGTTCATTCAGGGATAACAAGACTACCACATGCCCCATCTTTGATCAAGATTTGAATTGCCATTTTTTTCAATTCAAAACCCTTTTGGTCTCAATGCGCCCTTTTACGAGTTTTCACCTTGGCATTTCCCCTTCTTTTTTATAGGTAAAGTACTTCTTGACTGAAACTGAATTCACAGGATTGGGCAAGTTCTCGCCATCTATCTCAGTTAAAATCAGCGCTCCTCCGGAAAAGGCTTTCTTTACCACATAAGGCCCTTCCCAGTTTGACATCCACTTTCCTCTGAAATCCTTTTGTATGGGCAGGATCTTTTTTAATACTAGGTCCCCCTCATGGAATTCTCTAGGACGAACCTTTTTGTTATAAGCTCGCATCATTCGATTTTGAAACATCTGACCATGACGGATGGCTTTCAACCTTTTCTCTTCAATCAAGTTTAACTGATCATATCAGGATTGGATCCATTCTGCTTCATCCAACTTCAATTCTGCCAAAACTCAGAGAGAAAGAATCTTGAATTTAATGGGTAAAACTGCCTCCATTCCATAAACTAAAGAGAAAGGCATCACCCCAGTTGAGGTCTTGACAGATGTTCGATAAGCATAGAGGGAAAATGGTAACTTCTCATGCCAATCTTTATAAGTCTCAATCATTTTCCCCACAATTTTTTAATGTTCTTATTGGCTGTCTCCACTGCACCATTCATTTTTTGGCGATATGGTGATGAGTTGTGGTGTTTGATCTTGAAATGACTGCAGACTTCTGATATCGTGCTATTGTTCAGATTTAGTGCATTGTCAGATATGATCCTTTCTGGTATTCTATATCGACATATGATCTCCTTCTTTAAGAACTTGCTGACTGCCAACTTTGTGACATTGGCATATGAAGTGGCTTCTACCTATTTTGTAAAGTAATCGATGACCACGTAGATGAATCGATGCCCGTTAAAAGCTTTGGGTGAAATTGGCCCAATGACATCCATGCCCCACATAGAGAAAGGCCACGGAGAAGTCATAACATGAAGAGGTGAGGGAGGTACATGAATTTTATCTCCATAAATTTGACACTTATGGCATTTCTTGGCATAACTGATGCAATCTCCTTCCATGGTGGACCAATAATACCCGAATCTTATTATTTGCCTAGCCATTGTAAAACCATTAGCATGTGTTCTGCAGACCCCCTCGTGAACTTCTTCCAGGATTTTCTTAGCCTCGACAGCGTCTACACATCTTAGTAGCACCTGATCTTTTCTCCTTTTATATATGATCTCTCCATCTAAGATATAGTCGTTGGCCAGTCTTCTCAATGTCTTTTTATCATTCTCAGATGCTTGGTCAGGGTATTCACGATTCTTTATATATCGCAGTATATTGTTATACCAAGGATGGTTATCCTCTTCTTCTTCTTCTTCGATGTTGTAAAAATGAGCCGGAATCTCATAAATACTCATCTGGATAGGCTTTACATCCTCTTGTTTGTTCAGTTTGACCATCGAAGCCAAAGTAGCTAAGACATCAGCCATCTAATTTTCATCTCGCGGGAGGTAATAGAAGGTGATGTCATCAAACTTCTCAATTAACTCAAGAACCAAACTTCGATAATTATTAACTTGGGATCTCTTGTCTCCCATTCTCCCTTGAGTTGATAGATCACTAGTGCCGAATCCCTATATACCTCTAGGACTTTGATCTTATGTTCTATGGCTGCACGAATACCCATAATGATGCTTCGTATTCTGCCATATTATTTGTGCAATCAAAATACAATTTGCTAATAAAGGGATAATGATCTCCGTTTGGGAATACCAGGACTGCTCCAATTCTGTTACCTACAGCGTTTGAGGCTCCGTCAAAGTTTAGCTTCTAAGGATAACCTTCTTGAGAGTCTTCTTTAGTGGCTGCAACATACATTAGATCTTCATTCAGAAAATCAAAGTTCAAAGGCTCGTAATCTTCTAGAGCTCTATTGGCTAGAAGATCCGCTATTGCGCTCCTTTTATAGCCTTTTGATTCACATAGACTATATCAAATTCGGTGAGCAGAATTTGCCACCAGGCTATTCTTCCATTCAAAGCGGTCGACTCTATCATGTACTTTAGAGGATCGAGTTTTGAGATTAGCTAAGTTGTATGGTACATGTACTGTCTCAGTCTTCGGGTTGTCTAGATTAAGGTGCAACATAACTTCTTGATTGGCGAATACCTTGTCTCACATTCGGTGAATTTCTTACTAAGATTGTATATCACTCTTTCTTTTCTTCCTGACTCATCATGTTGACCAAGCACGCATCCCATGGAATTCTCGAATACTGCCAAGTATAATATCAACGGCCTATCTGGGCTGGGAGGCATCAGTATTGGGGCATTGGACAGGTAATGTTTAACCTTGTTAAAGTTTTCTGACACTCCTCATCCCAAACGCCTGGATTGTGTTTCTTAAGGAAACAGAATATGGGGTCGCATTTCTTAGTTAGTTGTGAAATGAATCGGGCGATGTATTTTAGTCTTCCTAGGAAACCTCGAACTTCTTTTTGAGTGTGTGGTAGAGGTAACTCCTGTATAGCCTTAACTTTATCTGGGTTGATCTCGATCCCCTTTTCACTGACTACAAATCCTAATAATTTTCCCAACCTAGCCCCGAAAGTACATTTTGCTGGATTGAGCTTCAGTTGGAATTTTCTCAATCTTAAAAATAATTTCTTCAAGACTTGTACATGCTCATTCTCTGTTCGGGACTTTGCGATCATATCGTCTACATAAATCTCGATTTCTTTGTGCATCATATCATGAAACAAAGTTACCATGGCTCTTTCATACGTTGCTCCGTATTTTTTAGTCTAAATGGTATCACCTTATAGCAAAATGTTCCCCACATGGTCACGAATGTGGTATTCTCTATGTCTTCAAGATGCATCTTTATTTGGTTGTATCCTGAGAAACCACCATGAAGGAGAACAATGAGTAACCTACCGTATTGTCCACTAAAGTGTCGATATGTGGCAATGGGAAATTGTCTTTCGGGCTAGCTTTGTTCAAGTCCCTGTAGTCTACGCACATTTATATTTTTCCATCTTTTTTAGGGACGAGGACGATATTGGTTACCCATTCTGAGTATTTAACCACCCGTAAGAAACCAGCATCGAATTATTTCTTAACTTCCTCTTTTTATTTTCAGTAAAACATTGGACCTCATCCTTCGGAGCTTCTGTTGAACTGGCTTGCACTCTTTATTTATGGGGAGGCGGTGTACCACGATATCAGTACTTAACCCGGGCATGTTTTGATATGACCATGCGAAGACATCCTTAAATTTTTGGAGTAATTCAATGAGGTCTTGCTTCATCTCTATGGTAATGCAAGCTCCTATCTTCACCTCTTTTTCCTCCCCTAAGCTCCCAATTTCCACTGACTCTTTATAAGGTAAGATTTGTTTCTCATATTTTTCTACCATCCTCAACAAATTAGGAGATTGGTTACAGTCTTGATTATCTTCAAAATCTTGAGAATCTTCCGTACATATATCTTCCTCAAAAGGAGATTCTGAGTCAGTAGCAGCGTCTCTCATATCATTAATATCTGGAGACCTGTTATAGGGATGAAGAAAAATCCAAAGAACAAAAGAATCGAAGAATAATTATTTGTATGGTATGATTATGAATGAAATGAAAAGAATAAAAAAATATTTGCTCAAGATGATACGCAAAGATACATTTTATTGAAATAAGGATTTTGGATATAAGTCTATTTCACAAAAGATTCTTATTGCTCCTAGGCTTAGAGCAATAAGCGTGTTTTGAACATTACTCTGCATTGGCTCTTAAAACTATAGGAATCACTTCCGCATCCAAGTTGTTAAGAACACTTCCAGGTACATAGGGACAAATGTCTGATAAATTTTCTCCTCAAATTCCTTCTTCGCATATGGCGTTAATGTTCAAATTTCCCAACATTTCTTTAGCGGTCTCTTTCCTTGACATCTTTCGTTCAGGGTGAATAGTTCCTCCTACACAAAATTCTTGGATATATGGGGAAAGGTCATCGGTTCCTACTTGACCTCTTCCCCCCTTAGTCAAGCTCTTCTCCTTTCTTATTTCTTCTCTATCTCCTTCTTCTTTTGCCTCGCATCTGGCTTAAATCCTAAACCAAAGCGGTATTGTTTGTCCTTCAGCATAGGTGCCTTGTACTTGTAGGCATTTTCCAAGTCCTCTCCCAAGTAAGGCTTCTTTCCCGATCGTCAGTTGCAGGCCCATCCTTGTAGTTTTGAAGATTTTACGCATCGGGATCTTGTTCCCTTCGACGATAAAGGTTGCATTCACAAATTCCAACGATCAAAAGGAACATTCTATCACTTCATTGTCTTTCCCTACGTATGGCGCGTAACTGGTACGAAATATCTTCTTTTGCGTTCATAGTTACCAACCGACCCTCAGTTACCAACTTTAGCTTTTGCTACAGTGATGATGGCACTGCCCCAACCGTGTGAATCCAAAGCCTCCCCAACAATCAATTATAAGAAGGCCTAATGTCTATCACCAAGAAATCTATTTCGTACGTGTTTGGACCAATCAAGAGGGGTATCTCAATCCTTCCCATCACCCTCATTTCGGTTTCATCGAAAGCTCTCACTATGTTTTGACACGTCCTCATATGAGAGTTATCCACAGGTAACCTATTCAGGGTGGATAAGGGCAAGACATTTAGTGCAGATCAATTATCAATTAACACCTCTAGTAATGTATACCCTTTGCAGCGGGTGGTGATGTGCAAAGCCTTTGTAGATCCCATGCCCTCTGGCGGTATTTCATTATTGATAAACTGTAAAAGTAATATATTTTAATCCTACATTTAGTATGCTTTTGGATGATTTATCCCTGATTTATGTAAAAAGGTGCTCTTAATCCTTTCTTTTTATGTCTTATACTTAGGAAAGCACTTAAGGATAAAAAGAACGTAAAACGGGCTTAAAACAGACCAAATTGGGCCAACTCAAGAAATCAACACGGCCTGGACTTCAAGCCATACGGCCGTACCTCGCCATTTATTTAGAACAGGGCCTCACCCCGATTTACACGGCCGTGTCTCGTCGACAAAAGTCCAACACGGTCTGGCCACGACTTACACTGGCGTGTGCCATGGGCGTGCCCCTGCCACATAAATGAGCAAATTCACTCGGATTTGGATGCTTGAAGCCAAAGAAACATACTCCTAAGTCTACTTAAACACCTTAATAGTAATTCTACTTGAAGGAGGTACTTAGGAGCCAAGTAAAGCATCTAAGGAGCCTATATAAACAACCCAAGGTAACCGTTCTAGATAATCAAGTTTTAGGCAGAAGTTTTACGCGGAGCTTTATTCGAAATTACTCGAAGATAGCAGTTGATCCATCTCAAAAGCGAGTTCTACTCAAGATGCGGATGATCTCCTCTTCAATTCCTTGAGGGTTTTAGGGATTTCTTATGTTTTGTTTTATCTTTTCTCTTGAGATGTTTTCTTATTTTGTTATGAACTAAACCCTTCAGATACCTAAAGGGGATAAAACCTATGATGGATTTTGTTATTTGATTTCTAAATTATATGATAAGTACTTAGTTTATTCTTAATTATGTTACTTAATTTAATCGATGTGCTTAGGTGAAGGAGGGATAGACCCTACCTAAGAGTAGATCTAGCATAGTTGAGCGGAGTTGATCGGGCGCCTAGAGATAGGGTTACGAGATTTTTTCGGATTAGGGTGAAACCTAATATGAGAATCTATTGATCGATTTACTGTTTCCTTAGGAGGTTATTATAAGAGAACGAGAGTTCCACTAATTAACCTAAGGTTAGACGTTATTCACCTCGAGAGAAGGTTTAATATAGGTTAAGGAGTCTCACGGATCAAGCTAAGTAAAGAAATCATATGGTATAGGGATAAATAATAAGTGAAGTCATAGGTGGATTCTTCTCGAGGGTATCGTCTTCATCAACTGAGTTTTCCTAAAGTTTTTCTCCAATTCATTCTTTTTTCTTTGCATCTTGTTTAGTTTTTCATTAGTTTTATAAACCAATCACTCCATATTTTAGGCTAAATAATAGAAAAAAAGTGAGTAGTAGTACTTTTAGGTTCCTTTGGGTTCGATAAAATAATCTTGCCTAAACTATACTATTGTTCGATAGGTGCACTTGCCTCAATCGTTGTCATAGTTAGTCTACAGGTTCGATCATTCTTTATAAGTACTAAAACTCGATTGTTTGACACGATCAATCATCATTAAAGAAGATGAAGTTATCGGCACTTGTATTATTAACTAGGCGGTCCAGCTTGTTTACAGAGATATCGTTAGCAACATAAGTTTCGTTTAGCACTTTCATCAGCGCGCCACGATGTGTCTCCGAACTTAAGAGTAAAGCTAGCACTGAGATGCAAGCCGATTGCTTATATAGCTATTCTACAACGCTGTACTCACTATGCTTTAAGAATTTCAAGAATTTCCTAGCCTCGTTCTCAGTTACTAGCTCGTTAACTGGCGATTTGAGCCTGACCATCTTTTCCTTCTTTTGTTCAACTATTGAGGTATTTCCTTTAATAGGTTCAGCTCTTGTATTTGATGGATCATAGTGCCTCCCACTGCGCATGTTGAAACCCACATTTTGGCCTTCTTCTAAAGCACTAATTGGGTTCTAGGTCGTGAAATAATAGTAGACCTTCTCTATAAACCCCTCTTTTAAGGCGCACACATATTCTTTTTCGGAGCCCATAGCATATTTAAAGAATTATAGCTCCTTATTGTTCTTCAAATTTTGCACTAATGCCCTGAATTCAACACACTCCTGAATCTTATGACCCTCCTTAGCATGGAACTCACGGTAGTTCCTCATCCCTTTAGGTTTCTCTTTTGAATCCTGTTTGATTAATCCACCCTCCACCATTTTATTCCAAACCTATTTCAGTGGGGTTTTTACTTCTACTACATCCATCTTGGTTCTTTTCCCTCCATTCTCAATTATCGCATTTACCCTTTATCGTAATGGTGGGTATGATTTCTACCAAATTAGTCCTGATAGGTCATCAAACTTTACAATTCCCATTTTAATGATCCTTTCGATCAACTTTTTAAATACAATGCAGTTTTCAATTGAATGTCTCGTGATTCTTACGTGGTACTAGCATTAAGTATTTCGTCACACCATTTGGGGAATAGAGGTTGCATAGGTTTCAGGTAGAAAGAGGATACCACATGTGCATCAAATAGATTCTAATATAGCTCCCTATATATCATCGGGATAGGTGTGAACTAAAGCTTTTTTGAATTTAACCTCGGGTTGGATTCTTGCCTTGGGGACCTTGATGGCTAGTGGTTATTGTCCTTGGCGGGCCTATAGTAATTGGTTTCGAATAACCCTTGTTGTATGTGTTTACATTATTCACCTCGTTTTCTTCTTCCTTAGGGTCGATCTTTTAGAGTTTTCCCCGCGTCTATCTTACAACTTTTCACTACGTTTTCAATTATTTCACTGGACATCACTATATTCGAGAAGCTCTTGTAGCGCTCCTCAACATATGGTTGATGAACGAGGCTTTTAAAGTGTTGATGAAAAGTATTGTGGTTTATTTTTCCAGAAGAGGTAGTTGAACTTGCGTTGCCACCTCTCTCCATCTTTGGGCATATTGCCTGAAGCTCTCATTTTGCTTTTTCTCTGTGTTCCGCAATATGATTCTATCGGGTGTCATGTCTGCCACATGACTATATTACTTCATAAAAGCTTGTGCTAAGTCTTTTCATGAATTGATTTTGGCACGACTCAGTTGGTTGTACCATTTGCCTGCTGACCCAATCAGACTGTCTTGAAAGTAGTGGATTAAAAGTTGATCATTATTGACGTATCTTGTCATCATTCGACACAACACAATGATGTGAACTTTTGGACAACTAGTCCCATTATACTTCTCAAACTCAGGAGTTTTGAACTTGGGAGGGAGTACTAAATCTGGGACCAAACTCAAGTCTTTAGCATCAATTCCGTAATGATAATCAGCATTTTCCATTGCTTTAAATTTTTCTTCTAGCCATCTGCATCGATCCTCAAGTTGCTTTGGCAGTTCCACTCTTATTTTTTTTTCTATTTCTGCCATATCATCTAGATCAGACACAGCGGGATTGGTTGGGTTATCCCCCGGATTGGAACCTAAGCCTATTTGATAGTTCATCAGCACCGAGGTACCCGTTTGATACTGTTGGGGTCTGATTGTGATGGGTACCCTTCGTGGGTACAACTCTGGTTGTGCTTGGGCATTTACCGGGGTAAAACCTGGGGGTAAATAGGATCTTCATTATCATACCCTGAGTTGACCGCAGTGCTTTTCCCTTTTTCAGGTTCTCTAGCCAGTAACTACACCAATTGGCTTATCATACTTTTTTGGGATTCCAGTATCTGATTCCTCATCTCCTGTTGTACTTTTGCTAATTGTTCTTGTACTTGCGCTTGCAATTAGTCTTGCATCTCTTTTTAAATTTGCTCTAGCCTTTCCAATCTTTGGTCCATTACTTTGGTTTTGGAGCAAGTACTGTAAAGATTTTCGGTTGGTTGACTCTTGTTAGTTTTCAGATTAACTGAAATAACTTCGTTTAATTAGGGTCTTTTTAGATATGATTCAACGTGACGTAAGTGCATGAGATGAATGCAAAAAGAGGCATTGAATTTGATTTAATTTCGTTAGAACAACTTTACTAGAAAATAAATTTATTTACATAAAACAGATTACATATACGGCTTTTCCCTAATGCTCAAAGCCTTAACTTTCTTAAGAAACCAATCTAACTCTTGACCTGATCCAATTCTGATTTATACTTCAAGCTTAGCACGTTGCCTGAACTGCTAGGGTTCGCAAATGATCGGTCACCTCTTGTATTTAAGCCACAGCTTCACCCATGATATGGTCTCTATCCTTGACTTGACCTTGAGAATGGTGAAGTTGCTCTTTCCACTACTCGTTGTTTGCTTCAAGGAGTTCAACTCAGAGTTCGTAATTTTGTAATACGATCTCAAGCTCTTCTATTTTCCTTTTCAGCTCTTCAATCTTGTTTAAGCTCACTTTCAATTCAATTGTGGAGTTGCGATTGCGATACTGATGAAGTGACTCTTCTAGTTCTGCTACCTTGGCTTTTAATCTGACCTTTTCATTTTAGTATTCCAATAGATCTCTTTCAAGAGCATTTCTCGAACTTGGGTATCTTGGCATTTCTTTTCCCATTGATCGACTCTGTTCTTTTCTTCTCTAATCTCTTGCCGCCATTATTCTGATGTTTTTCCTAGTCCGACAGTCCTCATTGATAAGCGTATCTTCTTGTAATCTATTTTTAAACTGTCCAAATCTTCTTCGGCCTTATTCTTTCCTTTTTTCAACTTATCGGCCTCTAACTTCTGAACGTCAATGTCTAGTCCTAATTGCATCTTTTCCTCTTCTAAGCTCTGAATTCTTATTTTTTCAAAATCTTTCCTTATGATCTCGAGCTCAGATGAGATCACTCACAGCTATTCCACCATTGGCCGAGTGCCTTCTTGACTTGGCCTAGGGATGTTACCATTGACTCTTTTACCCCACCATTCATTATATTCGGGGGTCGTCGTTGGACCTACAGCAAATCTTTTCATTCGGCGAGTTTGGTTCCAAGTGTTAGACATTTCTTAGATCTTTTTCTTGTAGTTATCGCCCTTATACAAAAACTCGCATTGAGTAAGCCCTTGCGCTGTTGGTATGAACTACCTCGATCTATATTACCTCAACACAAGTAGAGGAGCATATCCAACAGCTCCTTAAAACCCAAGTAGAGGAACCCAATCGAGATCTCCACACCGATATAGAATCTTATCGGGGATCATCCAAGGGGCTCTCTATTCGACGTCCTCATCTTAAAGATTCTGGAATATCGTCATCCATTTTTCTTCTGAAATGTCATCTCACCTCGGTGTAGCCACTAATTCTTTTAATGGAGAGTAGTTCTCGGAGAATACTCGATAAGAAAATTTTTCTACCCTCCAAAAGTGGCTATGAAACCATTCCAACAAGATTTACGCACATCCAATGAATCTTTTTTCACCCTCTCTTTGGCATGCATTCAAAGATCGAAATGTTTCAGCCAAAATTGTAGGGACGGTGTGACCCTCTTATCAAGTCTGTCAAACAAATCTGAAACTGCCTCGTCCACGTGCCCTAGTGCTTTAGGGAATACAACCAGCCCATAAATGCTCAAAGCGAAGACATCGACCCTTTTCTTCATATCTGGGTGTACTAAGATCAAATCTCGCAAACTATTCTAAGGGATACATTTTTTATCTCCCTTTTGCTTGATCCAGGCTGCAACCTATTGCTCACTCATCCCCGTGATGTTCAATAGTTTCTTTAGGAAGGTCGGGACATTAGCGGCTCTGAAATAAATCTTATTGGGTCAAATTTTGGGGAACAAAGTAAGGTCGTCTATTCTTCCACAGTAGGTACTAAGTCCACTTTTCCAAAAGTAAAGCAGCTGTAGTCGGGATTCCAAAATTGAGCCAGAGCTTGAAACAAATGCTTGTCCACTTTGATATCTAGTAGATAGGGCAAATCACTAAAATTACAGTAAAATAATTACTTGATTTCTTCATCCCATTGGACCCATATCTCTTTCAACTCTTGGAGATTGTTCTGGGTCACGCTGATTCAAGTGAAGTCCCACAATTCTGATACGTACCCCTCCATTAGGCTATCACCTTTCTCTAGTTACGTTTTCTCGGACCATATTCGGACAGCCATATTATCTTCCACTTTATCAAGAAATCCGTTCTTCATGGAAAGCTTTCTATTTAGTAATCGAACGTGAATCAACACCTTTTTATGATGAAAATGTCATGCAATCATAGTCAAAGTAAAACAAAACAAGTCAGTATACAAAGCTGGAATTCAAAGCAAGGAATAATAAATAAAGCGCCTATTCGGTAACCACTAGTGTTTGGTGTGGTTCTACCTAGGGTAAGCTCTTTAGGGCTCATTATATTCGGTTTGGTACAAAAATAAGGGTACCTGAATCGGTAGATTCCTCCATCTTCACCCATTATAGGCTCATACGGACCGAGTTTAGTTCAGGGGAATATATTTCCCTATGGCTATACGGAGATGAAAATCTCACGAAGACATAGGTACGGATATATCCCGAAAGCGATTCGCTATCCTATACGGAGGTGAAGACTCACGAAGGAATAGTTTCTCACTCCCACTTAAAAGGGTAAAATCGACCTATTATGCTATGCAATATGCGGAGGTACATTAAAAGACTCGAACCAATAAGGCAACCATATTAAAATGATGCAAACCATAAAGAAATGATCGTAAATTTAAACCAAATTATCAATTTTCAAAAAAAAGACATGAAATAATCAAATCGTGGCTTGACTCTCTTATTTTGTCCCTAGTGGAGTCGCCAAGCTATCAAAACTATTCTTTTTGAAAGGTCTACTTTTATTTAAAAAATGAAAAATAGGAGTGGCCACCGATCATTTTTATGAGGTGTGATCGGGTCACGTCGTAACGGTTTAATTTATTAAGACAACAGTTTTGGTCTACGAAATTCAAAAAAATGGGTTTGGGAGTCGGTTACGTACGAGGAAGGATTAGCGCCCTCGTAACACCCATTATTGGTACCTAATTGATTAATTCGTGTCTTAGTGTCGAAAGTTGAAAACTTGAAAATAATTTAAAAATACGATCCCTCTTTGTATTTATGTTAATTTTGCTCACAAATTGCTTGAATGAATCGAAATAAACGTTAAAGACCCTCTCATCTCGAGATAACAAAATGTCACATCCCGTAAGTTAGGACACGACACCTTGAACCTTTGAGAATAAGCTTGCCTTTTTTTTTTGTTTAAATCTCATGTATTTTAATTTTGAAATCATATTCGGTTATTCAAGTTCAACAAGAAAATCGAAACCCCGAAAGTTAGGGTACGATTTCTCGAATCTCCCAAATACCGAACATTGCCTATTCTTTGAAAATTTGTTTTGAATAATAATGGGTGTAATATTTAAACGATGTGTATTTATCTTATTTAAAGTATAATATAAAACAACTAATTACATTTAAGCATAATGCATGATGATATGGCCATAATAATAAAACACCAAATAATAACGATGGCAATAATCATGTTAAAATAAATCAATTTTAATACTAATTAAATAATAAATGGAAAAATAAATAAAAATAATAATGATAATAACAAAAATAAAAATAATAACAATAATAAATAAAATGTGCAAGGAAAATAAATAATCTAATTTTTAGAGTAAAAATTAAACAAATAAATAATGGGATGATAATAACAATAATAAATAATAATAAATAAATAAAAGAACAAAAATGCACACTAAAAAGAAAGTACAAGAAAAAACAAATTGATTTCAAGTATTAGAAAAGTAAAGGTATAATAAATAAATAAATGAATAAAACAAAATATAACAAAAATAATATATAAAAATCTATAAAAGGGGCAAAATTAAATAAAATAAATGTCTAAAGGACTAAATTGAAGTTTAAACGAAATTTTGGGCAAAAATTGAGAATGAAAATAAGGTAAAGGACCAATTTGTAATGCCCGAATAACAGGGAGGGACCAAATAGGGAAATATCCCTGTCCTCCAAAACGCACAGTTCTAGTAGGGACTAAAATGAACTAAACGCCAAATTATCAGGTCAAATTAAAAAATTAAAAAAATGAAAATAGAACTAAATTAAAACAACCTAAAAATGCAAAGGGCCAGGGGCGTAAATAGCCCAAAAATCAAAAACACGCGAATCCCCCTGGAATGGGTCAGGTCATGCATGGGTAGGCCTTAAACGGCGCCGTTTTGGCGCTAAAGAACCCTGAGTGAAACGACATCGTTTCACTATTATTATATAAATCAAAAAAAATTTAAAACTTCATTTTTAACCCTATTCTTCAAAAAACAAAAAGAAAAACTCCTCATCTCTCTGAACCCCGGCCTATGCTCCGGGCCGGACCACCGTGGAGGCCGCCGGTCACCGGTGATAGTGCCTGCTGGCCATACACGATGGCCGAAGAACACCAAAAGACACCCTTTTTAACCCCCTTTTCAAAAAAAAACCCAAATCTGGGGTTTAAGTCCCCAAAATCTAACCGATGCTCGGCCATGGGCAAAGAAACCGAAAGGTTTCGCCCTTTCCTTACGAGGCCTTCAACGGAACCCTGATGGGTTCCTATGTTTCACGAATCGGAGGAAAGGGGCTACCACGGCGATGATGATGCGATTCTCGGCTAAGTGTTTTCTTCTCTTTTCTTAGGGTTTCAAAAAAAATAAAAGATAGAAATAAAAAAACTTTTTTATTTTTTATTATTTCGAAATGAAACAAAAAAAAAAATCACCTTTTGCTTTGAGTTTTTTTTATTAATCTTGTATATCTGTAAAAAAATACATTGATGATGGGGGCTTTTATAGCCGATTTACACGTTGTTTGGCCACTATTATTGCACTGTTTCTTCTGATGCGATTTCTGTTGTGTTTTTTTCTTTTTTCTGTCTCTTTTGTAGGTTTTGGTGAGGCCAACGAAGAGGAAACCACTATTTTGGTGCAAGAGAGGTCACCTCGGATAGCGAGTGCACTGGCTCGACATGTAGAGGCAGCGGTGCACATGGGAGGCGCGGTGCAAGGGTTAGGGGCTAGGGTTTTTTGTCGAAAATGTTCAAGCATTTTTGGGCCACTAGGCCTTGTAATTTTGGGCTTAAGTTTTTTAAAATTATTTGAGTTGTTTTGTAATTGGACCTGGACTTTTAATTTTGGTATTTTTATTTGGTTTTATTGGTTTTAGGCCCGGGCTAATTGGACCTATTAGAATTTTTGTTTTCTTGTGGGTTTTGTCTCATATGTTATGGTTTTGTTGCTCTTTCCGGTTGCGATTGGGGAGGTGAGTCCTGGTCCAACTTGGTGCTCCTAGGGCTATTTCTCTACGACGATATGTGCTCCTGGTTTTGGAGGTGCTACGGAGCTTGGTGGTAAAGGTCTCCCTGTTCGTGCTATCTCCTTGTTTCGATAAATTTGTATTGCTTATTTTCTTTCCTTTATGTGTTTCATGTAATTCTTAGTTTTCTTTGTTTTCTTAGTTGTAAACAGATTGTACAGGGACTGTTTAATTTTTTTTCTTTGATTGTGATTTTTACTTCTTTATATGTTGTTTTTGGTTTCGATCTGCTGGTGCTCGCATGATCTTGTAGGGTGTTTTCTAGTAATGCTATTTTTACTATTTGTTTTGGACTACTTTGCGTTTTTTTTCCTGATTTATGACTATAGTTTGGCTTTGGTTTTTTTTTGTTTCTGTTCTGCTATGGTGGAGGACGGTTGTCCTTTGGGTTAGATTTTTTTTGTTATTGTGTCTCGAGACGATGGGGCCTGTTGCTGTCTTGTGTTGAGGTTTGGTTCTGGATAAGTGAGAGCCTAGTGTGTGCTGTTAGGTTGTAGTGCGAGGGTAGACAAGTTAAATGACATGCTTGTGAACCCAAAATTCTCTTAATCTGAACAAGAAATGGTGATTTGTCAAAGCTCGATAAAATTTGACCTGCAGGGATATGAAGCCTGGGTCGTTAGGAAATTTATGTCAGAGGAAAAAATTAATAGAAATGTAATGTATCGGGTATTAAAATCACTATGGTATACTAAGGAACCGATAAATTCGTGGCAATAGCAGATGCTTTGTTCTTGGTGAAATTTAGGTCGATGGAGGACGGGGAAAGGATTTTTAATTTGGCCCCTTAGAGCTTTGACCAATGTTTGTTTCTATTTTGTGAAATGACAAGACATGAGTTGCTATTTTTCCTTTATGTGCCCTTTTGGGTTCGTATCTTCAATATTCCTTTGGAGAAAATGGATTTCCAAGTGGCCATTGATGTTGGAAGCATTATTGGAGAGGTCTTGGCTATTGATTGGAAGGATAGGGAAGGACGTTAGGTTGAGTATATTAGAGTGAGGGTCAAGTTGAACATCTCAAAACCGTTGAAACAGGTAGTCTTCATGGTTAGGGTCGATGGAGAGGAGATTTTGTCCACCATCAAGTATGAACGACTCCTTATGCTGCTATATGGGGCATCACACTATTAAGTGTGCGCTGTTTGAGAAGGTCAAAGGGGTTGAAAATCTAAAATTTCAATATGGGAATTGGTTAAGGGTCCAAATAGAGTAACCTAATTAAAGTACTAGCATATGGTGAAATGGCATTGAAACTATTAAAGGTGGTGGACGGACAAAAGAGGAGGATGGAAGGTCCGAGAGTAAAGCTGATGAAGGAGATTATGTGATGAAGTAAAGGGGGAAGGAAAAAAATCAAGACAAGGGATAGGATCTCGGATTCATGCTCTCCGTTAGGAAAACATGCTAATCAGCCTATCAGAGAGGGTCTTGGGTGTGCCAAGAATAAACGAAAAAACCAAGGTTGGGAATAGGGAAGAATTTGATGAGAGCCTGATAAAAATGGTCCGTAGAAAATTAGCATAGGGAGGGTCTCCTTTCAAGGCGGTGGCTAGGGACCAACCTCGCCCAGAGCCATGAAATTTTTTTTTTGCTGGAACTATCATGGGGTAAGGAGCCCTACAAAAATTCATGATTTGAGATAGTTTATTGCCATTAATGATCCTGATGTCATCTTTTTTAGTGAAACAAAGCTCTGGGCAAACGAGTTTGAGCGTATTCAGGTTTGGTGTAGTATGGATGGCTGTTTTGTTGTGGATCCAAATGGTCGCAAAGGTGGTCTTGTTTTATTATTGAGGGATAGGGTGGACGTGACTATACAAAATTTCTTGAAGAATCATATGGGTTATGTAGTTAAAATTGAGGGGAATGATCATATTCATTTTAAGGGCTTTTATGGTTATCCTAACCTTAATCAGAGACATTTTTCATGGAATACTCTTCAGACGGTAGAGAATCTTGTCAATGAAGATTGGATTATTACGGAGATTTTAATGAGGTGATGGATGATGCGGAGAAATATGGGGGGAAACGTAGGCCTAGAGTGACCATGGATAACTTCATGAAGGTTATGGATGATCTTGCCCTGATTAACATAAAGCCTAACAATGGGTGGTTCACTTGGGCAAACAATCGTGATAAAGACAGAGTGGTTAGGGAACGACTTGACAAATTTTTGGTTTCAGTCAATTGGTTGGGTCGTGTTTCGTCCTTAGCCTCATGTGTGCTTTATCAGACTTGTTCAGACCATGATATTGTCATTGGATACCTTAGGGAGGAGGCCGAGGGTGGATACGAGGGATCTGAGGCTTTTTTAGGTTTAAGGCCTGTTGGGCTAAGGAGAGCGAGGCTAAAGATATGATTAAAAGGGTTTGGGACCAATGTAATGGAAATATGTTGACAGGGATGGAGTGCATCCGCCTCCATTTAAGTAGATGGCAATTCTAGCGATTCAAAAGGGGTCAAAATCGTATGCGAGAGTTAATTGATCAATTGATAAACTGATGGATGGACCGATTTTGAACTCAAATATTGAAAGGTTGAGAGCCTCTCGGGTGGAGTTGGGTCGTCTATATGAGGAGGAGGAGCGGTATTGGGCTCAAAGGTCTCGGATTCGGTAGCTTAATGAGAGGGACTGAAACACTTATTTTTTTAATGTTCAGGCTTTTAGAAGAAATAAAAAGAATAAGATTAAGGGTTTGAGTAATTTGGATAGCAATTGGGTTTCCGATGTTGATGGTGTTTGCCAAGTGGCCTAAGATTACTTTCATTCTCTTTTTAAGATCGAGGCTTGTGGTAACCTTAAGAGGCGTTGGGTTTGTTTTGATTTGTTTCACCCCTGATATGAATATGGTATTGGACAGTTGTGTTATGGATAAGGAGCTCATCGATGCTTTTAAACAAATGGATCCTTGCAAGGTCCCGAGTATTGATAAGCTCTCGGACCTCTTCTATAAGGAAAATTGGGGAGTGATTGGTAAAGATGTGCTTCAGTTTTGTCATGAGGTTTTGGATGGGCGTAGAGATATCAATGACATCAATGAAACTATTATTATTCTCATCCCCAAGATTGACGATCCTAAGGATATGACTCATTTTCGTCCTATTAGTCTTTACGGGGTTATTTACAATATGGTTTCCAAGGTCTTAGCTAATGATTAAAAACTATTCTTTCGGCTTGCATCAATCAGAACCAGAGCATTTTTGTGTTGAGGCGAATGATTCACGATAATTTCCTCATTGCTCACGAGCTTTTGCATTACCTCTATAGTTCTAAAAATGTGTCGAACAAAGGGTTTGTCATCAAGCTCGACATTAGTAAAGTTTATGATCGTGTGGAATGGGACTTTTTAGAGAAAGTGATGTTTTGTATGGGGTTTTCTATTTCTTGGGTCAATTTAGTTATGAATTGTGTCCATACTGTGAGCTACGTTGTTAAATGTAATGCCTCATTCACTGATGTGATTATTTCTGTGAGAGGGCTTCGTCAGAGAGACCCTCTTTTGCCCTATCTTTTCTTATTTTGTATGGAAGTACTTTCTAAGTTACTTCTCGGGTCTAGATGGAGGGTAAGATTCGAGGGATTAAGTCTATTCAGAATGAGCCTAGGATAAACTATCTTTTCTTCGCTGATATGTCTCATTTTTGTTCATAATAAGAAGGAGGAGGTTGAGACCATTAAGGAAGTCCTCCACTACTTAGATATGGTCTCGGGTCAAAAGGTTAATCCGTCCAAATCTATTGTCTACTTCAGCCCTAATACTCCAAGAAATCAAAGAGGTTAGCTGAATGGCATCTTGGGCATGTAGGTTCTTGAGTCCATGGATAACTATTTGGGTTGCCATTAATCAATGGTAAGAATAAGATGAGGTGTTTAGGCATATTATTGATCGATTCTCTATTAGGATAAAAGGCTGGTCTAAAAGTCTTTTATCCTATGGTGGTAAGGATATATTTATTAAATCGGTTTTGTAATCTTTACCTACTTACGTGCTTTTGGTTTTTCCTATTCCCAAGGGCATCCTTGATAAGATTATCTCGAAGATGAGGAGCTTTTGGTGGGTAAAAAAGAACAAAGACCGTGGATGGGCAATGATGGCATAGGATTCCATTTATACACCTAAGGGCATGGGTGGTCTCGGTTTCAGGGACTTGAGGCTATTCAACATTGCACTCCTCGAGAGATAAGTGTGGTGGTTCATCAACAATAAGGATACTTTATGTTATCATGTTCTTTGTTCCAAGTACTTTTCGGATAGGGATATGCTTCACCCAAAGGCGATAGATAAGCCCTCATTCTGTTGGATGAGTATCTTGCAATCGGTTAAAGCACTTGAAACAAGTTTGGATGAAAAATTAGCGATGGCATGAAAGCTCAGTTCAATTTTAATAGATGGGGAATTGAGAGTCTTGATGGAAATTCTTTGAAGGCTTCCTACATTGGGTTTTGGGAGGGCTTGGTGCATGACTTGTGGAGATCTAATGCATGTGAATTGGATCGGGGTTAGGTGAATGAGTTTTATGGTGACGAGTTGGGTGATCTTATCTGTTCCTTACCGATTGTTCAGCATGGTCCACCGGATTAGATTATTTAGTTTCACAATAGGACGGGGTGCTATTCTTTAAAGTCGAGCTACTCTTAGCTCACTCTTAAGAAGTTGGGATATGGTCTGCATCGTTTACTTTGGCGAACTACTTGGAAACTCCACGTGCTTCCCAAAATCTGTATCTTTACGTAGAGGGTTGGTCATAATTTACTTCCAAAAAATGTTAAAATGGCTTCCATTTTTCAAGGTTCCGATCAAACGTGCCATCAGTATGGTCATAGGGATGAAACTTCTATCCATGCTCTTCGTTGTTGCCCTAAGGCTAGTGCGGTTCTTTTTTTTTTTGTGGGCTTGACGGATGCTTGCTTGAGTCTAACTATGAGAGTTGTATTGATTGGCTTGAGGATGCTACTTGCCTATTGGATCTTAAGGCATTTGAGAATATTATCACAGTTTTATGGAATATTTAGAACAACCGCAACAATACCTTGTTTCGTGGTAAGAAGGATGATGCTCGAATGGTTTGGGAGCAGGCGAGAACCTTGGGGGATGAATTTAGGATCTTTAACCTTACACATGCCCTGATAAACCCCAAGCCCTCTAGAACCTATAGGTGGATCAAGCCTCTGAATGATTCTGTGAAGATCAATGTTGATATGGCTATTGTTGTCTCGACAATGGGCATTGGGATTATTGCATGAGATTGTGACGATTTTGTGCTAGGTGGCCGCGCAATTTATATAGATTATAAGATGGATGTTGACTGGGCTGAGGCGGAAGCCTTGATGGAAGGGATTATTTAGACTCGTAACAACAATGTCACTAGGGCTATCTTTCAGACTGATTGTATTGGTTTAGTTAATAGGTTTAAGTCTCATCGTGAGGACATTTCGATCTATGGCTATCTGTTGAAGGAAATTTTCGGATTGTTGGACTCCTTTATCGATGTTAAGCTTGAGTGGGTAGGTTGTTCGAGCAATAAAGTGGTTGATTGTCTTTGTAAATTAGCCGTTAAAAATTGTTGTACCTTCCTTTTGAAATGGAGTATCCTAGCGATATCCATGAGCTTGTTATTGTCTAATCATGTTAATATGAGGTTGTGGCCTTCGAGCCCCTTTTTATCAACAACAAAAATTCGTCGAATTCTACTATTAGTTTTTATACTATGAGTAAATTGTGAATTATGTCATTTTATTTTAATTTGGTCTATACTTATTGAATTTCAAAATTTTAATTTTAACTCAAATAGTAGCAGTTAAGTTCGTTAGATCATATTACGCTATTAGTTTCATACTATATAAGTTGTGGATTTAATCCATGTTCTCGAATTTGATCACTTTTAGTCTTTATAATTATTAAAATTTGAAATTTAAGTCTTCATTCAAACAATAACTATTAAATTTATTAATTAAAATGTTGTAGCATTTTTAAGTTTTATATAGAAATAGTAGGTTACTCACGTGATAATATGTTCATTGCATTCTGAAAAAACATAATTTAATATCTACCATTGAGTTAAGACTAAAATTTTAAAATTTGAAAAATACAAAACTAAAAATAACTAAGGGTGGGTTTGGATGGGTGATATGTTTATCTGCGGTTAGTGTAAATAGCGGTGGGGTGAGATTTGATATTATAGTGATACTATAGCGTAAGATACAAAGTAAGCTAAACGCACCGCACTGCACCCAATCGCTAAATCTAAACCCACCCTAAATTAGATTACATGAACTAAATCCAAAACTTATCCATAGTATAAATAATAATATAAAAAAACATCTAAAAAAATTAGTATTACTATTTCACGATTTCCAAATTTAACTTGAAGAAGCTTGGAAATAGTATTATTTTTCATGATTTTATGAAATATACAAGTAAATAACTCTCAGTATTGCCTTAAAAAGAGTTTGACATGAATGTCGTTTATCGATGAAACCTTTTCAAGTTTTATTAAAAGATTAAATATAGTATATTATATGCTTTTTAATATTATATTTTTCAAATTAGATATATTTAATGGATTATATGTAAGAGATCATTTAAAAATAATAATTAAGGGCACTTAAAAGTAGATTTTTCATCAATTGAGCTGTTTCGCTACTAAAAGAAAAATTGGATTAAGGTTTGTAAACTATTAAGGCATAATCTAAATTCCCTACAACTTTTTTTTCAATAATGTTAACCCTACAATAAGCTCTTTAGCAGCTTTTGTTATTCGCATATAAAAATATTGTGAAATAAATTTTGCATTATTGAAATGTTTAACCTTCTTCTCCTTCATTAATCTCTAATCTCCATAATGTCCACCATTGTTAACTTTCAAAAGCTTTTGATTTTCTGGTTCAAATAATGTTCCCATTTCATTCCAAAAACCATTCTGTACAAAAAAAGAATTATATAAATATATATAATTTAAAAAATCAGTTTATGAGTGTAAAAAATATATTGCAATTTGGGTTAAGCTTGGATTTTGCTCAACATCAACATATAAATAGAAACTATTCATCAACGGAATAGGATTGTAAAAGCTCATGTCTTACACAGGAAACTCATCGTCCACCATTAAATTATAAAATAAACTTAAAATTTAAATCAAAAATTAAATCATGATTGAGGATATAACAAATATGAAGTTAAAATTTAAGAGGTGGGGATTGGTTGATGACGGCCCTCTTCTGCTTGCCTTTGCACCTTTCAGCAAACCCTCTCCCATTGCTAATCTCATTAATGATGAAAGTCCCTCGCTGCATATTAGGAAAATGAATGGACTAAGGGGATCGCATTGTCGAAGCCCCCTAGTAGGTTGAAAAATTCCTCTTCTCCTTCCATTGACATTTACTGCATAAGAAGCTGTGGTAATGCATTTCATAATTAATCCCACCCATTCCCTTACGAAACCCATCTATAACATTACTTCCTTTATAAAATCCCATTCAACTCTATTGTAAGCTTTGCTTATATCTAGCTTCACTACTATATATCCCTTTTTCCCTGTGCTTTTTTGTCGGAATGTATGTAGGATTTCGTATGCTAAAAGCACATTATCATAAATAAGTCTTCCTGGGACAAAAGCGCTTTGTGTTTTATCTATATAACTACCAATAACTTCTTGTAAATGATTTGCTATTGATTTTGCCACAATTTTATTAATGACCGTACACAAACTGATAGGTCTAAAACTAACTAATTTTGTGGGATTAGGGACTTTTGGAATAAGCATATATATGTCATATTAAGAGAGCCAAAATTCTGATCCCTATTCAGGATGTCCAAGCTGAAAGTTTCGACATCTTTACCTAATATGTGCCAATACCTCTGAAAAATAATGCTGGAAAGCCGTCTGGTCTTGGTGCTTTTGTAGGCCCCATTTCTCTCAAAGCTGTCTAAATTCATCTGCCGTAAAAGGAGATAATAAAAATGTATTTAACTCTGAAGAAATTTTGTTTTCTATGCCTATTAAAATATGAGATGGATCCTCAGCTCCATTTGTCGTAAAAAGCTCCTGAAAAAAACAAAGTAGTAGCCTCTTTAATCTCTGAATCTTTAGTAATTTCCCTTCCTTCATCCGATTCCAGCCTGTATATTGTGTTAGATCGTCTACGAATGGAGGCATGCTTGTGAAAAAGGCTAAATTTTTATCCCCAAGCTGAAGCCAATTTGCTCTTGCCCTTTGTTCCCAGTATATTTCATCTTTATCAATTTCTATATTGAGATGAATTTTAGTATCAATAATCTTTACCATTGTTTCATCATTCCTTTCTTTCTCTAGCAGAATTGCAAGTTTATTAGTTAACTTTCTTTTAAGTCCCTCTCCGCCTCTTTTAATTGTGCTCGCCTATCTCTTCAAACGAAGTTGCAAACTTACAAGTTTCTCAATTAACGTGCCTGTTAATGATTCCTATGATACCTTAACTTCTTGATCAAAAGACTCCTCCATGGTCCACCACGCCTTAAATTTAAAACTTGGGCTCTCTGTATACATGATACCGTTGTTTGTATTTAGAAGGAGAGGACAACGATCCGACATTGAATAGGGTAAATGTTGAATGCTTCCCATAGGAAACAAATGCATCCATTTTTCATTTGCAACTCCCTTATCAAGTCTCTCTTTTATGTTTGTTTCCACAAATTCCCCATTTCCCATGTAAACCAAACCCCCGAGTAACCTATATCCACCAATTGAAATTCCTCTAAAACCTCTCGAAAAGCCTCTATTCTCCTCTGCTCTCTTTAAATTCCTCCACTTTTTTCAAAGGAATACATAATCTCATTAAAATCGCCACTGACTAGCCAAGGGTGATTTTGCTCTTGGCCCAACTTTCTTAGCAAATTCCATGAAAAATTCTTATAATTTGAATAAGGTGAACTGTAAAACCCCGTAAACCTCCAGTCTTCTTTAACATAATCCTCCTTTATCATTACATCAATGTGATTTTTGGAGAAACTCCTCAAATTTACTATAATATCTCTTTTCCACGCTAAACTCAGCCCACCACGAGAACCTTCTACTTCAATGTCTATCCCATTCATAAAACCACAGCTCCTCCTAACCTTTTTCCATACTTTTTTTATCAATTTTAGTCTCCATTAAGAAGACCATATGGGGATTATGCTGCTTTAACAAATGTCGCAGCCTCCATACCGCCCGTGGGCTCCCAACCCATAGACATTTTAACATATGTTTTTCATTGCGTCCGATCGGCTTGCCATTTGGCAGCTGCCGATCCAAAACTATTGGAAACATCATTTTGTTCCAAATTTTCAATCATCACACCTATGGGAACTTCTGTTCGATCAATTGTTTCTTCATGTTTTAATTTTTTACTCCATCTTCGTATGGAAATCCTGTACTGTTATCTCCATTATCAACTTCTGGAGATTTTCTCTTACCCATAATGCTTTCATTCTTTCTTTTGTTTAACACAATCCCTAGAGCTATTCTTTCCAACTTGACTTTTTAACTATAACTGAATTTTTCCCCATCTCATTGATTTTTTCTTTCTTCTCACCAATTTTCATCAAGTTAGAGCCTTCCTCATGTTTCTTTAACACTTCCTCCAAACCCATCAATAGAAGTCTATCATTAATCCCCCCATGCGTATTATTCCCCTCTTCAGGTTTATTATTTTTGTTGTGCATCGTTTCCATGTTACATGTGTAAGAACATTGGGACCCCATTTTTTTTGAGAAAGCATCTAGTTTCATACTCTCATTTCCAACTAAATTTGATTCAGCTTTTAGTGCCATAGAGTATGGTAGGTCGTCTCTAATTTTTTTATTTCTACAGGGTTTAGCTCAAGACAATCGTTGAGACCATGCCCCATTTGTCCATATCCAACACAAAAAATCGTAGCTTCTCATATTTAAAGGAAATCCACGATTTGAAATTATTATCGCTTGAAACAAAAATACCTCTTCGAAGGAGTTTCTGCACATCTAGGTTTATTTTTAAACGACATGAATCACCAATAATTTCGGATCTAATTACTCCTCCAAAAGTAACACCAATGGCATGCAATAGATCTTTTTGGGCGAATTCCGGCACACACAAAACTATTTTGATCCAGAACGGTGAAGAGTTGAGCCAATCTGATTTCTCTCTATCGGTTTACTTAACAGATCAAATAAAACTAGGTGTTTTCGAAACAACCATGGACGACCCTTCATAATTGTCTCCAAGTCTTCTTCTGAATCAAACACAATTAAAAAAAGATTTTGCCCTGCCAATTGGATCTCAAATTTTTTCCTTGTCTTCCATATACTCTTCATCTAAGCCCTAAAGCTTTCTGGATTGTAGGACTTTTTTGTCCATATTGAACATATCAGTGTAGGTTTTACATTCGGTACCACCATCGAGCACTTAACTGATAATTGGATGAACTATTCCGCTAGCAGAGATCTCATCTCTACCCTCCCTTTCGTCGCCACCGCTCTCTTCCATCCCAAGCTACAACAGTTACTACTTTCTCTAGGACTCTTTGGAAAACACTATTGGTTTTCAGAGAGAGTTTTAAGGGTGGTTACACCTTTTAACTAAAGCATCATATTTAATATTTAAAATTTTGTTGAAAAAATATATTTACTTCCTTATATGACCTTAATTCAACCATTTATTTTCATTATTTTTAGTTTTATAAAGTATTTTTAGTGAAAATAATGAAAATAATTTTTTTATTTTTAAGTTTTACATATTTTATTTTTCAAAAATCATTTTAAAATTTTCAATCAAACTCGTTTTCTTTTATATATTTCATTTTGAATATTGTAAATAATTAAATTAATTTGAATTAAATTTTATAAGCTTAATCTTTTTTTTCGAAATCAACTTAAATATGTTGGATTTATTTTAATTTTAAAAAAGAATATCTCATTTTCTTATAATAATAAAAATAATATATATATTATATCATAAAAGTTAATAATTAAAAATAACATCTAATTTAGAATTCAAATCCTAATAACTTTAGTAAATTTTTATGCTAGAAGTTTGCGGTTTAATTTTCTAAATAAAAATTATATCAACATTGAATTTGATATATTCAAATGATTTGTTTAAAAATGGGATAAATATTCATCAACTTCATATCAATGTGCAATTTGATCATGAACTTTAACTTGGTATAATTAAATCTATTAACACTACAGCAAAATTGACTTATAGCGACGTTTTTAGTGGCGTTTTTATATTAAACGCCGCCAAATTTAGACATTAGCGGCGCTAACATGAAAACCCCGCAAAAGATTAAACAATAGTGGCGTTTGTCTCAAAAACGCCGCTATAAGTAAGCCTTTAGCGGCTTTTATCACAAAAACGCCACAAATATTTTTATCTCAAAGCAAAAATGACGTCGTTTTTATTACAATATAAAAATTATAAAAATTTAGCAGCGCCTTTATAAAAAATGCCACACAAAATCGTTGTATCTCAAAACAAAATGACGCTTTTATTACAATATAAAAATTGGAAAAATTTAGCGGTGCCTTTATAAAAACATTTTCTGGTGACTTATAGCGGCGTTTGTTATAAAACGCCGCTATAAATCGACCTTTCATGGCATTTTTATAAAAGCATACAAAATATTTTATCTCAAAACAAAAAGCGACGTCGTTTTATTACAATATAAAATTGGAAAAAATTAGCGGCGCTTTTATAAAAATGCCGCTAAAGGTCGACTTATAGTGGCGTTTGTTATACAAACACCACAAAATGTCTTCATATTTAATAAAAAAGCGAGCGTCGTTTTTGTGTACGATTAGTATCGTTAGTGGCGTTTTCGACAACAAGCGCCAAAAAAAGTATGTATTACGGTGCTTTCTAATAAAACGCATAAAAATGATCCATGTTATTCTTGGCGTTTTAGCCCAAAATGCCACAAAATGGAAGAAAAAGCATTGCGTTTTTTTGGAATTTTTAGTGGCGTTTATTGAAAGCGCCATAATAGGGTTAAATTTTCTCTTTGAACGGCGTCATTCTTTTTCCATCCATTTTAATTGCTTAAGACTATTCTGTTCCCCCATTTTCTAATTTCCCGAAATCCCTAATCCCTAATCCCCTTCCAATCCCCAAATCCTTATTCGATTTTTGGTGCGAAATACTTCCCTATCTGATTACTTTCCCTAAATTCGTTTCTTTTGCTTTGATTTCCAGTCTCTTCCTTTTTTTTACAGTAAAAGAAAAGCTGCACCTTTATTTTCTTTTTTCTTGAATCCCCTTCTCGTTTGTCATCTTTTATTCGGAAAAAAAACAAAACACCTTTGTTCTTGTTCATTTCGACGTTGAAAAAGCATTTCTCATCAAGAGAAGAAGATGAAGAAGAAGCTCTTAATAAATCTTGTGGTTTAATCTATTTGAGGTAAGTTTTGAGACACGAATCTCTTCTTTAATAATTTCGAGGTAGAAATATTTCTACAATCTATTTACATTTACATTGATGTTTTTATCTGAATAATTTACATTGAATAATTTTGTACAATCTATTTCTTTAGTAATTTCGAGGTAGCAGGAAGCTCTTAATAATTTACATTGATGTTATTACATTGATGTTTTTATCTGAAATTTTGTTCAATCTATTTACATTTACATTTGCTTTAATAATTTCGAGGTAGAAATTTTTACATTGATGTTTTTATCTGAAATTTTGTTCAATATATTTCTATTTCTATTTAATAATTTGGAGGTAGAAAATTTTACATTGATATTTTTATCTGAGCGTTTAATTGACAATTTTTATTTACTGATTAACTTGCAAAGTTTAGAGGTCGATACTCAACTTGAGCTCGTTCGAACATCTAATTTTAAAGGTATTTCATCTTGTTCATTTTTCCAATTTGTGAATATATATCCCTTTTTCTTTGCTCAATTTAAATCTTTGTAAATTGAAGTTTTAAACTATTGCAATTGAAGTATTTAAGCTGCTGTGAATTGAAGTGTTAAAGTCTTTGCGTTGGTAAGCTTAATTGACAATTTTATTTACTGATTAACTTGCAAATTTTAGAGGTCGATACTCGACTTGAGCTCATTCAAACATCTAATTTTAGAGGTATTTCATCCTGTTCATTTTTCCAATTTGTGAATATATATCCTTTTTTCTTTGCTCAATTTAAATCTCAGTAAATTGAAGTTTTAAATCTATTGCAATTGAAGTATTTAAGCGCTGTGAATTGAAGTGTTAAAGTCTTTGCGTGGTATACCATCATAAAGATTCTTCATCATATGTAAACTCAAGCTGCGTCAAGCGATTAAGGACTGAGATACCTATAGGACTACAGAGGCATTTATGGGAGTTTCCCATTGTTTGAAATCTTGGTTACACTCCATTGTTCAATAAGACCTATTCTTTTCATTTGTTCTTTCACATACCCTTTTCTTTACTCATTTCTACTCAACATTTATTGAGCTAATATATAATATCATCCGATTTTGATTATGTTTTACTGAGTTGTCCAATGACTTAAAGAATTTCGATTCTCAACCAAAGTACATTTTGGTGTTATTCTTGCTCCTTTTATGGCTGTTGAATCCTGTTCGTGTATTGTAATTTAAATAGTTTATTTGCTTTGGAAATTGAGATGTTTTATTCTTTGTAATTGAGGTCTAAATATGTTGTTAATTGAGGTGTTTAAATTGCTGTAATTTTCTCTCTTTATTTTATGAAGATTGATTGAATTCGGTAATTATATTTTATGAAACTTGAAAATTAGTCTAAGTAGGTGATACAATTATACTTTCCTCCTAAATTAATTGTAACATCATACTACTTGGTTGACTAATGCTAACTTCGGCTATGAAAATTGTTAGTTGCAACATTGATGTTGTATCTATTAATGAATTTATAAAACTTACCTTGATAGAAACAGGTCTAATGCCTCTTCTTTTGATTTATAGAGCTCTTTGTAGGGTAGATAGAAGATTTGATTGAGGCTCAAAGTAAAACATTGGATTGGTAAGTCTTGAAGTGATTCTTATCATTTTTGTTTCCATGTTCTTAATATGCTTTTACTATTCAATGAAATCACAATCACATTGCACTTTCTAATATGATTTACTATGTACAACTATTTTCACTTTATAGTCCCAAAGCATTAAACTAAGATAATTTTAATTTGATTTTAAAATTTAATATGATTAATTTGAACTCGATTTAATTATAAAATGTCAATAGCTAAACTATTGGCAAATATTTTATCTAGATATGGTTTTACTTTATCATTGTTATCATCAATGTTAACTTACAATCTAACAATGGCGATACTTAGTTGAATTATTGGCGAGAAACATAAGTTGGTACCTTTTACCAAAGTTACGCCTCTATGTACCGAGCTTGTTAATCAAGGTTATTGATTTTTCCCTTTTTACGCAATATAAGATTCATTAGCACTTATCATTGGTATCGTTGGATCTTGGTTTTATTATATTTTGGTTGAATGAACATCATAGTAAAAGTAAATCTATCTGTATCTATTCATGTTATGCACTTCTCAAGGATGTAAATATAAATTTCATTTTACTATATTGTTATCTTAGATTCATCATCATGAGTGCATTGTCGGTTTGCTTCTTCTAAGAATAAATCTCTCATGTTAACGATATTGAAGTGAAATTGTAAACAAACAACGACCTAGTACAAAGCATCCACCTAGCTATAGTTGACCTACTATTAGTCTAAACTAGAAACATATGATTTTAAGTTATTACAGTGAATTGATCCTAGACTAAATGGTTGTACTATTAGTCCGACGCATTCGCATTATGGTGTAGTAAACTTGCATTTCTTTTTGAATTTGGTTACTTATATTTAAATTTATATATTTTCTTTTAACACTATTAGGTAGCAATAATCGATATTCATGATCAATAACACAACTAGTTTCAAAATATTATTAATAAAACAAGGATAGGCATTGGTCCAAACTCCAAATTTTAATTAGCATTTTGTAATTAATCAATAGTATTTGTTAATTCATGTGTTGTTTGTATTTCAGTTACTACTTCCTACTGCTCCTGCAACTATCGGATTGGATTTGCTGGTAATAACTTAACAGGTATGAAATCAGTATTATTCTTATTTATATTCATTTTGTTGATTTATATTCATTTGATAGAAAAACATTAGATATCCAATTGTTACTCAAGATTATTAATCTTTTGTATTTCTGACTGCAGCCCCTGTTTCTTCGTGAAAGTGGAGTAGACCATCTTCTTGAAATTATTAAGGTACGTTTTTAGTTTAAAATTGAGATCGATGTGATTATATCATGATGAATTTGTCCAAGCTACTATCTAAATTTTGGTTTATTATCACCTTGGTTGATATATATCTTGTTTGTTCTATTCTTGTCCAAAAAAAAGATTCAAAGTATATAAATTTGGAAACCTAACGGGTTGCCTTATATCTCATTGTAAGATATAACGGATCCTCCCCAGGTGTAACAATGCGAGGTATGATGAATTTTAAAGAATTTCTGTCTAAATTGTTGTTTAATATTGTTGTTTATTATTAATAGTGTTTGAACAACCTCCAAATTGCTATCTAATCATGCCGCTTAGATTTTTACAAGCTCCAGTGTATTATTTTTAAAATTAAAGGGACGATGCGATATAAAAAATAACATAAACAAAATATAAAAGTTAATTGTTAAAATACGGTATAAATATGACTAAAATCATGCATATAAGATGATATAAAATGATATAAAATGGTAATAATTTTTGTTATCAAGATAATAATAATATTGATCATTATTTAAATATGTTTTATTATAAAAATAAATTTTTTAAAAGTAATTTAAAAACACAATGAATATATACTTAAATTTCTCTTATTTAAATTACATAAATTATTAATATAATAATATTAAACCTAGTATTTTATAAAAAATTTTGAAATATATACTTACTAAAAGAAAATACATCCACAATGAATATAAATAATTGATTTTCATATTCGGATCGGATAATAAGACAATCATTTATTCATATTTATTTTAAACTTGAATTAAAATTCATAATTTTTACATAAAATTTTGGAAAAAATGTTATTAATTATAAATGCTACATCAATTTCAAAGTTACCAAAGGACAAAATTGAAATTTAAGTACTAACGAACATTTTGTATAACTTAAAACACATTGAACCCTATGTAAAAACATTTACATTACCATTAGATTAAAAAGTACAAATCCCAATGTAATTCAAAAGCGAAATGATTTACCAATTTTAAGGACTTAAGAAAAAACTCAAAACTCACGCATATAAGATGTTAAAATATAAAATAAATTGTTAAAATATGTTATAAACTTTAATTTAACGATCAAAAAGTATAAAATTAAATTTAAAATATAAAAAATTTATAACATATTTTAACAATTAACTTTTATATTTAAAACACAATAATAACATTGCATGAATCTCTTATTATATTAAATTTTTTAGTAATTTATGTAATTTAAAATTTAAATAAGTTATTATAACATAACTTACATAGCTTTCATCAAATTATTTAACTTACATAATCGTAACTTACATAACTTACATAATACATAACTTACATAATATTTGTATAGATAAAAAAAAAGATTCAAAGTATATGGGTTTTGAAACTTGACGGGTTGCCTTATATCTCACTGTTAGATATAATGGATCCTTCCTAGGTGTAAGAATGCCACGTATGATGAATCTTAAAGAATACATAACTTACTTAATTTTAAGATCAAATTTCATAACTTACATAAGTTTAAGATCAAATTTCATAACTTACATAATTTTAAGATCAAACTTCATAACTTACATAATTTACATAACTTACATAGTACTCGATTATATATATGATCATATCATTACTTACATAAATTATAAATGAACAATTTAGCCATGTAATTTATTGTCAACTTTAGATTTCAACAACTACTGAAATGGATAGAAGTTGGATGAAATTGTCAAGGGTAAGCAACTTGTCGAAATGGAGTAGAAACTTTTACGAATTTCACATTTCAAAATGCAAGCCAAGAGAATATGATTCTTTGCCCGTAAGAAGTGTTGCAATATAAATTGGTATTATCGTGAAGTTGTCTACGAACATCTAGTTGTTGATGGTTTTGTCCGGGGGTACAAAAAATGGATTTTTCATGGAGAGTGTACATCTAGTGGAGCATCTTCATCGATGAATCTGGGTTATCCTCATAGTGCTTACAATCAGAATGTTAGAGATGATAACATGGGAGACATGTTGCGGGATGCTTTTACTATCTTGTGATGATGGTTTGGTCATTTCCACCTGACTTGGGTGCAACCGATGAATATAATTATGGTGGAAATATTTTCACCGAAGGGGGAAGAAGTGTACCTAATAAACAGCCAAATGAAGAAGCGACGAGGTTCTACACGTTACTTAGTGAAATGAATGAAGAACTATATGAGGGATCAAAATTTTCCAAACTAACGTTCTGTATTCGTCTTTTCACTTGAAATGTTTGGGAGGATGGATGAAACTTCGTTGACAATCTTTGTTAGAGTTTACGCAAGAAATGTTCCGTTTGAAAATCCTCAATCTTCCAAAGACATGAAGAAACGATTAAGGATTTGGGCCTTGGCTACAACAAAATTCATAGTTGCCCAAATGACTGCATGTTGTATTGGGCGATCGGATAAACCAACAGTGTTGTCATGTCTGCGGTTAATCCCATTGGATTAATAAAAATACAGAGGATGGTAACGAGGAAGAGCACGATACACAATCAAGAAAGCAGCCAGTTAAGATTTTACGGTATTTTTCGCTAATACCAAGGCTTCAACGGCTTTTCATGTCGTCGAAGACAGCCGAGCCAATGACGTGGCACCATGATGGACGAACCGATTATGGATTATTAAGGCATCCTGCAGATTCTTTAGCTTGGAAATCTTTTGACTCTAAATTTCCAAGCTTTGCAAGCGATCCTCGAAGTGTGAGGCTTGGGCTAGCATCTGATGGATTTAACCCTTACAAACTCATGAGCACAACGTCTGATTACTTGGCACGTGGTGCTTGTTCCTACAATTTGCCTCCATGGGTTTGCATGAAACAATAATCTTTTATCTTGTCTATGATTATACCTAGAGAGAAAGGGCCCGAGAATGATATTGACGTCTACTTGTAGCCACTTGTTGAAGAGTTAAAACAACTATGGGCTGGTGTTCAAACATACGATGCAATGAGAAAAGAGAACTTTTAATTTACGTGCGGCTTTGATGTGGACTATTAATGACTTCCCGGGTCATGCTAATTTATCTGGTTGGAGTACCAGGGGACGTTATGCTTGTCCGTGTTGTGCTACGCAGACATGTTTGCAATGGTTATATAAAGGGAAGAAGCTCTCTTACATGGGGCATCGCCGATGATTAACGAAAAATCATAGATTTAGATTTCAGAGTGCTCAGTTTGACGATACTGAAGAGTTCAGAGAAGCTCCTTCGCAGACAGGTGGATCCGAAATACTCTTAATGTTGAAAGATATGAATTTCATTTATGGGAAGATGAATCAACCGGCCAACCTGCAAAGAAATAGAAGATCTAGGAATGAATCTGATGATGAATCTGATGAAGAGGATAATCCTAATGAGGTAGACTTGTGGAAAAAAAAGTATTTTTTTTTAGTTGTCTTATTGGGAGCATCAGATTTTACGCCATAATCTTGATGTCATGCATATTGAGAAAAATGTCTGTAAGAACATCATTGGGACTATTTTGAATGTTGATGGAAAATCGAAAGATAATCTTCAGAGTCGACTTGATTTAGTCCACATGGGAATTCGGCGTGAGCTTCATCCCCAAGCACTTCTGAATATGAAATATCGGTTGCCACCTGTTATTTTTTCAATGTCGAGAACGAAGAAAGAAGTGTTCTGTATGGTGTTGAAGGACATAAAGGTCCCGGATGCTTATGCATCAAATATATCGTGATGTGTCAGTCTTAAGGATCAAAGACTATATGGCTTAAAATCGCATGACTATCACATCTTGATACAAGACTTGCTGCCAGTTGCTATGCGGTGTTGTATGTCGAAAAAGGTGACGGCTTCTGTAATTGAACTGTCAAATATAATGATAGGCATTTGTGGTAAAGTTTTGAATGTTCAAGAACTTGAAAGACTACAAGATTGAGCCGCATTAACTTTATGCAATCTGGAGAAGATCTTCTCGCCTTCTTTCTTCACTATTATGGTGCACTTGCTAATTTATCTCCCACGTGAAGCAATAATTGGTGGACCCATTTTCTATCGATGGATGTATCCCATTGAAAGGTCTTACTTTATTTGCAAAATATTTCTTCATTCACCTCAATACCTTTAGTTGCAACTTTTGATAATGTTGTATATCGTGTTTAGGTTCCTATCTAAATTGAAGTCATACTGCCACAATAAGCGCTATCTGAAAGGATCAATTGCCGAGGGCTACTTGGCAGAGGAATGTATGACTTTCTGTTTGAGGTATTTGGAAGATGTTGAAACAAGAATGAACAGACCAACTAGAAATGCTTAGCTCACAGATCATAATTTGGTCGAAACTTATTTATTTCAAAGTTTCGAAGAACCGATCGACAAAGTCGAAATTGCGAAATTAGGCGATAGATCGTGGGTCCAAGCACATCGATCGTTCTTTTCATCATGATTCAATGGAATCATTTAGAAGTAAGTTCTAGAATTTGATAAATACTCATCAATTATAATTTGTTTATCTTCTAACAAAGTAAAACTTTTTTGACCGTAGTGAGTACAAACAAATATTAAGAGCTCGTTCACGATCCCGAAGATTAAATCGACAAGAAATTAATAAGTTGTTCGCAGAATCATTCCATGAATGGTTAAGCCAAATGGTATGCAATTTAAGTTTTCATTGACAAGTAATAATGTTTTCTCAGAACATTCATAATTACTCGATTTACTTTCAATTCCATAGGTTTGGAGTCGAATGAAGTAAATGACGAAATTAAATGGCTTTCACAAGGTCCATAGAATAGTAAAAGATATAGTGCCTTCCTCATCAAGGGATCTGATTTCATACAAGGTATCGCGAGATTGAGGAGAACCCAAAATTGTGAAATTGTGGTTAATTCTTCAATTACAAGTTATGCTAGTGCTAGGGGACGATAATCCCGTCGAGAGGAATCTGAGTATTACGGACTTATTCTTGACATCATTGAGTTGGATTATTACGGAAAATGCAAAGTTGTCTTATTTCGAGGTGATTGGGTGATGTGAATACGGCTCATGAAATTAAAAGCGATCAATATGGCTTTACAATGGTGAATTTCTCTTGATTGATTTACACAGGAGAACAACTGATGAATGGGTCGTATGTGTTTTCTTCTAAAGTTAAACAAGTTTTTTACTCCGAAGATCCAACTGATGAGGGTTGGTACGTTGTACTTCGAAACACCCCTAGAGACTTGTTCGACATTGGCGGTGGAAGTAGAGATGACATAGTTGAAAGATCGAAACTTTGCCTTTTCGAACAAAACTTAAATGAAAATATCCTAGTACTAGTCAACAATTTCAATGGGTTCGACAGGATGTGGACGAAGATATTTACGAAATATGATTTAGTAAGATTTTACGATTTATTATTTATATGTAATATTATAATTTTAATGTTGGTCATGTTTTATAATTTAACTATTTTAAATGTACTATTATTATTGTTATTTGTTACTAAAATTTTAAACTATTTCATGTGTATTGCAGGAAAAATGCCTAGAAGACGATTACGAGATTTAAATATTGTCCACAATACTCCAAATTCAGAAGAAGCAAATAGTGTAGAGCAAACAGTTGTTGGATCTTCTACTCTGCTTAGGACATAGATAACGAGCTGCGAAATTTCAAAGTAATGTTAAGTTTATTTTTCATGCATGTTGAATTTTATTATTGATTCATTTTTAATTTTAATATAATAATATATAATTTTTCAAATTTGAAGGTGGTGGGTCGCCTGAGAGTTCGGGGCGTACTTTGCTTAAAGATTTATCGACTTAGAGCTTTCGAGCGTGTTAAAGTAATGAGAAACAATCATGGCCACTGTTGGATCTGAAGCTCATTGTTAGCGAGCTATTTGGGCATTTTAGCACAAAATGCCAATATGTTGCCCATTAATTACGAATCATGGCATCACATGCCTGCCGCCAACAAAAATCGGGCTCGGATAATATCAAGGTAACAAAACGTGAATGTAATTTATAATACTTTGATTTAACTTTCGTTTATATTAACTTTTAAACTATTTTTGTTCGGAGAGATTTGCTTTAGAGGTCTCCGATGACTATGTTAAGAAGACTTTGGGTAAAAATGGAGAGACAATAAAAGCATTTGAAAAACAATATTTTAAGAAAGAAATAAGCCTCGACGAAAAATTAAGCAATGTTCAGCCGGGAATGTTGAGGTACCAATAGGAAGATCAAGTTAGATTCGAATTCAAAGAAAGGAGAGGTATTACGTACTTTTAAAGTCTTATAAATTTTTCGGTTTATAATATTTATTAAATTCCATTATGTAGGACCGTGAGCTAGTTGGAACAAGCGGAGACAAAAATAAAAATTTACGCATACCTGACGGTGTTCTAGAAGTTTTGCTTGTGTAGCTAAGGCCGAGGTATTAAAATTTATTATTTCTTTCATATATAATAACTTTATACTATTAAATTATATTTTTCTACTATAATGTAGGAAGCTTCATCTAGTCAAAAGTTGGCGTCTTGACTTTTTGACATTACGCATAGGAAGAAGGATGGATCTCCGATGACATCCAAGTCAGCAGAAAATTTTGGTATATTCTTGAATAAAATTTGATTTATTATAAATATTTATAATGTTTAATTACAATAGTTTAATTCATCGTTTGTAGTTTTAAATTTATAATTTTAAGTTATGTTACATTCCTTTTTATTATATATTTCGTTTCTAACTCTTTAAATGATTCATTCGGATAAACTAAAGGAGAAGAAGGCGGAGTATGAAGCGGTTGCTTGATCGATAGTTTTGTTAATCTCGAGGAGATTGATAATGAATTATTCTTGATGTTTTGGGTCTTGAAAAGTACATTGCTTGATTGATACTTCATTAATCTTGAGTATATTTATAATGAAATTATCACTAATGTTTTGGGTCTTAAAAGGTATGGTCGGGTTCGATGTCAAGGATCCGGTGTTACCCAGGCCAATATTGTGGATCCGGCTCCACAATACATGCCTTCCGGAGTCAATCTCATCTTGAAGTTCGAGACTAAAAACCAGATATCTCGGATGGAAGCTAGCACGGTGAGCAAATTTCTCGACTTAGAATGGAGGCGGAAGTGAGGAAGTAGAGCATCTTGCTCAACTTAGAGCGGAGGCGGCGAGGGAGGCGAGGAGGCGGGAGCAAAAAACAAAAGTATGAAGAACTCCAAGAATGACTTGGACTATGATGAAGTTGTTCCAAAGAATTCTGAGGCCGCCATCTTAGACATTTCTTTTCTTGTTGTAAGATGATTTTTAATATTGTTACAATTAACATTATTGTAAGAATTGTTTGAATTATACTTCATTTATTATTGTAAGAATTGTACTAGTAATTTAATTGGAGCTTGTATATCATATATCTTTTATTAAATTTGAAGTATCGTTTAGATTTAATGCTTTTGGTGAGATTTAAATGTTTTATTTGCTGTCTTGGGTTGAAATTATATGCAATTGTTGCTATTTTTGGTTGGTTTTAATGCGGGGGGGTAGGATATTAGAAAAAAATTAGCATTGCAAATCAGCAGCAAATTAGCGGCATTTTTAAAAAGCGCCGCTAAAAGTCCCCACCGTTAGCGGCGTTTTTTAAAAAAGCGCCACTAAAAGTCCCCACCTTTAGCGGCGCTATTTTGAGAAGTGCCACTAAAAGTCCCCACCTTTAGTGGCGTTTTTTAAAAAAGCGCCGCTAAAAGTCCCCATCTTTAGCGGTGTTTTTTGAGAAAAGTCCCCACCTTTAGTGGCGCTTTTAAAAAGCACCGCTAAAAGTCCCATCTTTAGCGGTGTTTTTTTGACAATAAACGCCTTTAAGTTTTTCATGAACTTTTGCTTTCTTTAGCAGTGTTTTTTGCGGCGCTTTCAAAAGTGCCTCAAATACTATTAGTGGCGCTTAAAAACGCCGCTAAAAGCCAAAAAAAATGCTGCTAAAAGTCTGTTTTGGTATAGTGTAAACTTGAATTGGGGTTATAAAAGTCTGCCTTTTGGCAAGATTTCTTGTCTTTTCTTTTAATCTCTTCTCTTTATTTTGACAGATTCTGGTTTGTTTTCTTTCTTTTTAAATTATTTACAATGGTTGGGGTTTGTTGAGTATCTTATGGAAGAATAATTGGTGAATCTAAGTTTATTGGATGACAAGGAAGAAGTATTTCAAGAGGAAGTAGCGGTGGTGGAACGATCTTATCAATTCGCTTGGTGGGACATTGTCTAACAGATAGTGTTGTCCATTTTCCTTCACTACGTAACACCATGGCTGATCTCTGGCATCCTATTGGAGTATTTGTATTACAAATTTAGGGGAAAAATGGTATCTTTTCCAATTTTTCATGAGGTTGATATCCATAGGGTACTTGCTAGTACACCATAGATCTTTAATAATCATTTGCTTATACTTCAAAGAATCCCAAATAGAAAACCCAACAGCATTGGCATTAAATTTTACTGAGTTTTGGGTACAAGTTCATGAATTACCCCCAGGGTTGATGACTGAAATGATTGCTAAACAATTCGGTGATTTCTGTGGAAAATTTCTTGATTATGATACTTCTATATCGACTTTGGGCTTTAAGAAATACATGTGTATTCGTGTTTGTTTGGACGATCTGCCCTGTTGAAATGTAAGAAGAAGATTCAGATTGGGAAATCTATGATTGTTTATGCCCGATTTAAGTATGAAAAACTAAGCTTGTTTTGTTTCATTTGTGGAAACTTGGGTTACGATGAGAGTTATTGCCCTTATCGGTTAAGAATTGAGCCATCAAAAATCGTCTTTGGTTGGGATTTATCATTGCGTGCGGAGTCGATGCGTTGGAACGTGGCGGTGAGCAGGTGGTTACGTGAAGTTGATGGTTCACAGTGCAATGCTGAAAATTTAGAAAGTCTCAATCACAACAATTTATTAAATGAGGAGAATGATACTGGGCGAAAATTAGAGGGAAATTTTGGGAATCAGATATTAAATCCCAATTTAATTCCCTTGGGATCTAATCAACAACATATCACTAATGGAACAATCAGTGGCGTAATTGGAGTAAAGATGATTTGAATAACGATGGGCTAGTGAATGGGTCCATGAAATTGGTCTTAGAGGAGGAAAATAACCCAATTGCTATGTTGGAAGGAAAAAAACGGCAGAGGTTAGTGAAGGGCCTATAACAGTCCGTTTTAGACCCTAGTCGGAATAATAGTTTCGAAACCACAAATTTGAGTTAGAAAATATTTTAAATATTATTTTCTATGCCTTTGATATGTGACTAAGCATGTGTGAAAGCCTCGTATGAAAATTTGATCGTTTGTGTGTTTAATTTGATAAAAGGATTAAATTGCATTGAATGCAAATTTTGCATGCTTCATGAGAAGACACCTATTTGATATGGCTTTTAGATAAAGAGGCCTTATGAGGAAATTATGCCAATATTTAGATAGTGGATGGTTAAAAGACATTGATGGCCTTATATATATATATATATATATATATATGTTATATATATGTTTTGTAATAAAGATAATTTTGTAAATGGGTTAATAATATGATATTAAACAAAACAAACAAATTAAAAGATGAAGGTTATCATCTTTTGGCGAAATTCATAAGAAAAGAAAAGAAGAAAACAAGTTAGGGTATTCGACTAAGTTTGATCCAAATTTAAGGTATGTTTTGCTTCGATTTTTGATAATTTCTACGTTTTTGCAATCGTTGTTTCGTATATTACAAAATTCATGGCTCAATTTTGAGAATTTATGATGATTTTGAAATGTGTTTTTGATGAACATATGAGCTTTGGAACATTTGATGATGAAATATGGAATATATGTGTTTGATTAGCATATTTTGTCTTTGGAGTTTTGTTGATTTTGATTATTTTGGTTGTAATTGAGAAAATGATTATTCGAGGGATTAAATTGTAAATTTGATGAAAAATATGAACTTGTATGGTCCCTAAGGAGTTTCGGCTATACATGTGTATGAATAAATAGTGTATATTTGATGTTTTGAGAAAAATAGACTAAATTGATAAAATGTGAAAATGTGAGGGCTAAATTACAAATTACCTTAAATATGTGTTTTGGATTGAATTGAATGATTTGATGAATGAATCGGTTAAATCTGTATATGTATAGAATAAGAACTGAAGAATATGGATTTAGATCGCGGGAAAGCGAAAGTAGTTGAATAACCGAATCTAATCGAATATCTGAATTCGAGGTAAGTCGATACACAAATAAATGTATTTGAATTGAATTATTTTTGTACATATGAATTTGAATTGCTATGAATATCTATTGAGATAGAAGGTGTGTGAAATTTGAGTTTATGAATAAGTCGATAAGTTGTTAAAGTCCAAGAAGTCTCGTATGAGCCTAGGAATAGATAGGAATGCATATGTCATGACATAGGTGTCCGTTATGTGATATCATGTAAGACCACGTCTGGGACGTTGGCATTGATTCGAGATTTCGTGTAAGACCACGTTTGGGACGTTAGCATCGATATAAGATTTACGTGTAAGATCATGACGGGGACATTGTTATCGTATTTGATTCGTGTAAGACCCTGTTTGGGACAGTGGCATCTATATCTGGATACATGTAAGACCACGTCTGGGACGTTGGCATTATATGACTATTCTAAGCATTCTGAATATCCTATTAGATTCCGAACGGTTCAAGAGGTAAGTCCGAGAAACGAACGACTATGTGATTTGTAGATCTGTTTCAGGTACGTTTGAAAAGTACACTATGTATGTATGAAAGGTAAGTGTCTATATGAACTTACTAAGATGAATATGTGTATTGAAATGAAGAGATAATATGTGAAGATATGCTTGATGTGTATATGTGATATTTGAGTTGAAGAATGTGGTAAGATATGGCTAAGTATATGAGCCAAAGAACATGTGATGAACTTGCTATGAGAACTACAAATGTCATATTATCAATATGGTTATATGAAAGGTAAATGTGGATGGATCATACTTGAACATATATGTGTTTTAGTTGTGCAAATTGGCATGATTGGAATTGAAATTAAATGTGGGGATTTATTGATTATTTAACATGTTTTTGGTTGTCAAATGTTCATGAAATGAATTGGTCTGTTGCTTGTAGGGTTGACCCTAGTGTGGGTGGCATTTTGGTCTTGCAAGTCGTTTATTTTGCATACATGGCTGTGGCACACGTGCGTGCCTTGTGAACGTGTGAATAAGTCAGTCTCTAGCCTAATTATACACGGCTATGGTACACGGACGTGCCTGGTGGCCGTGTGGATAAGTCAGTATACATGCTCTGTTTTGGCACGGCCATGACACATGGGTGATGAATTTCTGAGAAATTACATATGTGTTCGATTTAGTCCCGACCCTATTCTAAAGCATGATTAAGGTGTAGTTGACCTATAAAAGGGACACTTTGATTGCGATTGATGAATTGTATTATGAAATGTCTGTAAAAGTTTTCGTTCTGTCCGGTAACGCCTTTAACCGTAATTCGACGAAGAATACGGGTTAGGGGTGTTATAGTGCCCCCTTATTCCTTTGGGTTCTAATGATGGAAATGGTTCTTTAAATTTATCAGCTAGCTCTGGTGAACAGAGTAGCCGGGCGCAATGAAAATTCTAAGCTGGAATGTTCCTAGTTTGGGGAGATCACGGACTGTTAAAAGGCTCAAAAATAAGTTGTGAGCTAGTAATCCCCAAATTTTGTTTCTTATGGAAACAAAATTAGGTGCTAAAAAGATGGAGTTGGTCAGATTGAAGTGCGGCTTTGAAAATGAAATTGACATTGAGGCGATAGGTTCTAGAGGTGGGTTATCATTGGGCTGAAAAAGGAATTCTTTGGTCAACCTTAAGAGTTTCTCTTCTTTTCATATTGACGTTAAGGTTCAGGATAATGATTGCGGTGCTAATTGGCGGTTAACGGGGTTTTATGAAAATCCGGATGAACGATGTAGAGGTGCTTCTTGGGATCTACTTAGACAGCTAAGCTACGATCACACTATTCCTTAGGTTGTCTTGGAGGATTTCAATGAGATTGCAAATTCTTTTGAGAAGAAAGGAGGTCACCTTCGGTCAGAACGTCAGATGATGACTTTTCGTACAGTGTTAGAGGAGTGCAATCTCAATGATTTAGGTTTTATCGGCCGATGATTCACATGAGAAAGAGGAAGATTCATATCTACAAATATAAGAGAGTAACTGGACCGTAGAGTTGCTATGTTAAATTGGGTGGATCTCTTCCCAAGTTATCAGGTCGAACACTTGAATTATTTATTTTCTGATTAGTGTCCTATTCTTCCAGATATCATAGGAGTGAGACGGAATGATCAGTGTAGTAATGCAAAGATGTTTCGATTTGAGGCCAAATGGTGTTTAGAAAGTTCCTTTGAGGAGATGATTAAAAGATCGTGGGAAGATACTCCTAGAAGTATACTAAGCAAGCTTGAGAGAATGGGTCATCAAATGCAAAATTAGAGTAAATCCAGAAGTAGAGAAGAGAAGAGAAATTGGGTTGATTTAGAAGACAGAATGAATTGTCTTTATATTCAGGATTTTTCTGATGAAACTTTAGCTGAAATCACGGAGGTTCAGTTGGGGCTTAATTTGGAGACTAATAAGAAAAAGTTATTTTGGGAGCAACGAGCCCGAGTCAACTGGCTGAAGAATGGTGATCGAACACCATTTATTTTAATAAGATTGCTGTTCAATGTCAGTTTCATGGTTGAATTTTTGAGTTGGAAGATGAGAATAGTGGAAGGACCACATCGTCCGAGGAGATTATAAAGATTTATTAGGATTATTTTGGAAAACTATTTTCAGCTTCTGAGATGGGATTGGATGAGCACTTATTTGGACTAGTAGAAAAAAGAGTTACTGTTAGCATGAATGATAATTTGCTAAAACTATTCACTAAAGAGGATATTGTCTATGCAGTAAAAATGATGGCGCATTTGAAAGCCCCCGGTGTTGATGGGTTCCCCGTAATTTTCTTTCAAAGGTACTGGCATATAGTTGGACTGAAGATTTCCCGTTATTGTCTATCTATTCTAAATGGCCAGACGGAAGTAGGAAATATTAATAAAACACACATTGTTTTGATCCCAAGGTAGATAAACCAAAAAATATGTCACAATTCAGACCCATAAGTCTTTGTAACTTTGTTTACAAAATTATTGCGAAAGTCTTGGTAATTTGCATGAGTAATATTTTGGGTGATTGCATTAATGAAGCTCAAGGAGCTTTTATCCCAAGAAGACTCATTTCGGATAATGTGCTGATTTCTTATGAGGTCCTTCATTCTCTCAAAATGAAGAAGAGTGGCAAGAGAAGGAATTCTGCACTTAAGTTAGATATGAGTAAAGAGTATGACCGTGTTGAATGGGATTTTTGGCGGGTATGATGAAGTATTTAGGGTTTCATGATGATTGGATTGTTCTCATTATGAGATGTGTTTATTCTGTTTCCTATTCTGTTTGCCTTAATAGGATGAATAGTGAATGGTTTTCTCCATCAAGAGGTTTAAGACAATGTGATCCTCTCAGCCTCTATCTGTTTCTGATTTGTACTGAAGGTTTTTCTACGCTCCTTCAGGATGCTAAACAAAAAGGTTGGATGGCGGACGCTCCTATTAGTGGGAGAGATTATCTATTAATCATTTGTTTTTTTGCAGATGATTACATCCTTTTTGGAGATGCCTCGTGTGAGGGGGCTAGAGTGATTCGCGATGTCATTCGGGAATATGAGATGATTTTAGGGTAGAGGGTGAACTTTGACAAATCTCTAATTTATTTCGAAGCTAATGTGGCCACTGATGTCAAGGAGGAAATTACCAATTTATTAGGAGTTCGGATGGCTTCAAGCCCTGAGAAGTATCTAGATTTGCCTATGATGGTGGGTCGGAGGAAAATATAGGCTTTTGCTAATTTTGTTGATCGATTTAGAAAACGAGTCGAAGGGTGGAGTTTACACTATCTGTCAATGGGAGGTAAGGAGGTTTTTATTAAATCGATTTTGCAGACAACTCCGCTTTATGCTATGCAATACTTTCTATTGCCAAAATCGTTATGTCGAAAGCTTGAAAACATTATGAATAGATTCTGGTGGTCTAACAATAAGATATTGAAGGGTATTCATTGGAGTAGTTGGGAAATGCTATGCAAACCGAAGTGCAATAGTGGGCTTGGTTTTAAAAACTTGTTTTTGTTTAATAAGGCCTTATTAGCAAAACAAGTTTGGCGTATCTTATCTCAGCCTTATTGTCTTTTAGCCAGAGTTTTAAAAGCTCGTTACTTACCTTTTTCAAATATACTATCAACGAAAGTTGGTTTTTACCCATCATTTACCTGGAGAAGCATTTGTAGCACTCGGGAGCTGATTGGGGAAGGGATTCTATGGTGGGTTGGTAAGGGTGATCGTATCAACATATGGAATGATCATTGGCTACCTAGAAAAGAGAACAACAGAGTTTCAGTTTAGGAGATTAGGCCTACTTGGACGACTGTTAATCAACTAATTGAGACTGAGCCTAATACCTGGAATATGGAGCTGGTCCATAATTTAGTTGACAAAACTACAACAGCTCGAATTCTTGCTATTCCTATCTCTGGGAGTAGATCGGAAGACATGATGGTTTGAAAACATGAAGGCAGAGCTATAGGAGAATACTAAGGAGGCTTTACATAAAAAATGCCTTGGTAAAGTGGCTTAAGAGGGTTCAACAGTCTTAAGTTCAATCGTGGTGGCAACAAATGGGTGTTTTATTTTATTTTTGTCTTTTGCGTCAAGGTGGAGAGAAGTGGGGCGGTTATGGGACTTTAAGGATAATGGATAAGTGTTTTTTTTATTTGAAGTGATAAGGTGGTTTTTATTTGTTTTAAATATTAATTTATTCAAGATATTTTGAATAAGTGTGGATTTTTTAGAGATAAGAGATAATTGTAGATTTATTGTATTTATTTTGAATAGATAAAGAAGAGATAAAGTATGGATTTTATTTATTTTAGTCTAAATAGGATAAGAGATAAAGATTGGCTTAATTCAAATTATTTTTGAATGAGTTTGGGAGAGGAAAAATAGGTCTTAAATTTGAGTAGTATAAGTAGGGAGTTCATCCTTTGGCCATCCTTTCCTTCATTTTATTTCCTTTTCGAAAATGTGTTTGTTCATCTTTTAATCTCCATTCTTTGAAATTCTTCTACTTTTCCCTTATTCATCTTTTTATTTCTTCCAACCCCAAATCCCTTGTAGTAGAATATTTCTTGTGATTTAAAGCCTTAGCAGAACCTTGTAAGTGCTTTTCTTCTATTTGTATTTTTCTTTTATTAATAACCATAGCCAAATCTCAAAGGAGGCCGTATTCTTTTCTTCTATCGCAAGTTCTAAAAGCGGGATCCATTCTCTCTAGCCTCTTCAAGCAACGTGTAGTGGTAAGTAGTTCTCTCCTAGCAATCGGTTATGGGGTTTCTTTCCATTAAGGTGCCAAAATCAAGTGTAGATGCCTTGATTTCTTTGGATGGTGAATGTCCATTATGCTATTTTATGTGTGTTTTGTGTGGCCGATATTAAGGAAGCGATAAGGAGTTCTTGAGGATTGAAAGCATCAAGGTAAGTAGTATGTGTTATTTGGCCAATGGCCACTATTCATGGATTTATGTATTAGCCGATCTTTAACATATAGTATATAGGGAGTTCGGCGGTTTCAAGACCAAGAGCGATTTGGTTTTGGTAAGTAATGCGATTTTGGCTAAAGGGTGCATCCATAAATATTCATGTGTTAAAGCCAAACCTAACATCTAGTATGTAGGGATTTAAATCAACTTCATGACCGGTGGTGATTCGGGAATAGTTAGCAAGGTAAGTGGTGGTTAGTATTCACCTTAGGCCATTTTTGGTATCTAAGTGGCTAATCGATTCTGTCCATGATGGATTAGGGGCTAATCGACAGGCATAAGGGCAAGTTTTGGGATTCTAGATTGTGTTAGATTCAATAGATCGGAATCTCGCTAAATAATCAGGTGCGTAGTTATCGCACTGTCTCTTGAATGATTATATGTGTTATTTTATGTATGTGTATAATGTGAATAATAGCCGAAATAAGGGCTAAGATTGTGAATACCTGTGATGGGCGATTGAATAATCAGGTCAGTGATTTACGATAATAAATGATTATTGATGAATGTATGAAAATGTGGTGGCATGTGATGTATATTTGTTTCAAGTGATATGTTGCCATGATACATATATATATATATATATATGCATAGGACTTGGGATGTGACTATCGAAGGAAAAGGGTGTACATTATGTACGTGGTCTAATGTTAGCCTTGTGTTACATTAGCGCTTGATGTTAGTTATGTGCTTCATCAAGGGAGGTGCTGGCTAGGTGCCACATCTTGGCGGTTGATGGTTGTATGCATCACCGTAGATCGACGATATGTGGGATCACTTAGGTGATCGGTGGCTCGACCACTGCCTTGGCGACAAGTCTGCCAAGGTAAGATATGTGGATCACTTATGTGATCGGTGGTGGATTAGCCACGGCCTTGGGCGGGGAGTCTGCTAAGGTAGGTGTAATGGATGGACTTAGGTTGGGTTGGGCTTCATAATTGCATATTTATGGACTGTGTGGATATGGGCCAAGCCCATATGTGGAGACATGTGAAATGACTATGCACTGAGTCTGCTGACTCACCCAAATTTTACCAACATTTCGGTGATGCATAAAGCTTGGACCGGCGGAGGGATCTGAGGTGGCCCATGCGAAGTTATTTTATGCCATGCGAAGTTGATTTTCCTTATTTTATATATTTTATATTATCAATATTTTGGGAATTTATTTGATGTAATAAGGGCCGCTTATAGTACTTGGAAACTTTATTTATGGTTTTGAAGTTTATTTTATTATCGAACTAATAATGGGAAATATTTTGGATTTAATTTATATTACAATAACATATGTAAAAGTTTTAATCCGGAATTTATCTGGCTAAATTTTCAATGGGCTTTTAAATACATAATGTTTTTCCAAGGACGAAATTTATACGTTTTCACCTTTAAGTCAAATTCTTTCAAAACATCTTCCATGATGACATACGGATCCGGTTAAGACTCGTAGGCGGGTTTGGGGGTGTTCTGATTTAGTATCGAGCCCAATTCAAAACTTCGGCTTTGAGGGTTGTGGGGCCCAAAACATTTTCAAAATGGGCTTTTCAAAAATATGGACTTTCTATGAAATTTTCGAGTTTATTCGGCATGGCACTGTATCTCCTACCAAGTCCACAGGTAAGTACTTGATTGTTGAAGTGGTTTGAATTTGTGAACTATATGGGCTTTTATGGGAACGTAAATTAGTGAACTAGGATCTATTGAACCCTAGGACTAGTCTATTCAAACACATGCATAAGACTTAAGGACTATTAAACAAACACGTGATTAAGTCGTAGAGCTAGGTGTGGCAACCATTTGTCACGCATGTCTAGGATTGGTATTCAGAAGAGCTCGGTATTTAAGCGGTCCTAGCGACTCACCTTCTCTTTACTCGAATCCTACAGTGCGTAGCTACGGTTCACCTTAACCAAGAGGACTTATTCACGAAATAAACCCGATAATTAAAACCCGAAAGGGACTAGCCATGCAGTTTTATAAAATTTCTAGTTTTAAAGTTCCTAAATTACCCTTTTAATTTTAGTAAAAGATTATTGTGAAAATTTTTCCAATGATTTACAAAATTACAAAAATGCCCCTATATTGTAAAATTACTAAAAATACCCTTGATTGTAAAAATTACCATACTACCCTCAACTTTTGTTAAAATAATTTTACAAAAATACCAAAATCTCTAGTTTTCAAAATATCAAGATACTCTGATTTGAGAAAATTTACGAAAATACCCCTGGCTATTAAAATTACCAAAATGCCCTTGGTTTCTAAATTTTCATATTACCCTCGACTTTTATTTAAAATATTCTTACTTTACAAAAATATCAGAAAATTTTATTTTTGCAAAAGGTAAAGATACCCTATTTGGAAAATTACTGAATTACCCAATTACCAAAATAACCCCGATTTCTAAAATTTCTGCAAAACCTTGATTTGGAAAATCTTTCTGTTAAAATGCCCATGAGTTTGGAAAAAAATTTTGAAATGGCTTTAGTGATTTTCAAATTTACCTCGATTTATTACCAAATTACCCTCAGGGACAAATGGCGAAAATACCCTTGGGATAAAGCGGACAAAAATATTGAATAGTGAATGTGGGTAGTGGATACCACTGAAAGAATGTGGCCTTGTTGAGCAATGAAGATATCTCCATTATGAATGTGATTGTGAAGGTGATTATTTGAATTAGAGTAGTGAACTCAAACTGAAACTTTGGTTGATCGAAAGAACAACTTCTGGAAACTTCATTTCATAAAATTGCTCGTGGATAAATAGTGGAACAAAATTTCTAATGCATAAAATTTAAATAAATCGACTAAATCAAGGCACTAGAAATGAGTTCAGAGGACGTGGTCGCCGTGGGCGTGGTCGAGGTAGAATGACTGTGTCGGAACCCGTTAGGTCGGGTCAAGGATTTGAGAATGGGGTACCATCGCCACTACCACCGATTTTGGTGTTGAGCGGACAAGATCGACGGGGGATGATCTTTATATCGCAGCGCGATCTTCTTGAGTTCTTGAGATGGTGGTGGAGCGGTGAAAATATGAGAGCTAGGAAGTGCGTGCGAGCGACTCGAGCTAATGGCCGAGAGGTGTTTGAGCGTGTCGGTGTGGCACCCAAAGATCTGGTGAATATTGGTTGGAAGTAACCGAGCGAATTATGGATGAGCTTGATCCGACCACCGAGGAGAAAGTAAAAGGAATGGTGGCGCCGCTTGTGACGAGGCATATCAATGGTGGCTAACAGTTCGGGATAGTGCCACGGCGGAGGATCTCACAGGAGTACGTTAAGGCGGTGTACGGAAGAAGTATGTCGGTACTCATTATATTGATCTTGTGAGGAAGGCGTTTAAGAAATTTGGTTCAAGGGAAAAAGTCCGTGGCGGAATCTGAGGCCAATTCTTAAGGTTAAGCCGATATGCTCGAGGGTAGTTGCTTCTGAGCATGAACGATGTGTCCAATTCGAGGACGGATTAAGGGATGACTGAAGTTGTTGATAGCTCTTCATCGAGAAGCGGAGTTATTTGTGTTAGTCGAAAAGGCTAAGGTAGTGAAGGGATTAAGGACTCGGTGAGACGAGCGAGAGATAAGGATAGGAGCAGGATAGGAGGAATTTTGGATCGTCTGAATCATCGAGGTCTTTAGAAAAGACCAGGGTTGAAAATTCTATTCGTGTTGCTAAGCCACTATGGAAAATTCGACCGTCCAGTATGCTCGATGTGGAAGGTATCATGTTGGCAAGTCTTGAAACAAGAGCAGGAATATTTTAGGTGTAAGTCTAAGTCTCACTGATTAAGGATCATCCTCGGGATCCGAATAGGGCTCGGACAATAGGCCAAGGTCATGTGTAGCCGGGTAGAGATGGTCGACAGCGACAGGGGTCGTGGTCCGAACCATGGAGGAAATGGTTCGGTAGAGAATCGTAGAGCACCAAGCAGAGTGAAGGTATAAATGCAAGGCGACCAAGGTTGGTTTTTGCGATCGGTGTCACGAGGGGAAGATGTGCCCAAGTGACAACGGTAAGTTCTTATTTCTGGACCTCAATTGTCTTGTTTGTGGTTAAGTTAGTTCGTTCTTATGTTACTAGTGAAGTGTATGAAACTTTGATTATGAACTTAGAGAGTGTGTCTAGAAAGTATGCGGTTCTTTGAGATCGAGTCTTGCGAGCAAGATAGCGTAGTGTGTTGAGTTAAGGATGCGATTGAATGATAGTAAGTAATTTCGAGGATGAAATTATTTTAAGGGGGTAGAATTGTAATACCCTGAAATAGGGGTAGATTTTTTATTAAATTATTTTGCATAAGTGTGGTCATCATGGTGTTGATTGAGGTATTTTAGGTGCTAGTTATAAGCTAAGGGAAGGCCCGAGCTATAGGAGAAATTTTGTTTTTAAGTGTTAATTAGGGGGAGCTAGGCTAAGGAGGCTTTAAGAGAAGTTGTTGGGGATTTATGACATAAAAAAATGCCTTGGTAAAGTGGCTTAAGGCGTCACTTAAAGGCACGGAAGTAACGCCAACAAGGGCACTGGTTGAAACACTGGCAAAGAAGTGGTGGTTTATTTTTGTTTTGGCTTTAAAGGGGAACAAGATGAAGGATGTCTTAAAAGAAATTGGGTGGAACATGTCACAAAAAGCGTCTGGGTAAAGTGGCTTGACGCTTCTTTGGAAAAAGTGCTCAGGGGGATGCGGTTCGATTCACGTGGACGAAGGAGTGGGGTTTTATATTTAGCTTTTGGCATTAAGACAAGGGGAGCTAGGGAAGGAGGCTTTAAAAGAAATCGGGGAGTTTATAACACAAAAGAATCGGCAGCAGAGTGGCTTGGGGCACTACTGCAGCAAGGGTTCAATGGTCTTAAGTTCAATCGTGGTGGCAACAAATGGGTGTTTTATTTTATTTTTGGCTTTTGCGTCAAGATGGAGAGAAGTGGACGGTTATGGGACTTTAAGGATAAGGGATAAGTGTTTTTTTTATTTGAAGTGATAAAGGTTGGTTTTATTTGTTTTAAATATTAAGATAAATGTTGGTTTATTCAAGTTATTTTGAATAAGTGTGGATTATTTTAGAGAGATAAGAGATAATTGTAGATTTATTTTATTTATTTTGAATAGATAAAGAAGAGATAAAGTATGGATTTTATTTATTTTAGTCTAAATAGGATAAGAGATAAAGATTGGCTTAATTCAAATTATTTTGAATGAGTTTGGGAGAGGAAAAATAGGTGCGAAATTTGAGTAGTATAAGTAGGGGTGTTCATCCTTTGGCCATCCTTTCCTTCATTTTATTTCCTTTTGCTTAGAAAATTTGTTCGTTCATCTTTTAATCTCCATTCTTGAAATTCTTCTACTTTTCCTTATTCATCTTTTATTTCTTCCAACCCCAAATCCCTTGTAGCCGAATATTTCTTGTGATTTAAAGCCTTAGCGAACCTTGTAAGTGCTTTTCTTCTATTTGTATTTTTCTTTTATTAATAACCATAGCAGAATCTCAAAGGAGGCCGTATTCTTTTCTTCATCGCAAGTTCTAAAAGTCGGGATCCATTCTCTCTAGCCTCTTCAAGCAACGTGTAGTGGTAAGTAGTTCTCTCTAGCAATCGGTTATGGGGTTTCTTTCCATTAAGGTGCCAAAATCAAGTGTAGAGGCCTTGATTTCTTTGGATGGCCAAATGTCCATTAAGCTATTTTATGTGTGTTTTGTGTGGCCAGATATTAAGGAGCGATAAGGAGTTCTTGAGATTGAAAGCATCAAGGTAAGTAGTATGTGTTATTCGACCAATGGCCACTATTCATGGATTTATGTATTAGCCGATCTTTAACATATAGTATATAGGGAGTTAAGCAGTTTCAAGAGAAAAAGCGATTTGGGTTTTGGTAAGTAATGCGATTTGGCTAAAGGGTGCATCCATAAATATTCATGTGTTAAAGCCGAACCTAACATCTAGTATGTAGGATTTCGTCAACTTCATGACCGGTGGTGATTCGGAATAGTTAGCAAGGTAAGTGGTGGTTAGCATTGACCTTAGGCCATTTTTGGTATCTAAGTGGCTAATCGATTACATCCATGATGGATTAGGGCTAATCGGCGAGCATAAGGGCAAATTTGGGATTCTAGATTGTGTTAGATTCAATAGATCGGAATCTCGCTAAATAATCAGTCGTAGTTATCGCCTTTGTCTCTTGAATGATTATATGTGTTATTTTATGTATGTGTATAATGTGAATAATAAGCGAAATAAAGGCTAAGATTGTGAATACATGATGGGCGATTGAATAATCGAATCGGTGATTTACGATAATAAATGATAATTGATGAATGTATGAAAATGTGGTGGCATGTGATGTATATTTGTTTCAAGTGATATGTTGCCATGATACATATATATATATATATATGCATAGGACTTGGGATGTAACTATCGAAGGAAAAGGGTGTACATTATATGCGTGGTCTAATGTTAGCCTTGTGCTACATTAGCGCTTGATGTTAGCTATGTGCTTCATCAAGGGAGGTCTTGGCTAGGTGCCACATCTCGGCGGTTGATGGTCATGTGCATCACCGTAGGTGATCGATATGTGTCAAGGCTCGTGGGTAGGGTTTGGGGTGTTAAAGAGTGGTATCGAGTCCTAACTATAACTTTTTTACAGACCATTACGCACACCTCCTCTAATGATGATGATTACAAAGAATTTTACAAAGCTTTATGGTCGCTGAATATTCTAGAAAAAAATTAAAATACATAGCTGGAGGATGATTAATAATCTGGTACCCCACTTTGGTAATCTGGCGCGTAGAATGTTGTATGTAGATGTCGTTTACCCACTGTGTAAGGCAGATTTGGAGGATTTAGATCATCTGTTGTGGTCTTGTACGTAGTACTCTACAGTGTGTGTAGGCCTCCTTACAGGTTAAGATTCCGTAATTCGAAGCTTCGTTGTGTTGCAAGAAGCGCTTTGCTAGAACGTTTTCTGCAACATATGAACAATAAAAACGTATCATTGTAATTTCTATATGGGGCCTATGGTTTCCACGAAATAAATTGATCCATGAAGGGGTGAAATTTTCTTTGCAAAAAGTGTTGGGGTTTATTCGGGGATATGAACAAGATCTTATCCTAAATCAAGAGAACATCTGTCCTTCTCTTAGATCTATGGTAAAGGATCTTTGGAGACCTCCAGGCTATGGAGTTATTAAGATAAATTTTGATGCGACTTTCCAAAAAGATGAAAGACTAGCTACAACTGCAATTTTAGCCAGAGATTCTACAGGAGAAATTGTAGGGGCAGAAACTTATCTCTTTGAGGATGTTGTCGACGCATTTGTGGCAGAATCACCGGCTTACGAAAGAGCATTAATCTTTGTGGCTATGATGGGCTTTAGGCGTCTGATTGTGGAAGGAGACTCCCTGACAGTTATCAAAAGTATTAAGAAGAAGGGGGAAGATAAATCGGTTCTCAGGCCGATTACACATCATATCTGTAAAACGGGTTTGTTTTTTGATGAGGTATCTTACCTTTTTGTGCCCCGAACAGTTAATGGAGTGGCTCATACTCTGGCGTTGGAAGGTCGGAGAAGCAAGTTCTATGGTGGCTCGAGTTAATGGAGTGCCTGAATCAGTGATACTGGTAGTGATGAAAGATCGTTTGGCTTTGAATCAGTGTCTCTAAGGCTTCTCTTGCTTTGCTTTGAATTTGGAGAAGGTTTGATGAATCTCCAGGGCTTGTGTTCAAAGCAATCGCTCTCTCCTTTAATTGTTTTCAGATTTCCAGATGGTGAAGGGCATTTTTTGGCTAATAAGAAGATATGCTTTCTGATTAGTTTGTAGTTCCTAGGAGTTTTTTTAATTTCTTTGTTTGCTTTGCCAGCTTTTTTCACTTTATTTTGTTGTTTTGTCTTTTCATGTTGCCGTGTATTATGGCTTTTTGACTTCTGTTTCTGCCTTGAGCCAATTTACTAATAATATCAGTCAGTTTATTTCAAAAAAAAAACTTGAACTGGGGTTTATATCTATATATAAAATTTTGATTTTGATTCAATTGTACACATTTAAAGAAATAAATAGATACATTTATTTTCATATTGGATTCATATATTATTTGTATGTACAATATATCAACGTAAAATTATGCTAATTCAATAACGGTGTTAGTGATTTGTGAAACTGAATCAAATCAAATTTTCATGTAAATAGTAGCACAAAATCAAAATTCATGTATGACATTACACATTGAATTAAAGTTCATTTATAATTTTGATATTTATCCCTTTAAAAATGAATAAAAAGTTTAAATTAAAAAAAAACCAAAACGGTTATACTGATGTGGCAAGAAAGAGAAACTGAAAACGCCAATATTTCTAGCAAGAGGCATTTTCAGCTTTTTCTCCAAAATCAATCTATTTCCTTAAATTAGAAAAAAACTGAGCCTAATTTGCTAACTCCGTTTTAAAAATGGTATATATGCCTAATTTTCCCAAAATTCTACAGGTAAAAAAAGCTGCAATTAAGACAAAAACCAAAGCCAATAGGGTCCCACTGATTTGTGGGCTTGTCATGTTTTAAGTACAAACAAGCGCACCTCAAATAGCCAGAAAAACCAAAAACCCAGCCCAGCGGAGCCCATAAAACCGCGCCGCTTTCTCAGAGATATCGTCAAAACACGCGCAACCTTTCACGCGCGTAAGTGAGCATCGTAAAAGATATAAAAACGCTGCGTTGAATCCTCGGTTCTCTCATCTTCTTTGTTTTCTCTTCCTCCTTTTATCTCAAGAAATCCCTTCGTTTATTTTTTCTCTCTTAAACCCCCAAACAGAAAAACACAAACACACAGAAGCTACCTTCCTAGAATTTTCAAAATAAATATTCGTCATCTCGCGCGTGTCCTCACTCGCTATCCTCCTTTTGAAATTTTCCCCATTGTTATTGAAATTAAAATTTTAGCGATTATTTTTTCTTCACTCGATCCCCATTCCCACTTTAAATCCTTCCTTTTAAGTTGAAGAAGATAACACTGAAACCTCCAAAACGCGTCGTTTTGCTCCTGAAAAGAATCTTATGCATTGAAGGTAATCTTTCTTATATACCACTTCTTGTTTTTCTATATTTTTTTCCTTGTTATTTTTTTTCAAAATTCAATTTATTTTAGTTATTTTGGCTGCAAGTTCTTTGTGCGTGCATCGCACTGAATATCGAATTTGGTAGTTTTTTAATGGTTTGCTTTTTTAGTTAAGAATTTATTGTTATTGATTGTTAGCAGTGGAAATCTTTTGAATTTAGGGTTTTTGATCTGTTCTTGTTGTTGCAGGCCTTTGCATTGTGGATTTCCAAATGCGCGGTAGAGATTTTCGTGTTTCCGGTGACTGCCCGTCCGGTTAATCCACCTGGTACGCTCTTGAAGGTATTTTTGCGAATTTTAAATGTTTATGCTTTGATATTGAACGAATTTGAAGTGAATTCCTAAATTGAGGTATCTATTGAGAGAAGCTGAAAGTCACTTCGCTGTTATATTTTGTATATGTTCAACTTGGGGTTTGGAGGGTTTTCGTGTTTGTGCTGAGATCTTAGGTTTTCCCTCTTGTAGATTTTTTACAGTAGTTTTGCGTTGGACTGAAAGGATGGTTTGGTTATAAATGTCATTGTGGTTTTGTTTTTGATGTATTGTTTCCATGTGTGAATAAGGCCGAACTTATTGCATGTTATTCTGTTGATTTTATTATTCTAATGTGCAGGTTATATGGCTCTCCAGAAATATGTTCCCTCCAGTGATTCTCCTTCTGTTAGGATGAAGCCATTGAGTTTTTCCACTAAGGTGCGAGCGCAACTTGCGGATGGAGAGAGAGATGATTCTAAGAAGCGTAACGTGGATGTTGATCTCAGGGAAGTTTACTTTTTGATTATGCATTTCCTTTCAACTGGCCCTTGTAAAAGAACATGTGGACAGTTTTGGAATGAATTGCTTGAAAATCAACTTCTACCTAGAAGGTATCATGCTTGGTATTCAAGGAAAGGGGAAGATAGTGGTCATGAAAATGATGATGGCCTGTCATTCCCTTTAAGTTATGCTCAGTTGGTGGAGAGGTATGATATTAGCTTTTAGTTTTGTTTAAGGTGATCATAAGATGTCTATTGAATAGCAGGCAATGTGTATGGTGTTTCAAATGACAAAGGCAACTTATTTTATAACTAAGTAGCAACGGACACTTTATGAGTTTCATGCAGCATTTTATGAAAAATTTTGACTTGTTTCTTGTGCCATTTATGCTTCTGTAGGAATCCTCACATTGAAAAAGATCACTTGATAAAGCTTTTGAAGCAGTTATTATTAACTGCACCCTCCCAATCCAAAGACAAAAGTGCAAGACACACTCCAAATGCTGCTGATGTCCCCACTCTTTTAGGAACGGGGCCCTTTTCTCTTTTGAGCTGTAGGTGGCTTTTTTTCAGCCATGAAACATATTCCTTTGCGCTTTAAACTTGGAACTATATTAGAACAAAAATATCAGATGAAGTCCTCATTATTTTTTGGTTTTTGAGATACTACTTCAATGGATTATAAAAGAACTTCTCTTGCCCATTCTTCCAATTTTCTTTTCAGGAATTTTATTCTGCCTCAAATTTTAAGTTATTCTTAAATTTGATTTTCATCTTCTCTCAGATGATGACAACAAAGGAAAAAGTGAAGCCAAACGTCCTCCTGTTCATATGCGTTGGCCTCATATGCATGCAGATCAGGTTCGTGGGCTGGGTTTAAGGGAAATTGGGGGTGGTTTCACAAGACATCATCGGTCCCCATCTATTCGTGCAGCATGTTATGCCATTGCAAAACCATCAACTATGGTGCAGAAGATGCAAAATATCAAGAGGTTGCGAGGGCACCGGAATGCTGTCTATTGTGGTATATCTTTGTCTTCATATTTGCAGTTTGAGCCATGCATAATTCTTTATTGCTGAGTAACCTTCATACAATGTGCTTCAGATTTGGTGTTAATTAGGCTATTTGTTTGTCATAAATTAAGCATGCATGCTTGTCAACCCATCCTCCCCCCCTCCCCCCCAGGAAAAAAATAAAAAAATTAAAATATAGGCACACTTGCAGAGAAGGTATTATGTTGATAGACTTGTGAGCTCATTAAAGATTCCTTTCCTATGTTTTTTATGGGTTCTAGATTTTCTGTGGTCTCTCCTGCTTTTCTTTCTGTATTTGAACGTTTTGAGCATTTACCACTTTCACTCAAAAGCTCCAACCTGACAATATTTTTCTTGGCATCATGAACTTGAGTTTGTTTTCTTTTTACTGTATACAAATTGCAGCAATATTTGATCGGTCTGGGAGGTATGTCATTACTGGTTCTGATGACCGTCTTGTGAAAATCTGGTCTATGGAGACTGCATATTGCTTAGCTAGCTGCCGTGGACATGAAGTGAGTTTCATGAGCTATAATGCACTTCTTGCAAATTTTAGTTTTTATTTATTTTCCTATCTGTGGTTTCTTTTAGTTACACGTTACATTATTTCTATTTGGATGAAAGGGTGACATAACTGACCTGGCTGTCAGTTCCAATAATTTTATGGTGGCGTCTGCTTCGAATGACTGTATTATTCGTGTTGTAAGCTTTCCTGCATCTTACTGATTCTTGTTTCTCTTCCTGCTCAAGAATATCATATTTTTATTCAATGATTGTTATTTTGTTTCCTGGTTGCTGACAGTGGCACTTGCCAGATGGGCAACCAATTTCAGTTCTGCGAGGACATACCGGAGCTGTTACTGCCATTGCTTTTAGCCCTAGGCCAGGCTCTGTATATCAGCTTCTATCGTAAGACTGATTCCTAATTGTCAAAACTGCCAAATTCTGTCATCTTGTCCCTGTCACCTAGAAATTAAGTAAATAGTAGTTGGCCCTACAATGTCATATAATACAAGTTGAAATTGCCAACTATGGCTCCCCCAAAAAAAAAAAAATCTCAACTGAGGCGTACAGAAGATACTTTCTAATATTTTTAGTTTTATATGTATTACCCGCATGGTTTATTTCTCCATACTGATTTTGGTGATTATATGATTGTTTTTTGGTATTACCCTAAATCTTTAAGTCCTTTACTCTGTGGTTGATATTGGATTGATGTTAGCTTTTGGTTCATGGTTTCTGTTTGCTTTGAAATTAAAATGTAGGGTTTCCTGACACCATGCAGGTCATCTGATGATGGGACATGTAGGATATGGGATGCTAGGAATGCCGAAATCCGTCCTCGGATATACGTTCCAAAGCCTTCAGATTCTTTAGCTGGTTTGTTACCTTTGTATCCGTAACTTTAATGCTTCTTGATGGACAGATTTTACATAGCAATACTAAAATGGTTGCAGGAAAGAACAGTGGCTCATCTTCAACTTCTGTGCAACAGAGCCATCAAATTTTTTGTTGTGCTTTCAATGCTAATGGAACTGTCTTTGTCACCGGTAGCTCAGACACTTTAGCTAGGGTATGAGTTCCTATTCCAAGATTTTGTCCTGCTTTACCATCTCTTTTATTATTGTACTAGTTTAGGTGTAGAATGTCATATTTCTCGATCATTTGCAGGTGTGGGTTGCTTGTAAACCCAACACAGATGATTCAGATCAACCAAATCATGAGATTGACATGTTATCTGGACACGAGAATGATGTAAATTATGTGCAATTCAGGTCTGTTTATCATACTATATTGCTCAGTAATTTTATTAATAGAATTATAATTTCAATTTATGTTACTGCCTTAAATTGCAGTGGTTGTTCTGTTTCATCAAGATATTCTACAGCAGACAGCTTGAAGGAAGAGAGTGTTCCAAAATTTAGAAACTCCTGGTGGGCATTTTCTTCAAGTCTTGTATTTTCTTTCTTTGTTTCCACGTTTGTTTGGATGGGGGGTGTTCCAATCGTCCCTTCTTTGAGAACCCTCTAGCTTAACGGGTGTTCTAAGGGACTTCTTAGCTTCCAGTTTTTAATTAGGCGTTACAGTTGAAGAAAAATATAACTGGTTATTTTGTTGTCTGATGTGGTCCACAATATGTTCCAGGTTTTCTCAGGACAACATTGTTACCTGTTCCCGTGATGGCAGTGCAATTATTTGGGTTCCAAAATCTCGTAGATCACACGTAACTATAAACAGTTCCACTTCTCACTGCTTTTTTCCAAGGCCTTCATCATTTAAGTTTATGATTTCAATCATGCCTTCTCCTTTTAATGCCTGTCTATTTAGGAACAACTATTTCTGTTACTTGGTTCAGGGTAAAGTGGGTCGCTGGTGTAAACATTATCATCTTAAAGTTCCACCCCCACCATTGCCTCCACAACCACCAAGAGGGGGTCCACGCCAGAGAATTCTTCCAACTCCTCGTGGTGTAAATATGATAATCTGGAGCCTAGATAACCGCTTTGTCCTTGCTGCTATCATGGGTATTTAATTTTCACCTGCTCTTTTAAGGTTGCTATTTTTAACTTCATTGAGCATTTAGAGAATAAAATTGTAATGACTTGAGTTTGACTAAAGAATGTTGTTCTCATTTTGACATTGGTATCTATTTTTTACCTTATTCCTTTCAAAATTTAATGCAACGCCCTCTCCCCTCCTTAAAAGAATAGAAAATGTTAAAAGGTGGAACTCCCACATATAGCTGGACTTAAAACTTCCTGTAATCACCCTGATGATATGTCAAACATAACCTGACTTTGGTGCTTCATTTATTTAATGCCTGTAGCTCATTTCATTTTTTATGCATCTGTAAAGATCTTTATTGTTGAATGGTTGACTCAGACCTTCCTTTCCCTGACTCTTATTATGTCTATCTGTTGATTGTTATTAGCAGTATTTAGCCTATTAAAACTGTCTTAATAGTGTTGGGGCTCTAATTTTCGTTCTGCTAGTCTATGGTTTGGTCACCAGGAAGGTTTATTAGTTCAATCAAATTTAACAAAAGTTTAAGAAATCAACATGGGTGCTTCTAAAACATTTAATTGAGTAAAAATTTGGCTCAGTTTAGGTTGTATTTGATGCTAAGCTACTCTAACTATTCAGTTCCATCATTGTAATGTTTAATGCATTCTTTTGCAAAATTGGTTATACAGCCAATTGGGAAATTTTAAAGGTTATCTGGACTAGGATTGAACATTTTTGTGCTCTTTTCTTGGAACCATGCAAGGGCTTAAATAGTTGCAAGTTTTGGCTAAATAACATATTCTCATGATGCAGATTGCAGAATATGTGTATGGAATGCTGCTGATGGTAGCTTGGTACACTCTTTGTCTGGTCATACTGATTCTGTAAGTTATTTACATTTCCAAGCCTCAACTTTTTTCTCTTCTTTAGAGTAGAATAGCATAGTCTTCAATTTGTTCAAATCTATTTTATTTATTGGGTTAGCATGCCTTCAAATCAACTCATGTGGATTTCCATTTTAGCTGGTGTATGTTGTCTGGATGATATGTTAGCTGGATAACTATCTTCTATTCGAAAAGCCTAATTGCAACCCTTATATTGTTTATTTAAGCACTTGGCATTATTTTTTTGCATGTTCCAAGTTTCATAACTAGCTTATGTTTTTATAACAATCAGATAAAAAAGACTTCTGAAATTTTACAATTGGTAGGCTTGGGGATAGGGTCCAAATTGTATAAACTAAAGACAATTTGAGAACCTTATTAACTAACTAAACCCAAAATGAGACATACTGGACCACAACTATTTAACATTCAAGTAAGAGTGTAAAATGCCATATGCCCCCTGGACATAAGAACTCAGTTACTGATATGTTTTTGTACTAAGATTTGAACCACCAAGGGCATTTTGCCTTGGAGCAAAGGAAATTTTTTCTTGATAAAGAAATCATGATCTATTTGTCTTCAAAGAGGACGAAGTTTATTGGTGTACCACCATGAAGTGATTTTTAATGAGTTTGACTAGCTTCTGTTCTGCGTTTACTTTATGATTTCCAATGTGAATGCTTGTGATTTGAGGGTGTCTAAAAATGGATGCCAAGTTGTTTCATGGTTATATCTGACAATTTTACTCATTTATTTAAGACGTATGTTTTGGATGTTCATCCTTTCAACCCACGGATAGCTATGAGTGCAGGCTATGATGGAAGAACCATTGTGTGGGATGTGAGTTTTGAGCTCCTTATTTCTATATGAAGTATCTTTGGATCTTCTCTGTTAATTGACGTGTTTTCATATTCTTTTGGCTGTAGATATGGGAAGGCACACCAATTCGAATATATGAAATTGCTCGTTTCAAGTTGGTTGATGGGAAGTTTTCATCGTAAGTTTACTAAGAGAAAGCTTGATTAGAACCCTTTTTATTGTGTCAATTCCCCTATAATTAAAAATTAAATTGCATTGTCCATCTTATCAAGCATGCTTTAGATACATGTTATTTTGTTTGACAGGATATACATAGTATGCCTTTTCAAAGCAATCCTGACAAGCGGAACCTTACCCTTTGCTTCCTTCTTCCTCTCTCCCTACCCTTCCTCTCTATCTCTTCTCTCACTATGGTGTTCCCAATCTTAAGCTTAGAAATTTTTTGATGCGTATGACCTTTTAAGTGTTATCATTTAGGTCGATTGCAAGCATGATATCTCTCATTTAAAATACCTTGGAACCTTTATGAAAAGTCTGTCTTCCTGTGTTTTATATTGCTGCAAACTTAAAGTTCCTGTCATGTTACACTTCAATGTATCTGTAAAATAGGGATGGGACATCCATTATACTTTCAGATGATGTTGGTCAATTATACATACTAAATACAGGCCAAGGGGAATCTCAGAAGGATGCCAAATATGATCAGGTACCTCGTATTTTAACTTGTTATGTTTTCATCTAGTTTTATTCAGAGTCAAAACTAAGTTCTATATAACTCATAATGATACTTACCATATGTGCACTTCATCTACAGTTCTTTCTTGGTGATTATCGACCTCTTATCCATGACACCTCTGGGAATTCACTTGATCTGGTTGGTTGCCATTATTTGAACTTCTATTTTTGCTACTTTTCCTTAATATGGTCTGTTTACATTTATAGAACTGAGAAGTTGACTTAATGGTTCTCTATTAGCATCATCTTCTTAAAACTTAAATTTTACTCTGCCTGCTGCTTGATACAGTCAGTGTTCATGTGTCATTTTTACTGGGAATAATTTATTCTTCTTTCTTTAGTCTTTACCTTAAATGACCTTGTGTTTCTTATTCCAGCTTCTCATTTGAATGGGTCTTACATGCAACTTGTTTCTTTAGAAAGAGAAGAGGGAGAAGCATATCAAAGTTTATTGTTAAGAATGTATCATAGCTTATTGCCATCAATGATTTTTGACTTCGTTCCTAGACGTTTTGGTCTAGCAGATTTACATCTTTACTCCTTGTTGAAGCATATTTTTCTTCGCCTCAAATATATCATCTCTAGTTATGTGTGGATGCTCATATCCCATCCCTAATATTTTGCACATCATAGCTGAAGCTGACAACTGAGTTTTCAGATAATTAAAATGCTTTCATTGCACTCCCAGCAAGTGTTGGGTGAAATGATAAGGCACATTGCTCTCCCAAGGGGAGGACCTGGGTTTGAACCTTGGAGATGACATTATTGGAACGGGTAGCCACAAACCCTAAAAGAATTAATCTCTATGGACCGTAAAACTGAAATGGAGGATACCTTGGTTCCACCAAAAAAAAAAAAAAATACTTCACATTTTCTTCATTGAAATTCTGATGATTTGACATTGTAATTCAGGAAACTCAGCTTACTACATATAGACGGAATATGCAAGATCTTCTTTGTGACTCAGGTTTAACTCTACTCATACTCAGTCCCAAATGATTGGTTCATTTAATTCTTTTTACCACCCTCCTGGTTAATTTATTCTCGTAATTGCTTGGGTTGGAAAACTTTAGGGATGATTCCATACACAGAACCCTATCAGACCATGTACCAGAAAAGGCGATTAGGTGCTTTAGGTTTGGAGTGGAAACCTGGTGCTTTGAACCTTTCTGTGGGGCCGAACTTCAGTCTAGACCAGGATTACCAAATCCCTCCCTTGGCAGATTTAGATGCAATTGCTGCTCCTTTGCCAGCATTCTTAGATGCGATGGATTGGGAGCCAGAAATTGAAGTGCAAAGTGATGATAATGATTCAGAGTATAATGTCATAGAGGAGTACTCTACAGGAGGGGATCAAGGAAGTTTAGGTTCTCTCTCTGGTGATCCTGAGTGCAGTACGGATGACAGTGAGATTGATGATACTCATAAAGATGCCCGTCGTCGATCAAAAAGGAAAAAACCGAAGGCTGACGTAAGTTTAATATCCTTTTCATTACTATATTTTAATGTTTTTAGAGGCACTTGGTTGACTTGAATTTTCCTCCACTTCAGAGTGAGTTTATGACATCTTCCGGTAGGCGTGTTAAAAGAAGGAATTTGGATGAATGCGATGGCAACTCCTTGAGTAATGGCCCTATTAGGAAATCAAGAAATGGACGAAAAGCTTTACGGAGAAAGTCTTCTACTTCAAAAACTTCCTCAAAATCATCAAGACCTCGAAGAGCTGCTGCACGCAATGCTTTACACTTCTTTTCTAAAATAACTGGAACATCAACTGATGGGGAAGATGAATATGACTCTGAAGGTGATTCTTCTGAGAGTGAATCTATGATACCAGATTCATACCTTGAGAGTGATGAATCTGATAGAGATTTGCCAAATGAACAAATCAAACTTTCAAAAGGAAAAGAAGTTTTCTTTGGTGAATCTGAGGATGTTGCTAAAGCTAATGCACTTCCTGAATCTCATAATGCTGGGAACAGGAAAAGATTGGTCCTTAAATTGCCTGGCCGGGATCCAAATAAGCTTGTGCCACCTGAAAGACGGGAAAATTCTGCAAGTTTGTCACGCAAAGCTTCTGAAGGAAGCATAAAACATATAAGCTCATTGGATATGGTGTGTTCTTCTGTTGATGCAAACAATAGCATGATAGGTGGATTAAGGGGGCAATCAGACAAGATTGAAGATCATTTAGATCTGACTGAAGCTTACAAAGATGGAGGGCATGGGGCAATTAAGTGGGGAGGAGTTAAGGCTCGTACTTCCAAACGTCTGAGATTGGGTGAACTTGTGTCATCAGATGGGTATGCTGGGTCTACACGATGTCTTGGTGACCACAAAGAAAATAATGTCAATGGATATGTAGGACCGGAAAAGGCTTGTGCTACTGTATCCCCGAGCATTGATATCCAAACTTGCAAGGAGGATATGAATGGTAAGGTGACAATACCGGAGAACCTTGGGAATGAAAGGGAAGTTTTGGATGATCCTGATAATGCTGAGGACCCCTCAGTTCCTAGTGAACATATAAAATATCCTGAATCACCAAAATGGGTCAACAGATCAGCTGAGGATATGCCTATCTCAACTTTTAATCAGAATGGACAGCCTTCTGAGGTAAAAGAGGGCAATATGCCTATTTCAACTAAGTTAAGGTTTTTCTCCAAAAGGACCACAATTGACGATGAAAGCCCTGGGCTGAAAATGAAAATTTCAAGAGGTCATATGAATGGAGGATATGATGCATTAAATGATAGCACCTCAGAGAGGGCAAAAGACCTAGTTTCAGAGGTACCCTTAGTTGATGGATCCAATGATATCTGTTCAGATAACGAAGGTGATGGGTTGCTAGATTCGGATGCTCAAGTTGATAGAATTCCCATGTCAACTCCTCTTGTCTCTGGGGGGTTACAACCAGATTCAAAAAAGATGTATAATGTTGTTTATCGAAGATCAAAGACACAGAGGGATAGGTCCAATTCAGAAAGTGGCAGTGCCATGGTAGAAAGCACTGCAAATGTATCTAACCATAATAGTAGTATGATAGGAGACCTCCATGAAGGCTCAACAAATGGGACTCATAACAAACTGTCCGGCAGGTTGAAAGGGCATGTACTTCAATCAGAAGATGTACATAGAAGCACCCAGGATGGTTCTACAAATGGGTCTCAACTTCCTAGCAAGGAATGGGGATCAAGTTCAAGGATGGCAGTTGGATCGAGGTCTACTAGAAACAGGAGGAGTAATTACTATTTCCATGACACTAGTCCAATACGGAAACCCAATCAATCAACAAGAAGAGGATCATGGTTAATGTTGACAACACATGAGGAAGGGTCTCGCTATATTCCCCAACTAGGTGATGAAATTGTATACTTGAGACAGGTAAAGATAAAATACTAATTATTTTTATCTATTCCTGTTATCTAAGTTTTGTACTCCAATTTTGATGGTTGGTATTGGTAGTTGCAAAATTTTTATGTTTAGTAGCTTCTATTCTTTCAGGGTCATCAAGAATATGCAGCTCATATTGGCTTGAAGGAAGCAGGACCATGGACTTCATCAAAAGGAGGGAGCATGTTAAGGGCAGTGGAATTTTGTAGAGTTGAAGGGCTTGAATATTCCACTTCTCCAGGGTCTGGGGAGAGTTGCTGCAAAATGACTCTTAAATTTACAGACCCTTCTTCCAGCATGTTTGATAGAGCATTTAACTTGACACTGCCTGATATGACTGGTTTCCCTGACTTCCTTGTAGAAAGAACTCGCTTTGATGCTGCTATCAATAGAAATTGGAGCTGCAGGGATAAGTGCAAAGTCTGGTGGAAAGATGCGAGTGGGGACGATGGAAGTTGGTGGGATGGCCGGATTGTGGCTGTGAAGCCCAAATCTTATGAATTTCCTGATAGTCCATGGGAAAGGTACACTGTTCAGTACCGGAGTGAGCCCAAGGAACCACAACTTCACAGTCCATGGGAGCTCTTTGATGCGGATACACAGTGGGAGCAGTCTCATATTGATAGTAATATCAGAGATAATCTACTTTCAGCCTTTGCCAAATTGGAGAAATCTTCTCACAAAGCTCAGGTATCTGGCAAAGTATGAGTCTTAAAATATTTTTTCCTGAACTGTTAGTAATTAATGCGAAGTACAGGGTTAGTGTCCAAGCTTGAACTTAATTAGATCTACCAAATCGCTTATCACTCGAGCTTAAGTTCAAGTGACACTGTTGCAGTAGGTTAAATTTATTGGAAGCTTTAGCATTAAATTCTTGTTAATTTTTGCTTTAAATTATTTCAGGATCAATACGCAGTAAATAAATTGAAGCAAGTTTCACAGAAGTCTAATTTTACAAACAGGTAAATAATTTTTGAAGAGTCATGTTTTACATGCTTACATGGATGTTCAATCTGAAGTATTTAATACGTGTCAGCATTCATATACATCCTGCATTTCTGCTTCATAATTTTACGCCATGTTTGGTAGGAAGGAAAATGAATGGAAGGGAAAAAGATGAGGAAAGGGAAAGTTATGTTTCCTTTGTTATGTTTGGTACGAAGGATGAAAAATAGAGAAATGTTAGTGCTAAAGTTGTTAAAAACATTGCTTGTTCAAGTGGAAATTTCCATCCACACACTTTCCTTCCTCATTTCCACCCGCCAAACTCGGTGTTAGCCGGTACTCTCTGGCTTTTGGGTTTAAAACGCGACTGAATGTTGGAAATGACTCCATTTTGGCAGGTACCCTGTGCCATTATCATTTGATATTATTCAGTCTAGGTTGGAGAACAACTATTATCGAAGTTTGGAAGCAGTGCAGCACGATATTCAGGTAATGTTGTTGAATGCGGAGTCTTACTTCGGGAGAAATGCAGAGCTCTTATCTAAACTCAGACGCCTATCCGACTTTTTTATGCGGACATTGTCGTCTTTGCAGCCGCCGTAGATAGATCTTATAGTGAAGACGCATCTTTGTAGATAAATTAGAATTTTTGCCTTTTCATTTTTAATTTTCTTTTCCATTGTTTCTTAAATCCAGTTTTTGTTATTGATTTATACTTTGAGATTCTTTCGAGAGAGAGAGATATCAGGGAATGGTAGGTGTGGAAAATTATCCACCGAAAAGGTTCATTGTTGTTTTAGACCACTTTATATTGAGAAAAAAAAAAATTGAAAAAGAATATATTCTCAAAATGAAGAACGTATTAGCTCGCTTCCTGCTGGAGAATCTTTTGAGCCCCCCTATCTTCTTGATGTTTGCTATTTAAAATGTCGAGGTATATCAACTTTATGATTCGGTATTTTGAGAAATTATAATAATTTAATGATTATAAAAATATTAAGATGGTATGGTTAGATTATAACAAGCCAGATTTCATAATGTTAACATTATCAAATTTGTTTTGGTCATATTTTTTGAAATTTGATTTTTTGTCACTTTGTTGTTAAATTAATAGTGGAGTTTTATTTTTTATTAGTATAATAATAAATTTAATCTTTTATTATAATTATACTGCAAATCCCAGGAGAACCGATCAAATATTTTAGATACATATGAGAAATTTAAAATTATTGATTATCCAATTATCTCAAGACATCATATATTAGAATGTCACAGTTAAGAAACCAGATCAAAATTCAATGTCAATAATCTCTAAACACGTAGACAATCTTGTCTCTCACTTAAAAAGGTTTATACAATAGTTCACAAGACACTTCTTCATACGCATACATCTTCTCTTTTCTTCCTTTTTCTCGTCTTTCTAATTTCATTCTCAGAAGTTATTAACCAACTGTGGCTCTCTGCCTTGCCTACAAGTGAATCACCGATTTAACCACCACTTTCTTTTTTTTATTAATCTGACTGGTTAACATCCTTCAATGTATATACATTCTATCAATTTGATCTTTGACTCTAAAAACTTTAACAAATTTACTTTACAAATTGTCAATTTAGTCCTAATTTAAAAAAATTTAAAATAGATAGAATGAAAATTATTTAATTTTTTTAAAAAGTCTCAAATTCTATAAAATCCTAAAACATATAAAAAATTTAAAATAGAAAATTATTTAAAAATGTTTTATTAAAATTCTAAAATCCTTTACAAGTTTAAAAGAATATAAAAATAAAAGAAGTACAAAAATATTTTTAAAAAACCTTAAAAATATAGTACCAAAATCCTAAAAATATTTTAAAATAAATTTTATTTTAGTTTTGAAATTTTTAAATTTAAAATTAAATTGGTATTAAGGGTTAAATTTGTTAAATTTTTAAAATTATTGGAAGTCTTTGTTAAATTATAAAAGAAATAAATTTATTTTTAGGCGGTTAAAAGATATCAAAATAAAGAGTGTGGTAATTACGTGGATTTGATTGAAATATAAAACAGGTAGGACATTTTAATTTACAAACAAATATTGAAGAAAAAAAACCTCGAGCGTTTTAAATCTGAATTTACTCTTAAAGAGAAAAGACCGTATCCGCTTTTGGATCTTTCCCCAGCGCGAAGAAGTTCTGGTAAGCCTTAATTCTCCCCCCTCCCCCCCACCTTTTCGATTTTAATTATTTTAAAACCCTATCCGCTATTAAGGATTTCGCTCGATTAGATTTGTTTATTCTCCCCCCCCCCATTATTACTTTCAATTTAGGGTTTATTTGTTCTTTCAAAAAAGAATTAGGGTTTATTTGGCCTTTGTATTTGGGAATTACTCTAATTTTTTTTCAATTTCTTTTATGTTTATGTTTCGTTGTTTTGAAGAAATTTTGGTCGTTTACGTATAATTCCTTAGTTTTAACGGCTAGATTTTGCAAATTGTCTTCAGTTTGCCGTCATTGCTGGTTCGTAGTTAAGTTCATAGGTAAACATTGATATTTTTTTTTGTCTTTATCCACTATTCATTAGTTCTAAAAATCCTATTACAGTAATGAACTGATCTGATTGAGCATTTGATTGCAGCATATACATACACATACATATATATATATATGTCAAGTAAGAAAGAAGAGAAAACTCAGGCTGCTGCTGAAAGAATAAAGGCAGCAGCATTGAGTGCTGCAAAAGGCCTAAGTCGAGCTCAGGCTGAAAGGGCAGCTGCGGCTGCCGCCCGAAATGTCAATGCTTATGGGCAAAAAGAAGAGGGGCCTAGCAGATGGCAAGAGAAAAGGGAAGCGAAGAGGCAAATGTATTTGATGAGTACTGAAAAGGCAGTTAGATTAGGCGAAAGGAAAGACAAGACAACCATGATGTCTACGATGGGTGCTTCTCAGTGCCAAAAGTGTTTCCAAGCGGGGCATTGGACGTATGAATGTAAGAATGAACGGGTTTATATGTCGCGACCGTCGCGTACTCAGCAGCTTAAGAACCCTAAATTGAGGATGAAGCTTTCTGTCTCTTATGATTTGGATAACCCTGATGTGAAGGATGATGAGAAAGATGATAATAGTAGGTCTAACAAAAGCAAGAGGAAGCACCGGTTGGATTTGGGTTCTAGTAGTGATAGTGAGGCTTCTGTTTTCGAAACTGATAGCGGTGGTGCCTCATCTGTTATGGGATCAGGTTCTTCTTCAGCAGTGAGTAGTACGGATTACAGTTCGTCATCGGAGTCCGAGGAAGAGAGGAAGCGTAGGAGAAAGAAGAATAGGAAGAAGAAGCAGAAGAAGGTGAGACACAGAAGGTACAGCTCATCTTCTGAGTCTTCCGATTCTGAATCAACATCAGGTTCCGATTCTGATGATAAGAGCAGCCGGAGGAAGAGCCGGAAGCATAACAGAAGGCGCTGAAAGGAACAGGATTGTCATACACATTTCCTTTTCGATGTCGGATTTGCAGGTTTTGAGACTGGATAATTTTACCATCTGCTTGCGGTTCTTTATTAGGTTTTCCCTTTGGCATATTATGTTCTTACAAATGCTGGAAATCAAACACACTGGGATAGGGTTGCTAGATGTTTTCATTGCTTTTCCTTCTAGCATCAGTTGCTTTTGTTATTTGTTGAGTGTTATATGATTGGAGTTTGAAAAATCTATTTTTTGAGTTATTCACCTTGAATGTGCCATCTGAATGTGTTAATTACTGCTGCGTTCCATTGCTCGGATTTGAGCAGGAGTTTTTATTTTGTTCACTCAATTAAAAAAGGTTTATGATTTGGTCGCCAATGTTTTCAAAGTTCTTTTTAACAAAGAGCCAATTGCTGGATGAGCCAAAGAGCGGTGGTAGCAGCAGTGATGCCCCCACAATGCGGTGGCCTGGATGTTAGCAGGCTATGGACGGAGCTTAGGCTTGAGGAACTTGAACATGGCTCCACTATTTTTAGAACTAGACCGATGGTTGAACTGTCAGGTTATTAATTTATCGGTTTGATTGATTTGATTAAAAACTCATTAAAATTTTAAAAATTTTTTAAAAAATATGATTTAACCAGTTTTTAATCAATTGAATTAATTTATATCGATTTTTAAGTTAAGTACTTGATCTGGTTGGATTTAAAAATCATTGCATGACCTCTTCTCCGGCCATTTACTTGATCCTTTCCAAATCCGATTTTAGAATGAAATGGCGAAAGAAATCTCGTACTTTTAAGACATCAGTGGCGCTTACGCACTTCAGAAGACAGAAACACCAAGTTTTTCCGCCTTACTATTAAACACAGAAGAGCTAAAAACAAAATTGATGGTATCAATGACCCCAACAATAATTGGGTGGATGACCTATGACTGTTACATAGGTCTTTGTCAAATATTTTGAAAGTCTTTTTTTGCAGCCATGCTAACGTGAGCAAAAAAGCCATTTATAATTGCCTAAGGGCCGCCTTTGTTAAGATGATATCTTCCGTCTCAACCAGCACTTCACAATAAAGGCCTATTTTAGGAATATTTCTCAAAAGAGCTTTATGGGGAAAAAACACTTCTGGGGAGAAGTTAAATTTTCAGTTTTTGATAGAAGTGTTTTTGGGCCAATTTTTGGTTTGGAAGAATCCCTTTTTTTTCCTCAAAAAGCGAATATCTTTATCCTAAAAGTGTTTCTCAGAAATAGTAGTAAACACAGTCGAAGAAGTAAAGGATGTTGTTTCCCTCGTTTGACAGTCTTAAAGTACCGGGTATGGATGGTAAACTAGGCTTGTTTTACTAGAAATTCTGGGGTATTGTGGGTAATGATATTGTTTCCTCTTTGTCTGTTCTCCGCTCGAGTGTCCTGCTAAAAGAACTCACTAAAACTACCATTGCCCTTATTCCCAAAGATGATTCTCAAACCAATTCATCTGACTTTAGACCCATCAACTTTAGTAATGTTGTCTATAAGATCATTTAGAAATCTTGGTAAGCCACCTCAAAAAAGTTCTTCCCAATCTCATCTCCTATTACCAAGATGCTTTTGTTCCTAGTCGCCTCATCCCTGACAACATTATTCTTGCAAGCAAAATTCTCCACACCACCAAAAGGAAAACAAGGGGTAAAGGTTTTCTCGTTGCGTTTAAAAGTGACATGAGTAAAGTCTTTAATAGTATCAATTGAGATTTTCTTCTTATAGTCCGTGAAGAAATGGGTTTTGACCAAAGATGGATTATATTAATCCACCAGTGTATTTCCATAATTTCTTATCATGTCATTCCCAATGACTCTCTCACTAAATGTTCTAACCCATTCGAAGGATCAAGTCAGGGGAATCCTCTCTTCCTATATCTCTTTCTTTTATGCATGAACATCCTCTCTCTTATACTCAAAAAAGCTAAAACGAATGGATCCATTTGAAGCGTTAAAGCTTCAAAGAATACCCCCTATATATATATATATATATTATAATTCCTCTGTCTAGGTTTACAGATCTTTCAGGACTTTGCTAAAAAAATTTCTGTTCTCTATCGGGTCTTCAAATTAATTTTGATTATTTGAACTCTTTTTCAATCCCTCTACTAAACTGTAGCCTAAAAGATGGTTCAGCGGCATCTTGAACGCAAAAGAAGTCGAACAACCTGGTAAATATCTTGGACTAGAACTGGGGAGACTGCACAGGAAAAAAAGATTTTTTCAAAGCGTCTTTTGTTAGGAAGGAGTGTTGGAGTTTTTGAGAAAAACTAGCTGTGAAAAGAAAACAACAAAGGCAAAAAGTAGAAGGGATTTTTATTGAAAATGTACATTTAATTGAACTGAAAACTAGTGTTTATATAAGAAAAAATTTAACAATCATTCACTAAAAATAGACTAATAAGAATATTCATAATCTCTAAAAATATCTAAAAATCAGAAAAAAAATCAAAACTTAGTAAAATTAACTAGATTATTTTGTTATAGAAACTGAAGCAAATCTTCAACACTCCTCATTGCTTCAGTTGCTACAAATTCCAAGTTTCTCTCTAAGAAATTCAAACTTGCTTCTTGCTAGCTCTTTTTGAACTAGTAGAGAATGCTTAAAATTCTCTTCGAGTAAGTTGAACTGCTAGAGCTTCCTCTACATCATCCTTGTTTCTTCCAACCAGGCGTCCTTTTAAAGATTCTAACGCATCTCTAAGCTTTTTCAAATTGACATGTTTACCTAGTGATGTTGCTTCTTTGATTCTAACCTCTTCAAACAGTTTAGCAGTAGTAGCTAACCCATCTTGAATTTATTAGCAAGGTCACGAACAAAGAGATGATTCTGCTACTCCAACAACAATGTAGTCTCACGTGCAATAATCTCCTTCATGGACAGAACTTTAGGATCTCCTTTGGCATTCGCAATATGATTATTTGCCGCAATTTTGTAATTGAGAAAATGACTCGAAGAAAATATTACATCAGCTGATACAGTTGGAAGTGCTTTCTTTTGTACAGTATTGCTAAAATTTTGACTTACCCTTGTCATTGTTTTGAATCTACTTCCATTGAGAGAAGTGTTGTGAGGTCCAACCACATCAGCGTGTATCAATTGTCACTTTTCAATAGTTCTCCAAGTTGATTGCTTGAATGGAAGTCTCAATTGTTTTCATTATTGGCAAGCTCTACAAAATGGAATTCAAGACAAGGAAGACCTTGAACCAATTCCTTTCTTTGCAAATTCACAATAGCTGCGTGATTGAAATGTCCAAGCCTTTTGTCCCAAACTTCAGCATGGGCATTTTTTTGCAGAGAATGCGACTTGCTCCTCCTCCAATGGATCAAGTGCAAAGCTCTTCCCTTTCATATTTACTTTGAATACATCGTTGTCATTTGTATCTTTGATTAAACATTGATTTGTTTCAAAGATAAATTTGAAACCCTTTTGAATTAATTGGCCAATACTCAACAAATTTTGACTAATGTTAGGTACAAATAACACATCTTTGATAAATTTTGCACCTGAAATGCTTTTAATTGCAACTGAGCCTTTTCCTTTAGCTGCAATGTACTCTCCATTGCCAATCTTTACTTGGAAAACTACTGAAGTATCCAATTCTGTCAAAAAATCACGATTAAAAGTCACATGGTTGGTGCAATCACTATCAATGAGCCACTTCTCACTTGAACGAAAGATTGTAAATCAAGTAGCCACAGAGAGTTGCTCCTCCTCTTCTTCTTCAGCAACTTGAGCAACATTCTTTTGCTGCAAAATCACTTGTACGACCGTCTTTTTCTAAGTATTGTTTTTACAAATTCTTTGATGGTCTGGCTTTCTCCAGCATTTGAAAGGTGGACTATGAAGCATGGACACGGACACGTATTACGGGTACGACACGATACGGATACAATAATACGGTAATTTTAAAAAATAAGGACACGGATACGGTAGGATACGGCAATAAAAATATTTTTATTATATTTACTTTAACTATTTTTATATTACTATAATTTATTTTACTTTCTTACCCCATTATAAATTTATAATTATATAAAATAATACATTAACTAATTTTTTTCACCACATTAATTTTTTTTTTTTACATAAGATTAATTTTAGGCATTAACTCTTTTTTAAACAAATCCAGATTGGGCTTATTCTATAATGAAAACAAACTTACAAAAAAGTCCAGAAAAAATAGGCCCGATTAAAGCCAAAACTTTCAACAAACACAATTGACCCTAAAAGAAATTAAAAAACAAATAAAACAACAGCAAAGTGAAACCGTCCCAAAGACCCATAAAAATCAATACAAAACCAAAAAAGCAATAGAACACCCTAGAGCTATATTAATGGCTACTCGACACCGCCCAACCTAAAAAAAGGGGTCACCTATTAGTCCCATCAGTATTCGTCCGTTTCCAACGCTTTCAGTTCCCAAGAAAGACCATTCACTTTCTTTGCTTGATGTTCCAATTTCACCTCTCAAAATCATTTCTTCTCAATCGAAATTTCAAAAATTGATCGACCTCTCTCTTTCTCCCTCATAACCATCCTCATCGATTTATCTCTAAGTTCATCTGTTTGACCCTTTATTTCCAGTTCTTTCATCTTTGTAGCATATCTTGGGTACTTCCCATTTTATCTTTTTATGCAAACCCTTTTTTTCTTCCCCATTTACCCTTTTTCCTTTCTCATTTACCATCTTTACCTTTGTCTTGCTCTGTTTTTCATTCTCGCAAAAAACCCAAAGCAGACTGGTGTGTCATTTTTGACACGCTTCAAGCGTGTCCGTGCGTATCCGGCGTGTTGGTGGCTGTCCGTGTCGGACACCATCGACTACCGATGCGAGAGGATTTTTGCCGTGTCGGTTCTTCCTAGAAGGTGGATGACTTTCTTTCACAGTGTTTACAAGGAAGGAAATCATATTTAGTTCTTTTAATCAGAACTTGAATTTCCCTTCTCGTTCTTTTCATGTTTCTTTCTCTTTCCTACTCGACTGTACTGAGCTTCCGCAGCTAATGCGCATTCAACAAATCCTTCAGATCTCATGAGCATTCTCTGCTATTGTGCCTACAAAGCATTCATCAATTCTGCCAAACTAACTTTTGACAGATTTTTAGTGTTTTCCAAAGAGGAAATGGTAGCTTCAAATCTTTCAGGAACAATTACAAGAATTTGTTTTTTAAATAATTTGGAATCAAGAAATTTAGATCCAATAGTCTTACTTTGTTTGCGATTCCAAGCAATTTGTCAAAGTACTCATTCACCACCTCGTTCCTTCATCTTCCGGAGTTCAAACTCTCTAATCAGGTTCAACATTTTCATGCCTTCAATCCATTCATCTCCTTCATATTCCTCCAAGAAATTCCAAACATCAAAAGCTAACTTCATAGTCATGATTCTAAGAAAAAATTTAGATGAGACTGCAGCAAATAACGTAACTATTGCCTTTGATTTTCTTGATTTCCTCTTCTTGTGATTCTTGCTTTGTGCTATAGTCAGATTGGCAGGTAATGAAGGAACTTTGTAGTCCTCCTCCACAGCTTCCTAACCTAACGTAACTTGTAGTTATTTTAGGTCATTTTCGCACTTAACAAACTTGTTTTTTAGGCATTTCAATATTTTATATTACATTTCAAGTATTTAGGTCTTAGGATTAAAAGTTAATAAAAATAATCATTTTACACATTTTGTGCTATTTCGATAACTCGTAAGGCTGACTTGGGCCTCGTGAGGGACTAATGAGTTATTTATGTGTGTAGGATATCCATTGAGGTCCAATAATACAATGATGATTAGGCTGTGAGACAAGGAGCCTGATAAGCCAAAGAAGCTGCTAAGGCCCAAACAACATTCGACGTCGTGATGAGGAGCTTCCTCTTGTCACAACAACACGATGGAAATAGGAAGATTTTGCACGACATCGGGACGAGAAGAATTCTCACGTTTGACGATGCAACTTCGCATGAAAGAAAAGAGTTGATTCCCTTGGACAACACTTTTGGGGTATTTTCATATTTGAACCTTAGATTTTAGCAGAATATTTTATTTACTAGTATCTAAGTGTATCTTGGGTTGAGTGGTCACCAAGTAGGTCGTTGCCTATATAAGCAACCTTAGGGTCACAGGGATTGTAAGAAGACCTAGACCCACAATTTTTCTATTTAGTTTTAGTTTTCTTTTCTTTTCATGTCCTTGTAGTCGAAACTTTTCCATTTCGATGTGAAGACAATCGTGAGGGGAGATTGCTTCAAATCTGCGCCTTAATATAATATCCATGAGTGTTCTCCTATCTCTTCTTTTCTATTATTTTATTTATATTTTCTTAATTTGACCAATTACTCATCGTATGAATATTAGAACATATTATTGTGTTTATTTCATATCTTGTATGTTTTGATTAATAACTTAATTTATTTGTTAAATAATTATTTATCTAAACTTGATTATTTATTCAAGGGTATTTAGTATATTAGAGAGTGATGTTCTTGATAGAATATCGAGATAGGTAAGACTGGAAGGATTCCTATCGTGTATAACTTGTGCCAAGCAGTGAGACCAGAAGGGTGCGCGTATGCCTAAGAAGAGACTGGAAAGGTTACTTAGGTGGCAATCCTTAGTGAAGATGACTCGGGAGGGTATTTGTAGCTAAGGATGATAAATAACTCAATCTAGTATAATTAATTATTTAATTAGATAATTAGGATTTGATCGATCATAGGCTAGAGGCTCACATTGTTGACACTAGGAATAGGAAAGTCTGTTAGGTTAATTTAGGTTAGTTAATTTAATTAGTTTAATTAAAATATTAATTTAGATTTGTACTACTAATTCATGACTCAATTAGATTAGTAATTATTTTCTGTAATTAATTTACAAATGATTTCTCCAATCTACAATCCCTTGGGTACGATCCTCGGAATACTTACCGGTGTTCCTTTGTAACATATACTATATTAAAATTTGACTATTACGCTTGTTGACACCAAAAAATTAATTTAATATATTTTTGGTGCAATATTTAACTATAAACCATAACACGTTTATAGACGGTCAAGCTATTGGCCTCGTTGTTGGGGATGGATTGATTACTGTAAAATAATATTAATCGAAAGACAAACAAGCTAGATAGTGTTCTAACTTTATTTTATTTTATTTTAATGTTAAAAAAACTATTTTGAATTTTTTTTAGTTAGTTAATTAATATTTTTTACTTACCTTGTTGATTATCGGATTTAATCATGAATTTGGAATTTTATAGGTCAATGTACGAACAATCCAAATTTAGTTGGTTGTATGGAGCTTCACAAATCCATGGAGTCGTGATTACAAAGACAAGCAACCCGAGTCCTCGAACGAACTCCCACCTAAACCGAACAAGTATACATCCAAGAGGTATGAAGATTCGACAAACCAATGGGATGACGACGAAGTATACAAGGGAGTATATGAACAATGGGAGATTATGGAGAACCAAAGGTCGCTTATGCTAGAACTTTACGAATGAAGAAACGAAATAATAACTTCGTTGGAAGAGATAGATGAGCAACAATTAAGGACATCCGAATATTTAGTCGAAATTCCTGATGATTCGTATGACTATACGTCCAAACAAGAAAATCGTGAGCAAGAATTCCAAGCTAAGTTGAAGCGAAATCAACAACAGTTGGATCAATTAGAAGAAAGTTTTCGGAAAAAATCCCAAACTAGTGCTCCATTGGAAGAGTTCAGACATGATGTATCCAATTTCGATCCAAGGGACCAATGTATCACCAACAACCATCTAAAATTAAATCGTTAAAGTCAACAAGAGTTTGGATCCGGAGATGGGAATGAATTGAATATAACTGAAGACATTTTCGATCCAATTAACATAGATGTAGATGTAGAAGTAAAGATAGACTTAACCACTAACTTTGAGCTACAACCATTTTAGAGTGAAAGTGTAGAAGAGCCAATACACTTCTTGGCCATAACCGAGAAGGTACCAAAGAAATTGACGATTTTATCTCATTCTTATTCGATGATGAAGATAAAGCTCGAAAAACCAAAGCTTCTCGCAACATGGAAAGGAGGAGGTTCGAGCCGATAATACCCCTAAAAATAATTTGGGGTTGGATTGGATTGACACCAAGTTGCTTGTGATATGGATGTCGTGCCGGTCAAAGATAAGGCGATATCTTTGGAATCGATCGAGTGTGTTGGTTCAAATTTATCGACAGTGGAATAAACAACAGATCAAAGTTTCGAGGACCAATTGGAAGTTCTTCTTCGAGGGTGATACGGATCCTCCTAACTCTAAAAAAGGACTTCTCTTTTAAATTTTAAATTTTGTTGTTTATTTTTTGTTGTATTTTAAGTATTTAATTATGTGTGTTAGTTGCTTCTCATTGTAGTTGCGGAGTTTGTGAGGTGGACTAAGGTGATTAAGCACAAACCAAGGAGTTTGACATGCTTTGAAAAGACGAAAAGACGAGTTGGGAGATTTCCAAGTTGTGTCGCGCCACACATCCCATATGGCGCGACACGACACGACGAGCCAACCCAACGAGGGTAGAAACAACTCGCGTTGTCGTGAAGAGGAAGAACACGTCGTCCCGACGAGCTTCCATATCCCGACGATCACCATATGCACATTTAGCCGAATAAAGTGTGCATCTTTCCTCTATATTTTTATTGCACATTAGGGACAATGTGCCAAATAAAGTGTGGAGGGGTGACATAGGAAAATTTTTAAAATTTTCTATTATTTTGTTTTGTTTTGAGTCATTTCAAAATTTTTATTTTGTGTTATGTGTGCGCTTGAGCTTGTAGATATACAAGTGATTGGTTAAAATCATACACCTAGATTGTTTGTTTAGATTGTAAATTTAACCTAAAATTAAATAATTTTAGGTTGTTTATATTTAGACTAATTAGTTCAGTTTATTAAACTATAAATAGGAAAAGGAGATTAAATATACCAAGTGATAAAGGTAGATACGAATAGAGGTGTCCATGGGCCGGGTCGGGCCTAACCAAAATTTTAGACCCATTTGCTAGGTCCGACTTGAAAAATGGGCCTAAGATTTTGCCCAAGTCCAACCCAGATAAAAAGTCTAAAACTCGGGCTCGCCTCGCCCGTATTAATTTTTTTATATTATTTATTATATAAAATTTTTAAAAAATATATAATACATCAAAAATACTAAAAACATTAAAATAAATATTTCCCAACAAATTAAAAATAAATATATATGTACACTTAAATAACACTAAGATAGGTGCAATTTAACAAGCAAATGCCTCTAAAATAGTAACAAAACTAACAATAAAACAAAAGTTATACAATTTCCAAATAATAACAGCAAAATAGCACCAACATAATAGTGAAATGGTAGCAAAAAAATGGTGAAAATGTAATAAGAAAATAGCAAAAAAAAAAAAGAGAGAGTAAAAAATAGCAAGGAAAAGCAAGTTTTTTTTTTTTTGCATGTTCGAGCCAAGCCAAAAAAGCCTTACCCGAAGAAACGAGTCTTATTTTTTTGCCCAATCCTATTTTTCGGGTCTATATTTTTATTCGAAGAATCGAGAGTTTTCTGTAATTATTTTCAATAAAGAATGCCTACTTACTTCTCTATTAGTTGGACTTAAATACCCTACCACCCCTTACTCCGCAAAAAGCCTAGACTAATTTATTGTGACTCAAACTTCACTTGTAACAACCTGAAAGTCAGTAGTGATAGAAATTGCGATGTCAGATCCTTATTTTCGTAAACCAAACCCGTAAAAGTGTAAGGACTAAACCGGTCAGGTAATTTTGTTGAATTACTGCTTAATTAGGGTGTAGGGACTAAATCGTAAAAGTGTCAAAATTTCAATTCTTAAGGAATCTTTAATTAGAATTCAAGGGGCTTATATATTGATTATACCCTTAGGTTATATATAGTGGCTGGTTGAGGATGTAAAACATGTATGTCTTTATGTTATAAAACATTAATTAAATAAGATAATAAAAATACCATGAAAATAAATTTTGATTAAACAAAGTGCGTACGAAAGAAACATTTTATTCCATCTTTCTTCATGCAACCGAACCAAGGGAGGAATAAGAAGAACTCAACCACGGCCTTAGGGTTTTCCACTTTAAAGCTTCAATTGGTTAGTTCAATTAGTCATTTTTCTTGTAATTTTTATGTTTTCAGAATCCCGGGAGCTTAAGGTAGCTGACCTAGGTAGTATTTTAGGTACTGGTAAATATTTAGAATGTTACCATTGATGAATAGTTGAAACTTTAGGTGTTAATTTGATAGATTATTTGTTTAGAGTTGAAAAAGGACTAAATTGTAATGTCAATTGATGATTTTGTTCAATAGGGACTAAAATGAAAAAATTAAAATTTACGATAAAATTGAGAAATAGAAGGTCCAATAAGGACAATAGTGAAAATTTCATTAAAAATTGAGGTTAGAATTTAAAGTTATGTTAGTCTCGATTTTAGGGACTAAATTGAATAAAATGTAAAGTTGTGTAAAATTTTAATTGAATGCGAAATTGTTTGAATATTGATAAAATATTGTGCTTGTTTTAATCTGTAACTAGCGTCGACCTGAATTCCTTAAGAAAGAAAGGAAAAGACAAAGTTGTCGACGAATAGCTAAGAGTTCACAATTTGTGTTTCTATAACCCGAACTACTTCGTAATTATTGCATATTGAATTGTTTGTGATTGGTAAAAACAAAAGGTGAGACACTTTGTTATAATTATTTGTATTGGATTGATTTGAATTGAATAATGTTCATGAGGACTAAATTGAATATATGTGAAAATGTGTATGCTTATATAAATGTGAAATTGAATACATATTGAGATATTGGTTGATAATGAAATGAGTAATGAATACCCTATTAACTGTTCAGGCAAATTTGGATATAGTTGGCATGCCATAGGATAGGAAGAGTTCAAGGTTACTTCGACCACTAGTCGATGAGTCATTGGGTGCCAAATTGTTTCGGTTATACCGATGAGACACAAGGTGTTAAACTTATTGATAAGTGTTGGGCACAACTGTTTACTACGGATTTAGTTGATGAGGCACTAGGTGCCAAATTGGTGTGTTGGTTGGATCCGTGTATCCATTCAAGTTCGAGTCGAGTTAATAGAGAGATAAATGGTAAAATGAAATATTCATAATTGAAATTATGATGATGAATAAGGTCTATTTTGTTCAATTCAGTCCAATTTCTCAATATTCAGTTTTACCAACCACGAATCAAGTCATGAGACAATTAATCATCTTACCTTAATATCTAATATGCCACAATCATGCATGTGTATATATATCACTCCAATCATAAAAATACAAATCGATAATCGCGGTTACTCATCTACAACTTTCGCTTTTCCTTTCTCTCGCGATGACCTGATGTCATCTTTCTCTATGATCGATAATTCAATAAATAAAATGATATTAAATTTTCATCCAATCCACATCCAAATACAAAACCACACATACATTTACATTTTATTCAATTTAGCCCTATACTCGAGATATGCGTATCTTCCGATATTTAGCATTGGATCAAAATCCGATTTCACATTTTTTCATTAGGGACCCTATACTTTCTAATCCTAACATAACCTTCATGAAAGGTTTTCAATTTAGTCAATTTGGTCCCTAATTTTATAAAGTTAACTAACAAGTTTATTTAGCTTTACAATTTAGTCCTTATCATAGTCTAAGCTTCATATCTATCAAATTCAAGCCTAAATCAACAATTTCTCAACAATGAAACTTGTTAAAAACTTAACAATTGTACAAATCAATATTTGAGCTAGCTAAATTGATGCGTCATTGAAGCACCAAAAATAATATCCTATTCCCTAAAATAATAAAAATAACAGTAAAGGGGAAGTAGGGTCGAATCCACAGGGATCGGATTATACAAATGCCTATTTTTCGAAATCCTGGGCAGGATCGTGCCCAAGAAAACCTGCGCTCCTGAAAAAATAAAAAAATAGAATTAATAATTTTCGATCCGGAAAAAAAAGAATTTAAGGCAATTGAAATTACGAGGATAAATTACGAGAATTAAAATGAGGAAAATAAAAAGAAAGGGTTTAGAGAATAGTTTCTTATGTGGAGAGATTCCAGCCTCTGGTTGTCTCGTTCCTCCTTGGGCTCCATCTTCGGCTTTAGGATGACCCTTCTCTGCCCAAGTAAGCCAATTATAATGGAAGAGGACGCCTACGACCACCAACTCCAAGAGTTTAAACTTACGAATTTAGGGAGCCTGACTCTAGCTTGCGATTTCTTTTGTGGAGTCACCTATGCTAGATCAACGTTTCTCAATGGCGAATCCCACGCCATTTTGTCTCTTGGGCTCGCTAACCTCGACGCATAAGCTCACGAACGACGGTGCAATCCTCCCAAAACACACAAAGCGCCGCCTTTGCATACGTTGAAAGGGTTACTTTTAAAGGGACCTGAGCAGGCGTCACCCAGTAATGTGGAGAAACGATGAATACACGGGTGAGAAAGTTAAGTGCGGACTCTAGGCCTCAAGAACCTCTTTGGGCGTTCGACAACCTTGACTAGATGGATTTTAGTGGCTCATATTTGTGGTGGAAAAATAAATAAATATATAAGAATGAAAAAGAGAATTTTATTGAAAGAAAATAATAAAGGAAGCCTGAAAAGATTTATGGGAGAAGAGTGTATGAAAAAGATGATCCCCAAATGAGTTACTCCATCCCTATTTATAGTGCTTAAGGTAGATACTCTAATTCTACTCAAACTCCCAAAGATAATTACAATTTAATTAAAGATAAATAGAGATAAATAAAGAAATTAAATAATCCTAGATAATTATCCTAATATTAATTATCCTAATATAATTTAAAATAGAATTTGATAAAGCAAAGTCTCTTCTTTTTGCATTTCAGTCCCTCTGCCCTCCATGTTTGCACTTTTGGCACCATCTTTTCCCTTTGTTGCACATTGGTCCATTTTTATCTTTAATTTCACGATTTTGGCCCTCAATTTTGCATTGGTCTCCAATTTAGTCCCTACGAGATAAAAGTCCATAAATAGCCCAAATTAGTAGAATCACATTCAAAATTAATATACAATTAGCACATAAAAACATGTTATTCTAGAGTTTTATCATAAATCAACCTTACATGATTACTAATCTATAAAAAATTGATGAAAAATAACTTAATTACCTAAGAATTTTGGTATGGCCAAATGGGTGAATACTTGAAGCTTTCTCATCTCTTTTTTTCTTCTTTGGATTGTGTAAGAAGATGAGAATTTCATCTTTCTTCCCATTATATTCCTTTTATACATGGTTTATTATTATTTTAACTTATTTAATTAGTTAATTTAATGTTTTATTATACTTAATTAACCATTAGCTAACCAAAGTGGAAATCTACACCATGACCCACTAAGTCATGGTGGACAACAATTAAATAACCATTTTGGTCCGTGTAATAATTGTAATTAAAGTCCTCAAGCCTTTTCTTAATTAAAAATTAATAGTAATTTGTACTTTTACAATTTAGTCCCTAAGCTTTAATTAACTATTTATTAGCTAAATTACTTGATCATTCTTTATTATATTCTCATATTCACTCTGTAAATATTCATATTTTATATTTATGGACTCAGTTTATGAAAATAAGGTTTCAAAATCGTATTTTCGATACCATTAAATTTCAGGTTATTACAGGCTCTTTTGTATATATATAAATTTGATGGCACACTTGACAGATATAAAGCAAGACTTGTGGCGAAGGGCTTCACTCAACGACCAGGTCTTAATTACCCTGTTATGAAACCCACAACAGTCAAATTAGTCTTGGCTATTGCAATTCAATAGGGGTGGCCTATTCATCAACTTGAGGTTAACAACTTCCTTCAAGGCCATCTTATAGAGGATGTTTATATGAGACAACCATCAGGGTTTGAGTCCACTCTTTTTCTATCGAAAAATCAGGTTTGGAAAATGCAGAGGAAAAAATCAGAGTTTTAAAAAAAATATTAAAAACAAGAACTTAGTTGTGATATCTAAAGTAATAAACACTTAATCAAAATTGTACCTTTTTTATTCATCTAAGATGAATGCTTCGACCAAATAGTCTTCTCCGCTATCCTCAAGCTCATGTCTGCTGAGTGTGGGCTCGTTTCGAATCAAAAAAATTTCCACAAAATTACCAGTGGGGTAATTTCATAATTTCTCTAAACTTTAAGGTCAAGTTGTAAATAAAAAATATATCTAGAAATTCTCTGAAATAATTTCTTCAGAGAATTTTCTCTCTACAACTTTCTCTTGAATTCAAGTATGTGAAAAATATGGCCTATGCTCTCTTTATATAGAGAGAGTTTAGAGAGTTCAACTATAATTAAACTTAATCACTTTAATATTAAATTAATATAATATCTATCAAGATAAATATGAGATTAAATTTAATATTAAATCTATGAAACTAAGAGACTTGAGTAAAAGACAATTTGGAAAATGTTTCTCTTCTCTTTCAAAGAGAGTAAAAGAATCTCGCAGTCATATGCTAGCTCCGTCTGGATTTTCTGGTAGAGATCAAGCTACCTTTATATCTAGTGTTGGCAACGTTCGTGATGTAAACAAGCCAGAGTGCCAACATTGCAATAGAAGACATTTTGGTGAGTGATGATTGAAGAAAGGACCGTGCTTTAAACGTGGTTCATTAGATCACTTTTCCAAGACTGCCCAGATAAATCTGACAGGGATAAAGCACAGAATGTGCAATTAGGGAATATGTAACACCCCAAACCCGGCCTAGATGTTATGGCTGGATCTAGAGATGTCACATGATAAGGTGTTGGAAAACCGTGCCGTCACGATAAAACCATTTCCATTGAATTACTTATCTTGATATCTTATTAGTTCCAAAATCGTGTTTCTAATTTAATAGTTTCGTTATTCGTTGCGGAAGCTTTTAAAATAGTTTAAACAATTGCGCAATTCCGAAAATCATTTATTTCTTTTGAAAACCGAGGTTTCCTACTACTAGCAGTTGTAATCCATAAGGTAGAGATAATTAAAACCCAAAACCAAACCAAAGTCCGAAAGTCAAATTACAACCCAAAAATTTAACCAGTAAAAATAGACTAAAAATAAAACCAATAATCATAAATTAAAACCATGACAGTCTAGAACTGTGGTCACCATCGAGTCCTCCACCGTACCGATCCATCTAGGTCTGGGGATTACCTGTGCACATTAAATAGAAAGAGAGGTGATTTTTCGTAAACTCAGTGTGTAATCTCATAGAAAACAACAAATAATCAGTAATCACAGCGCACAGTCAGACAGTCTTGGCCCTAAGCCCCTTTCAGTATCAGCAACGGTTTGGGCCTTAGCCTATCTCAGTATTAGTATCAGTCATGCAGTTTTAAGTAACAAAGTCCTATCCAACCAGCCTCTACACACCATCTCCGTCTAACCTTACACTCCATGTGGGGATTAAATCAACCCACCCATCCCTACACTCCAGATAGTACCGAATACGACACAAAACAGTGATTTGCAGCTGAGCTGCCAGTATATTAGGCTTAAGAGCCTTTTAGTACACTTCCTCCAAATATAATCAACCTAACCCAATGCAATGCAACATACAATGAGATGTCATGCCCTCACAGGTCTATCAGCTAAACATACAGTTCAGTATACATGCTTATATATATAACATGCTCAGTACATAGTTCACATAACCAATTTCACACAGATAAGGGTCTAAATAGTGCTTATTGACCGTACGAAAGGTTTACAGTCGACTTGGGCAACCTGTGCAACTTTAACAATCATTTCAGTAAAAATGGGCTCATACGTCCGTGTGGCCCTCATGGCCCGCATAGCCCAGATTGGCCTTGGCCATGACGGCCTGGCCTCGTCGATCACACAGGTTGTGTTAGGGCACACGACCTATCACACAGCAACCACATGCCCATGTGGCATCGACAGTGAGGTTTTCGACTTTTTCAGAAACTTTATTTTCTACACAATCAAGTACACACCTGTATTTTTTTATGCAAAAGTAACTTCAAGCAATCCCTAACCTATAACAGACCAGTATTTTCACTTAGTTAATCACTTAAACAACTGAACTACCAAAACCCGAAATGAAATATTCATTATTCGAGCGAAAACCTTTACTTTCAATTGAATATCAAAGATTCCACACCCTTAAAATGCCATGAATGATATTCAGCCCCTCGAAAAACCCCTAAACACCAAGCGAACCCTTATTAATGATTATCCAAAACATAATTAAAGTTTAACCAAAAATTGAACTTACCGAATGAGTAGTCTACAAAGCACCACGGAATCGAGAGAAAAGAACCGAAAGAAGAAAAAGGGTGAGGGAAAATTTAGTAGAAAATTCAGCAACAAGAGGGCAAAAAATCGGTAGAGACAAAGAAAAGGGAAAAGAAGAGAACATACTTTTTGGTAAAAAGGAGACCCCAAATCAGATTTAACTAAAATAACATTAAAGCTTAAGTGAGACAAAAACTTACCTTGAAAACGAAGGATGCTCTCTAATGCAATTCAGCACTAGAATAGCTCCTTACCCCCGATTCTCGGCTGTCAAAATAGTATTCACAGGCCTCCAATTAATATCTTAAAAATCAAAGTTACAAAGGACTAGAATCACTTACTATTATCAATGAACTTAGTGCATGAACTCCAGAAGAGTAAAGAAAAAAGAAAAGAAAAGAAACGACAAGGGTAGGGAAGAAAGTTGCAAAATTCGACTATGGAAAGAAGGAAAATTGAAGCAGAAAGAAAAGATGGCAGAGGAGTTGGCGTCAGAAATTGGAAGAGGAAGAGGAATCGAATTTCGGCAGGGAAGAAGGTAAAATTAGCGTCAAAAGATGGAGAAAATATTTGGGGATTTCAAAAATAACAAAATAGAAATAAAATTAAATTTTTGGATATTCCCCAACATCCCCTAATTCACTCTTAAATTCTCTCTATCAAACTCCCACTACTCATATTTCCAATACAACTCAAACTCTCAGCCACCAAACCAAGCAAAAATAATCTTTCTTGCTCAAAAAAGAGATTCGAACACAGGACCATCAGCAAGCCAACACACTACTTAACCACCAGACCAGCAGGCCTATTCTGATATGATTTTACTGACTTTTACTTAAAAGCCTACTAACCAGAGATAGGGGTTTGTTCATAAAAATTCTAAAATTTGCCCCAGACTTGGTTTGAACTTGGGGCCTCTCACATACCCCCAAAACACTTAGCCACTAAATCAGACATATATTCATGTTACACATTCACAAAAATGAACATAGAAATTTTGGGGCGTTATAGAATATGCCTTTTAAAGGTGGACCACCAAAGAATAGTGGAAATGCGAGAGTCAGTAGAAGTGGAACGAAAGACACTGCAGTTCGATCTGAGGCACGAGCACCAACTAGGACTTATGCTATATGAGTTCATGAGATACTTCAGCACCTGATGTGATCACTAGTATATTCTCTCTCTTTGATGTTACTATTTATGCTTTGATTGACCCGGGGTCAACCCACTCGTATATATCCACTGCATTAGTAACATATAAGAAAATATCAGTAAAGTCAACTGAATTTGTGGTCAAAGTAACTAATCTGATAGGTCAGTATGTGTTAGTTGACAAAGTTTGTAAAAATTGTCCATTGAAAATTAAGGATTGTGACTTTTTGACTGATTTGATGATATTGTCATTTAATGAATTTGATGTTATTCTCGGCATGAATTGGTTGGCCTTGCATGATATGGTTGTGAATTGTAGACAAAAACATATTACTTTAAAAGGTCAGAATAGTGAAATAATCAGAGTTGAATCAGACAGATTAGACAGTGCCGCCAATATTATTTTTGCTTTGTCAACTCAGAAACTTGTACGAAAATGGTGTAAAGCGTATTTGGCATATATTTTTTATACCCGACCATAGTTCAAATAGCTTTATAGTCCAAAAACCAAATAAATTTAATTAAAACCCAAGCAAATTAATAAAGTTTGAATTCTGTCGTATGCCCGTGTGCCATGTATGGTCCTAGTCTCGAGCATTATCCGAGATTATTGTAACTATGAGATAAGCTAACTAGCTCAGTGTGAATCAAATCAATAAGAACATTCAATCATACATGCAAATATCATTTACCACTATTACATTTGTAACACAAACATATCACAAGTATAATAATTCATAAATGACATAGACATATCATAATGCATAATGAAACCCTACCCAAATGATCCGCTACACACCACGAGTCCCCCAGAACCCGTTTGCCAAACTTCGATCATTGCGATACATAATGTAATTACATTTTCATTTGACAAAAATGTGATATAATCATCGTTCTCCTTATTACTCTCGGTGCAGTGCACTGACAATATATATCCGGACTTAATATACCGCCACTACTCCATGGAACTCCTCCGTGAACCACAATATCCCACCCCTTATACATGTGATATGCCATACAAATTTCAATCAAATTCACATTTCATATGTTTTCATTTCATTAGCATTATTTATATGCCCTCATTATAATGTTCACTTATCAAGCGTTCAATTTCACCATCAACACAGTGACATTTAATCATACCATAATTTGTTATCACTTTAGGAAATTTTCCAAGCATGTATAGTAGTTTTTCATTTAGTACATTTCATGGCATTTCACCTAACAAAGATTCCATGCATTCAATATTTATTTCCAATTTAATACATGTTATACATATAACCAATCATACATTACATTAACAAATCATTCATATCAGCATCAATCAAACAACCATTCAGTCAATTATGCAACTTTGCAAACATGCCATTTAGTTAGGGCTCGTAACGTACCTGATTCGGCCACTTTAAAATCATTTACCTAGCCATTATTTCCAATTTAATACATGTTATACATATAACCAATCATCCATTACATTAACAAATCATTCATATCAGTATCAATCAAACAACCATTCAATCAATTATTCAACTTTGCAAACATGCCATTTAGTTAGGGCTCGTAACGTACTTGATTCGGCCACTTTAAAATAATTTACCTAGCCATTTAACTAATCCCAACCAGCAAGATTAATCAACATTTATAACATTTTAAAATTTATTAAATCATTCAAGTTAACAAATTAGGACCCATACCTTATTTTTGAACTACTACAGCACTACTTGCAAAGCACACGATTTCTTTTTAAGACCTTAAATCGAACCTAAATTAAAAATAGAAATTTATTGAGTTAGGACGCTATCAAAACCAACCTTAGAACATTCCTATAAGGATTTAACCGAATCAACTTTACCATAGAAATTTTAGATTCAAAACGACTAGGTTACTTACACTGGTTTGATGTGAAACGTACGCGTGGATGTTTAATGGCTTCATTGTTGGTTTGGGGAGATTAAGTCAGCACCTAACACAATAAAATGCTAAAAAAATCAGTAGATATTCAACCATTAAAAACCTTAATCTAACCAATTAACAACTTTGTTAGACAATTCACACGTTAGCAAACATATAACTAATTATAAATAAACACGAATGAAATAAAATATAAATAGAATTATTTATAATTAATTTATCAAATAAGAAAATCAAGTAAAACCATAATAAAAAGTTGAAATAAAGAAGAATCATGAAACATTGAGGCCTGTGAAACACAACTTCCTTAAGACAGATTCGACCGCTTCTACGGTACTTGGAGAAACATTGGTCGAATGTCTTCCAGGATACAACAACAACAATGATCAAAGTAGTAGCACATCTACAACGATCAATGAATGAACTTTGCCTTTTTCTATCACTAGAAATTTTAGGCATACACAGCCTTTTATAGGCATTTAAGATGGTGGAAAATTTGGAAATAACCACAAATACTGTCATTAAGTAGCCAAAAAATCAATTTGATTGGAATCAATACTGTCCATATATAAGCAGATTATGTCTGCGATGAAAAATAAATTCGTGTTGGGCTTAAAATATCTACAAGCCCATTTGGGCCTGACCGGTCTGGACATTTCCGTTGCTCACGTCGTGCGGGTGTGCCCCAACTCTGTCGGGTTTAGACCTGCAACCCCTGCGTGCAAGGTAAGGTTACAAGCTTAGTCATTTAATTACCCTTCAAGAGGGTTCACATATATAAACACATCTCACACTTTGATATTTACCCAATGTAGGATCTAAGCCTTTATGTAATATCCCAGATTAGGGGTTATGCATTTGGCGCATAATTCATGAATTAATAGGCTCAGTGTGTGGGTGAGTGTGTTTAAGGGGTTTGGAGAACCTTAGGAGATGGGGAAAATGCATTGGAAAAATATTAGAATTTTAAGTGAAAAGAGGAAACTAGGCAAAGGGGCCTTAAGGATATTTGCGTGGGATTTATAACACAAGGAAGTCATGTGGTAAAGTGGCTTGGGATGCTACCTTAAGGGCTTGGAAGGTTGCGTCAAGAGGGAGGAGGTTCGAGCTGCAGAAATGGCACTTGGAAGCTTTTATTTTTGGCGTTAAAAAGGGGAATTGGGCTACGGAGGCCTTAAGGAAAATTATGGGCACTTTTGGACATGAAAGAGGGCTTGGTAAAGTGGCTGCAAGGTGCCACTTAGGGCCTTGGTGAATGATGCCATGAGCAGGGGAGAAGGGCTTGGGTTCGAGTCTTGACGGCAGCATAAGTGTGTTTTTATTTTACTCTTTGCGTCAAGAAGGGAAGCTGGGCTAAGGAGGTTTTAAAAGAAATTTTGGGGAGTTTATGTCACAAAAAATGCCTTGGCAAAGTGGCACAGGCGTTACACTGCAGACTTAGTCCAAGGGCTCCAATAGGTCTCGGGTTCGAGGCTTGTGAGCAACAAAGGAGTGTTTTATTTTGCTTTGCGTCAAGGTAGAGTTGGAAGGAGTTGGACGGCATGGGCTTCCAAAAGATAAGGATAAAGCTTGTTTTTATTTTAATTTTCTGCTTTGGAAGGAAGGATAAAGATTTGTTTAATTCAAATTATTTTTGAATGAGTTTTGAAGAGATAAATGATGGATAATTGAAGGATTATTTTTATTAATTTTAAACAAAGTGATAAAGGAGGAAAATATGGGAGAAGTGATGGCCAAGTAAGGGACACTAAGCTTAGTAATTTCGGCTAAACTAGTAGAAGGGGATAGCCGAAATTATCAAAGAAAATATTCATCTTTCTCTTTCTAATTCTATCAACTCTTGCCTAGCCAAAATCTTTTCTCCCTAAAAGATCACCATTGCCGATTTCTCCCAAGTCCCATACTCTTTCATTTAAGCTGAATCTCCATCGTAAATCTTCTTCTTCTCCTTTTGCAAACCCCAATCAAAAGCCGAAGATAAGTTTCAAGACCATAGCCGATTGTTCATTAAGTCTCTAAGCCGAATCTCTGTGGTGCCAGGAAGAAGGTGTAACCGATTTCATCATTAGGGGGTAAGAGCAAGTTCAATTTTTATTTCTTTTAGACTTGCCGAAAACAAGGTACTAATCTCCTTAGGGTGCTTTGCCGAATCTTTGAATGACCTCTCGGGGATTGTTTGCCTATTGTCGACTACAAGGAAGGGATCTATCAGGATTTTAAGATCTAAAGTAAGTAAATATAAGGTTCGGCCATAGGCCATTCTATTGTGATTTAATGATTGGAAAATTGGATCTAACATGTGGCCATAGGTATTTCGACATCTCCATAGTCAAGTGGTGTCTTCGGGATTTAGATCCACAAGGTAAGTCCATATGTACATTCGGCCAAGGCCCTATTGTGATATCTAGATCTATTTCGTCATTATTCAAAAGCGGAAACTAACCCTTTAAGTGATCTAATGTTGGTAGAATACAAGGTAGAGGATCACAAAGTTTCGGATTTGATTTTTAATCAATCGGCACCAAGGTAAGAATTTGATTACAACAATCCTACTAGGATTTGGATTTATAGCCGAATGGCTTTTTACTAACATGTTAGGGTTGGTAGAATATAGGAATTAAAGATCTAAAGCAATAGAACGAGCTTTCGGGATTTCAGTAAATTCGATAAGTATATCAAGTGTGTACCCACACTATTCCTTAATAAGTTTAAGGCCTTTATTTAATATGTATGTATGTTATACTGAATGTGGAAAATATGGCTAAGTACCATGCTATGGTACACAAGACTAAAATACGTTTTCCTACTCCTACCATGAGTATGATAAGACTTGTTATATGAATATGATAAGAATGCGAAATCGGGCCTAAGGCATTATGTTGCATGATTTTGTATGACATGGGCATATGGGATATTATGAAAAAGGGGAAGTGAATGTGGTGACCTAAGACCACGATATCTGAATGTGGTGACCTAAGACCACGATATCTGAATATGGTGTCTCATGACACAAAGTATGTATCTGGTGGCTATGCCACGAATTTTATAAGGACGATGAGCACATCGACTGCAGCGACTGCCTTCGGTGGTGTGTAGCGGATAGAGGGTTGACTTAGTAGTTCCCACGGTGTGATGGTTGGTACGGGTGACGTGTAGCGGATGGATCACTAGGCTTGGGTCCGGGATTGCATCATTTTATGTAATGCTATATGATTATGTATGATTTGATTATGCCTAAATTTATTTGAGTTTGGTGTTGGTTGTACACACTGAGTCTGTTTGACTCACCCCTTGTGGGACTATTTTTTAGGTGATGATCAGTGATGGACCGGGTCGGTAAGAGCTCAAGGGTGGCCATGCAAAGCTCAAGGATTAATTTATTTTTATTCATGTTTAAGTTTTGAATTATTCGGGTTTTTATTTGATGTAATAAGGCCAAAGTATTGAATCGTTTATGCATGCTTTTAAATTATTTAGTATGATCTGAATATCATCGAATTTAAAGTTTAAAAGTTAAATTTTCTTAAGTATAATTATTAAATTGTTTTAACACCTTATCAACACGGGTTCTTAATTGAGCCCAACCCAAATCAAAGACTATTAAAAATATACAAGTTTTAGCAAAGTTTCAAACAAGATTTGTATGGATTTTCTTTAGAAGCATGCGAGATCCAATCGGGGCTTGTGGGTCGGGTTTGGGGTGTTTCAGTTTGGTATCAGAGCCTGGTTCAAAACTCAGCCTTGAGGGCTTTTAGGGCCCAAAACGTTTTCTGTCATTTGAAAATGGACTTTTCTAAGAAATAAGCGATTTTTCAGGCATGGCACTGGTCTCCAGACACAAGTCCACTAGGTAAGTACTCCTAACCTCTTTGTGATTTGTATGTGGGGATATATATATATAGGGACGTAGACTAGTGGATTAGAAATTAAACCCTAGGACTAGTTTACCCCAACAAATACATAAAACTCTAAGGCACAATTAAACAAACATGTGTCCAAGTCGTAGGAGTTAAGGTGTGGCAACCAGTTGTGCATGTCTAGGATTGGTTTGGTGGGAGCTTGGTATTTAAGCGGTCCGCGTGACTCACCTCCTACCCACTCGAATCCTACAGTGCGTAGCTTGGTTCACTCGACCAAGAGGACTTAGTCACAGTAAACTCGATAATTAAAACCCGAAAGGACTAGCCACATTTTATGGAAACCCTAGTTTTAAAAGTCAACAAACTACCCTTTTGAAATTTTGAAAATTATTATTTTGGAAAAATTTTCTAACAATTTTCGATTTACAAAATTACCTAAATACCTTTAGTGGTAAAATTACTAAAATGCCTTGATTTTCCAAAATTACCATACTACCCCGATTTCAATAACAATTTCGATTTCGCACAAGTATTCAAAAACTTTACAAAATACCAAAGACACCCTGATTTGGAAAATTTACGAAAATATCCCTAATTTGCAAAATGACCGAATTACCCCTAACCTATGCAAATGACCAAAATACCCTCAGTAAGAAAAATCAACGAAGTACCCTCAAATTGGAAACCTTTAAAAATTCCCTTGTTTTGAAAGTCATCAGGAGCCATATTTTTGCGAAAAATTATCGAAATGACCCTGGCTTGTGAAATTACAAAAATACCACTGGTGTATAAATTACCATTTTACCCTTGAAATTTTTCCAGCAAGTAATTTTAATTTTGTAAAATATCAACGATCTCTATTTTGCAACATTTTCAAATACCCTAATTTGAAAATTACCAAAATACCCCTGTAGGACAAAATTACGGAAATACCCCTGGGTAGTGGAAAACAACGAACAACGACAATTACAACATTTCTCGTAATGGGCGCAAGTTCATGTGTGTGACTAAATGAATGATGTGAGACTGCATGTGTATGAATCGAAAGAACTACTTAAAAACTATTAAACATAAAAGCATTACGTGATAAAACAATTGGAACAAAACTAATCTATAAAATTCTTTAATCGATTAACGCATGGCGGAAGTATGAATTCAAGGGGCGTGGTCGTAATGTGCGTGGCCGTGGAAAAGGCCGAATGACCGTGTTCCGAACCCGTTAGATTGGGTCAATGATCGAGAATGAAATGCCACCACCACCCCATTGTGATGTGGAATATCGGGACCAAGCGGGGATGACGCAGATCACAAGCGATCTTTGCAGTCTTGGAAAGGGTGGCGGGGTAGTAGGTGGAGGCATGGGAGCTCGAAGTCGGTACTGAGCGACTCGAGCCAATATGAATCAAGTGTTCATGGTGTATCAGTGTAGCACCCAATCTGCCGAGTATTGGTTGGAGGCGATCGAGTGAATTATGGATGAGCTCGACTTAAGCTGACGAGAAAAAGCTAAAAAGGTTGGTGTCGCTTCTCCGAGATGAGCCATATCAATGGTGGCTCACGGTGCGGGATGGTGCTACCGCTGAGGAACTCACTTGGGAGTATGCTAAAGCAGCATACCAGAAGAAGTATGTTGGCACTCATTATATTGATGCCCAGAGAAAGGCTTTTTTAGGACTAGTGTAAGGAAACAAGTCCGTAGCTGAGTATGAAGCTGAATTCTTAACGCTGAGCCGTTATGCTCGAGGCATAGTATCTACTGAGCATGAGCGGTGTGTCCGATTTGAAGACGGACTAAGAGATGACCTGAGGTTATTGATAGCCCCGCAACAGGAGCGAGAGTTTGCTATGTTGGTGGAAAAGGCCAAAGTGGCCGAGGGTATCAAGGAGTCCGTGAGGCAAAACTCTGATCGAAATAGGCAGAAGAGAGAATTTAGATCGTCAAGGCCATCCAAGAATGAGCAAAAGAGGCCTAGAGTTGAAGGGCCGCGAGGTCAGCAAGCTGCTACTAGAGGGCAGTACCCTACTTGTGATCAATGTGGGAAAAAGCACTTAGGCGAATGTTGGAAGAAGGCAGGGGATGTTTCAAGTGTGGGTCAAAGGACCATATGATTAAGGACTATCGGATGAGACCGGATGGGAATCGACCAGGTAACTCGGAATGTTAATCAGTGGTAGAGGTGGATGACTGACCTCGGTGGGGTCGTGGTCCCAGAACCATGGAGGAAATGGTTTGGTAGTGGTCGTGGAGCACCAAGCGGAGGTCTTGAAGGTTCAGATCTTGAGGCAACCAAGGTTGGTTTATGCGATCGACCATCGCGAGGAGAGTGATGTGCCAGATGTGATAACGGGTAAGTCATTACTTTTGGAATACCCTTCATTGCCTTATTTGTTATAGAGTTAGTTCGTTCTTGTAATGCTAGTGAAGTGTATGAAACCTTGGATGTGAATTTTTTTAGGAAATGTGTTAGTTTTAAGATTAGAGTCTTGTGATAGTAGTGTAGTGTGGTGAGTTAGGATGTACGATTTTTCGTTAGTAAGTAATTTCGAGGACGAAATTATTTTAAGGGGTAGAAGCGTAATATCCAGTTAGGGGTTATGCATTTGGCACATAATTCATGAATTAATAGGCTCGGTGTGTGGGTGAGTGTGTTTAAGGGTTTGGAGAACCTTAGGAGATGGGGAAAATGCATTGGAAAAATATTAGAATTTTAAGTGAAAAGAAAACTAGGCAAAGAGGCCTTAAGGATATTTGCGTGGGATTTATAACACAAGGAAGTCATGTGGTAAAATGGCTTGGGACGTTACCTTAAGGGCTTGGAAGGTTGCGTCAGGAGGGAGGAGTTTCGAGCTGCAGAAATAGCACCTGAAAGCTTTTATTTTTGGCGTTAAAAAGGGGAATTGGGCTACGGAGGCCTTAAGGAAAATTATGGGCGCTTTTGGACATGAAAGAGGGCTTGGTAAAGTGGTGCAATGCTCCACTTAGGGCCTTGGTGAATGACGCCATGAGCGGGGGAGAAGGGCTCAGGTTCGAGTCTTGACGGCTGAGATAAGTGTGTTTTATTTTGCTCTTTCGTCAAGAAGGAAGTTGGGCTAAGGAGGTTTTAAAAGAAAATCTGGGAGTTTATGCCAAAAAAAAACGCCTTGGCAAAGTGGCCTAGGCGTTACTGCGCACTTATGTCCAAGGGCTCCAACAGTCTCGGGTTCGAGGCTTGTGAGCAGACGAAGGGAGTGTTTATTTTGCTTTTAAGTCAAGGTAGAGTTGGAAGGAGTTGACTGACATAGGCTTCCAAAAGATAAGGATAAAGCTTGTTTTTATTTTAATTTTTGCTAGAAGGAAGGGATAAAGATTTATTTAATTCAAATTATTTTGAATGAGTTTTGAAGAGATAAATGATGGATAATTGAAGGATTATTTTATTAATTTTAAACAAAGTGATAAAGGAGGAAAATATGGGAGAAGTGATGGCCAAGTAAGGGACACTAAGCTTAGTAATTTTGCTAAACTACTAGAAGGCGATAGCAAAATTATCAAAGAAAATATTCATCTTTCTCTTTCTAATTCTCTCAACTCTTGCCTAGCCAAATCTTTTCTCCTAAAAAGATCACCATTGCCGATTTCTCCCAAGTCCCATACTCTTTCATTTAAGTCGAATCTCCATCAGAATCTTCTTCTTCTCCTTTTGCAAACCCCAATCAAAAGTCAAGATAAGTTTCAAGACCATAGCCGATTGTTCATTAAGTCTCAAGCCGAATCTCTGTGGTGCGGGAAGAAGGTGTAACCGATTTCATCATTAGAGGTAAAGAGCAAGTTCGATTTTATTTCTTTTAGACTTGCCGAAAACAAGGTACTAATCTCCTTAGGGTGCTTTGTCAATCTTTGAAGGACCTCTCGGGATTGTTTGCCTATTATCGACTACAAGGAAGGGATCTATCGAGATTTTAAGATCTAAAGTAAGTAAATATAAGGTTCGACTATAGGCCATTCTATTGTGATTTAATGATTGGAAAATTGGATCTAACATGTGGCCATAGGTATTTCGACATCTCCATAGTCAAGTGGTGTCTTCGAGATTTAGATCCACAAGGTAAGTCCATATGTACATTCGGCCAAGGCCCTATTGTGATATCTAGATCTATTTCGTCATTATTCAAAAGCCGAAAACTAACCCTTTAAGTGATCTAATGTTGGCCGAATACAAGGTAGAGGATCACAAAGTTTCGGGATTTGATTTTTAATCCAATCGGCACCAAGGTAAGAATTTGATTACAACAATCCTACTAGGATTTGGATTTATAGCCGAATGGCTTTTTACTAACATGTTAGGGTTGGCCGAATATAGGAATTAAGGATCTAAAGCAATAGAACGAGTTTTCGGGATTGCAGTAAATTCGATAAGTATATCAGGTGTGTACCCCATACTATCCTTAATAAGTTTAAGGCACTGTTTAATATGTATGTATGTTATACGAATGTGGAAAATATGGCTAAGTACCATGCTATGGTACACAGTACTAAGGTACGTTTCCCTACTCCTACCATGAGTATGATAAGACTTGTTATATGAATATGATAAGAATGTGAAATCGGCCTAAGGCATTATGTTGCATGATTTTGTATGACATGGGCATATGGGATATTATGAAAAGGGAAGTGAATGTGGTGACCTAAGACCACGATATCCGAATGTGGTAACCTAAGACCACGATATCGAATATGGTGTCTCATGACACAAAGTATGTATCTGGTGGCTATGCCACGAATTTTATAAGGCGATGAGCACGTCATTGCAATGACGCCTTCGATGGTGTGTAGCGGATGGAGGTTGACTTAGTAGTCCCTACGGTATGATGGTTGGTACGAGTGACGTGTAGCGGATGGATAACTAGGCTTGGGTTCGGGATTGCATCATTTTATGTAATGCTATATGATTATGTATGATTTGATTATGCCTGAATTTATTTGAGTTTGGTGTTGGTTGTACACACTGAGTCTGCTTGACTCACCCTTGTGGGACTATTTTTCGGTGATGATCGGTGATGGACCGGTCGGCGGGAGCTCAAGGGTGGCCATGCAAAGCTCAAGGTTAATTTATTTTTATTCATGTTTAAGTTTTGAATTATTCGGTTTTTATTTGATGTAATAAGGCCAAAGTATTGAATCGTTTATGCATGCTTTTAAATTATTTAGTATGATCTGAATATCATCGAATTTAAAGTTTAAAAGTTAAATTTTCTTAAGTATAATTATTAAATTGTTTTTAACACCTTATCAACACGGGTTCTTAATTGAGCCCAACCCAAATCAAAGACTATTCAAAAATATACAAGTTTTTAGCAAAGTTTCAAACAAGATTTGTATGGATTTTCTTTAAAAGCATGCGAGATCCTATTCGGGGCTTGTGGGCCGGGTTTGGGGTGTTTCACTTTACTTTTCCTCAACAATATTTCCAAGTAGCTTACTTTGAGCATCAATTTTCATTCATCACTCAACCATTTTGAGCATATGATATACCATTGTAAAAGTCTTATTGAATACAATATGAAACCATAGTTTTATGATTCAACTCTCCACCTTTACTAATTGAGAATATGCCTCAAAGTTCCCATAAAAATGTAATTTTTCCAAAAAACTTCCCTAACAGTTGAGTCAAAACTACGTATTAACCCACAACCAATCACACTTATGCTTCCCGATTTGTTAGATCTGAGTTGTCAAACGATCAAGATCGAATTCTCTAAGTCATATATGATTAAAGGCTTATTAGAAAAGGTTTCAAGAGATCCAAAACTTGCTCAAATAATAGTAAAAAATTGAAAATAAGTGCCCCCTTTTGAGGGACCTAGGAGCGGTGCTCTCTCCACCATAGGCGGCCATTTGGGCGGTTTTGGGCCTCAATAAAATTAGGTTTTAAAAGCTAGAAATTCATCAAGAAAATATGGAAATATGGGTGTTTTATTGAAAGATCCATCAAGAAAACGAAAGAAACACAACATTTACTCTAGCTAGAAAGAATGGACAACAATAGTGTCCTTTGGGCAAAAATGGAGACCAATTTTGGGTGTTAGTAGTTGCAGATTTAAGGCTAGAAAAATATAGAAAAATGTCAGCAAAGGAGAGGAGAGGGATGGTGCAAAAACCTGTTGCAAAAGGAAGAAAAAATAGGTGATGAAGCTTGATGATTTGGGCGACAACACACAAAGGAAAAGAAGAGAAAATTTGAAGAAAAGAAAAAGAGAGGAAGAGGGAGGGCGGCTAGGGTTAAAAGAATTGACTAAAAGCTGAAAAATATATAAATGATATTTATACCTTATTTTCCTAGGTATGGGCAGCACAAAAATAAGGAAAAATGAGGGATTTGAACTTGAGACCTTGATCTAATTATCCTGCTTCCTTATTTATCTTGTAACCACTGGGCTATTCACCCATCTTTGAAATAATTTCACAAAATTTTAAGCTAAAATTTGGGATTTTACATGAAGTGTTGTCATTAATGAACCGAATGTATTAATGTATAGATCAAGAATCAAATCAACTAATAGATAACAAAGGAAAAGGAAAGATTATGGATTGATCATTGATGTTTAATTTTTGCTACTGTATTAGGTAAATTCATATGGTGTTGCTATGTTTAATTATGAAATATTTGAATGGGAATGTATAAAGAAAATGTTAGTAAACTAGTATGATAAAAGGAGAAAAAGTTTTAAATGGTAAAAGGAAAGTTCGGTTATATGTGTGTTGCCCAAATGAACCAATGATACAATTGGCATGACAATAGGGGTATTTGAGTATTGTACGAGATAAAGGGAGATGTGAAAAAGATGAAGAAAGTTTACTGAAGCTTTCTAGAATCCTGCATTTGTTGCGGATTTCCAAATTAATCTCTTCGAGATTCTGGTGTGTTATTGAGGGAGAATATTTGACTTACAAGCTTTGCACTATGTGCATCTACCTTGTTATCGGTTGGAACGCTCTTATGACCAATCTGAAGTGTTATTGGGGGAGAATATTCAACCTACGGGCTTTGCACTATGTGCGTATGGCTTACTATCAGTTGGAAAGCTCTTATAAGCAATCTGGCGTGTTATTGGGGGAAAATATTCAGTCTACTGGCTTTGCACTATGTGTATCTATCATGTTATCAGTTGGAAAGCTCTTATGAGCAAATTGGTGTGTTATTGAATGGTTACTCGCATATTCCTTTCTATTCATATTGACTCATCGAGCTAAATATTTCTGGAATAGAAATGTTGATGGTATGATTTTATGAATTGAAAAACTGTATGAATGAGTAATGAAATGGTTGGGATACATTATTTATTGGAATACATTATTTATATGAATATGTGGAATGTGTTGGCAAGATAGAGAATGTAGTCAAGTTATACATATATGGACGGATGTTTTGTGAGGTGAATTTAATGTTTTAAACCTATGAACTTATTAAGCATATTTAGTGCTTACCCCGTTTAATTTTTCTCTTCCTGTAGAAATTTTGGTAGAACTTGATAGGCGGATTGATGCACAACTCATACTATCCAGCTCTGTTTCGATAGAATTATTTTAACTCTACGCTGGGTCTAGTGGCATGTATATAAGATCTACTTAGTAAAATTGAATGTGAATTGAATGATGATGTATTAAATGTTTTGCGTACATATATGTACTCTTTTGTGATGCTTGTTCGATGTTGGCATAGACAATTAATATGCTTGAAATGGAAATACCTGCATGTGTTAAATAGGTTAAGTCATTTTAGGCAATTAGCGGACTTATAAATGCAGATTGTTTGGACGGATAATAATAATGTAATAAGAGCGTGTGGCGAATAGTCATTTGGTGGATAGGCTTTGGGTGGACATCTTCTAACGGACTACCTTGACGTGTTTTATTTAAAAATTTATTTTTTTTAGTAGAATTATAAAACACCTAAATCTAAGGATGTTTGTTTAAAACTTGAAGGAGCGTAATAGTGCATGATTTAGCTAAAAAAAGAATTAAATTTTGAAAATTCTCTTGTTAGGATATTTTGTGATTTGATTATTAACTTTTATTATCTTATTTTGAATTCTTATTAGCTAAGTTATGCTATAAAAAACATGTTTCATATTGTCTTATTTATAATTTCTTTATTCATTTTCATCCCTTAACTAAAAAAAAATTTATAATTTAATCATTAAACTCAACTATAAAAAAATTCCTCCAAGTCTCGAAGCTAAGAAAAAAAACTTCCACAACATCGTTTACCCAAAAGTAAATCAGCATAAGTTATAAATAATTTTTTGGAGTTAAATTGGAGTAATGTAGGATCAATCAGCAATAGGCTTGGATAACTCTGCTATCCCTCTCACTTCAACAGACGTACTTATCAAAGCAAAACCACGCCCTTTCCCTTTCCCTCATATATCTCTCATTCACAGTGTCTCTCCCATTTTCTTGCTTGCCAAACAGAAGACCAGAAAAAAGCAATAAAGCATGCATTCCACTTTATCTTTCTCTCGAGCTACCACTGTTCCTACAACTAATTACGCCTTCCATTCTCAATCTCCCATCAATCTCCGCTTCTGTGGACTCAGAAGGGAAGCTTTCGGGATTTCTATTTTGACTCGGTCGAGTTCTGGTCGAGTTCGACTCTCGACTCGTGGACGTTCCAAGAGAATCTCTGCTTCAACTGGAAACAATGGAACTCCTCCAAAATCGTTTGATTATGATTTGATTATCATCGGCGCCGGCGTCGGTGGCCATGGAGCTGCATTGCATGCTGTCGAGAAGGTCATTTTTATTTTATTTTATTTTCCTCTCAATTTTGACGTTATTTATCTTTATTTTTTAACTGAAACTGAAAATCTTTACGTCTTTTTCACTCAATTTTGATGCTATTTAGTTTATCTTTTATCTGAACTGGAAATCTTTATTTTTTTCCACAAAATTTTGACGCTATTTAGCTTTATCTTTGAGCTGAAAGTCTGAAACTGTGAATCTTAATGTATTTTTAACTCAAATTTGACACTATTTAGCTTTATCTTTTTAGCTGAAACTGAAAATCGTTTTGTTTTTTCACTCATTTTTTACGCTATTTAGCTTTACCTTTTAGCTGAAACTGAAAATCATTATGTTTTTTTTTTCACCCATTTTTTAGGCTATTTAGTTTGTCTTTTATCTGCAACTGAAAATTTTTATGTTTTTCACTTGGTTTTGATGCTATTTAGCTCTATCTTTTAGCTGAAACTTAATTTCTTTATGTTTTTTCACTCAGTTTGACGCTATATCGCTTTATCTTTCAGCTGAAAGCCTGAAACTTACTTCCTTTCTCTCAGTGGCCTTTTACCTGGTTGTTTAGCAGAACTTCTTTGGAAATGTAATTATTTATAGACAAACCTCTGTAATTTTTCAGTTGTTTATATTTGTTTTTCCTGCTTTAAGTGAAGATCAATGGTGCATTGATGGTTGATTGCTGTTTTTCCTATTTTTCATGCAGTTAATACTTATAATTTGATTCCTGCTTTAATTTTTCTTGTTATGCTCTGGTAATTGCAGGGTTTGAAAACTGCTATTATTGAAGGCGATGTAGTGGGAGGAACGTGTGTTAACCGAGGTTGTGTTCCTTCGAAAGCTCTCTTGGCTGTTAGTGGTAGGATGCGTGAACTTCAGAGTGAGCATCACATGAAAGCTTTGGGCTTACAGGTAATAATAAGATTGAATTGTTATGATTGCTTGTTTGAGACTTAAGCTGAGGCACACGACTTCTATGTTAGTGAGTGTTGGACAATGGTATGTGCCCAACAAGGATATGGTCAGATTTTTTCTAAATTTTTTCATGTATTTGGAGGATCCTTGGAGGTGATTTCCCCATATTGTTGTGTTGAGCTCGTGTCAGAAATGAGTACTTCAAGAAAATTGAAGAGTTGGAGCAAGATAGCATGTCCTTATTTCAAAATATATCAGTATTTGCATTTAAACTGATATGCATTTATGCTCCTAACTGAAAATAATTGTTGATACTCTCCTAAATTTAATTTGAGCTTTAGTCTATGAGCCGAGTTCAGCATCTGTCGTCCTCTGATTATTTCCTTCTGTGCTGTTCGTCATGTCACATATGGTAGGTTTCTGCTGCTGGATATGACAGACAAGGAGTTGCTGACCATGCAAATAATCTTGCTTCAAAAATTCGAAGCAATTTGACTAACTCAATGAAGGCGCTTGGGGTAGACATTTTAACTGGTTTTGGTACTATTGTGGTAAGCCTAACATACTTTATGTAATAAAATCCATATTCTATGGGTTTTATCATCTCAAGTATCCTTAATTTTCTGTATGTGTATTTAGGGTCCCCAAAAAGTGAAATATGAGAAGGTTGGTTTCACTGACAACGTAGTAACTGCGAAAGATATCATCATTGCTACTGGTTCCGTCCCTTTTGTTCCCAAGGGCATTGAAGTTGATGGTATAGTTTTTGTCTTTGAGATCTTGGTTTTCCATTAAAATTCTAAGGCAGCATAGGCATTTGATTCCATTACTACACTACCCATGATACATCAGATATTGTCTATCTTCGTCCTCTTTTACATTTTAATCACTATCTGGGACAACATGCATGAGATTTTTGAGTGGTCATATGCTATGTAACAAGAACACATGCATCAGTTCAACTAAGTGAAATGTGGGAACAAAAGTTTGGATAACAATTTCCTAGTTATTCAAGTGCTGCCGAATCAATGGGAATTCTGCATCTGCTACATAGAGACAATATGGTCTGAAAACTGGAACTCTAATCCAAGTCTTCCATAGATTTTATGGGAAGTTGGGAACTGATCACTGGCTTAAATTTTATTAACAAATAATTTATATCTGTCAACTAGCAACCTGGCAGAAATTTGCTTCAGGAGAAACTTGTGGACTTTAACTTTTAAAGAAGAATGCATGAGTTGCATGGATGTAATATTCTGTGTTGTTATTGTTCTAGTGTTCTTTCCTTTTTTTTTCTGTCTCTCTCTCTCATTCTCTAATTATTAATCATAACCTGCAGGGAAGACTGTTATTACTAGTGACCATGCCCTGAAATTGGAGTTTGTTCCTGATTGGATTGCGATAGTAGGAAGTGGTTATATTGGTCTTGAATTTAGTGATGTATACACTGCACTTGGCAGTGAGGTGACACCTCATTCTTTTCTTTTTTTACCTTTGTACATTTTTTATGATATAGGAATCTCTTTGAGGATTAAAGGACTGTACATTTACGTTATGCTTCAGATTTTATGTGTCTTTCACCTGAAATCTGTAAGTACTCGAGATGAAGATTGCATTGAAGTTATGCTTCTCTACTCTAGGATTAATCTATGCTGTCATTGAAACTCCAAGCTGGGAGGATCTCTACTCTTTGCCGACTGCTATTGTGTACAAAATGACTGCGAGCTAACTTAGACCGCATAAAGCATTTCCATATATCTATATTGATATATTCTCTTTGATCCAATTCATACATGGAAAAATAACCAATTACCACGGGCTTTAGTCACTGAAATCTCTATTTGCCTTTTGTTATTGTTTATCCCTATTACAAAGTTATAGCATAATTTAAATTCCCCAAAGTCTTCTTTTTAACACAACAAAGCTTATATAAATGGTGTGTGCAGGTTACTTTTATTGAAGCTCTAGATCAACTTATGCCCGGGTTTGATCCTGAGATTAGTAAGTTGGCCCAAAGGGTGCTGATCAACCCAAGGAAAATTGACTACCATACCGGAGTGTTTGCAACCAAGGCATTCTACTGTTCAAATCTGTGTGCATTCTGGCTGGCTGTTCAATAAATGGTTATTGATTACTTTCTTGTTATTTATAGATCACTCCTGCAAGGGATGGAAAGCCTGTTATTATTGAGCTTACTGACGCCAAGACTAAGGAACACAAAGACACTTTGGAGGTATGTGCATATGTTCTTTTGTGTGGAATTCTTGGAATATGCCTATTCTGTTTGGTAGTTATGGCAGCATATTTTCTTTCTAGACAATGTTATCATGTACTGAATTTTCTGCCATATGATGCTTTTCCTGATGTCAAATCTATATCCCTTTTATCTTCTATTTGCTTTTCCCATTTGTAAGTTGTGGCTCTGCTTGATTGAGGTCAATGGTATTGTGGCTCTGCTTGATTGAGGTCAATGGTATCTGTTTGAGTGACCCTTTTTCTGTCATTTGCTACAGGTAGATGCAGCCTTGATTGCTACTGGAAGGGCTCCATTCACTAATGGTCTCGGCTTGGAGAATGTATGTCTTCGTGAATATCATAGGATTATATGAGATTGTTCATTAAAAGGAAATGGATTTAAATTTATGTATTCCTTTTGATCAGATTAACGTAGTGACACAAAGCGGTTTCGTTCCTGTTGATGAGAGAATGCGAGTAATTGATGCAAATGGCAATCTGGTATGTTTGAAAAATATTTCTGACTGTATATTTTCCCTTGTTGACTTTCGACAAACATTTAGAGTTCGAATGCTAGGTTCCTCACCTGTACTGCATTGGTGATGCAAATGGTAAAATGATGCTTGCTCATGCAGCAAGTGCACAAGGAATTTCTGGTAAGTGCCTGCTAACTTATTCTTTGCTAATTCGTAGCTGATATTTTCATTTGGATCCATTTCATCTTTTGCTTAAATATCTTGATGCAGTCGTCGAACAAGTCACTGGAAGAGATCACGTGCTTAATCACGTCAGTGTCCCAGCAGCTTGCTTCACTCACCCTGAAATAAGTATGGTTGGTTTGACAGAGGTGAATACTGACTTGCAAACACCCTTAATTTCTGATTTATTATCAAGTTAAATTGGTTCAGTTTTTCCATTTTAGCATAATATTATTGCCATTGATTAGACCTGACAATGTTGATCATGACATCAGCATAGAAAAAATAACTAAAATGGTACATGAAACACGTCACAAAAAGGTATACGAACATAACACAAATATATGAACATGTCAAAATCTATATAACAAAAATTATTAACTCGTCAAAATAAAATATCTTAAACAAGATTATGACACGAGAAATTACACACGCTAGATGTTACAAAAGTTGCCGAAGTCTACCATTTATGTTTTTTTCACCATTTCAGTGCTTTCCTTCATTTACCTAAAATTGTACTCTTATGCTGTAAAATATCTGAAAAATTGACAATGCTATAACTTCACAGCCTCAAGCAAGAGAGAAAGCTGAGAAGGAAGGGTTTGAAATAAGCGTTGCCAAAACAAGTTTCAAGGCTAATACGAAGGCACTGGCAGAAAATGAAGGCGAGGGACTTGCAAAGGTTATTTCTTGAGACCTTACTTGAACAGTAACTAAATCAATGAACATTTTAAAGATATTAATAGATGATCAATGGGTTGTTTTCATTTCTTTCACATGGTTCTCCATTATAGAAAAGGTTGTTTCCTAATTTTCACAAAATGCCGGAAACAAATATTTATCAGTTCTAAAAATTAACTAATTGAAACTTATAAGATATATAGGGTTGAATTCTTAAAATAAAAGTATTGAGAAAGAAGTTTGATTTCTTTGATAGAGCTAGAATCAACAATGGACAATGGTCTCTTTTCATCCTTTTGTTTGCTTTTGTCTTTCTCTTTTGAACTTCATCTCAATCTGTTGGTATAGTTGCTAAATTTTACGTATGTTATTTCCATGCAGTTGATTTACAGACCTGACAATGGAGAGATTCTTGGAGTTCATATTTTTGGCTTGCATGCAGCGGACCTTATCCATGAGGCATCAAATGCCATAGCTTTAGGAACACGAATCCAGGTGGGTCTTGTGTGTGAAAACCAAAATATTTTGGCTTCACACTTCTCTTTCCTGGAAGCTCGGTTAAGCTTTTAAATAGAAAAAACTTATGAGTGTTTGTTTTCACCATTCAGGACATCAAATTCGCAGTTCACGCACATCCAACATTGTCGGAAGTTCTTGATGAACTATTCAATTCAGCAAAGGTGAGTTTTGGATCCTTCTTACACTGCTCTCAAGAGTTACTGAACTTTTACCTCTTAAGATTTTGTGATTTTGCACTGATAAGGCATAAACTGTTACTTGGACTTGAGTCCTGAGTGTTGGATAAGGATGTGTCCAATATGGGTAGGTTCAAATATTTTGAAGTTTTTCCATATATTGGAGGATCCTTGGATTATCATTTGCATTGGATACAGGTGTTGGACAGGAAAACTTTGAGAAAAATGAAGAGTTAGAGCAGCATAGGGCATAGATATTTGCATTACTCCAAATCAGATGCACAACAAACCTCTCAACATGCAATTTGATTTTATTGGTTGACCCAGATTAAAGCCCCTGCATCAACTAGTAGCCCAATAAGTGAACCAGTTGCTGCGTAAGCTTCTCGACGCCTCCGTATATAATTTTTTGAACAACTTTGTATTAGGGAGTGTCGAGGAACCTCATTTCCCTCGTTGGCGATAGACATCGACACAGCAGCCAAAGTGGGAGAGGAAATTTTTCATGTTAATCATGGTTGTGCTTGTAGTGTTTTAGCAGCTGTGTCTTTGTTTGTGAAGCTGTTGTGATGTGATGATAAATTATATGTTGTAAGTTGCTATTCCTTGTCCCTTGTAGAGAGGCTTTGGAGGCGTTAAAAGTAGGATAAGGAACATCCTCGTTGTCCTTTTGGAACTAGATAATCACATTGGCATTATAAAAATATTGTATAAAGGATAAGAAAGTCTGTTGGAGAAAAATGGATCTATTTCTGTCTTTAAACATCAAAGTTGGAACTATCATTGGCCGTTATGGTTATTAACCTATTCTTTCTATGCTGAATTAATACAATTATAGAAAAATTATAAAAATTCAAAAATATTAAACACTGTAACCATTCAAAATATTATTAAAATGTTAAAAAGAAGAAAGTAGTAAATATATATATATTAAACACTATAAAAAAATTAATGAAATTTTTAAATTAAAATAAGAAAGAAAGAAGGTGAATCTCATTTTTCCATCTGTGCTAGACAAAGCTGTAATGAAATATTTTTTAAATTTTTTAAAAATATTTTTGATAGTAAATGTAACCTGTTTGATTTTTCTGGCGAAGAAAATGGTGACCAAAAAAGGACAGGCAAATCACTGAATAAAAAAGTGAAAAGTTAAATCTGGGTTTAGTGAATCTAGAGCTGATCATGGGTTGGGTTGAGTTTGGGGTGGCCCAAATAAAATTTTAAGCTCAGGCCTGACATGAAATATGAGCCTAAAAATACTCAAGCTCGGTTCAAAATAAAATTATTAAGCCCGAGCTTGATTCGGCCCGGTCCATATTAATTTTTTAAATTTATTTTATTAAATAAAAAATTTTAAAATATAATAAATCAAATATATTTAAAAACATAAAAACAAATATTAAAATAAGAAACAAATAAAAAATGATACTAAAATAATTATTAAAACAATACACAAATTGAGAGTGAAAGTGAAATTAGAAAAGTAAAGTTAAAAATTAAAATGATTAAAAATAAAATAAAATATTTATTATATAATTTGAGCTGGGCCTGGTCCAAAAAAATCTTATTCGAGACCTAGCCTATTTTTTAAACGGGCTTTATTTTTTATCCAAACCCATTTTCCGAGCATATATTTTTTGTCTGAACCTTCCTATTTTTCTGGCGAACCTTCGGGCCGGGCCAGTCTAAGTGAATCCAAACCAAACTAGAACCGTTAAATTCTTGTTTAGATTAAATAGTAATGTTATAAAAATTTAAAAAATCAAATTACGTGAATTTAAAATATAAAAATTAAAGTACAACAATGAAATTTTGATGAGATTAAATTTGACTAAATTGTTCGACGTGTAAGTGATACCTTGACAAAAAGATCAATTATGTCTAATATTCTTTTATTTATTTAAATACCTCAATTATGTCATTTTCTTTTTAATTGATTAAATTAAATTTGATTTAAAATTTGTTTGGTAATTAAATTAAATAGTATTTTTTAGGTCATGTTAATGGTACAAATTATAATTATACATTTACATAATTAATATTTTAAAAAATAAAATTATTATTATGATAAAAATAATTTCTAAATAAGTAAAAAAATTAAAATCAAATTATCATATGTATTATGTTGGTCTAAAAGGTCCTAATATGATTACTAATAAAATAACAAGAAAAATAAACATCATATGCTATTTTATCTAATCGTTCTAGTGCATATTTGTTGGGTTATTCCTTTTAATATTTAACATATGCACCTTATCATCATCTGTTAGTCTTTAACTGAATTCATCATCATCTGAATTTAAATCCACAATCATTAATATTATCAAAATCTTCTTCTTCAAAGTATGAAACTCTCAATTCCATCTATGATTGAAATTATGAAATATGCAATATGTTTGCATGATCCAACCTTGTTACTAAGGTGATGTTAATATGAAAAATATATATTTTTTAAAACAACAAATGTCTTCTCAACCATTCTCTTAAATATCTCTAATTAAAGAGTTTGCAAGCTATCTATGATGCTTTTGTTTGACATTATTCTCTTAAATGGTATCATATCTCACGATATTGTGCAAGAAAACCATTTCTATTTGCATAATTAACACCGACCTTATAATATTTGGGTTCACAATGCAAAATAGTTTGTAGTTTTAATTATAAAAATTTGTATGAACTTAATTTAGAGAAAGAATTATGTTCTCTCTTTTATAATACTTAATTAGTAAAAAATATTATAAATTATACAAAATTTTCACATCGCTTCTTATAAATAATATAAATTTTATCACAATTATTTAGAAATTTATTATTTATAAATAATTGTGATAAAAAAAACTGTAACATATGTTTTTATTAAATAAGAAAATGAAGGAAGGTAAGGAGTTGTGGTTTGTACTGATTCTAGTAGTATTGTGGTTGTTTATGGGTTATGCTTTCGGCTTAAAGATTTCGCCTTTCCCAGATTCAATTAGGGTTGAAATTCATCACATCAGCCACCTTGGCTTTTGATTCCCTATATTTTGATCTTGTAAATATATTTTTGGATTTTCCACCACGTCCATAAAACATTTTCCATTAAACTAAACTGACTCAAAAGTGAAACGTTGAGAGATAAAGCGCCGTCTCAAATAAGAAACGCAAACATGGAGGACCTTTTTGGTCTAAAAATAAACCCGGTTCATCAATTGCAAGTATTGCTCTTTTAACAATTTATAAATAATACTCCGACAAACAACCCTAATCTAAGGCCTAGGCCCATTGGGCTGAATGAATAACCCGATCTTCCCAAACATATAATGAATTTGTCCCATTAAATAGCAAATTCATTACATCCTGATCAAAATCCATCTATTTCACTTATAATGAGGATTGTTACTTCTAATATACATGCAACCCTGCACTTAGGTCAACATCTTAGTGGGTATATGACCATCACAAACTCCAATACCCTAAAACCAAGGTTTCACCTAGGTCCTACGCTACTTCAACTATTAACTTGTATGTCCTCCCATAACCCCAACGAAAACAATTACGGATCCGCAATCACTTACCTCACACTTCAATCTCTTTGAAACAGTTAGAAGGTTACTGGTATACGTCGGTTGCATTTACAAACACATCCTCAATGTCCATGTGATCAATCCTGAATGTCTGTCTTCATGCATCCATGCAGGAAGTAGGGTCCCCGAGGCTTTGATATTCCAACTGCAAAAACAGAATTTTGTAGGTAACTTGAACAAAATAGAATCAACCTCTTTCGGGTTTCAGACGATTCACTTACCATTGCTTGATCATAAGCCAACTTCATTCTCCGATAGTCTTCTTGTGCTTTCTTTGAGCGGAACATAGCTTGAACTCGAACAACAGCTTTCTCGACGCGTTGTTCAGCTTGTTTTCTGCTGGTTCTGTAGAAGTCCTCTTCAGTGTCACTTTCCGGCCTTTGCTCTGTGACCGTGTCAACTGTGTTAATTTGTAGCCCACGCAAACCTTTTCTCTTTAATCGCCACCGCAGAATTGCTTTCTCAAGCACACCAACTGACCAGGTAATCTTGCGGTACTGCCTCCTTACTAGGAGGCCCCGGAAAGCCGCCTGCATTAGTTTTCATGCAATGTCAATGGTCAAATAATCGTTTCTATTCCAAGCAGTCACGTGTGTGCACACACATACATATCTATACATATGCTCATGAATAGAATAGTAAGAAGAAAAGGGAGAATAATTACTTGGATTTTGGTAGCCTGGTGGCGCATATTAAGGAACTCTTTACGAATTTTCCAAGTTCGGAACCTATATTGAATCCGGGCAGCAGCAGCCATCTTTCTTTTGGTCTCAAAGTTGCGAAAGGCATGTTGAATCTTCATAGCTGCAACTATACTTCGTGCTTCATCCTCTGGAGTGGAAGACTTAATTGCTTTAGTTCGTATTTTCAAGGAGTGCGCCCTGAATGCATTCTGAATGCGTGCAGCCGCATCAGCAGCGGTCCTATAAGCTGCTAAACTTTCCTTCAAATATAAATCATCTTCGTTAAGGGTATCAGTGTGTGTTACTTCTGTTCTACTGGTTTTTAGAGAGCCACTAGCATTTCCAGCTACAGCCATTTCATTGAACTGTGCCACAAGAGCCTCTTCGGAAAGATAAGCAGCTAGCCCATCATAACCCTTCAAAGATGCAAGGTCAGCAGCAGTGCAACCATTTGGATTTTGGGTGGTCGGGTCTGTCACCAAATTTGGCTTTGCCCCTGCAGATAAAAGAGCAGCAACCATTTTTTCCCTGGATGGGGATTTTTCGCAATCAGATATACAATTCGAAGCTGTTTCAAGATGGACAAAGTTAAAAGAAAATGCAAAAAAGAAAAACATAGGATCACTTTCTGGACAAGAGCATACACCAGCAAACAAATTATAAACAAATTATAAACAAAAATAGGTTTATGTGGAGACAAAACACTGATTCAACACCATTAAATTTCATCATACTCCAAAGGAAAGGAACAAAGAAATGCGTTATCAACTAAGATGCGAACTTAAGAATCGCTGACACAGAAGCCTTAGGCAGCCTCATTATTATAGCTTAGAACAATAAGAATTACTTAAAGCATTCCAGTTCTCAGAAAATTTGAGACTTAAAATATATGGCAAGCATATAAAAGTTAAGAATGACGTAAAACGAACTTGCCTCCCATAATATGCTGCCCAATGAAGAGCTGTCCATCCACGTTTATCACGAAAATCCAGTGACAAGCCAGACCATGAAAATAGATGAATAGCCCAAGTATACCCAAGGATGGCACATAAATGAAGCACTCCTAGACCTTCAGTATCAAAGTCGGTTATTTTAGATCCTTCAATTATTCTTTCCAACAGCCAGTCCTTGAGTCTGTTCTTTAAAGCAATTTCAAATAAACCATCTTTTGCTTGAGTAAAAGAAGCTCGATTTTCTTCAATTGACTTGAGCAAATACGTCCAACTATTGGATATGCTAGTAGTCTTTTGAGCAAAATTCTTAGCCTCCTTCAAGGTATTTGGTGAAACTTTACCCGATAAAATGTTAAGGCTCTTGGAAGTAGAGAAGAGCAAATAAGCAAGCCTTATCTGCAATCGGAACTCCTTCCACCTCGACACATCTTCCACAGGAACTAACAGGTCATGTGATAAAGGAACACGATACTCAAAACTAAGAACTTGGCTGATGGGTTTATGGCCGTCAAGACTCATATACAGGTTCACTAGTCCAGGGGAATGTTGTGGTAACACACAACGATAAACCCCAACTTGAATTACTTCTGCTGGATTACATACATCACCGCAAACACAAAACAAATTGGACTTAACAAGATGTTGATAAGCTTGATGAAAGAATCCAGTGATTAAAATCTGCAAATTAATAGATAAACAGTTGTTATTCAAATCAGTATTTTCTAACATCAATTCCGTGATCATGAATAATCATTGCAGCAAAAGTGGGGATATTTCTAACAACCCACAGAGATAGAAAAGAATTTTTTTAAGAAAAAACCTTTGTCTTTTCAGTTGAATAGGCCCACTCATGTGAGACTTCAGTTATGGTAAATATGTGCTCAGGAGAGGTGAAGGAATCTTGAACCGATGAAACTGATGATTCTTGCATAGAGTCACCTGAAACTGGGGATTCAGTGATAGTGTAGTTCATCCACTTTCCAAAACTGTCCTGACTATTTAAACCATCATTGATCAAAAGGTCCAATGGATCACCGGCCACTGTGGCAATAGAGTCTTTCTGCTGCACATTAGGATTTATTTGGCTACTAGATATAGTATTACAGACAGTCGTTGGGGTGTTGAAGTAAGTATTGTTACTCTGAGCAACTGGCTCAACTAAATTAACAAGCATAGAAATTTCCGTTGATAAATTATCAGCTGAGATAGGGCCACCCTGCAAAAGTGAAGCAGCTTGGGTGGTTATCAACCATTTGAGCAACCAAATATTAAAAAGGAAAATATTCAAGTGATCTTCACAATAAAAAGAAATCGCTAACATGTGAATCTAAAAAAGAGGATAAACACACAAAGAAAAGATATGAATACTAAAAGAAGCCGAAGCAAATGCTTCTACACATACAAAACCTATATATGTAGGGAAGAAAGTACATATAAAGATTAGATGACAAACAATAAAGTATATTTGCCTACAATGACAAGTCAAACAAGTTGTCATAAGGATAAAGAAAGAACCAATTTTTTTTTTTTGAAGAAAAATTTCTTTTCTTAGGAAAGATATAGAAATTTAGGAACTTAAAAGAGCTATGAAAGTGTTCTGCTCACATAATTTAAGAAGCCATTTCCTCCTGTTTGGTTCAATTGCTGAAAGCAAGAATTATCGTCTGCCATCAAAATAAAGTGAGTTAACAATTTAGCAAATGAAAAAGGGGTATTGTTTAAAATAGAAACCAATTTGTTACCTCTTCTAGATATAGTTGAGTCATTACTATCATTTGTCACCAGAAGCTCATCCCATTCAAGTGTATTAATCTCATGAAGCCTCATCTCATGATTTCTGACATCAACACTATTACCGGGTTCTGTTCACTTTCCAGGATTGCAATCAATAAGAACATGAAGTATTTATGTATAGCAAAAAACATGATAAACAATGTTATGCTCACAACTTGTCGAAATAACTCAATGTCAATGTCAATATCACCTAGAGGTCCTTTCTCACCTTCATAATATGCATTACCAGCTCCAGAATCAAATTCTTCCATAACATTTAAAGGAGTAGACTGATCAGTTATTGAACTGGAATTTGAATTCCCAGGTGTCGCCGGAGAACCCTGCGACTGTAACACAATCAACAAAGGTCAACCAATAACTGCCTCTAAGGTGTACAAAAATATAAAAGAATGCTTTGCTAGGAGAAAGAGCCTCCAAAATTTCAGTTTTTATTATCTTAACACCAACCTCCTGTGTTTCACGATAGTGAACAAGAACTATGTGTTCCAGAGACCTGAAGCAAAATAAATAATAATAGATGGTCAGGCTAATCATGATCAGTCTATTAAGATCGACTGAAATTTAAGTTAGAGAAGGAGTGAGTTTCATGATTTAATTTTTAAATCAAAATAGGTGGGAAAAAATAGGCCATGTAAAGTTATAGGTCTAAGCAACATACTTGTCAAGTAGCCAATAACACCTCCGAACAAAGGTAGGGTTATCTTGGCCATGTGCATAATATACATGAATCCTTTCTTCATTACCAACCTGAAATGTTGAATGAAATAAAATTCCAACGAATTATGTTTTCTCAAAGTAATTATATTTTAGCCAGTCAAAATAACAAATAACATAAATTCCCAAGTCATTGGAGATAAAGTAACATCATTCATTTACTGCGAGGAGATTAAATTTAAAAAGAAAAATAAGATGCAAGCCAACACATAGAGTGCCCACCAGAAGGTTCTACAAAAGTAAAACTAATCTTGCAAGCCATGAAGGAAAAACTAGCAATAGAATAGTGTAAACCATAGGATAATCTTTAATGCACAAAGAGAACAGAGCATGCAGGTTTTCAGTGTTTGAAAATAGCAGAATCTTACAATATTTCCCACATTATGTCGTGCATATTTATAAACAATGATAGAAGTAAAAGAAGAGAAAGGACAATTACAATACCAAAAATTTGAATCTCAAAATTCCAGAGAAATGCAGTTATTCAACTAGCTATAACGAGTAACAAACTGCATCAATAACAGGTTGTGCCATTTGCAGGGCTTATAGTACAAGAAAATCTCACTTTTAAGTGTTCATGAGCTTCTTTAACAGTCTTCCCATCCTTTTTCTTTTTCCAGTTATGACCATCTTTTCGGAAGTTTCGGAGCATCTTTCGGTCAAAAAATACAATAGTACCACCTACAACATCAAGAATACAATTAGTTATTCTATAAGTACACTTGTTTAGTACTTTAAGTGTTAGAATCCCTAGAATTAGGGACAGATTATTGAGAAAATCTTATGTAAATAGAAGTTAATCATAGTTACTGATTCTTAGGATAATTACAGTTTTTTAGGGATTATTTCTTTCCTTAGAATAGTTTATCTCTTTATATACCTGTAACCTAATTAGCTAAAGGATTAATCTGAATCTACAGATTTTACATGGTATCGGAGCCTTAGGAATTATTCGATTCTCCTGTCTATCTTCCTAAAAATTCCTCCGATTTCTCAGCCATCTTCCTAAAATTTCCTCTCCTTTTTTTTTCATGGGTGATCTTCACAATGACACCATGTCCGAAACTGAGATCTCACAAATATCTCAAATTGTCAATCGAGGGATCAATCAAAGTGACCTCAATTCTTCACTAATAATCACTAGTCATCGACTAGATGGGAAAAACTTCCTACAATGGTCTCAATCTGTCCTAATGGTGATTCGTGGTCGTGGCAAGATGGGATATATCAATGGAGACCTCCCACGTCCTGATGTAGCAGACCCTACCTATGCTGCTTGGGAACTCAATAACTCAATTGCTATGGCATGGCTGATCAATTCTATGGAAGGCCATATAAGTTTAACTTACCTTCTCTTCAAGACTACGAAAGACATGTGGGATGCAAATCAAAGAGAACTATTCGATCTTGAAAATGCTTCTCAAGTTTTTGAGATCAAACTCAAGTTGAAAGACATTGACGAGGACACTTGAGGTAACTCACTACTACAACAATCGAAAATATTGTGGCGGAGTTAGACATGTACTATGAAGCTAATTGGGGAAGGCCTAGAACACACTAGGTTTATGACTCACCTCAACAATGGCGTCTCTATGAGTTCTTAGTTTGGTGAGGCATGAGTTAGACGAGGTTCGTGGCGAAATTTTGGGCGATCACCTCTCCCAACCATTAGTGAAGCCTTTGCGAAGTGAGGAGAGAAGAGAAGCGCCGTCTTATCATGATGGGGAACCCAAAATCTCGGACGACCAGCCTGCTTGAATCTGCGCTCTTGTGTCCAAAGGTCCTCAAACACAAAAACTCGTCTTTGGGAATGAGTCCGGATCTAACAGACCATGGTGTAGTCATTTGCAATCGTGTTGGTCACACAAAGGAAAAATGTTTTAAACTCCATGGCTATCTGACGATAAAAAAGAAAGACGAGAAAATTGCTTTGTTATCTTCCAATACTACTTGATGAAGTCTTGGATGTGGGCCTAACCAAGACGCAACTCGAAAATCTTGAAATTTCGAGTACCTCTACCGATCATGGGAATTTAGCCACTCAAGGTATGCTCTCAATATTGCTCTTGAATCTAATAACCAATCTCCATGGATACTAGATTCGGTGCTTGGACCATATGATGTAACCTCACTCTATTCCAAACTTACACCACTGTCATAACAATTCCGAATCAGATTATGGATGGTTCATACTCACCGTGGTTGGAGTAGGGAAAGTAAAAGTAGTGAGAATTTTTTCCTTGATAATGTTCTACATGTTCCAAAATTATCCTGTAATTTACTTTCAATAAGTAAACTTACTAAAGATGGGAAAATGCTTGCTGAATTTTACGCATTTGGTTGTGTAATCTGAGGAGTAAATCGGGAAGATGATTGGCAATGCTAAGGTTGATGATGGATGTATGTGTGGAATAAAGACAAGACACAAGGGGATTAGCTCTATCTACTACAAAAGAGGATACTATTATGTTATGGCAATCAGAGGTTAGGACATCCAAATCTTTTGTACCTAAAAAGCATCTTCCATTGTTATTTGAAATAAAAGATAAATTCCTTGCAATGTGATATTTGTGAATTGTCCAAACATACCTGTGTTCCATATCCTTTCAAACCATATACACAATCCAAACCTTTTTCAATGATACACAGTGATTTATGGGGAGCTAGCCGAGTGAAAAATATTCTTGTGAGAAGTGGTTTATTACCTTTATTGATGATCACACTAGGGTATGTTGGGTCTATCTTTAAAAGACAAATCAAACTCCCAAAGTTTTTCAAAATTCCAATCAATGGTTCAAACCCAATTCAACTCTACTGGTCCAAACTCTCCACATCGATAATGGGAGAGAATACTTTAATTCATCCCTAAAGTCATACCTTTCGGATCAAGGAATTATACACCTAAGTTCATGCCCAAACACTCCTCAACAGAATGGGATATCCGAGAGAAAAAACCGACACCTTCTTGATGTTGCTCGAGCCTTAATGTTCACAATGAACGTCCCTAAATATTTATGGGGCGAAGCTGTTCTTACTGCTTGCTACCTAATAAATAGGATGCCATCAAAAGTCCTTAATTTTCAAACTCCTCTAAACACTCTTCACAAATCATTTCCTCTATTTCATATTCCCACTATTCCAACTAAAATATTCGGGTGCAAAGCCTTTGTCCATAATCATCAACCCAACCAATCCAAACTTGATCCTCGAGCTCACCCCTGTATATTTGTTGGGTACTCTCCTACTCAGAAAGGCTACAAATGCTACTCACCAACCTTACACCGGCTATTTGTCTCTCGGGATGTCACCTTCTTTGAAACCGAACCTTTCTTTAAACCTTCTCATCTTCAGGGGGAGAGTTTTAATGAAGATGAAAACCTTAATACCCTTCTTATTATACCTCCCGACCCTACCACCCTTGATATCGTTGTTTCTTCTCCTATACCGCAAGAAATTAACACCGAATAGTCCCCGAACAAGGAAAAGAAGCAACAAGAAAAGAATGCAAAGAAAAGAACAATGAGTGCGAAAGTCAACAAGTGTGCGAATCTGCAGTTTATTCGAGACGGAATCGGCGTCCCGAAAGCGACTGGAAGATGCCACTCACATCTTCAACCGAGGACTGCTCGAAAATGAAGTCTCACCACCATCACCATCCATCTATCTTAGATTGCAATGAGAAAAGGGACAAGGTCGCACTCAACATCCTATCTCTCGGTTTGTATCCTATGGTAACTTATCTAAGTCTTATCAAACCTTTGTGACTAATGTTGATTCTATAAAACTCCAAAAACTATAGAAGAAGCATTTGAGTCAATGAATGGAGACAAGCCGTGATGGAGGAAATGGAGGCTCTCAAAATAATGGAACACAGGAAGTTTGGATTTGCCTAAAGGAAAGAAGATAGTAGGTCGCAAATGGGTTTTACTACCAAATTCAAGCTGATGGCGATTGATCGATACAAGGCTCGTCTAGTGGCTAAGGGCTTCACTCAAACTTATGGGTTTGGATTATGAGGAGACATTTGCAGGTTGCCAAACTAAACACAATTAGAGTTCTTTTGTCCATTCTTGTTAATCTTAATTGGCAATTGACCCAACTGGATGTTAAAACGCTTTTCTCAATGGGAGTTAAATGAAGAAGTTTACATGGACTTCCACAGGTTTGAAGAAAGAAAGGGCCAAGTGTGTAAGTTGAAAAAATCTTTGTATGAAATGAAACAATCTCCAAGAGCGTGGTTTAATCGGTTTTCAAAAACTATGATGACGGGTGAAGTATACTCAAGGACGAGCGAGACCACACCATGTTCTACAAGCATTCGGCACAAGGAAAATGTTATATTCTAATTGTCTATGTGGATGACATAATAGTAATGACGATGATACAAGTGAAATTGACGGTTAAAAGAATTTCTTGGAGCAGTTTTGAACTTAAAGATTTGGGAAATCTTAAGTATTTTCTTGGCATGGAGATAGCAAGGTCTCAAAAGGTATTTCTATCTCCCAAAGGAAATATGTCCTCGATCCGCTATCGGTTGGAATGATGGGTTGTAAACCAATTTGAAACTTCTATGGAGTTTAATCTCAAGCTAGGTACTAATGAAGATGGAGAAGAAGTCGACGGGGAGATATCAACGCCTAGTAGGAGACTTATCTACTTGGCTCACACTCGTCCCGACATTGCTTTTAGTGTCGGCGTCATAAGTCAATATATGCATGCCCCAAGGAAAAACACCTAGAAGTCATATATCGAATACTAAGGTACCTAAAGGAAATCTGGTAAGGGCCTATACATCAAGAAAAATGACAAAGAAAATGTAGAAGTGTATACCGATCTTGATCAAGGTGCTCTATTAATGATGACGATCAACCGGTGGTTATTGCAGCTATGTTTGGGGTAATCTAGTGACATGGAGGAGTAAGAACAAACTGTGGTAGCACACAATGATCTGGCGTGTGAGTATCGAGCACTTGCACAAGGTATTTGTGAAGGAATTTGGATACAAAGGCTGATGAGGGAACTAAAGGTTTCTTATAATAAGCCTATATGATTGTATTGTGACAACCAAGTCATTGTCAAGATAGCTCACAACCCTCTGCATCATGATCGCACCAAACATGTCGAGATAGACCGACACTTCATAAAAGAGAAAATACACTCAGGGAAAGTGAGTGTTACCTATCTATCTACCAGACAACAGATTGCAGATATGTTGACAAAAAGTTTAAACAAAAACATGTTTGAACAACATGTTGGCAAGCTGGGTTTGATAAATAGCTACACTCCAGCTTGAGGGGGAGTGTTAGAATCCCTAGAATTAGGGACAGATTATTGAGAAAATCTTATGTAAATAGAAGTTAATCATAGTTACTGAATCTTAGGATAATTACAGTTTTTTAGGGATTATTTCCTTCCTTAGAATAGTTTATCTCTTTATATACCGTAACCTAATTAGCTAAAGGATTAATCTGAATCTACAGATTTTACATTAAGTATCGAAGTTACACAGGAAACATACTGTTCATTTGAAAGCAACGTCATAATTTCCTAAGGTCTACAGCCAAAAATAACAATAATAATAATTTCCTAAAGCCATAAGTAATACAACAGGACATTCTCTTACAAAATGCTGACTTGTGGCAATCCATTAATACTGCATTAGATTAAACAAATATGCCTATGCTTAGTTGATGCATTTGGTTTTTGCTAATAATGAATAGGAAGCAAAAGACAAATAGCAATAACATCAAGCCTAACTTAACTCACAAAAAAGGAAGTTTATTATTAACTATTGACATATAACTTAGCAGAAATTAACATAACTCGTGGTATGAACTTAAAGAACAGTAAAGCTAAGTCATTTATTTCTTTAAGCAGACCTTTCAGCAATTAAACATAGATTAGCTTGTTGCTTCACGGAAATCAAGAAGAAAAAAAGAAAATGGGAAGGGGGAACTGATTATCATCAGAAGTTACTTTTGGGCAGGTTCACAGGCTTCACGTAGATGGGGAAATACTTGTGGTTGCAAAGTATTGCATGAATTTCATTTGGACGTAGCCATCTAGACTTGGCTTCTTCCATCATAGTTTGAACATCCAAATCTGTCCTCCAAACAGAAAGACAATAAAAACTAAAATTAGCAAAAGAGAAACATACGCTTAACTATGGTATAAAGCATGACATTAACAAATTATTAGAAAAAATTTAACAGCACATGAAGCTCAAAGTAACTTAATGCAATAGTTTATAAAACTTTTGTTCATCTGAATTTGTTTTCATAGCAAATAACCACTTCTCCAGCTTTCAAAGATCAAAAACTCATAGAGAACTTCAATTATTCAAGATATTAAGCCAAAATAAAAGCCAAAAGTTAAGAAATTACTTCCAAAAACCAATAAGCCATACCTCCTTACAATTTACTGAGTGATCAAGCAAGCTAGTACATACTTCACAGAACAATTCCTAGGTTTGTTAGGTAAATTGAAAAAATCAAGTATTTAATTAAACAGAAAATAATTATATTGTTTTGTAACTGTAAATGATGGATTTCGAAAATTATTATAATTTAAATCTATTTTGACCCATCACTTAATTCAAATATAATATTTTTAAAAACAAAATTGTTCTGCTTATAAATAATACTGCTAAGTAACACTACAATTATCAAAGACACATTGACCAATTTAACTATACAAAAGTGAAATTAAAAAAAAAAAAAGTCCCTACAACACCTGCCAAGGTACGGAAACCGTGAATCTCAGAGCCGACGAGCGGGCTCGAATCGCCAACGTCCATAGCCGGAATCAGAGAGAAATTTCAATATAGCAGCTTGTTCCAACACTGAAACAAATATGAAAAAAAAGAAAGAAAGAAAAACTGAAGTGGAATTCAAGAAAATTCAACGCATATAAAAACAAGATTGTTGAAAGAAAACATAACAATAACGATCAATACGATCAATAATCTCTAAAAAAAAAAAAAACTTAATCCAAAACCTAACCTTGTTTAAATCGAGACTGTTTTTGAGCTTTGAAAAATGGAAGCCTGACGAAAATGGAGACGAAGAGAGTGAGCTGATCAGAAAATTATTAAAATATCGGAAAAACCTTCATTATTTTGCTGTGAAAATATTTTGGAAGCCTTAAGAGTTATAGACTGATTAGGTTTTATTTGTTTTTATTCTCTTTATTTTATATATTTGTTTTGTTCTATTTTTGATATGTTGAAAGTAAATATTAAAAATTAATTTCAATCATATAATAATTTAATATACAAATAATATTTTTAATTTTAATTTTAATTTTAACATGTTATCAGTACTTTCTCAAAGATTAGTCAAATTAAATTTAGTCCAACAATTTGATTACAAATTTTGACTTTCTTTCTTAATTTTTTTTTTAATCTAATAATTAGAATATTAAACCAAACATATATCTTGGGTTTTTTACTAAATTAATACAAAAAAAAGGTTTTATTCAAAATGGGGTGCCCTTTTCATTATTTACGAAATTGGTATATTCAGGGTGGTCGCGTCTCTGTTAGTGGCGGCACCACCCTGTGTCAGGCCTACCATGCAGAAAAAAAAAAAGAACAATGAAATAATTAAAAACGAGAGAAAAAACACGACTGGTCAATGCAGGTACCATAAAGTGTGAGACTAAAGGTGCCATTGCAGGCAAGGACCAAAGATCTTTATTTTGGCTGTTTCTGCGTCTTGGGACCTTATAATGGTCCCCAAAGTTCATTTTCAGTTGAGAGAGAAAGGGAAAGGAGAAGAAGAAGAAGAAGAAAAAGAAGGATACGGCGGCACCGGAAAAAGAAAGAGAAAGGAGGAGAAAGAAGAAAAAAAGAAGTATGTATAATTTTTTAAAAAATAATGGAAGATATTGTTGTTATTGTGTTTATAATTTTTGTTGTTATTATTATGATATATATATTGATTTTATTTTATTATTTGTTGTTGTTAGTTTAGTTTATAACTATTGTTAGTTATTAGGATTACTAGGTTAATTATTATTTTAGTTAGTTAGTTAGTTATTATTATTATTATTATTGTTAGTTAGAAATCCTAAAATGATATTTTAGTTAGTAGTATATTGTTAGTAACCCTAAAATAAAATATTGTTAGTATATTAATATGTTATTATATTAATATTTTAGTTAATACGTTAGCTAGTATATTGTTAGTATATTAATATGTTAGTTAAAAACCCTAAAATAATAATATATTGTTAGTAGTATAATTAAAATGTTAGTACTATTAATATTTTAGTTAATACGTTAGTTAATATATTGTTAGTAGACTAATATGTTAGTTAAAAACCTAAAACCCTAAAATAATATATTGTTAGTATATTAATAATATGTTAGTATATTAATATTTTATTTAATATGTAACATAGTTAGTATATTGTTGTTAGTATGTTAATCATAGTTAAAAACCCTAAAATAATATATTGACTATGTTAGTATATTAATATTTTAGTTAGTATATTATATTTTAGTTAGTATTAGTAAATATTGTTAGTAAGAAACCCTAAATATTATTTTTGTTATTATTTAGTTTTGATTTGTTAGTAAGTTTTGTGTTTATATTAATTAATTTTTATTGTGAATGTTATGTTTAAAATTTTTAATATATTTGAAAGTTTTATATTAGTAAAACTATCATAAAGTAATTGTTAAATAGTGAAAAAAATTGAAAATATTTCTGATGTGGATATTGTTAGATGAATGATCAGTTTTTCGTATGCGTTTATTTCGATGGAATCATCTTGACAACAACTGTTGGATGCATATTTGAATGTCGGCAACAAATAGCAATGAGATTTAATAGAAACGCCCCGTTGGATGATATGAAGGGAATGATAAATGCAAAAATTGTTAGACGTTGTGGGAGAACGATTTCGAGAATTTTCTACAAGTTTCCAATTTCGGCAAATCCGATAAAATTCACAGAAACGGAACTTGTAGACGATGAAGATGTGGAGACAATGATCGCTCTTTACTGTGGGAATGGGAGTAACAAAAATGCACCGATTCACTTATTTGTTGAGTTAGCCGGTATTGAGCCAAATGAAGATATCAATGCATATGGTGAAGAACATGGAGCTCAAGAACCGTGCATGATGCCTCCAATATCGTATGTTGATGCCGAATCGATTATACATGGGATCGATATCGATCTTAATATTACATCCGATATTGATGTGTTTGGTGACGATGGACACAATAGTAGTGATCATTGTGAGGAAGAGATCGATAGTGACAGTGATCCCAATATGGATGATATACCTGATGATATTGACGATGAAGACGTGAATGATGATGGAAACATTAGCATGTCTTCGGTCGGGAACCAAATGCGATGTATTATGATACACAATAATCCTGGGCCACACATGTCGCTCATAGACCCCGACGCAGCGCGTGTAGCTGAGTTCCCAGAGTGCCCTGAAATATATCCTGCTCACCGGCTGGCCGTAAATTTTGAGCATGAGTTATTCGTAGGCCAGAGATTCGAAAGTAAAAAAGAGTGCGTATCTGCTATTAAACAGTATAGCATGGATATATCAGCGGATTACAAAGTCGCAGTGTCTAAACCGACGGTTTATATTGGGGAGTGTTGGAAGGCAGCGGAAGGCTGCAATTGGCGGGTACGAGCTGCATTCATTCAAAATTTGTAAATGTAGAAGATACGAAAATTGGTTGGACCTCATACATGCAGATCGACACGTATGACAGAAGATCATAAAAAATAACTTGATTCCAAAACTATCTGTACATGTATCATTCCAATGGTGAAGGATATGCCGACCATTAAAGTTTCGATACTGATTGCTAAAATACAAGCACGATTTTAGTATCGAGTATCATATCAAAAGCGTGGATAGCTAAACAGATGGCAATAGAGCAACTGTATAGAGATTACGATTCATTGTATAACGAGCTACATGGATGGATAGCTACTATGAGGGAGTACGTACCGAGAACTGTGATTGAGTTACAAACATGACTTTTTTACGGCCAAGATGACCAATTATAGCCGGGAAAAGAATTTTTCATCGGATGTTCTGAACGTTTGATCCATGTGTGCGGGCATTTCCACATTGCAAGCCATTTGTGCAAGTGGATGGGACATGGCTATACGGAAAATATACAAAGATCTTACTTATTGCAGTTGCTCAAGACGGAAAAGGAACGTGCTCCCAATAGCGTTTTCCATAGTAGATAAGGAGAATATGGATTCTTTCTTACCAACCTGCGGAGGTATGTTATTAGCAACGATAATATTTGCATCATCTCCGATAAAGGGAAGGGATTAATTGTCACAATTAGGCGTTCCGGTGTGCCATGGAGATCCGTTTATTGCATCGTCACATTGCGGCTAACTTCCTTCGAGAGTATAAGAATGCAAACTGGAAGAGACAAGTGGTGAAAATGGGTAAAGGATAACCTTAAATTTTCAATATAAGTTTAATGTTTTTATGTTATCTAGTTACCGTAACTTATCTTTTATTAAAACATATACAACGTACGAGTTAGAGCCACATATTTTTTGCCAAAGAATGACTCGACTTGAGAGTGACATGGAAGGTCAAACGAATAAATCTTTTCGAGAGTGGTTGGGTACAATAGAGTCGTGGCAATGGGCTCAAAGTTTTGACGAGGGCTTTCGTTATGGTCAAATAACCACAAACTTGGTGGAGGGGGTCAATGCTGTGTTGTTGAAAATACGACATCTTCTGATTTCATCTGTCTTCTCGGCTACATTCTACAGGTTGGCAACCTTGATGCCAAGAATAGGTGAATAATAAGTCAACCAGATGGATGCGGGACACGTGTTTGTGGAAGATGTCAGGGATACATTGATTGCAAACCGTCAGATTGCGAGGTCCATGACTGTAGAAATATATTCACGACGCTTGGAAACTTTTTGAGTTACGGAGTCCATCGGTCGTCGACTCGGTTTGCCACCTAGGTCTTATGGAGTCAATCTTTGGAACAGACAGTGCGAATGCAGGAGGTTCCAAACACTTCATTATCCGTGTGCACATGTCGTGGCAGCGTGTGCTAAAGCGAACCTTAATGTTGAACAATTTGTCGATGATGTGTACACGCTCGAGCGCACGTTGCGTGTCTGGGAAAATGAGTTCCCTGTCCTACCCGACCTGTCTACATGAGAGGTGCCTCGGATGACTTTCGAGCTTGTCCCAGACAGAACGCTACGCAAGAATACGAGAGGTCATCCGTATTCATCCAGAATCCATAATGAAATGGACATTAGGGAGAAATCCGATGGTAAGCGCTGTGGAATATGCAGGTTAGGTGGTCATAATCGAAGTAAATGCCCGCAGCGAAACTATCATGTTGGACAATCATCACGAGCGAGTGGGAATTGAGCTTATTCAGATTAACATGTTTTGTAATTAGATTTTTGGTGATTTTGATTAATTAGGGCTTAATTGCAAAAAATAAATAAATTTAGGGACTGAAATGCAAAATAAATTACATGTATGGATTTGTATGAATATGGATTTGTATGGATTTCTATTTTGTTGGATATGGGTAAAGTAATAAATGTTGTTTTTTGGGTTGAATGTATATAAGCCATGCGAAAATGGCTTGGTTATTGCAAGTGTTTCATGAATATTTGGTTATTGTGTACTTAATAACAAGTAAGATTTGTAACACCCCTAACCCGTATCCGTCGCCGGACTAGGGTTACGAGGCATTTCCAAACAAATCACAACTTGGAACAAACATTCATTTGAATTCAAGCACAAAACAATATGATCTTTTACGATTTTTTTTTTTTAATATCCATCCTCTTATTCTTTACAAATTAAACTCATATATATATATATATGCATCACATAATCAACCAAAATCACTTCATAGTCATATCACATGTACAAATCATGCTTCAATATTTAACCATATTAATATCATCTAAATAATCAAATATTCAATTTAACAATATGCAACAAGTCATATTACAAGTACTTAATACATAAAATGTCCAAACCACATGACTTAAACATTAATGGCATTTATAAACTTAAAACTTATCTCAAGATATATATATCATTATAACATATATCGAACATAAATCAAAACAAATATAACATAAGCTGATTATTAATCATATTAATTCAATATATACACATATTAAACCAACCAAACTATATTATACAATTTAATATTCAATTGTATATACAAGCATAGTAACATTACATCATGGCCGAACATACTATTAATTAATAGCATCATGATGCGCCTTGAAATTCAATCAATATGAACCATATCACATACTTAAATACCACTCATTTAAACGACATTGCACACATTTAAAATAGCATAATTTAAAACTGGACATATTCCTTTACCAATCATAAAACCATGCGCATATGACCTTGTTATCATAAACCAATTTGAACACAAATAACAACTAAAATCACATATTATTCACATATCAATTTATATGCATTAGATTGTACCAAAAATTTCATTCTTACCACAAACTAAGTTAATCTACAATCGGACAATTAATATAACATATAATATATAATATATTTATTTAGGTGTGTTATAAATCAAAATGACATGCTTATCATTTATTATCATATCCTTAACCTCATTTGCACATTCACTTTACTTATCAACCAAAACAATCATATGGCATATTAATTATTAATCTATTACCAACCGTACCTATTTAGTCAATCATTCAAGCATGATATATATGCATACATTGCCAATTCAAACCTAATCAATATAACCTATACACATTCGGACTTATAATCATCCAACTCATACATATTCGGACATATAAATATCTTCTAACCTTTATAAACATAGTTCACTTTATAAGACCTAACCGAACTCACTTAAATACCAAATCCAAACATACCATACATATTATATATATATATATATCAAAACCTTTACCGCAATATTAACTAATCATAGCAACCATATACCACATATAAATAAGCCATGGTTGAAATGATAAAACCAAACACATTAAACACTTAAACATGAACTCATATAATCGAATCTAAACAAAATGATTAAGCCATTTTCGCATGGCTATATATATATACATGACCAAAAATCAAACTTAAAGATTCCATCGCATGGTCAAATCTTGTTACGAAATTTTAAAGCTCCAAATAATCAAGTTAATTTTATACAAATAAAGTACAAACATTGTAATATTTACAAATACAAAATAGAGGAAAATCAAAACCACAAGAAACACCTAAAATTGATGGTTCGATGGTGTAGTCCTAGGTGTATACTTCTGCGATGGTCAACGTTCACGTCGTGGGTGCCCGTGACGACCAATATCCTTTCCAGGCTCCGGTGGGGGTCTAGGTGGGGTATGCTAAACATGGCCGAAAAATCATGTGGCTCGAAAGGCATAAATGAACTCAAGCCAGAAGGAGTGCCCTGATGCGGTGGATACGACCCAGGAGGCCAGATGTCCTGCAGTGGATAGAGCCGGGAGTACTGTATTGCGGTGTGTATGATCTAAATATATTAAACCCGTACTGGTATTCATCTCCTGACGAGCTCGTGAAGTAGTCATTGCCCAGCACATCTAGATGATACGAATGTGCATCGAATGTGAATGTGATTGCTTGGGCTCCGACTCGGGCTCTGGCTCGGGATCAGGATCTGCAGCTGCCTAGGCCTCCATATCGGCCATTGGCTCGTATGCCCCATGTCACTGCATGTGTGGGGGGACTACAGTTGACTGCCCTCCGAGTATATATGGCTTCCCCATACTAGAGTACCATTGTATGTACTCTAATGGAGGTTGAAAATCGGAAGCCATATCCATCTGGGATATTCTGGACATGCGATCATTCCACACCGCAATAAACCCCCGATGCCTAACCCCCCAATCCAAGCCTTGTTTCACTCTCTTATTTATGCAATGAACCGCTCCCACCTAGCATGGCGGATCCGGATATATTGGACGCAACCAAATTGGCGCAGCACTCGATCCCCGTGGTACCAATCGACTACATTGAAATAGATAATTTGTGCATTTGTGCACCACATATACGAGTGAATATAGGTGGGCGGGGGTATAACGGCTGCAATTTCCGGTCTACGCTATGGCATCCATATAAACTGCACGATTAATAACATTGTTAAAATTTAACACGGTGTGCGTAAGGTATACAACTAACACGTAACTAATATTGGAATCGCTTACCCTTTCCCCGGCATGTTGTTCAATCATAAGCTGGTATATCAGGACAGTGTACGACCTCTCGATACCCGGATAAATACTCCACCTACAAAAATAAATTTCAAGTCAAATAGTATCAATATAAAGAAATTGTCAATTAATAACAAGTTATATTTTATCACCTGTTTACTAGCGGATATACGTATAGTTGGTGGGTAACTGATGCTAAGAATGGTATCCGATACAGAGCCCAGGACTGCAATAGTGTAAGGCATCCGCCTATGTCTATGGCCGTTGGCTTTGTCGTCCGACAAAGCTCACGGTACAACATCGCAAGAACTGCGGAGCCCCAACTATACGAGCGAAAATTGCTCAAATTAGCCAATAGGGGTGATATGAATCCTATTATTGTTTGCACCGGGCATCAGTACACCCCCTATGATGTGCATAATGTACGCTCGAGCAGCGCACATCAACTCGCCTTCAGTGGCATCGGCTGATAACTGTTCATACCTCGCTCTCAGCCATGTAAATTTCAAGCTCGAAATATTTTCTTCATCATTGCCGTCTGAGTCCCCTAGTATGCTCTGACAAAGTGTAAATGGGTCAACTATCGCACTGACGTCCGTAACGGGACTCCCATCGATTGGGAGCCCAAGCTGCACTGCAACATCTTCTAGAGTGACTGTGCACTCTCCACAAGGGAAATGAAAAGTGTGGGTCTCCGGGCGCCAATGCTGGACTAGTGCGGATATTAAATCATATCGCAAGTCAAACGTCCGGATCAGTGCTGCTGACCCGAATCCAGCTTGCTCTATATAGGGCATCAATCTTTCATCTGGGGGATTTCCTAAGCCATTCACCTCGCCCCTTAATACACGGAACGAGCCCTGACAGTGTTAAATCGAAAAAAATTATTATTATAACATAATTTATTATGTACCTATTTTGTTAATATAACCCGCGATTAATAAATAACAATACATTACCATATTATTAGCTGCGTCAGATATGTGTGGAACTGTACTAATCAATCGAACCATTGCCGTCTCAGATATTTAATTTTTAACCTACATAAAAAAATTAAATTTATATTAAATTACTAAAAAATAACATGCCAATAAAAATAATATAACAAAAACATAACATAATCGAAACATAAAAAATACTATTTTCGTATTTTATTTTATTTTATATTATTTTAGTACATAATGTTTCAATTGTATTATTTTAGTATGTTTTAATATAAATTTAGTAAAAACCACTTATTTAGCCATTTGTTCGTATTTTCCTTATTTTCAAACTCTAATACTTTCAAAAATATACTATTTTCATCTTTTATTATTTTATATTATTTTAGTACATAATGTTTTAAATGTATAAAATATTTTACTATTTTTAATATATATATATATTTATCAAAATTAATAACTAAGGTAGGTAATACTAACAATAATAATAATTTTTACTAACAATAATAATACTAACTAAACTAAAAGAATAATAATTAGATTTAATCTAACAATAATAATAATAATAATAATAAATTTTTTACTAACAATATACTAACTAAAATAATATTTAAGGTTTTAACTAACCATTGTTTTTTACTAATAATATACTAACTAAAATAATAATTACGATTTTTAACTAAAATAATAACTTTTATTACAATCTAACTAACTAAATTATTATTTTAGGGTTTTAACTAACTAACTATAATAATATCTAACAATATAATTAATATTGTAACTTTTTAGTAATCCTAAAACACAATATACTAACTAACTAAATAAATAAATAAATTATTATTTTAGGGTTTTTAACTAACTAACTAACTACACTAATAACTAACAATTAGGGGTAAGCGTTCGATCGAATCGAATGAAAAAATTTCGAGTTAATCGAGTTGACGAATCATATTTTATCATCCTAATTTGATTTGAAATTTTCTCGAATCGAGTCGAGTGAGATGGAATTCGAATTCGAATCGAATCAAATATATTTGTTTGAGTTAAATTTTAAAAAATAATTTTGAGTCTTTGTAACCACTGTCACCCATTGTAATAAAATTTGTCTACCTTAATCAAATTTTTTATTAACTTTCATCACCTCATAATTTATTTATTAATCTTTTATATACGGGTTAGCTTATTTGCTTGCTTAGTTGTTTCAATTATCTTGATTCTTGTCACTATGTATTTTGGAATTAAAATATATATTAAATGTAAAATGTGATTTTTAATAAAAATTATTTTAAAGATAAAATGTGAAATTGATACTAATATAAAATTTTAATACTGAATATTTTATGGTATAATTAATAATTCAATTTTAATATAAATATTCAATATGACTAAACAATTCAATAATATAAATAATATAAAATGTGAATTTTAATTTAATAATATAAATAGTAGATATAAATAAAATTATTACAATTTATGTTTAGTAATTTTTTGGGATAATTTTGATTTTTTTTTTAGAGTAAAGGGTGGAGAAGTAAAAGTTTAGGGAAAAATAAAAAGTTTTGAGGAATAAAAGTTTGAGGGAAAATAGATAGGGAGAGAAAAATTCTGGAGAGAAAATACAAAAAAAAAAAATTGGGGGAGGGGGATGGGTTTGGGGTAGATGGGAGGGGATGGGAATGGAGTAAAAGTTTTAGGGGAAAAATGAGAGGGAGTAAAAGTTTTAGGGGAAAATAAAAAATTTTGAGGGTTTTTGGGAGTAAAATTTTGAGAAAATGTAAATGAAAGAGTAAAATTTTGGTGGGAAATGGATTTTGGGTAGATTGGAGGGTTGGGATGCGAGGGAAATAAAAGTTTTGGGGGAAAAGTGGGAAGGAGTAAAAGTTTTGAAGGAAAATTAAAAAGGTTTGGGAGTTTGGGATAAAAATGTAAAATATTATATTTTGATATTCGAATTATTCGAATTATTCGAATTCGAAAACTCAACTCGATTCGAACTCGAAATTCAAAAAAAAATTTGAGTTGACTCGAATAACTCGATTAACTCGAATAATTTGATTCGTTTAACTCAAAATTCGATTTTTTTTCGATTTTTTCGAGTCGAATCGAGTTTTGCTCACCCCTACTAACAATATAATTAATATTGTAACTTTTAATAATCCTAAAACACAATATACTAACTAACTAGCTAACTAAATTATTGTTTTAGGGTTTTTAACTAACTATAATATAATATAATTAATATTTAAACTTTTTAGTAATCCTAATAATAACTAACAATATACTAAATTATTATTTTAGGATTTTAACTAATTAACTATAATACAATATAATTAATATTTAAACTTTTTACTAATCCTAATAATAACTTACAATATACTAACTAACTACCTAAATTATTATTTTAGGGTTTTAACTAACTAATTATAATAATAACTAACAATATCATACTAGCTAGATTAACTAATTTAAACTTTTTACTAATCCTAATAATAACTTACTAACTAAATTATTATTTCAACTTTTTAAACTAATTATAATAATAACTATTTAATAATACTACTAACTAAAGTAGTATTTAAACATTTTACTAATCTTAATCTAACAACTAACAATAACTAAACTAAACTAACAAACAAACAACAACAAATAAAAAAATAAAATCAATAATAATAATAACAACAAAAATCATCAACACAATAAAAACAACAATATCATCATCCATTGATTTATTATTTAAAAAAAATATATACATACTTCTATTTTTTTCTTCTTTTTTTTTTCTTCTTTCTTTCTTCTTTCTCCTCCTTTCTCTTTCTTTTTTCGGCGCCGCCGGCTCCTCCTTCTCCTCCTCCTCCTCCTTCTTCTTCTTCCCTTTCTCAGCTGCCGAAACTTCATTATTGGGGACCATTATAAGGTTCCCAAACGGCACAAGCTACCGAAATTACATGGAGGAGTAGTCATGTCATTAGGTCTTGCTTCTCTGCCAGGCACCTTCTTGTCTTAGTGTAGCAGAGGCTTGAGCAGGATCCTGTCACCTCATTCTCAGCTTTTTTTTTTTCGTTTCAGTTTTTTTTAAATTTTGTTTCAATGTTTTTTTTTTTTTAATTTCAGTGTCTTTTTTTAGGGTGGTAGGCCTAACACAGGGTGGTGCCGCCTCTAACAGAGGCACAACCACCTGAATGTACCACTTTCGTAAATAATAAAAAGGTACCCCATTTTGAATAATTTTTTTGTATTAATTTAATAAAAAACCCATATCATCTCCTTTAAAAATATCAATTTTTTTTTTAGAATATCAAGTATGGATCTTGAGAAATTTACTAAAATAATTTATTACTAAAGTAATATAGATTCAAAATTAATTATTGAAATAATATGTTTACTACAATAAACCAAAAAAAAAGATTGATGGAGGCCCACATTATATTATTTAAATAATTAATTTTGAACTAATATTATTTTAATAATAAATTATTTTATTCATGTTATTTTAATCATTTTCACATGGATCTTGGATGTATTAATAAAATATTTAGTTATTTTTGTTGTCTTGGTGAATATATAGATCCTAAATTAATGTGTGAGGCCAACCATTTCCAATACATTAATTAAAAATAAAAAATAATTAATAAATTTTCGTGTTGTTATACTACAAATCTTAAATAGACTCTAAGTCAATATGTAAATCACTTTTCTTTTATTGAAATCGGGTTATGGATTACTATTAATGATGATTAATTTCTTCTCACGTTAATTTTTAAAGAGATAAACGGTTAGTCATAGGGTGAAAATCGAATCTCCGACTTTATAGTTAAAAGATGATATGAGCAACTGCCATACTATATCTCATGATTTGCAAACCACTCTTTAAATATAATATTACAAATAGGAAAAACTAAAAATAATTAATTTAATTAATTAATTTTATTTTCTAAGCTATATACGATAGATACAAAATTAATTTGTAAGTTGCACATTGACCTTTTAAATACATATTTAAGAATAAAACGATTGATAACATAATTTTTAATAAATATAAATATTTAAACCAACTCATGATAACTCATGCAAACCAACCTTTTAAGATACAACATTTAAATTCTTTTTAATATTCTAGTATAAATATAATAAAATAATGACTTAGAAGACAAAGTTTAATATATATTTATACCATATATAAAATTAAAAATAATACATTTTTAGAAATTTTAAAATAATTACAAACTTTAATAAAATAAATTTTACTGTTTATTTTTATTTTTATGATAGTAAATAATTATTTATAAAAAATAAAAACAATATAACAAAAAAATTACAATTATAAATTTGATAGATTTAAACTCTTACGAGAAGTAAATTTTAATTTGTAAAACAAAATCAATTATATATTTTTTATTTTTTATGTATTTATGATTGAATTTAACAAATATAAAATTTATAAATTTTATTATTACTTAAAATTTATTTAATTACAAACTCTTTAAGCTTATTAAATATGTTGTCTTTAAATTTATATTTGAACTACTTCGTAAGGATGTTATCTTTAAGCTTTGGTGGTTTAAATTTTCGCACACATGTTACTTCATTAATATTAGGCACAATATTAACACCTCTCCCGAGTCTTGAAAGTTATATCTCTATCAATTGAAGCATGCCCTCCGTGAATCGTACATAGCTCTTCATGGAAGTTGGGGACAAAACCCAACACAGGGACAATAACTTCAATCGTTGATTGGTCAATTGTTTGACGAACAACATTTTAAAGACTTCTATAGAAGTAGTCGACCCCCCACAACAATAAAGGCACCTTTTAACACTATTTTTCAATAATGAGTTGTAAACACTCCACCATGAATACACTTCTTCTAAAATATGTGGGGCACCCCCCTCTACTTGAGACGTCATTGTCACGTGTGAACAACGAAACTCTTCACTTAATGATCCTTTCATGACACAAATCACTCTTGTAACCTTTGCATTGGAAAGTTGTTTGGAAAGTCTCGATGTAAGCCACTAACCTACCTCTTAAGCGTGGGGAGGGGGAGCAATTATTATACCCCCACTAGAGCATGACACATGACAAGTTGTTAGGCAGTTTGTGGATGACCTTTTGCAAGAAGCAATTCGCAAGGAACGGTTTGCAAGTGACCCTTTGTAAGCCATGTCTAAGCCGACAACAACTAACCTATAATAGCACTATCACCTAACCAACCCGCACAACCATGCAAAACATTATATTGTCTACTATGTGCCACTACAGAGACAAGGGGGTAACCCCTCTTATATATCAACCTTAGAGTATCTTCCTTTTCTTATTTTTACATTGACTCTCCACCTATTATAAGTGAACTGATACTCCTTTTTAAAATCAGTCTATATAAACCCATGGGACAACCATGTAATTTTGCAAGCTTGGCATTTCCAAGGTTGAAAGATTCAATTGTGTTCTTTCCTATCATTTGCTGTTGCATTTTCATTAATATTTTTAATTGCATGTGAAATAGGGGTTTGATCAAAGAGCTTGCCCTGGAGTTAAAGACAATTTCTGTTTTCCGTTTTAGTTAATTATCTTTATTAATTAATTAAACTCCAATAAAAAAATGAAATCTTGAAGAAGATCCAAGATGGAACCCAGATTCCAAATTCATATTCTTCCTTCTTTTCAGTTGATGCATGGTAACAGTATTGTACTTATTCTACTCACCTCTTTCTCTTCAATTAAACCCTTACAACTAAATTCTACTTACAAAATAAAAATAAGCTTAATTGAAATTAAAAAAGAGTAAATGTAAATGTTTACAAATGAACAAGTATCTAAGTTTTACAGGAACAAAGCGAATTCCAAACTCCTTTCTTTGCTCCCCTCTTTTTCCTTGAAATTCAAATTTTAAAATTGAATAATAAACTATTTAAAAATGTAAAATTCCACATAATTTTACTAAATTACCCCTCATTAAGTCTAGAAATAACAGTGTGACGCGGCGACCTGCAAATTCAACACTTGTTTGCAATCTATATTTTTGGTCACGAGGCATTTTTGGACCGTCAATAATGAATCTATTTTATATTTTGGTCAGAAAATAATGGTGAATAATGGATCTAACTCAACAATGACTCCACATTTGAGGAAAATCAGGCATATAGTAACAAAAAGACATCACTGAACTATACAATTGTCATTCATTGATTACATTACAATTTTTGTCGGCTTCAATCATATATGCATATATTCCCTCTATTATATATTGTTTATATTATTTATTTATTTATTTATTAGCGGTTAAGGTATCAACAACACATCTTACGTGATGTACCAAAAGATATAATATATTGATATCATAATTTATTTGGTCCTCTAATTTTAAACTAAAGAAAACTTTAAAATTCAAAAAAGAGATACCCAAGCATCAAGATAAAGAGAAAATATTCAAATCTTTATTCTTTCATTTCTCTTATAAATATTCACTATTTATGAAAGAGAGATACTTTCGTTTCATTTCTTTAAGAGTTTAATTTTTGTAAACACATACCTTCCAGAAGTCTCTTTGTTTACTCTCTTTCATTTCGCCAATTGTAAATTGAAAAGATTTTAGTTGAGTCACAAAAACTAAAAAGAGTTATAGTTAAACCACAAAAGCTAAAGGGAATGTTCCATCTTAGCCTTGTGAAAAAGATATGGATTATACAGTTTATACTTTGTTCTTGAAATGTATCAATTTAAATATAGTGAATTGAGAAATCCTTAATTGAGGTATGCTAAGAGAGCAGAAGTAGGCAATTGGGACCAAATCATTATAAATCAAATTGTCCAAACTCTTCTTTCATTCTCTTATCAATTAGAAAATTTTGTAGAGATTTTTAAAATACAAGTTCACTCCCCCTCTTGGTTCCTCTTGTATTTTTGACTTTAACATTCACTATACAAATTCAATGGCTAAACGAGATGAAAAAATTAAATGTAGAGCTCAAATAACTTTTTTTTTATAAAGTTAAAGAGTAAAAAAATCATTATATCGAATATATTGTGTATATAACTTTTATCATACACCTATTTAGCATAAAATCAAATTTTATTACCCACATCTCTTATCCCTAATATTATATAAAACAAAAAAAACCTCCTTCTCCACGCACCTCTATTTTAAAAAGTTTAGCTGACATATACAATGCAGGTCAACGTTCTTCATTTTGCCACGTAAAATAAACTTGGTTATCTATATAAGTCAAATAAATTTAACATTATCCTTATCAAAATTAAAATCAATTTGAATAATAATAAATTTAATATTTTTATTTAAAATATTATTAATTTTATTTATTACTAAATTTCATTACACCCAAATACACTAGAAAAGTATTTATAAATAAACTTTCTTTAGAGTGCGCTTTTTGGCACGATTCTCTCATCGCCTTTTGGCACGTGGGTTCTTGATTTTATCGATTCTCCTTATCAGATCCGGTGTTTTATTTTTTGTTCTTATTCCTTGAAACATAGTTTTTCTGGTGCGTGTTTTCGTCTTCTTTTCTCTCCTTTCTGATGGAGGAAGTGTTAGCAGGACTAAGTTTATTGGATGATGAGGAAGAGGCCTTCCAAGAGGAAGCGGTGGCGGTGTATGAAAAATACCGATTACATCTAGTGGGATCTTGTTTGACGAGAGCGATGTGGTGAACTTCTCCTCTCTTCGTAACACAATGGAAGATCTTTGGCATCCAATTGGGGGATTTGCATCACAGATCTGGGAGATAAACGGTACTTATTTCAATTTTTTCATGAAGTCGATGTGCAAAGGGTGCTTAATGGGACTCCATGGTTCTTCAATAATCACTTGCTTATTCTGCAACGTATTCAAAACGGAGAAAATCCATCAGTTATAGAATTGAAATTTTGAGACTTTTGGATTCAAGTGCATGATTTACCCACAGTGCATTTCTTTGCAACCATGGCAAAGAATTTGGAGATTTCTTGGGAGTGTTTCTTGATTATGATTTTTCAATTGGTTCGGGTCCTAAGAATTATATGCGCATTCGGGTTAAATTGGATGTTTTGGCTCCTCTAAAACGTAAAAAGAAGATTCACATTGGTAAAGATACCACGGTCTGTGCTCGGTTCAAGTATGAAAAATTGAGTTTATTCTGTTTCATTTGTGGCAAACTTGGACACAGTGAAAGTTATTGCCCTTATCGCCTTCGTATTGAGCCTTCAAAAATTATTTTTGGTTGGGATCTTTCTTTAAGAGCTGCGCCAAGACGCCGGAATATGGTGGCAAGTAGGTGGCTAAGGGAGGCAGATGGTTCTCAGTTCAGCTCTGAATTTTCGGAGAGTGTCAATAAAGGAAACTCTCTTAATTCTGAGATTTCAATTAGGCGTGATTTTGGGGAGGATTTGAGGAATAAAGATATTCTTCCTGATTCTACTAATTTGAAGGTTGACCGCCAAATTATTACTGGGCATGTTAGTAGGCGGAATTGGAATATGGTTTCTTCAAAAAATGATGATATTACTAACGGGCCCATAGACCTGAATTTGGATGAACATGATCCAATAGCTTTGTCAGAAGGAAAAAAGAGGCAACGGAGAGTGGAGGAACCGAATGCTCTTGTGGGCATTACTAATGACAGGGGCTCTTGTGATTTAACGGCTAGCTCTGGTGGCCAGAGCAGCCGAGCATTATGAAAATACTAAGTTGGAACGTTCGTGGGTTGGGGAGACCACGAACTATTCATAGGCTCAAAAACAGGTTACGAGCCATTAATCCCCAAATTTTGTTTCTTTTAGAAACGAAATTAAGTGTTAAGCGAATGGAGATGGTGAGGTTGAAATGTGGCTTTGCAAATGGTATTGATGTTGGCTCAATAAGCTCAAGTGGGGGCTTATAATTAGGGTGGAAGGGAAACTCGTTGGTGACTCTGGAAAGCTACTCCACGTTCCATATTGATGCTGAAATTCAAGACAATGAATGTGAGACAGTTTGGCGTTTAACAAGGTTTTACGGTAATCTAGATGCTCGAAAGTGCACTGAATCATGGATCTACTTCGATCTTTGAGTTGTGATCAATCATTACCTTGGGTCGTGGTGGGAGATTTTAATGAAATTGCCAATTCCTTTGAGAAAAAAGACGGACGCCTTAGAGCAGAACGGAAGATGAATGAGTTTAGGATGGCATTAGAAGATCGTAATCTTAATGATTTGGGCTATGTTGGGAGGTGGTTCACTTGGGAAAGAGAAAAGTTTGCAACCTCTAATATTCAGAAAAGATTGGACCGTAGAATTGCCACTTGTGATTGGATACAACTTTTTCCAAATTATAAAGTGGAACATTTGGGGCACTCCTTTTCTGATCATTGTCCTATTCTCCTTGACACTATTAGCAAGCTCCATAATAATCATGTGAATCGTATGAGGCCTTTTTGATTCGAAGCTAAGTAGTGTCTAGATAGCTCTTTCGAGAATTTGATTAAAGGTTGGTGGGGTGAGGACGCTGGAAGTGTTGATGTAAAATTAGAGAATCTAGGAAGACGATTACAACAATGGGGCCCTTCTAAAAATTGGATGGATAGAAAACAACGAGTGATGCTGGAAGACAGATTGAATCACCTTTATAATCAAGACCCTTCCGATGATGTTCTAGCCGAAATTACAGATGTCCAAATGGGTCTTAACTGGGAAGCAGACAAAGAAGAACTCTTTTGGGAACAACGTGCTCGTGTTAATTGGTTGAAGAATGGAGATCGCAATACAAGCTACTTTCATAAGGTGGCAGTTTCTCGACAATCTCGTGGTCGAATTATGGCTTTGAAGGATGAGAACGGCAGGCAATTATCTTCGACGGAAGATTTTTTAAGTTTAGCTTCAGATTATTTTAGCAAACTTTTTACGGCCTCAAATATGGGACCAGATGAAAATTTATTTGGCCTTGTGGAACAAAAAGTTACTGAAAGTATGAATGCTAATTTGCTTAAAATATTCACAGTAGATGACATTGACCAGGCTGTTAAGATGTTGGCGCCTCTACATGCTCTTGGTGTGGATGGATTCCATGCTATCTTTTTTCAGAGGTATTGGCATATTATTGGGCCTGAAATATCTTCGTTTTGTTTATCTATTCTTAATGGTGATTGTGAAATAGGCTCTATTAATAAAACTCATATTGTTTTGATTCCAAAAGTTGCTAAACCAAGGAACATGACTCACTTTAGACCTATAAGTCTCTATAATGTTATCTATAAGATAATTGCAAAGGTTTTGGTAACTCGGATGAGTGATATATTAGGCTCTTGTATTAATGAAGTGCAAGGAGCTTTTGTCCCTGGCAGACTCATTTCGGATAATGTCCTAATTGCGTATGAAGTCCTTCATTCTCTTAAAATGAAAAAAAGAGGTCAAAAAGGGAATTTTGCACTCAAGCTTGATATGAGTAAAGCGTATGACCGGGTTGAATGGGATTTCTTGGCAGGAATGATGAAATACTTAGGATTTCATGAAGAGTGGATTATTCTCATCATGCGATGTGTTTGTTATGTATCCTATTCTGTAAGCATTAATGGGTGTAACAGCGATTGGTTTTCTCCTTCAAGGGGCTTAAGACAAGGGGATCCTCTTGGTCCCTTTGTTTTCCTAATATGTGCTGAGGGTTTCTCTATTTTGATTGAGGACGCGAAGAAAAGAGGCTTGATAAAAGGAGCCCTTATTGGTAGAGAACGGTTTTCTATCAATCATTTGTTCTTTGCAGATGACAGTATATTGTTTGGTGATGCCTCGCGTGAGGGAGCTGAAGTGGTTAGATATGTTTTAAGGAATATGAGTTGATTTCTGGGCAAAGGGTGAACTTTGATAAATCTCTCATCTACTTTGGAGCCAATGTGAACCATGAGACCAAAGATTATATTGTCAATTTGTTAGGAGTTAGGGTAGCTACTAATCTTGAGAAATATCTAGGCCTCCCTATGATGGTTGGTCGAAAGAAATCCTGGGCCTTTGCTTATTTCTCGGATCGTTTCAGGAAAAGAATTGAAGGATGGAGCTTGCGTTATTTATCTACTAGTGGAAAGGAAATCTTTATCAAATCGGTTCTACAGGCCATTTCTCTTTATGTTATGCAATGTTTCCTTATGCCGAAATCCTTTTGTCGTAAGTTAGAGGGGATTATGAATAAGTTTTGGTGGACCAATAACAAGTCGTCGAAGGGTATTCATTGGAGTGGATGGGAGTCATTATGTAAATCAAAAGCTGATGGTGGAATGGGTTTTAAAGATCTGGTTTTGTTTAATAAATCCTTATTAGCAAAACAGATTTGGCGTGTCTTAACTCAGCCTAATTGTCTTTTAGCTAAAGTCTTAAAAGCGCGTTATTTCCCTCACTCTGATATTTTAACTGCTAATGTTGGATCTTACCCATCATATACCTGACGTAGCATTTGCAGTGCACGGGAGTTGATTGAGAATGGACTGTTGTGGCGGATTGGAAGTGGTTCTGACATCAATATTTGGAATGATCCCTGGTTACCTGGACAAGAGAATAATAGAGCTTCAATACAGCGAATTTTTCCAAATTGGACTACAGTAAATCAACTATTCAATTGTGGCACTTTTACCTGGAATGAAGAGCTCCTGAATAACATTTTTGATCTTGTCGGTCAATCGTATTCTTGCTATTCCAATTGCGAAGTCGATGGGGTGATATCTGGTATGGAAGTATGAAGGATCGGGAGAATACACGGTAAAAAGTGGATATAGGGTCCTATCTACAGAACATCTAAAGAATTCTACAGTTACTACCTCTGATGGTGTGATCGATCCTAAATTTTACAATTGTTTATGGGCTTTAAACATTCCTGCTAAAATTAAAATTTATATTTAGAGGTTAACTAATAATTTCTTGCCCCATCTTTGTAACCTGGCGCGCAGGAAGCTGTGTGTGGAAGTTGTTTACCCTCTTTGTAAGAAATGTCCTGAGAATGTTGATCATCTTATGTGGTACTGTGAAATGCTACAAGATGTTTGGAAGTCTCTGAATATCATGGTCCCTCCTTATGATCCATCGACAGGTGGTAAGATCGCTTTATTAATAACTTTTCTGCTGCAAATGAACTACAAAGACAAATGATGGTCCTTTCCTTGTGGGGGTTATGGACTCGAAGAAACAAATTATTTCACGAAGGGGTTAAATTCTCTAAGCAGGAAATTTTGGGGTTTCTTAAAGGTTACAACCATGAGTTGAATCTTAACAGAGAGATATACTTTCCGTCTTCTACATCTTTGGGGAATCAAAGTTGGAAACCCCCTAACACAAGTTTTATTAAACTTAACTTTGATGCATCCTTCCAAATTGCTACAAAATTGCTATATAATGGTTTTAGCCGAGGAACCCGAAGGAGAAATAGTGGGCGAGACTTATCTGCTTTAAGGGGCGTGGGCGTCGTTTGTGGCGGGCGAGGGCATGCGAAGGGCTCTTATTCGGCGGCGGCAGCTGGGCTGACGGGTAATTGTGGAAGGTGACTCCTTAGCATTATTAAGAGCATTAAGAAGAAATAGAATGACAAATCCATCCTCCGACCGATCACACAGTATATTCTATCTTTGGAAACTGGATTTGAAGAAATCTCTTACCTTTTTGTTCCCCGGATAGCGAATAATACGGCTCATACTCTGGCGATGGAAGGTCAGAAAAGGCACGTTTTTAGAGTTTGGAGTGAAGGGGTACCTGAATCTGTTCAGACGTCAGCACTGAAAGATTGGGAGGCTTGGAATTCTCGGCCTTAGGAGATTGTTTTCTGGTGATGCTTTGATGGTGGATAAGGTTATTTGAATTTCCACTTTTTTTCTTTGAAGCATTTGGTTTTCTTCTTGACTATCGTTTGCTTTTCTGATGAAGAAGAAACGTTTCGACTGATATTGGGTTGATTGAATTTTGCTGTGGGCGCAGGCGATTTTTCTATGGTGGTTTTTGTTGATTTTAGGCTTTTATTTATTGGTCTCAGCTACTTTATTTATTGTTTTTTTACTTTATGTCTGCTCTGTTGTTTTGGTTTTGACGTTTTATGTTCTTTGTTTGTCGTTTTGACTTGTGCGGGCCATGTAGCAATAATATCAGTCTATTATTTTGACAAAAAAAAATAAACTTTCTTTAGGCTTTATTATATTTTTATTTGTTTTATTTAAGCATGCATATAAAAATTAAAGATGGAAATACAATTATATTAATATTCAATTATTTATTAAATAGGACTTTTAAGTAATTTTTTATTAAGTTGATGTCTAATTGACTTGTGGCATTAATTATACATACTAAAAATTTCATCACATATATATATATATATATATGTGTGTGTGTGTGTGTGTGTGTGGGAACTTACATATTTAGAACACAGATTTGGGTGTCTAAAAATAGTATACAATAAATAATGAAAATCTATAACTTGAAACTAATTAATAATAACTCACGAAATATCTATGATATTAAAATAAAAATAAGATTAAATTGTAAGTAAAACAAAATTTAAACACATAAACACGTTAGAATAAGAATACTAAATGAATATATCACTTCTAAGTTGGAATCGAGTTAATCTATGATACCAACTCAATCAACAACATCATTAATATCTACAATGATGGATGAAATAAAGTATAAATAATCAAATTAAAATGTATAAAAAATCAAAATAAAGTTTCAGTCGAATGATAAATGTAATGTTTTACTAATGAAATTGGCATGAAATTAAATATCACAAATTATATTTTTATTATTTTTAAATTAAAAAAACTAAAATCTGTCAAATAAGTTGCGACTAATCTCCTTATTGCATATACTTTTCAAAGAGATAAATAGTTGACAATGAGGTATGCTCCATTTCTATGGGCCGGGATTAAACTCCTAGCCGTATGATTAAAGTATGAGATGAGCGGCAGTCAAACCACACCTCATGATTATAATAATATAAGAATATAGAAGTATAGATATAGATGAGTAAAAATATAAAGTATAATTGAGCACAAGAACAATGTTGGGCCAAAGCTAAAAGCCGAACTTTTAGTGCCCCAAGACAGTCGACTTGATTGAGGGCCTTTTCACTTCCTTGCATTCTAAAAATTGAGAAGTTATCATGTAATTTCCTATGCATGTCTTCATTTTTTTAAAAGAAATCATCAAACTCGTATCATATTGTATTGGTATTATGTATTTATGTTTGTGCTTTATAATTTTCGAAATTTCAAGATTCAAGCATCTTCCTTCTTGCATTCTATGAAGTAAAACTTATCATGGAATTGATGTGTTTATGCCTTTATTTAAAAAATCATAGATTGTATTATATGTTCTTATTCTTGCTTCATAAGCTTGGAACCTTTTAAGATTCAAGACTTTCCTTCCTTTCATTTTAAGTGGTAAAAGTTTATCATGAAAATGATTTATCTATATCTTTATTTTTAAAAATAAAAGTATTTTCATGTTTTATCATATTTGTGTATTCATATTCACACTTCATTATCTTCCTATATTCAAAATTTAAGCATTTTCCTTGCATACTAAGAAGTAATAATTTGTAATATATAATATTTTTTAAGGTAAAAGAACACTTCATATATTAAAAACAAAGGTAAGAATAAGAGAAAAACATATAAGGGAAACAAAGTTAAATCTAAGCGAACTCATACATTCAAACCTATGCGTCTCATCCTCTTGGAACATTAGAAAGAAGATTAAAAGCATAAAAAGAAGTGTAGGATTAACTAGCTTATAAGCCACCTTATTAACCAATCGAAGAAAACAAATTAAGGGAAATACAATTTTCAACAAAAATACGGAATTCAAACGCATCAATTATTAGTTGAGTCATGGCATTGGAAAGAATAATCAATCACAATATCATGTAGCCTTTAAATGCAAAGCCATGATAATATTTTTCGAATATCCATACGTAATTTGCTAAAATTCATATATATCCATGTATATCCATATTTTATAGGGTTCCAACTTTCAAAATTCAAGCCTTTTACCTTGTTTGCATTCTAAGAAGTAAATAGTTATCATGTAATTGGCGTCTACACTTGGTTCATTTTCTAAAAACAAACATATATTGGTGTCCATATAAGCTTGGAAGCTTCGAGATTGAAGACTTTCCCTTTGCTTACATTGTAAGAAGGAAGATATATAGCATAAAATGCAAGCAAAATCTAGTATTAGTAGCCATCATTCATCAACCCATGAAAACCATCTCTCTCCTAATAAGTTAGAAATTCACTTTCTATGCCTTTCACTCCAACTAAACCATCCCCTTCTTCTACACCAAGATTACCCCTTTTTCTTTTTTATAAACCCAACCAAATGTTGGTTTTTTTACCCCAAAGAAAACCAACAACAAGAAGAAAAAACCCAGTATTCTGTCATCACTATGGAGGCCAAATGGCTGCTATTTTTTACAATGGCAGCACTAATGGCAGTGGCAAATGGCCAGGAATCGGTGAAGCCATTGGTGAAGGTAGTTAAAGGCAAGAAACTTTGTGATAAAGGGTGGGAATGTAAAGGGTGGTCACAGTTTTGTTGTAACCAAACCATTTCTGATTATTTCCAAACTTATCAATTTGAGAACCTTTTCGCTAAGCGTAACACACCGGTGGCACATGCGGTTGGGTTCTGGGATTACCATTCTTTCATTACGGCGGCGGCTCAGTATCAGCCTCATGGTTTTGGTACCACCGGCGGTAAGCTCCAGAGCATGAAGGAAGTGGCAGCTTTTCTTGGACATGTCGGCAGCAAAACTTCATGTAAGTAAGCCACAAAACTAAACTTAAGAAATAAAAATGGCGTCGCCCAGACTCAAACTGGAGACCTTCAGTGTGTTAGACTGACGTGATAACCAACTACACCACGACACCATTTTTGTCCAGGTTTACCATACAAAATTAGTTAAAAATAAATGAATAAAAAGCAAGGCAAAATATAGCTTCTAGATTTTCTTTTTTGGGTTTCAAAGCTTCTAGATGAATTCATACATGTTCCATTGAAGTAGTGTATGAATTATATGTAGAATGGCACTTAGTTTTGAATAATTGCAGGCGGTTATGGAGTGGCAACTGGGGGACCATTGGCTTGGGGTCTATGCTACAACAAGGAAATGAGTCCTAGCAAATTGTATTGTGATGATTACTACAAATACACCTACCCTTGCACTCCTGGAGTTTCTTACCATGGCCGTGGTGCCTTGCCTATCTATTGGTATGTGCCCTATTCCCTAACTTATGTTAATCAGACTTGTTTGCTGGAACCAAATACGGGGATTTATATATGCATCAGATATGATTACTTTAAGAAATTGAAGAGTCGAACCAACATAACGTGTTGCTTTCCTATACTAGGAGCATGTATATTCAATATCTATCCAAGATTTTCATAAAATACAATGGTATAGGTAATGGTTGAAAAGACCACGTCAGTTGGATTGATCCCATTTTGGTTGATTCCCTAATCTTTTGGTTCAACTTACATGATTGAATCACCGATTTGATTGGTAAAGGATCGCTCAAATAATCCTTTTATCAAACTCATAATGCCAATGAAGCTTTCGGTTGGACTAATAATCACCAACTTGAATTGATTTTAACATGGACTTCTTATCTTGTTGATTTTTTGTTACTGCAGGAACTACAACTATGGAGAAACAGGAGACGCATTGAAGGTGGACTTATTGAACCACCCTGAATACATAGAAAACAATGCAACCTTAGCTTTCCAGGCAGCAATCTGGAGATGGATGACACCGGTGAAGAAACACCAACCGTCGGCCCACGATGTGTTTGTCGGCAACTGGAAACCGACCAAGAACGACACGTTGGCCAAGCGGGTCCCGGGGTTCGGAGCTACCATGAATGTGCTCTATGGAGATCAAGTTTGTGGGCAAGGTGATGTTGACACCATGAACAACATCATCTCACATTACCTTTATTACCTTGACCTAATGGGAGTTGGGAGAGAAGAGGCAGGACCCCATGAAGTGCTCAGATGTGAAGAACAAAAGCCTTTCACTGTATCTCCTTCTTCTGCATCATCATCATCATCTTGATCTGGTTTTGGATTTGATATTGGGTGATTCATTTCTTAATTAGCCTCGTATATCTCCATTGCCAATGGAAGGGCCACCATAATATATATATATATATATAGATTATTTGAGAAATTCAGTGTGTGAATCCATATTACCCTTAAAAAATTATGGATGCTGTGTAAATTTTGAGACACATTGTCTTCACTTCAATTCTAATTGCTTAATAAGTGTGATTGAATGAGTCACATATAGCCATTGCCAAAACTTGGAATATATGATTTATGCATTCATTTTTCTTTTATTTTTTTTCATGCAAAGCTTGATCCTAATTCACAATAAAAAATAGAATTTTTTTTTCAAACAAATTGATAGTGTGATTCGACAGATAATTTTAAAATTTTGGAAAATTTTAAAATGCCTATACAAAATGTTAGCAATTGTGTAAATTAAAAGGTAAAATTAATGGTTTTTTAGAAAATCATATAAAAATAATCAATATGGATAGCATAAAATTGTAAACATTTATAAAAAAATAAAATAAAACTTTAAATATATATTAAAATTAAATAAAATAAAATTGAAGTTTAAGCGTTTATTTTATAGTAAAATCATATTTATTAAATGAAATAAAATTCTAAAAATAGTTTTTGAAGTTTAATTTTTTTATATAGTGGGATCATACATATTAAATGAAATAAAATTAAAAATTATAAAATGATTTTGAAGATTTAATTTTTTTAAATTTTATAGTGAGATCGTGTGTATTAAATGAAATAAAATTATTAAGAGTTTTTAAAAATAACCTTTTTGTAAAATTTAAAAAGAAAATTGAGTTACTCAAATCTATTGTTGAAATTCTTCATTATTTTTACTCAAATAAATAATTTTATTTTTAAGGTCCAAATAATTAAATTCATGTAACTAAATAAATAAATAAATCACAATTTTATAATTTTAAAAACTTTGATAGAAATAAAATTCTTCTTCATCGAACACGCCTATAGGGATAATTTTTTGAGCATGTTTATTTATAGGTTGAGTTATTCATCCCACTCAACCTAAATTCAAATTTAATAATAAATAAAAATTTAAACTTAATTATAAAAATGTATAAATATTTAACTACTTTATGACATATATATAATAAAAATGGACCGTAAGTAAGCTTGTTTGGCCTGGTTTGAAGATTCATTCGAAAAATAGGAGGGTTTGAACAAATGTATAGGCCCGAAAAATAAGTTTGGGCAAAAAACATAAAGCTCATTTAAAAAATGGGTTGAGCCTCGAGTAAGATTTTTTTAGCCCGACTTGAATTAGCAAAAAGAGAAAAAAAATCTACTATTTTCTTATTATTTTGTCACTATTTTGCTATCATTTGACTATTATGTTACTATTATATTTGTTGTTATTGTTTGGATATTATATAACTATTGTTTTATTGTTAATTTTGTTACTATTTAGAGGTATTTGCTTGCTAATTAGTTACACCTATCTTAGTATTATTTAAGCATAAATATTTTTAAAATTTATTTTCAATTTGTTGGAAATATTTATTTTAATATTTTAGTATTTTTGATGTATTATATTTTTTTAGAAATAATGTAAAAAATTAATTTAGGTGGGTCAGGCCCAAGTTTTATTATTTATATCCGGGCCAAGCTTGGACAAAATTTTAAACCAAATTTTCAAATCAAACTTAAAATTTTGACAAAATCGATCCGAATCCAACCGACCTATAAATATATATAAACATATATAAGGCTAACCAAATTTAAGCTTGGACATGAAAGTTTTTAAACTTAACTCATGAACAGTTGTAGAAATACCAACTGATCCGAATCCAACCCGACCTATAAATATATATAAACATATATAAGGCTAACCAAATTTAAGCTTGGACATGAAAGTTTTTTAAACTTAACTCATGAACAGTTGTAGAGAATACCAAAAATAAAATTAAAATAAAATCATTAGCTCATGACCTACATCGATTAACACTTCAATTCAAAATGTTAGTAATTACTTTCTTAGGATAAATAATTGATTTAGGAAAAATTAGGTTATTGAAATTTTATAAATTTATATTAAAATAAATAATATAAAAATATTTAATGAATATTATATTTGTAAAAATTATAAATAGTTTTAATAAAATAAGTTTTAAAATATATATTAGAATTAAAAATATATTTTTGAAGTTCAATTTTTTGTCATCATGTGTATTAAATCAGATAAAATTACGAGGAATTTGGAAAAACCACCTCTTTAGGTGAAATTTAAAAATAGAAATTAAGCTGATGAAATTGTCCTGAAATTTACTCACCAATTTTAAAATTATTTAATATATTTATTCAAATAAATAAATTCATTTTAAAATTTTAAAAACTTTGATACAAATGAAATTCTTCTTACAAATTCCCACCCAAACACAACCTTAAAATTTAAAAAAAATAGATATTTTTGAAAATATGATTTTGTTGATTTTTAATAATTTAAAAGTAATTTAAAATTATATTTAATATAAATTAAATAATAATTAGAATTTATCTGAATTAAACTTAAAAAATTTATTTAAATCCATATAAGTTTTGGATTAGAGAGTAATTCACTTTAATCAAATCTAATATTTTTTTTGTTAACTCAAAACATAATTTAAATAGTTCATACAATTTTATTTTTTTTTGAAAATAAACAAAATTATTACAAGGCCTAACCAAATTTAAAGGAATTTCATCAACTAAATGAAAACACTCGTTTCGGTGAAAAGCCAACTTAACAATATAATTAGCTTCTAGATTAATTTCATGAGGAATATACTCGAGCTTCCATTGACCTATGTCTAACAAATTTTATTGAATTCGCCGGATTAGTACTGAGGAAGATGTCTTTGAGAAGGATTCCTAAATAATCCGAATAGCTTCCTGACTGCTGTTTTGATTAACACTCCATCATACTAACAATTAATTATAAGTGCTAGGAGCAAAGTTATAGGTAAATAATGATTCTTTCCATTAAATAAGATAATTTTAATTTTAAATCTTCCTAATAATCAATAATTTAATTTATGTTTTTATGAGTCCTTTTATTAATAGAAAAAATTTGATCCCCAAAAATTAATAATTTAATTTAAAATTATTTATAAATTATTTTACCTTTACCCTTAAATTTCTATAATTTTATTTTACTCTCTAAAAATTTCCCAACTCCACTCATTTGAAGAGAGTGTCCAATATCTACAGTTTATGGTTTATAATACAAGGAAATGCAACCTTAAAAGCTCAATAAATTTAGAAGAAGAAACGGATTTTTTTCAAAAAAAATCTAAATAAATTAATTATTTATGAAAACAATCCATTTATAAAATTATGTATGAAAACTGTTATAGGCCCAATTTGCCCGGGCCTATGCTATAAGAAAACGAAAAAATAATAGTGCTTAAAAGTCTTTTTTTTATAGTCCAATAAATGCAAGCCCAATATCAGATTTACATTTGGCCCAAATACAAATTGAAGCTTAAAATTCTAAAAACTAACCCTAACCCAAACCTTGTGGCCCAAGAGGTCCCAACATCTAAACAAAATCAGAAACTTAGGGTTTCTAAAACCTTAGGCACCCAAGTCAAATTTCAGCCACCAGTCACGCCGCACAGCCCCTCGTCCAGCCCTCATATTCGCCGTAGATTTCGCCATTAACCTGCAAAATAAGGAAAGAAATTGACAGAAAATAGCAGGAACAGAAGACATGATTTTTGTATTTATTTTTGATTTATTTTTCGGGGCTATAAAAGCCCTGATATAATATGTAAAAGGGGGAATACACAATATACACATAGGTTCGAAATACATAAATATACACATAAAATATTCAGAGTCAATACAAAATCAGTAAGGTTTTTTTATTTTCTCTTTTTCTTTTCGAACACTGTTATATTTTATTTTGTTTTATCTTTTTTTTTATTTTAAAACCACACAGATAATATTTATAATATAAAAATATTAAAAAAAAGGAAAAGCTTACTTTTTTAAATTTTGGCCACCGTGTATGATGGCCGGTGACGGCGAGCGGCGGCTGATCACACCGGAGGATGGTAGGAAATCGCCCCAAAGGGAGACCTCCCTTTTTTTTTTTTTTTTCTGGAATGAACACAAATGAAATTTTTTCCAAAAAATTTAGCTTTTATAGCTTATCAAAACGGCGCCGTTTTGGGCAGCCCCCTTTATGCATAAAACGACGTCGTTTTGGGGCTGACCCGAGCCTCGACCCGACCCAACCCTCAGGATCCGTATGTTTTTACGAAAGGATTAATTGCGCTTTTAGCCCTTCTGCATTTTTAATAATTTGTAATTAAGTTTCTTTTATTCTTTAATTTAGCCCTATATTTTAATTCGATTTCAATTTAATCCTACACTAAGCGCAACATTTTGGAGAGAAGGGATATTTTTCCTTTTAGCCCCTCCTGGTTACTAACGTGTTCTTATCGATCCCTCCTTTTAATTTTATTTTTGATTTCGCCCCAAATTTTTATTTCAAGTTCAATTTCATCCCTTTTTATTTTCTTTTGTAATTCTTGTTATTTCATTATTAAATTTTTTATCATTATCAACACTATTATTATTTGTGTGTTATAATTATTACTTTAGTATTATTATTACTGTTATTTTATTTTTAACTTTATAATTATCATTATATTCATTTGTATTATTATTATTATTAACCATTATTTTTATATATTATTATTACTATAGCTATATTATTATTATTATTATTTATTAGTATTAGTATTGTTATTATTATTATTATTATTATTATTATTTTAATATTACCATTATTATTACTATTTTCATTATTGTTGTTTTTTATTTTTACTATTATTTGTATATTAACATATATTATTATTTTTATTATTAATATATTCTTGTACTACTATTATTTCTATATTATTATTACTATTAATTTTAATATCCTTACATTATTTTATTATTATTAATACTATTTTATTTTGCTATTATTCTTATCATTATTTTTATTATTGTTTTATTTTATAATTGTTAATATTATTTTATTACTATTTATTTATTAACATATTTCCATTTTATTTTTTTACTATAATTATTATTATTTTATACATATTATTTATCTATTTGTGAATTTGATATTAGCTTCATTTTTATTATTATTTTCTTTCCTTTTGTTTACTTATTTGTTTATTTATTTACTATTATTTTTATTTAATATATTCTATTATTATTGCTTTCATTATTATTATGTATATTGTTACTCATACTTTATTCCGTTGAGCATGTTGACATTATGATTTATTTTTTCATTTTATTACAATCATATTATATTTTCTTTGATGCATCAAAAATTTGGTTTTGAAATAAGCAAACACTTCGCGTTCTAAGGTTCGAAAGAAATCGTACCCTAACTTACTGAGTTTCGACTTCTCTCTTCGAGTCTAAAGAACCTATTACTTTCTTTCTAAAAATTAAATAAAAAAACTTATTTTCGGGAATTCAAAGATGTTGTGTCCTTATCTCGAAATAAGGATTTCTTGAATAAGGCAATGTTTTGTGTTTAGAAATTCGGGAAATAGAGCTCTAACGTGCTGAGTTTCGATTTTCCGTTTCACTAAATAACTAAATATCCTTTTAATGAATTTTATAAATTGTGAGATGATTTTAGTTACGAGGGTTTAAAACATCATGTCCTAACGTGCTGGATGTGATGTTTGTATGCCTTCGGAATAAAGGAATCTCAAGTTCCAACTCAAAATGTTCAAGTTTTTTTAAGAAATCATATTTTCAAATCTTTTCGAATTTTCAACATTAGGACATGAAATTATCAATTAGGTACCAAATTTTGGGCGTTACGAGGGTGCTAACCCTTCCTCGTACGTAACTGACTCCCAAACCCGTTTTCTTATATTTCGTGGACCAAAATTAATGTTTTTGAAATAAAACGTTTTATAAGGTGATCCAATCACACCTAAGTAAAAAGGGATTAGTGGCGACTCCCATTATCGCTTTTAAAAGTCGACCCCATTTTCCAAACTTAAAAATGGTTTCGACAAAAACGACCTATTTTGAAGAGTGAATCTCGGTGTCGCTATTGTTATTGGTGGCACCATCCTTCATAATGGGTCAATGATTGGCTGGTTTAAAAAAAAATTAGGTGCCACTGTTGCCATTGACGGCATCGACTGAAGTGTGATTATATAAAACATTCGAAGACCTAATGAAGCAATTACCCTTTTTATATTGGATGAAAAAATGGGTGTCCATTACTATTGGTGGCACCTGATTTTAAACTTTTGATCTATTTACATGTTAAGTCTGTCCTCTTTTAAAATTAAATTTAAATAACCCCTAAAAAATATGAGCCTTTTCATTTTTTTATTTTTTTAAAATAATAAACTTAAAAATTATATAAAATTCTTATTTAAATTACCCAAATATATCCTTCAAGAATTTTCCTAAGTCAAAAATTCTTATTTAAAACTTGAGAAAAATTTTTGAGGGATATATTTGGGTAATTTAAATAAAATTTATATAATTTTTAACTTTATTGTTTTTAAAAAATTAAAAGGGTTTATTTTTTTATTCTTATATTTTTAAGGGCTATTTAAATTTAATTTCAAAAGAGAACAGCCTAACATGTAAATAGACTAAAAGTTTAAAATAAGGTGTTTTTCATCCAATATAAAAGGATAATTGTTTCATTAGGTCCTTAAACGTCTTATATAATCACACTTCAGTCCGATGCTGCCAATGATAATGATAATACCTAAAAAATTATTTTTTTAAAACCAACTAATGATTGGCCCATTATGAACGGTGGTGCTGCCAATGGCAATAACAACACTGAGGTTCACTATTAAAAATGAATCATTTTCATAAATAATTAATTTGTTTGAGCTATTTATTAAAAAAACCCAACAACAAAGAAAAAGAAAAAGGGAAATTAAAAAAGAAAAAAAGGAAAAGAAGAAGAAGATAATGTTTGCAATTGTAGCCTTAGGAGTTGGTGGTGGTGTAAATTTAGATGAGAGTTGAAGACTTCCACTCCTTTGGAATTTTCAAAAAATGAAGAAAAAATTATCATATTTGTCCTTTTCCTCTAGAGAGATAATAATAATAATAATAATAATAATAATAATAATAATAATAATAATAATAATAATATTTCATTTTCTTTTGTTTGGATCATTTTTAGGGCCATGGCTCATATGCCATAGCTACCCAGCATAATTTTTTTATTATCGAAAGTAAAGTGTTGTTTAATAAATTAAAAAATCAAGTATTAATTTTAATTATGAAATTTATTTAGTATATTATTTAAAATTAAGTTGCGAGTATAATTGGATCATTTAATAAATGTAAAATTTAAATTATAAAATTGTTTATTTTACATTTATATTCTTACATTTTAAACATTAATGTTATTTTAAACAAAGTTCAATTCTTAAATGATACTATATACATATGATTGAAATATTTGAAATAAATTATATTTTATTAAATATAAATATTATAAATATATTAAAAAATGGAGAATAATGTGAAATCCTTTTATGAATACACATCCACCCATTTAACAATAACAAGTTTCAACCATTAAAAAGCACTAAAAGAAAAAAAAAAAAAAGAAAAGAAAGTTGAATATGCTTACAATGAATAAAAACAAAGGACATGAGCTAAATCATAGATTTTAACTATGTAAAATCAAATATTAAAATAGGAATATAAGAGATTCTAACTTTAATTAATTTTCCAAATTGAATATTGATGTTTCAGAAAAAAATTTATTATTAAAAGGGTTGAAAGAGTTGTAGAGTAATTGTAAAATAGCTAAAAGGATGATAAGTCTTAAATAAATAAACTTAACTTAATATATTATTTATGAGAAATTATTTAGTATATTATTAATAGAATTTTTAAATTTTATAAGTAGGGTCAATGGGTGGGTTTATTGAAGTATAATAAAATATTAAAATAAATAAATATTTTTAAAAAGGAGACATGTCATTTTTTAAAATATTGTCTCTTTTTGAATGTTTGTGATATAAAAAAAGTATAATATTATATACCAATTATTGTAACATCCTGAAAAGGGCCTATGTATTTTCAGTTTAATTGTATGAAATGACAAAGTTTAAGCACTAAGAATAAATTTTGATATTTTTGGAAACACATGAAAATGCATGAAAATAGAAACCTAAACATTTTGGAAACTTTTGGAATCGAACATTTTGGAAACTTTTGGAAACCGAACATTTTGGAAACTTGAACTTGTAAGAAAATGGCAAGTTACTGAGCCGATCGAAAATTTTAGGAAACTTAGAAATAATGCAGGAATGACAAATTTTAAAGTCCAAAATAGGAAATAAGGGCAAGAGGGCCTTAAAAGAAAAAGTTGGTGAAATTTGACACACAATCGGGCTTGGAAAAGTGGCTCAAGGTGTCACTTAAGGCTTATGGAAATGGCGCCATGTGTAAGAGGAATGGGCCTGAGTTCGAGTCACTTGGGAAGCAAATAATGAAGGTTTATTTTGCTTCCATAAGTAAGAGGGTGGACGGCACCTATTTTCTAGAAAGGGAGGAGTTTTATTTCTATTAAAACTTGATAAATTAAGTGATAAATAAAGGATTTTCTTTTAATAAGATAAATGAGGAGATAAAGGATGGATTAAATACTTTTAATTTAATTAGGTGATAATTAAAAGATAATATTATCACTTGTGGGGAGTAGTGGCCAAGTCAAGGACTCTTGGTCTAGCAATTTCAGTTAAAGGAGGAGAATTTAGGCTATTCTCTCATCTTTTCTAAGCCTTGCCGAAATTTTCCTAGCTCTCTCCCCTCTCTCTCCAAATTTTCTTTAAGCAAAATCCATCCTCTCTTCTTCTATTTTCTTCTCTGCTTTCTTGTCAAAGCGTAATCTTTGTTGATTCTAAGCAAAGGAGCAATCAACTACAACATCAAAAGAGATCTCTCAATTTTTTCCTTTTCTTTTTACAATCGTGGTACTAATCCTATTCTTGTTCATGGTCAATCTACAAGAATCTCTCGTGTTTTACACCAAATATAAGGATCAAGGATCTAAGGTAAGAACAATTAATTTTGTTCTTCTAAATTCTTTTAATCAAGATCTAAGGAAATAACCTCTTTTATGTCTCTTGGCCAATATCAAAGGAAGAGTTTTGGGATTTGATTCAAGGAATTTAAGGTGAGGCACATTCTACCAAAGGCCAAATACTACTTATTAAAGTTAGATCGATCTAACATATGAAGTTGTAGGGATTTCGACAGCATATTAAGGAATCCTCTTGATTTGGAAATTGTATGGTAAGTGACATTCGCCAAGGTTTGTTCTTGATATTTGGAATTATTTTCCATTTATTCAAAAGTTAAAACCGACATAATTACTGATTTAGTGGCTAGCCGATTTAAGGAAGGAGTACTATCAATTTTCGATTTGATTTACAATCATTCAATTCGACAACAAGGTAAGTAATACAAATCCTACTTGGATTTGGTTTTAAGCCAAATAAGTTTGTTAATATATTTTAATGGTTGGTCGAATATAGGAGTTAAAAATCTAGATCGATAGATCGTTCTTGGGATTTCAAGGAATCTATTAAGCAAATCAGGTGTGTACACACACTAACTTTCGATATATCATATGGCAATTATTTTTATTATATGATTATACGTAAGAATATGAATATGGCTAAGTACCCTAATGTGGTACAAAAAGTACTCAGGTACGTTTCCTACTTCTGATAGGATTATGAAATATGTTATTTTATAACATGTGAATATATGTATATGAATATGAAATTAAGTATGTTATGCATGATATAAAATTTATGGGGCATTCGGGATCTATGTGAAAGGGAAGAAGGTGTTGACTTGGTCTCACTAATGGAATATGGTGACTACTACACAACATTTTGAATATGGTAACTCTAGTTACATTATCCGAATTTGGTAACTTCGGTTACATTATTTGAATATGGTGTCTAATGACACAAATTATATGGGCGATGAGCACGCATTGCAATGACGCCTTCGATGGTGTGTAGCGGATGGAGGGTTGACTTAGTAGTCCCCACGGTGTGACTGGCAGGTACGGGTGGTGTGTAGCGGATGGACAAATAGGCTTGGGTTTGGGTTGCATCATAATTTATTTTATATGAATATGAATTTGATTTATGAACATGTATGCCTGATTTGTTGAATGTTAGTACTGTGTGCACATTGAGTCTGTTGACTCACCCCGTTGTGGGAAATATTTTCAGGTGATGAACAGTGATGGACCGGGACGGTAGACCTCAAGGTGGCCATGTTTCACTTGAAGATTTTATTCGATTTGGACTTTGTTATTATTTGTTTTGGGTTTTACTTGATGTAATAAGGCCATAAGGCCCAAGAGATTTTTCTTATTCTCGCTTTACTTTAAACTATTATGTTACTTAACTACTTATGACTAAAGTTAAAGCGATTTAATTTTTATAAACCCTAAAAATTATTTTGTCACCTTAATAAAAATTGGATTTACAATATTAATTAAATGGGTTTCAATCTAAGCCCAATCCACAACAACATTTTTCTAAATATTCTACAAATTTTCTAAGTAACGAAAATCTTTGAAACCGGTTTACTTTAGGAACATACCGATCCGATTCGGGCTCGTGGGCGGGTGTGGGGTGTTTCAATTTGGTATCGAGCCCGGTTTAAACTCTCGGCACGTGGGCTAAGGCCCAAAACGTTTTGAATTCGAGCCCAAATGATTTTCTTTGAAAATAAGCAGGCTTCTGGCATGGCCCCTAAGTCTCCTACCCGCAGTCCACCAAGTAAGTACCCCTAACTATATGTGTGATTCTGTGAACTGTTAAAGGGTAGAAAAGGCATGGAACGTAGAATAGAATGATAGGAACTTGAACCCTAGGATTAGACTACTCAAACACAAAACCACATAAGACTTAAAGCACTAAACAAACCTATGGCTAAGTCACTGAGCTAGGGTGTGGTAACCCCTGTACGCATGTCTAGGATTGGATCCGGAAGAGCCTAGTATTTAAGCAGTCCTAGTGACTCACCTCCTCCTCGCAGGAATCCTATCTGATGCGTAGCTTCAGTTCACCCTAACTCCGAGGGCTCAGCGGTGTGGCAACCTCTGTGCGCATGTCTAGGAATGGTTTGGTGGGAGCTTGGTATTTAAGCGGTCCGTGACTCACCTCCTCTCCACACGAATCTCACTGTGCGTAGCTTTGGTTCACCCCGACCAAGAGGGCTCGACCATAGGCTAAACATAATGACTAAAACCCGAAAGGGAACTAGCCATGTTTTTTTAAAAAAAAAAAAGAAGAAAGAGAGAACGAAACAACAAACCCTAGTTTTTTCAAACTTTTAAAACTTTCTTTTAAATTTGAGAAAATTATTTTTACAACATTTTCTGAAAAACTCCTGATTTGCGAAAATTACAAAAATGCCCTTAGGGGTGAAATTACCAAAATGCCCTTGGTTTATAAAATGTTCAACTACTCAACAGCTTTACCAAAATTCCATTATTTTATAAACATTCAAAAACCCTAAAATATCAAAATACCTTGATTTTGGAAAAATTACAAAATTACCCCTGACTTACAAAATTACCAAAATGACCCGATTTCTAAAATTTTTGCAACATCCCCATTTTGAAGGAACAATTTTCAAAAGAACCTCAAAGTTTTACAACTTTTGAAATACCCTTGATTTATAAAATTTTACAAATTTACCACGATTTGAGAAAATTACCAAGATACCCCTAAGGTCGAAAATTATCGAAATACCTCCGATTTCAAAATTTTTCCAAATTACCCCGAGACTTCAAAATTTTCAAAATACTTTTTGACCAAAAACACCAAGGAACGTTTTCTTAAAAATTATGAAAATGCCCCTGTAGGACAAAATTACGAAAATACCCCTGGGTAGTGGAAAACAACAACAACGAAAACTACAACGTTTCTCTGAATGAACGAAAGTTCATACTTGTTTGATGGATGAATGAATGAATGAAAAGACTGTGTGTTTGTATGAATACGAAAGAACCACTCTTAAATCCCTTTTCATAAAACTCCTTCGCTGGTAAATAAGTGGAACAATGACTAATCCATAAAATTTCTTAATCAGATCTCGACGCTAGAAAATGAGCTCTAGAGGACGTGGTCGTCGTGGTCGAGGTAGAGGAAGGATGACCGTGTCGGAACCCGTTAGGTCGGGTCAAGGGTCCGACAATGAAATGCCACCGCCATCACCACCCCCAACTGTTAATGTTGAGCAAGAGGCTTAGACGGGGAAGATCTTGTCGCAGTTATCTTCTGAAGTTTTGGAATTGGTGGCAGGTGCAGGAGGAAATTCAGGAAATCGAAAGTCTGTACCTGAACGGCTCCGAGCTAATGGAGCTGAAATATTTCGAGGAGTATCTAATGTGGCACCCAAAGATAGGTTGAGTACTTGATTGGAAGCAACGGAGCGATCATGGATGAGCTCGATCGACTCAGAGGAAAAGTTGAAAGGGATGGTGGCGTTGCTACGCGATGAAGCGTATCGATGGTGGTTAACTGTTTGAGATGGTACCACGGTGAAAACTTGACTTGGGAGTATGTTAAAGAGGCATTTCGGAAGAAATATGTGGGAACCGGTATCTGAGATGAACAAAGGAAGGCTTTTCTAGGGTTGGTACAAGGGAGTAAGTCATCGCAGAATATGAGGCAAAATTCCGAGGTTGAGCCGCTATGCTCGAGGGTAGTGGCAACCGAGCATGAACAGCTGTCCTGCTTGAGGACGGAACCGAGGGACGATCCGAGGCGTTGATAGCACCGCATCGGAGCGGGAATTCTCTACTTTGGTGGAAAAGGCCAAGGTGGCGAGGGATTAAGGACGCTACTAAGTAGACTATGGATAAGAATAAGGCCAAGAGAGGATTTGGACCATCTGGAAAGGTCACAAGAGGCCTAGGGTTGACGGCCACGAAATCAACAGTTTGGTACAATTTGGCGATGTTCGCCTTTGTGAGCATTGTGGAAAGAAGCATTTGGGAGAGTGTTGGAGAAAGACGGAGGATGTTTCAAGTGTGGGTCCAAGGACCATATGCTTAAGGATTGTCCCAAGCAACCGGATGAGAGTCGACCGGCGATTCGAATGCTAGCGACCGGTAGAGGCGCATGACAGAGCCTCAACGGGTCGTGGTTCGAGTAACCGAGGTAGTGGTGCTAGCAGGGCCGTGGAACATGTGGTCGAGGTACTACTAATGCAATTCAAGGCAATCGGGTTTTGGTTTATGCGGTTCGCCAAAGGAAGATGGAGACGCTTGGATGTTATAACCCAGACGTTCTTTATTTTGACAAACCCTATTTTGCTCGATTGATGTGGGCTCGACCCACTCCTATGTTGCAAGTAGTATAGTGGAAACACTAGGCCTAGACTTTGAACTCTCGATGAGATGATGATGTAGTAAGCCCATTAGGCCAAACTATAGTGGTAGACAAGATCTTTGGAATGTACCCCAGAGATTCGTGGAGTGAACTTTCAGCGGACTTAATGGAATTACCCTTCAGAGAGTTTGAACTTATACTCAAAATGGATTGGCTAGTAGAACACCGAGCCGTGTTGGATTGTGCGGCTAAACGTATGGAACTAAGAACCCCGGAGGATGAAGTGGTAGTAATGATCGGAGAAAGGAGGAACTACTTGTCTAACGTAGTTTCGGCACTGAAGGCTGAGAAGATGGTTAAGAAAGGTTGTGAGGCATTCCTAGCCTTCGTAAGTACGATAGGTGGGAAGGAGGAAGGTATTAATGGAGTTAGGACGGTAAGGGACTTCGTGGATGTGTTTTCAGAGGAATTACCGGGAATACCCCCAGACAGGGAGGTGGAATTTGGAATAGATTTGCTACCGGGAACAGCTCCTGTGTCAATCGCTCCATACCGAATGGCACCAAAGGAGTTAGTAGAGCTCAAGGCTCAAATCCAAGAACTGTTGGATCGTGGGTTCATCCGACCTAGTGTGTCTCCGTGGGGAGCACCGGTCTTATTTGTGAAGAAGAAGGACGGAACTATGCGTATGTGCATAGATTACCGTCAGTTGAATAAGCTGACCATTAAGAACAAGTATCCTTTGCCAAGGATCGATGACTTGTTCGATCAGCTGAAGGGAGCCGCAGTGTTTTCAAAGATCGACTTAAGGTCGGGATATCATCAGTTGAAGGTGAAGGAGGCTGACATCCATAAGACCGCTTTTAGGATAAGATATGGCCACTTTGAGTTTGTGGTGATGCCATTTGGGTTGACGAACGCTCCAGCCACGTTCATGGACATGATGAATCGGGTTTTCCAACCCTACTTGGATAGGTTCGTCGTTGTGTTCATCGACGATATTTTGGTGTACTCAAAGTCGGAAGAGGAGCATGATGAACATCTCCGAGTTGTGTTGGAAGTGTTAAGGGAGAAGAAGCTTTATGCCAAATTCAGCAAGTGCAAATTCTGGCTTAAGGAGGTGGCATTCTTAGGACATGTGGTATCCGCAGAAGGAATAAGAGTAGATCCTAGGAAGATCGAAGCAGTGTTGGATTGGAAACCACCTAGGTCTGTGGCTAAAATTTGAAGTTTCTTAGGCTTGGCAGGCTATTACAGAAGGTTTGTGGAAGGATTCTCGTCAATAGCCGCGCCTTTAACCAAGTTACTAAGGAAGGAAGTACCTTGAATGGACGAATAAGCGGCGGAGAGCTTTGAAAAGCTCAAAAGGTGTTGACTAAGCTCCGGTGTTAATTCAAATGAGAGGCGTGAAAGGATTTTGTGGTGTCTTGTGACGCTTCATGACACGGGTTAGGTCGTGTGCTAATGCAAGATGGTAAAGTGGTCGCTTATGCGTCTCGGCAGCTAAGGCCTCATGAGGTTAACTACCCAACCCATGATTTAGAGCTAGCAGCAGTGGTTTTTGCCCTTAAGGTTTGGAGGCACTACCTTTATGGAGAAAGGTCGGTTATCTACACGACCACAAGAGCCTTAAGTATTTATTGACTCGTAGGAGTTAAACTTGAGGCAACGAAGGTGGGTGGAATTGTCAAAGGATTACGATTGTTCGATAGAATATCATCCGCAAGGCGAATGTGGTAGCCGATGCCCCGAGTAGGAAGGTTGTGTCGGATCTACGGGCTTTGTTCGCTCACTTAAGTCTCAGATGATGATGGAAGCTCGCTAAGAGTTACAAGTCAGGCCCACATGGTGAAGGAGGTGAAAGAGGGACGGTTGGTGATAACGACTTAAGTACTAAGTTGCGCAAGTACAAAGAAGGGGATTAAAGGACTATGGTGTCAATGATGAAGGAGTATTGTGCTACAAGGAAAGGTCGTATGCCGAAAGATAAGGAGTTGAGACAAAGGATTCTTAGGGAAGCGCATAGTAGCCCTTATGCTATGCATCCGGAGGCATCAAGTCGTATAGAGATCTAAGGAACAGCTTTTGGTGGTCTAATCAAATGAGAGGTAATCGAATTTGTGGGGAAATGTTTGACGTGTCGACAAGTTAAGTGAACACCAAGTCCCATCGGATTGCTTCAACCAATCAAGTTCCCCAATGGAAGTGGGAAAGAATTACCATGGACTTCGTTAGTGGGCTTCCCCTTACGCCTACTAAGAAGGACTCGGTATGGGTGATTGTGGACCGTTTGACCAAGTCCGCACACTTTATCCCAGTAAGAATGGATTATTCTCTTCAGAAGTTGGCTAAGTTATATGTGGCAGAGATTGTGAGGTTACATGGAGTACCGATGTCGATCATCTCTGATAGAGACCCAAGGTTTACGTCTCGATTTTGGAAGGCACTTCATCAAGCTTTAGGCACTAAGTTAGACTTCACTACGGCTTTTCATCCACAATCGGACGAGCAGTCTGAACAGGTTATACAAGTGTTGGAGGATATGTTGAGAGGCTGTGTAATGGATTTTCGAGGAAGTTGGGAAGATTACTTACCTTTAGCTGAATTCGCCTACAACAATAGCTATCAAGCTAGCATTCGGATGGCACCATACGAAGCATTGTATGGAAGGAAGTGTAGAACACCTACTTGTTGGACCGAGTTAGGAGAACGCCGAGTTTTGGGTCCAGAGTTGGTGGCAGAAACTGAAGAGAAGGTTGAGTTAATTCGGGCACGGTTGAAGGAGGCCTCTAATAGGCAGAAGTCGTACGCAGACCTTAAGCGGAAGGAAATAGAGTTTGAAGTGGGAGACCAAGTATTCCTGAAAGTCTCGCCTTGGAAGAAGGTAATGAGGTTCGATCGAAAAGGAAGCTAAGCCCAAGATTTATAGGGCCTTATCGAGTCTTCAAACGAGTTGGGCGATGGCATACCAATTAGAGTTGCCACGAGTTGCGCAGATGCACGACGATTTCATGTATCCATGCTACGTCACTACCGATCGGATCCATCGCATGTGGTATCTGTTGAAGAAGTGGAGCTAAGGCGGACTTATCCTACGAGGAAGAACCGATTCGGATCTTGGAACGTGATGTGAAAGTACTACGAAGGAAGACAAAGGCCTCTAGTCAAAGTGTTATGGCGTAATCATGGATCGGAAGAGGCTTCGTGGGAGCGAGAAGAGACCATCGACAAAGAATACCCTCAACTATTTTAGTTAGGAAATTTTGGGGACGAAATTTTGTTTAAGGGGGTAGAATCGTAACATCCCGAAAAGGGCCTATGCATTTTCGGTTTAATTGTATGAAATGACAAAGTTTAAGCACTAAGAATAAATTTTTGATATTTTGGAAACACGAAAATGCATGAAAATGGAAACCTGAACATTTTGGAAACCTGAACATTTTGGAAACTTGAACTTGTAAGAAAAATGGCAAGTTACAGAGCCGATCGAAAATTTTAGGAAACTTAGAAATAATGCAGGAATGACAAATTTTAAAGTCCAAAATAGGAAATAAGGGCAAGAGGGCCTTAAAAGAAAAAGTTGGTGAAATTTGACACACAATCGGGCTTGGAAAAGTGGCCTGAAGGTGTCACTTAAGGCTTATGGAAATGGCGCCATGTGTAAGAGGAATGGGCCTGAGTTCGAGTCACTTGGGAAGCAAATAATGAAGGTTTATTTTTGCTTCCATAAGTAAGAGGGTGGACGGCACCTATTTTCTAGAAAGGAGGAGTTTTATTTACATTAAAACTTGATAAATTAAGTGATAAATAAAGGATTTTCTTTTAATAAGATAAATGAGGAGATAAAGGATGGATTAAATACTTTTAATTTAATTAGGTGATAATTAAAGATAATATTATCACTTGTGGGGAGTAGTGGCCAAGTCAAGGACTCTTGGTCTAGCAATTTCAGTTAAAGGAGGAGAATTTAGGCTATTCTCTCATCTTTTCTAAGCCTTGCCAAAATTTTCCTAGCTCTCTCCCTCTCTCTTGAATTTTCTTTAAGCAAAATCCATCCTCTCTTCTTCTATTTTCTTCTCTGCTTCTCTTGTCAAAGCGAATCTTTGTTGATTCTAAGCAAAGGAGCAATCAACTACAACATCAAAAGAGATCTCAATCAATTTCTATTCCTTTTCTTTTACCAAAATCGGTTCATGGTTTTACAATTACCAAATATAAGGATCAAGGATCTAAGGTAAGAACAATTAATTTTGTTCTTCTAAATTCTTTTAATCAAGATCTAAGGAAATAACCTCTTTTATGTCTCTTGGCGAATATCAAAGGAAGAGTTTGGGATTTGATTCAAGGAATTTAAGGTGAGGCACATTCGCCAAAGGCCAAATACTACTTATTAAAGTTAGATCAGATCTAACATATGAAGTTGTAGGGATTTCGACAGGCATATTAAGGAATCCTCTTCAGATTTGGAAATTGTATGGTAAGTGACATTCGGCCAAGGTTTGTTCTTGATATTTGGAATTATTTTCCATTTATTCAAAAGTTAGAAACTGACATAATTACCTGATTTAGTGGCTAGCCGATTTAAGAAAGGAGTACTATCAATTTTCGGCATTTGATTTACAAATCATTCAATTCGGCAACAAGGTAAGTAATACAAATCCTACTTGGATTTGGTTTTTAAGCCAAATAAGTTTGTTAATATATTTTAATGGTTGGCCGAATATAGGAGTTAAAAATCTAGATCGGTAGATCGTTCTTCGGGATTTCAAGGAATCTATTAAGCAAATCAGGTGTGTACGCACACTAACTTTGGATATATCATATGGCAATTATTTTTATTATATGATTATACGTAAGAATATGAATATGGCTAAGTACCCTAATGTGGTACAAAAAGTACTCAGGTACGTTTCCTACTTCTGATAGGATTATGAAATATGTTATTTTATAACATGTGAATATATGTATATGAATATGAAATTAAGTATGTTATGCATGATATAAAATTTATGGGGCATTCGGGATCTATGTGAAAGGGGAAGAAGGTGTTGACTTCGGTCTCACCAACGGAATATGGTGACTACGGTCACAACATTTTGAATATGGTAACTCCGGTTACATTATCTGAATTTGGTAACTTCGGTTACATTATTTGAATATGGTGTCTAATGACACAAATTATATGGGCGATGAGCACGTCGACTGCAGCGACTGCCTTCGATGGTGTGTAGCGGATAAAGGGTTGACTTAGTAGTCCCCACGGTGTGGTGGCGCATGCATGTGGTGTGTAGCGGATGGACAAATAGGCTTGGGTTTGGGTTGCATCATAATTTATTTTATATGAATATGAATTTGATTTATGAACATGTATGCCTGATTTGTTGAATGTTAGTCTTGTGTGCACATTGAGTCTGTTGACTCACCCGCTAGGGAAATATTTTCGGTGATGAACAAGGATTTTATCGACGGTAAACCTCAAGGTGGCCATGTTTCACTTGAAGATTTTATTCGATTTGGACTTTGTTATTATTTGTTTTGGGTTTTACTTGATGTAATAAGGCCATAAGGCCCAAGAGATTTTTCTTATTCGCTTTACTTTAAACTATTATGTTACTTAACTACTTATGACTAAAGTTAAAGCGATTTAATTTTTATAAACCCTAAAATTTATTTTGTCACCTTAATAAAAATTGGATTTACAAGATTAATTAAATGGGTTTCCAATCTAAGCCCAATCCACAACAACATTTTTTTTCTAAATATTCTACAAATTTTCTCTAAGTAACGAAGATCTTTGAAATCGATTTACTTTAGGAACATACCGATCCGGTTCGGGCTCGTGGTCGGGTGTGGGGTGTTTCAATTATTCACTCATTATTTATTAAATTATAAGGGTGTGGGGTGTTTCAAAGAAGGCGTTCTATCAAGTCCTCTCTATTTTAAAATAATCTAAATCACAATTTATAAACAATTTAATATATTATTAAAATCTATAAATGAACATAATTTATAAGCTTAAATTTCAAATTTAATAATGTTTCAAACTAATATGAAATACTTTTGAAAATACAAAAAATAAATATAAAAAATTTAAAATTAAATTTTTAAAATAGTTTTGAAACAGAATATTTTAAACACACAATAAAAATATAGTTGAAGTTTTAAAACATAATAATAATGTTTTAAATAATTAATCACATACCATCATAAAATTTATTAAAATATAAAATAATTTAATATATTTTAAGTTATACATAAATAATGCATGGGTAAAAAATAGTTTCTCATTTTATTAGTCTATTTATGAATTTTAAAACATTGAAAACGAATAAAATATTTTTTGTAAACAAATAAAATAACTAAATAAAAAAATTCGATAAATTAAAAAACCGTTTTACTATGATATTTAAAAAAAAAAGAAATTCACATTTTAGGATAATTCACCCTTTCCTAAATGGACCGCTTATAAGGGATTTTACAAGGGCTTTTGGAAGTTGAAGCTATGTCAGTAGTTGAAGGTGTTTCTTTTTGGGTTAAAAGTGGTTGTAAAAGTTCGATTTTAGTTAATGAATTTAGTGGCTATTATTTGAATCACTATTTAAATTTTAAAATTCGAAAAGTATAAAGATAAAAATTAATTAAGTTAAAAAAATGGACTAAATACACATCTTACACATAATATGAGGCTAATAGCAAATCTAATGAATTTAATTGCTATATATAGGCTAGGATTGAAATTTCAAACTTTGAAAAGTAAATATACTGAGATTGACCAATATAGAGTATAAAGACTAAATCCTTAACTTTCACATAATATAATGACTAATAGTAGATTTTGACCTAACGGACTTAACTGCTACCATTTGGGTCAATATTGAAATTTCATGTAACGCCCCAAAATTTCTAATTTCGTTATTGTGAAAATATGACATAAATTTCTGTCAACTTTAGTGGTTATGTATTCTGGGAGTCTTTGGTAGGTCCCAAGATCAAGCATTCGCTTGGGAAAATTTTGGTATTTTGAATGAATTAGGCCTTACTCTTGTTCAGTAGGCTTTTATTTGATTGTTGATAAAAATATATTAGAATGAGTCTGCTGGTCTGGTGGTTAAGCAGAGTGTTAATGTGTAGGAGGTCCTGTGTTCGAGTTCTAAAGCTAGCAGGAGAACTAATTTTTGTTTGAGACGTGTGGCGTGGTGGAGTTCAAATTAAACTGGACTACTGAGTAGTTGTGTTTTAGTGGGTTAATAGGGAGTATTTTTAGGAGACAATTGGGGAGAAGTTATCAAAATAAGATTTTCTTCTTATCAGTTTTCTATTTTCTTTTTTCCCAACAAATTTTCTGACGTTAGACTTTTGTTTCTCTGCCGTTTCTTCTCCCTTCTTGTTCACTTTTGGTTTTTGTTCCCTTTTGGCCGAATCTTGTTTCTTCTCTTTCCCCTCTCTTTTCGTTTCTGTATTTTTTGCTAGTCATCTCTTTGGGTGCAACTTTTGACTTCATCTGTTTCGGTAAGTGGAATTTTTCCCTTAGTTATTGTATTTCAAGTAGGCAATTAACAAAGGGTTCGTTTTACTCTCATTTAGGTGTTGTTCAAAGGTTTTAAACAGATATTCCAGTGTGTGGAGACGACTGGTTATCTGATTCGTCGCGGTGAGTTTTTGAATAGTCATTGGTTTAGTTTCTTGAGTTTTATCTTAGGGATATTTGGTTTGATTGACGAATCAAGTGATTAATTAAGTGATATAATGGTCAAATATAGGTTTTTGAAGGCTCGGGTTACTTTGCACAGCGAATCGATACCAGGTGTGTACCCGAAACGCAGAAAAAGGGATTCGGTGAAAAGTCGAATTGCTTGCTGTCGAGAAATAAGAGAAATAAGAGAAAATAATGTGAAAAATTGTAGAGAAAGGAAATAAGAGTGTTATAAACTTGGAAATCAACATTTTGCACTAAAATAGTTTTGGACAGCAGCAGTAGTCTAACTTTGAAAAATCATCAAAAATAGTGGGAATTGAGTTAGAGGTTAAATGAAATATGAAATTAAATTTTATTGAGTCTAATTTTTTATGGAAGAAACAGTGTAAGCAATGGAATTGTAAACCATGAGATATAATAAATTTTGTGAGACAAGGTTAGAATGATTTCGGATTCCCCTGTTCTGACTTAGGAAAATCATCAAAAATTGTAAAAAAAATAATTAAGGCCTTAAATTTATATTTTTAAATCCTTAATGAGTACAGAAACATCATCTAATTTCTGTACTAAGAGATATATAATTTTTAGTAAGGAAAGGATGAAGCTGTGAAACAACAGAATAGGGATAACTTTAAAGATTTTACTGTACTTATTTGATCAACTATAAATTTTGAAAATTTTATGGTAGAAAGGTATTTGAGTCTAGTTTAAAAAACATCAAGATATAAATAATTTAGTGATAATGGCTCAAGTAGACAGCTTTGAATGAACATATAAGTAAATAGTGAAAACATATATGAGTATTGAGCTAGTGTGGGTTACTTTAAAAATGGATCACACGGCCAAGGCCAATTTGGGCCGAGTGGGCCAGACGGGCATATGGGCCCACATGGGCAGATCACATGGGCATGTGGGCCCATTTTTACCGAAATGTTTTTAAGGTTGCACGGGTCGCCCAAGTTGATCGTGAACTCTTGTAGGGTCGTAAGTTTATACTTAGACCCCTAAACATGTGAAATTGCCTGAATGATATCTGTACTGAGCATGTTAATATCTGAAATGAATATATGTACTGAAATTACATAATAGCATATCATCTATTGTATGTTGCGTTGCATTGCATTGGGTTGGGGGTTGTTATACGAAGAAGTGTACTAAAAGGCTTTAAGCCTAATTTATTGGCAGCTCAGCTACAAACTACTATTTTGTGCCGCATTCGATACTACTTGGAGTGTAGGGATGGGTGGGTTGATTATATCCCCACATGGAGTGTAAGGTTGGACGGAGATGGTGTGTAAAGGCTGGTTGGGTAGCATTTTGCTACTGCATAACTGTTACTGCAACTGATACTGTGATGGGCTAAGGCCCTAATGCATTTTTGACACTGTACTGAGATGGGCTAAAGCCCAAACTGTCACTGATACTGAAAAGGGCTTAGGCCCAAGATTGTTCAACTGTGCACTGTGAATACTAATTGTTTGTTTGTTTCTGCGGGAATACACACTGAGTTTACGTAAACTCACCCTTTTTGTTTAATGTGCACAGGTAATCTCCAGACTTAGACGGATGGTGCGACGGAGGATTCAGCGGTGACCACAATATTTTGGACTTCATGGTTTCCAATTTACAAGTTATGATTTGTTTCTTATTGATTATTTGGGTTGTAATTTAAGGACCTCTGGGACTTTGGTTTTAAATTTGAGTTTTATTTATTTATTTTACTTTATGGATTTATACCTGCTGGTCGTAGGAAATTCGGTTTTCAAAAAAAAGTTAAACTATTTTCTAAACGCATAATCACCTAGATTGATTTATTAAAGCTTTCGCAACGAGGGATGTTTCAAAACAAATGTTTTAAATGAATAAAGATGATTTCCTAAGTTCTAGCAAATGTTTACTAAATATAATAACATGGAATGTTTTCATCGTAACAACGAGGTTTCAAAAACACTATCGTGTACATTACCATATACGGCACGTCTAAGCTGAGTTTGAGGTGTTACATTTCAAAATTCGAAAAATACATAAACTAAAATAGACCAAATAAGAGTATAAAGACTAATTCTACTACGTATGCATAGTACATGAACTAATAAAAATTTTGACCTAACAAATTAAACTATAAACGTTTGAGTCATAATTGAAATTTTAAAATTAAAAAAAAATACATGGATTAATTGACCAAATTAGAGTATAAGGACTAAATTCGCAACTTACACATAGGACACAGACATGGTCTATTAACAGAATTTGACAAAAATTATAAATTCTTTTTTTATATAATGTCTACTTCTATCCAGCTTCCTGATAAACCGTAAAAGTAACACATTTTAACCCCATATTTAGTATGCTTTTGGATGATTTAGCCCTCAATTTATGTAAAAAGATGCTCTTAATCCTTTCTTTTCATGTCTTATACTTAGGAGAATACCTAAGGATAAAAAGAACGTAAAACAGGCTTAATACGGACCAAATTGGGCCAACCCAAGAAGTCGGCACGGCCTGGACTTCATGCCACATGGCCGTGCCCCAATATTTGGATTGCACACGGTCACACCCTGATTTACATGACCGTGCCTCGTCGACAAAAAGCCCAACACGGCCTGACCCCGATGTACACGGTCGTGCCCCAATTGGCAGACCCGAAGCATGGCCTCTACCCATATATTACACGGGCGTGTCATAGCCGTGCCTAAATCAACAGAATGGAGACACGGGCTGGACCACGACTTACACGGACGTGCCTTAGCCGTGCCCCTGCCGCGGGAAAGAGTAATTTCACTCGGAATAGGATGCTTGGAGCCCAAGAAACGTAATCCTAAGTCTACTCAAACACCTAGGACGAATTATACCTAAATTACGAGTACTTAGGAGCCAAGGAAAGCATCCCAAAGGTCTATATAAACAATCCACAGTAGCAATTCAAGGGCGTCAGGTTTTAGTAGAGTTTTTTGCCAGAGCTTTACTCGTTTAGGGAATTACTCGAAGAGAGCCAGTTGATCCATCTCGAAGAGTCAGAATTCTACTCAAGACGGAGGATCTCTCCTTCAATTCCTTCAGGGGGTTTTAAGGATTTCCTATGTTTTGTTTTATCTTTTCTCTTGAGATGTTTTCTTGTTTAATTATGAACTAAACCCTCGAGATACAGAAGGGATGAAAGCTATGATGGATTTTGTTATTTAATTCTTTCGGTTTATATGATAAATACTTAGTTTGTTCTTAATTATGTTGCTTAAATTTATCTGATGTGCTTAGGTGGAGGAGGAATATACCCTGCCTAAGAGTATATCTAGCATAATTAAGCGGAGTTGATCGGGCGCCTAGAGATAGGGTTACAAGATTTTGCCGAATTAGGGTGAAACCTAATATAGGAGTCCATTGATCGATTTACTGCTTCCTTAGGGGGTTATTATAAGAGAACGAGAGTTCCACTAGTTAACTTAAGGTTAGGCATTATTCGCTTCGAGAGAAGGTTTAATATAGGTTAGGTAGTCTCACGGATCAAGCTAAGTAAAGAAGTCATATGAATTGAAAAGGTAGATAATAAGTGAAGTCATATGTGGATTCTTCCCGAAGGTATCATCTTTATCAATTGAGTTTTCTTCAACGTCTTTTCCCAAAGTTTTTTTCTTTTGTTTTTGCATTCAGGTTTAAATATTTCATTTGTTTTAGTTTAATAAACCAATCACTCTATATTTTAGGCTAAATAATAGAAAGAAAGTGAGTAGTAGTACTTTTAGGTTCATTGGGTTCGATAAGATATTCTTGCTGAGCTATACTCTTTGCTCGATAGGTGCACTTGCCTATATTGTTGTCGCATGATCGGTCTACGAGTTCGATCACTCTTTTATAAATATTAAAACTAGACTATTTTGCAAATGATCAAGTTTTTGGCGCTGTTCTTGAAAATTCTAAAATATTACTAAAGCTCTATTTTTATTACTTTAGCCATTATTTCTAATTTTATTAAATTTCTAGTTTTACTAATTCTCTTTCTTTATTAAACTTTCAAGGTACCTCTAGTTTATGACTAGAAGAAACCCTAGAGGACCATTAGAGTACGACAGTGATATTGAAGCTACCGCTCGCAGAAATCGCAGAGAAACTAGACAAGCTCTAGACTACCAAAGAGAAGAACAACAAAACAGATCCAATCCTACTAAAGGGATGGCCGAAAATAATCCGCCTGATGCACAAGATCGAATGCTCCATCCCATGAGTTTGGAGGGGGTTATTGTCTTTGATTTCCTTAACCATCCCATGAGAAATTGGGGTGGTTCCTCCATCTTGGATTATAAGTTTTATTATAAGGGTTATTTTGAGATCTAAAATTGTTACCCGTATAGTTTATTTGTTCGCTTTCCATGCCCGAATTGTAGGGTGGGTACTCAGGATTCGCCATGCCCTCTAGATTTGACTCACATTGCATAACTAGATGTACCTGCAAAGAACCACATAAACCATCAACCTTTTTATTTAACATCTCTACCTGGTTTGATACTATGGTAACTGCGTCGAGGTTAAAAACTCTGGCTGCTTTAGTTGGCCTTGTCCTCGTAACTTGCCACTGATAGTTGTTCAGTGACATCTCTTCTATAAACTCATAGGCCGCTTCAGGAGTTTCGTTATTCAGGGTTCCGCTGGTGGCTGAATCAATCAATTGCCTAGTTAAGGGGTTCACACCGCTATAGAAAGTTTAGACCTGTAGCCACAAGGATAGACCATGGTGTGGGCACCTTCTCAATAAATCTTTGTATCTCTCCCATGCATCGTATAGTGTTTCTAAATCTATCTGCACAAAAGAAGAGATATCATTCCTTAATTTGACCGTTTTGATCGATGAAAAATATTTTTATAAAATTTTTTTAGTCATTTGATCCCATGTAGTGATTGATCCTCATGGAAGAGAATTCAACCACTGTTTAACTTTATTCCTTAAAGAGAAGGGAAATAACTGAAGACGGATGGCATCATCAGAAACGCTATTAATTTTGAAAGTGTCGCAAAATTCTAGGAAATTTGCCAAGTGATTATTTAGATCTTCATCCTGCAAGCCATCAAACTGAACAAATTGCTGTATCATTTGAATAGTATTAGGTTTTAGTTCAAAATTATTAGCAGCTATGGCAGGCCTAACAATACTTGACACAATTTTTGTTAAATTAGGTTTAGCATAATCATACATAGTTCGAGGAGCATGGTGTTCAGCCACTTCCTGAGGTAGCGGATTATTCTCAGTCATCTCTTCGTTCGTATTAATTTCGTCTTCTTTCTCTTCTTGTATGTATTGTAGGCTTTTACTTATTTCTCTTCGGTTTCTACGAACTGTGCTTTCGATTTCACTGTCGTAAAATAGTGGTCCTGTCGGGTTCCTTCTAGTCATAAACTAAAGGTACCTACTAGGAAAAGAAAAAGAAAATTTAGAAAAGTAAAAATAAAATTTAATTTACAAAATAAAATAAAATAGACTATGGCTAAAGTAATAAAAATTGAGCTTTCTTAATATTTCAGTTCCTCGGCAACGGCGCCAAAAACTTGATCGTGTGTCAGAGTCTTAAAAATTTACAAAAAGAAGGATCGAACCTGAAAACTAACTAAGACAACGATGGAGGCAAGCGTACCTATCGAACAGTAGTATAGTTTAATGGCAAGACCGGATTGTCGAACCCAAAGGAACCAAAATTACTAATACTAACTTTCTTTCTATTATTTAGCCTAAGAATTAAGGGATTTGTTTATCTAATCTAAAATTAAGTAACTACTAAGCTAACTATGTGAAGACAAAGAGATTGAATTGGGGAAATACTTGTGGGAAAAACCAATTGATTAAGACAATACCCGAGGAAGAATCCACCTAGACTTCACTTGTTATCTAACTCGAACTAGGCGATTTATTCACTTAACTTGATCCGTAGGATTCCACTAATTTATATTAATACCTCTTTCGAGGCTACTAACGTCTAACCTAGGTTGATTAATTGAAATTTCTTTCTAATTAAAACCCTTAGAATTACATTAACTCGATCTATAGACTCTCATATTAGGTTTGACCTTAATCCGACAGATTTACGTCATCCTATTTCTAGGGTTGTGTTTAACTCCGCTTAACTATGCTAGATCTACTCTTAGGCAGAGACTTTTGCTCCACCACCTAAGCACATCAAGATTTGAATCAATATCCCAAAATACCAAAACAAGAATTAAGAACACATAATTAAGAACAAATCAAGTATTTATCATACATTTCGGATAACAATAACAAGATTCATCTTAGGTTTCATCCCCTCGGTATCTGAGGGTTTAGTTCATAATTATAAAAGAAAACATCTCAGAAGAAAATATAAAACAAAACATAAGAAAACCCTAAAACCCCCTGAGGGAATTGAAGAAGAGATTCGCCGTCTTGAGTATGATTTCGGCTCCTTGAGATGAATTAACTGGTTTTCTTCGAGTGAATCCCACAATTCTAGCCCTCTGGCTTGGCTCCTTAGCCTAGCTGAACACCCTGCTAAACGCTGCCTTAAAAGTTGGCCTCTAGGGTCTTTATATAGGCTTTTAAAATGTATTTCTTTGCCTCTAAATACCCTATTCCGAATATAACTCTTCTTTTCTGCGGTAAGGACATGCCCATGTGCCACGCCCGTATAAGTCGAGGCCAGGCCGTGGTCTATCCTGTAAAAGAGGCACGACCGTGTATTTCGAGAGCCAAGCCGTGTATTTCAGGGGCTAGGCCGTGTGCAATTTGTACTTGGCCCATTTTCTCCGTTTTTAGCCCGTTCAGGTTTGTTAATGAGGCACGACCGTGTGGTCTTGGTCCCAGGCCGTGCTGATTTCATAATTCGGCCTATTCTCTCCATTTTCGGCCCGCTTCTCGTTCTTTTCATCTTTCGGTGCTCTCTTGAGTATAAAAAATGAAAACAAAAGATTAGGAGCACCTATTTCCATAATTAAAGGGATAAATCATCAAAAAATATGCTAAATGTGGGATTAAAATATGTTCATATTACGGTTTATCATTGTGATTAGCAAAGATATATTTGATGAAACTACTATTATACCTAACTTATCTCTTAAAGGCTCTTTCAATAAAGAAAATCAAAAGCAGGTGGAGCATTAGATTAATACAAAGTCGACTTCTCAAGCTAGTACAAAAATTGAGAATAGAGTTGCTTTTTCACCAAAATACTCTATCGCCAAAAATAAAACTAGAAGAGAAATTAAACCTCCAAAGAAGTATGCCGAGGCTGATCTAGTTGCTTATGCTTTAAATGTGGATGAAGATATAGATGCAAACCAAGAGCCATCTAATTATTCTGAGGTAGTTAGCTGTAAAGACTCAGAAAAATGGATGTTCGCTATGCAAGAGGAGATGGAATCACTCCATAAAAGTAGAACATGGGATCTTGTGAAACTTCTTAAAGGTAAAAAGGCTGTTCGCTGTAAATGGATGTTTAAAAAGAAAGAAGGGACTCCAGAAGTTAAAGAACCTAGATATAAAGCAAGGCTTGTTGTAAAATGTTATAGTCAAATTCCAGGAGTGGACTTCATAGATGTGTTCTCACCAGTTGTGAAGCATAGTTCGATTCGAGCTTTACTTGGTATTGTGGCCATGCATGATTTGAAGCTTGAGCAGTTAGATGTAAAGACTGCATTTTTGCATGAAGAACTTGAGGAAGATATTTACATGCAACAACCAGAGGGTTTTACAGTTTCAAAAAAAGAAAACTATGTTTGCTTGATGAAAAAGTCCCTTTACGGTTTGAAACATGCATCAAGACAGTGGTATAAGAGGTTTGATTCCTTTATGACTTCTCATGATTTTAAAATAAGTAGTTTTGACAACTGTGTTTACTTTAAGAAAAACAGTGATAGTTCTTTTGTGTATCTACTTGTTTATGTTGATGACATGTTGATAGCAACAAAAAATAAAGGAGAGATAAAAAAGGTCAAAGCCCAACTAAGTAAAGAATTTGAGATGAAAGATTTGAGACCAGTAAAGAAGATACTTGGTATGGAGATTCTCAGAGCTAGAAAAGTAAGTAAACTGTACCTAATTCAGAAGGGGTATATTGAGAAAGTTTTTTGCAGGTTCAATATGCAGAGTGCTAAGCCTGTTTGTACTCTTTTAGCAACCCATTTCAGACTTTCATCGGCTTTGTCTCCACAATCAGATGATGAGATTGAGTATATGTCACGTTCCATACTCTAGTGCAGTGGGATCTCTCATGTATGCCATGATTTGTTCACGTCCAGATTTATCATATGCAGTCAGTGCATTTAGCAAATGCATGGTTAATCCCGGTAAAGAACATTAGAAAGCAATTCAATGAATTTTAAGATACTTACGAGGTACTACTGATGTTTTCTTACAGTTTGGAAGAACTAGAGATGGAATCATTGGGTATGTTGATCTTGATTTTCTTTGGAGACCTTTATAGAAGAAGATCTCTCTTTGGTTATGTCTTTACAATCGGAGGTTGTGCAATCGGTTGAAAGCTACTTTGCAAACTACGATCGCTTTGTCCACCAACGGTGAGTACATGTCGATTCTTGAGGCTTGTAAAGAAGCTATTTGGTTGAAGGACTCTTTAGTGAGCTCAATGAAGACCTTCAAATCAGCACATTATTTTGTGGCAGTCAGAGTGCCATCTTCCTTACAAAAGATCAAATGTTTCATGAGAGAACAAAACACATTGATGTTCGGTATTATTTTGTTCGTGATATTATTGCTCGTGGTGATATTGTTGTGAGCAAAATTAGTACTCATGAAAATCTTGCAGATATGATGACTAAGTCACTTCCTATAACCAAGTTTGAGCATTGCTTAGACTTGGTTGGTGTTCATTGTTGAAGTTAAACCCTTAAAAAGTTCTATAGAAGAGGTGGAGAACTTGTTCGTTGAGAGTTCGCGATGAAGAACTTGTTTATTGAGAATTCGTGTCAAGGTGGAGATTGTTAGAATTAAGTGACCCGAATCCTTATTTAAATAAAATACAATGATAAAATAAAATAAAAGAAGAATCCCTATAGAACTTAAAGCATTCTGAATCAGTTAATTAAAGCATCTTAAAGAGAAGAGTTAATTGATCCAATAATTTCAAAGGTCTTTGAGCCTTAATTCAGCTCTTTGTTAGCACTTTATTAAGTGACCATTCGACTAGCTTATGCTAGCTTTATAAATATGTGTAAACAAGCATTTTAGGCGGACTTTTAACTTTTGAACTTTGATAAAATTTATGAACTTTGAGTTCTTGAGTAAGTTTATCTCCTCTCTATTTTTCGTACAAGTTTCTTAGACTTATCAAGCTTGCTTGTAGCGTCTATCACTTCTTCATCCATCTCCTTATACCATCGGTTCTTACTTTGTAAAGTAATGGGTCGAGGTCCATCTTCAAATTCCATCATCCACCTTAAACCAAATAGAAACTGGGGTGACACCTTTATATAGTGTTGAATCGTTTCTCGTGTTTAAGTTTACTTTCCCATTTCTATTTTTTATCCTACATTCTTTAACTACCTTTACTATCTCCTACTAAATCGAACCATTTCAAAACCCATCTTCTTTGTTTCCTCTTAACCGAATCTATCCATTTCCTTCTCTAACTTATTTTCCTCATAATCCAACCTTCATTCCTAACTTAAGTCATTTGCAATAGAAATATCTTCAAAAGCTTCCGCAAACTCAACCTCAATCCGACTATTTTCTCCAAAGACTTAACTACTCCTCGTAGACGATTGGGCATCTCACATATGACTCGACTCACCCCGAGGCGAATCGTATCATTTGGTATCAGAGCCATAGAAACGAGGAGCGCCGATGTCCGAAAGTAGGTTATTAAAGAAATAAAAAAATCGAAAAAAATTCAAATTGTATTCAAAGTGATCTTATTGTATTATTTTGTGCATTTTGAAGTTAAAAAAAAGAAAGAAAATACGAATATAAAAAAAAGTGTGAAGTTTTCTTTTGAAAGTTTTGCAAGGTACTTGTGATATTCACTCTTCTTCTCTGTTCTAGATCCCAAAAACCATCATTCACTTCTCATCATTCTACCCAATGCCACACATACCCCCATTTGCCTTTTTTTTTTTGTTTTGTTTACCCGATACCCAAACATTGTCCCTTGTTAACCATTTTTGTAGCCGTCCCTCAAGCCGCGTCAAGTCTATTCGAAATGAAATACGAATTTGTGAGGGAAAGACGAGCAGTAAAAGGCATGAGTGCTTACATTAGAAAAAAAGCCATGTTCAAGTGAAACACGAGTGAGTGATTTTTCTTTGTGAGTGACTTGTGAGAATTTTGTGGTGAGAAACTTATCTTTCTATTTTAATTTTTAACACTTCTTCTTTTCAGTAAATAAACATGTCTCAAGACGAATTTTCAGCCGATGACTTCCAATACTTGGTGAAAAAAATGGATGAATGCTCGAAAGAAAGCTAAGTCTAATACAAAATCGTTTGGACCGAGTGGAGGAAAAGGGTCGACGGAAGCAAAACACACCACGTCGAGAAATAGAGTCGCGTCCATCTCGAAAACCCATTTTCGATGACTATTGAAGAAGAGATCATTATCGAGAATCCTACTCAACAAGGCCTCCGAAACAATGAGAAGAAAGTTTCGAGTTTGAGATTTTTTAAGGCAACGAACGAGAAAATACGAGTCAATCGTCGTATGCTTCAAAGGCGTCACACACGAAGGATCGTTCCCGAAGAAATGGTCAAGAAGCCTACGAGAATACTCTCTTTCTTCGAGCCAAATACTTATCTTTTCGATTCTTTTGTATTATCTTCGTATTGTAATCAAATCAAAAAAGAACACGAAAGAAAAGAAAAAGAAAGTGAAAAGAAAAAGGAGAAAAAGAAAAGAAAATTGAAAAAGAAAAAGAAAAGAAGAAGAAAAAGAAAAAGAAGTTGAAAAAGAGATAGAATTTGAGAAAGAAAATAAAATCGAAAAAGAGCGAGAGAAAAAAAAAGAAATCGAGACAAAAAAAGAAACAAAAGAACAAGAAGAGCGAGAAAAAATGAGTGTTGATTCAACTAACCCATTTGAAGTTTGTTCTTGTTCTACTTCTTCTTTTCAGGGTTCCGAGAAGCTGAGCGACGATAATTTTCAACTACAATACCTTCCGAAAGAACGATGTTTCTGTATGATCAGCCAAGGTAAAGTTGAAAATGAACAACACGAGCCTGAAGTTAAGCGAGGTAAGGAAATTCTAAACGAGTCACGACAATCTGATTTGAAATTTGTCAATGAAATTTTTGGAGACTTAGTTTTTAAAAGCTTTCCTTATTCTCCTCCAATCAATTTTTACTCTTTGAATGTGGTTGATATCTTTCGTTCTGTTCGACAAAACCATTTAATTTTGCAAAATGTCGAGTTTTCACGAAAGGCAAATAAATTGTTCGGATTAAGTAATTTAGTGAATCAAATTTTACCTCTTGAAAAATCTTTGAATTTGTGCAAGTTTGTTGTGATGAGTGCAAAGAGTTGTGATTATATGATGCGTTGTATGCAAAAGTCTTTTTGGTTTAACATGTTTAATTTGACGAAACCTTTGCTACATGTCGACATAAACAATCAAAACCAAGTTTTAAATCGAATTTGTTTTGACTCATTTTGTGGAAAAATCACGCAACATCGACAATATGTGAACAATTTTTATCTTTTTGATTTGGTTTTTGCATAGGGTAACAAAATTTGTCAAATTTGTTTTTGATGTAAATTTATTCCTTAAGCAATTCATGTGGTTGTGCTTAAAGTTCAAGTATCATTTGGAAAAGGTTGATTCGAATGCAAAGCCTCGACTACACTACAATCCCAAGGAGAAAATGTTTATTTTATTTAAGCAAGGTAAACTTGATCCTTATTTTCCTGCTCAAAAAGGTAAGTCACTTGAAGACTTTGAAACGTTTTCGTTCTCCTCAGATGGTGTTAAGAATTGTGTTACTGATTTAGCTGTTGTAAAACATTTAGATCGTGATTTGCTCCTATTTCGTTTATTGATGATTTATCTGTTTTGGTCATTGATAAAAAGATAGTTGTTTTCGATAATTGTCATGATGCATTTGTTGGTGAGTCCATATATCGTATAATGCAAGGTATTATTGTGCAAATTCGTGAGCCATGTGAACCATTTTAAATATCTGCTTGTGACGATTATGTCTACCATTTGATTCGTTACTTGTATGATAATAATGACTTGAGGAGTCCATCTAAATCGTATGCATGCCTTGAAGCCTTTTCAATTTTGTTTCAAGCATTTGACAAGGCATTATTTCTTTTGTATGATAAGTTGATCTTGTCCTTCCACATGCGTCATACTTGTGTTGCTATGTTTATGCGTGGATTGCAAATTCGTTTGAAGCAATATTTGTTAATCCCCAGCTATTTTTTTCAGGTGTCTCGATTATCATCCGCCCGTTCGACTGAGGAAAGTCAAGTAAAAGAACTATGTCCTCAAGAACCAACGGCTCGATTCGAGGATGAATCACCTTCAAGAGGGGGTATGATGCGATCTTGGTTGCATCGTGGTTCCACTCCATCCGACGCCATCGAGAGTGACCTAAACTTGAGGGGCCCAAGTGCAAGATAAAACATCTCATAGGCCTGATTGATTGTTGGGCCAATGATTTTAAAGACTTTTAATTTAATTAAGTTTAATTTAAATTAATAAGTTTGCATATTTTAATTTTAACTTGCACTTTGTGTGTTTTGCATTTAATAAAGTAATGCATTATGTAACTTTCATGTTAGTTTAGTATGCATCATAAATAATGACTTGCATTATGAAATTCCCATGTTAGTTTAAGTCTTCATTATTAAATTAAGTTTTGCATTAAATAACTCATTTGTTCATTTAGTTTGCATTTCAAACCATGCATTTAAGCATCTTAGTTTAATAAATAAGTTGCTAGTTATAAATTCAACTTATCTTAGTTTAATTAATTTCTTTAAATGAATTTAATTTAATAGTTGCTTCTTTAATTAACCTAGTTACTGGGATAATTCATTGATGCATGAGTTAAAGTTCAATTAATAATGCTTTTCTTAATTAAGCTAGTTGTTGAAATAAATGATGCATAAGTGTTGGTTCATTTATTTAAGTTAGTTGTTATTTTGTTTTAGTTTTAATCATTGAATAAATGTGTTTAATAAGACGATTACTTGTGTTAATTGCAGGTGATTTTTCAGCTTACAACCATTAAATTTAAAGGCTGTTACACATTCAATAAAGTGGCTTTTCAAGTGATTTCGATTACAAAAGAGGGGGCTGTTTCAAAAAGAGGCTTTAAACATCAATCAAAAGAGTTTAAAGGAGCATTACACTTTCCTTAAATTTAGTAGCAACCTTCCACTTCTCCAAACGTTTTTGCTACTTTCATGGTCAATTAATGCTTTAAAAACTTCATTAAGTTGTTGGAGTCTATTCAACTAGTCAAAGGAAAAACCAAGAGACATTTTCAAAGCATTCAAGGGCATTGAATCAATTAATTAAACCATCTTAAAGAGAGGAGTTAATTGATCCAATAATTTCAAAGGTCTTTGAGCCTTAATTTAGCTCTTTATTAGCACTTTATTGAGTGACCATTCGACTAGCTTATGCCAGCTTTATAAATATGTGTAAACAAGCCTTTTATGCGGACTTTTAACTTTTGAACTTTGATAAAATTTATGAACTTTGAGTTCTTGAGTGAGTTTATCTCATTTCTATTTTTCGTACAAATTTCTTAGACTTATCAAGCTTGTTTGTGGCGTCTATCACTTGTTCATCCATCTCTTTATACCATCGGTTCTTACTTTGTTAAGTAACGGGTCGAGGTCCATCTTCAAATTCCATCATCCACCTTAAACCAAATAGAAACTGGGGTGACACCTTCATAAAGTGTTGGACCATTTCTCGTGTTTAAGTTCACTTTCTCATTTTCATTTTATTATCCTACATTCTTTAACTACCTTTACTATCTCCTACTAAATCGAACCATTTCAAAACTCATCTTCTTTGTTTCCTCTTAACAAACCTATCTATTTCCTTCTCCAACTTATTTTCCTCATTATCCAACCTCCATTCCTAACTTAAGTCATTTCCAATAGAAATATCTTCAAAAGCTTTCGCAAACTCAACCTCAATCCGACTATTTTCTTCGAAGACTTAACTACTCCTCGTAGACGATCGGGCATCTCAAATACAACTCGACTCACATCGAGGCGGATCGTATCACTATTGTTATAATGAAATGCTATAATATTTTGTAACAAATATATTTATATTGTGCTTATTTTATTAAAAATAACTTTTAAAAAATTACTTCAAGAAAATTTATCAAACAACAAATATTTTACTTAAAATCGTTCATTCACCAAAAAAATTCATTTAAAAAAAATATCAATTCATTTTCTAAAACCATTAATTCAACAAATATCTACACCAATAATTTAAAAATGGCGCTAAGAGTGGAAATTACTGAAATGGGTTGGAAATTATCGTTGCGAGCACAATCTCGAAGAGTTTTAGCAATGAATAGTGTCTAGATATATGAGGAAGGTAAAAGAAAACTGGGTGGAAACCGTGAGGATAGTAGAGTTCCAGGAAACAATCAGGAAGTAAGAAAAAAATCAGGGTGTGGGAAAGCTATTAATCCAGTTTTGGGATTTAATTTGGAAGGGAGATCGTCTTTTTCAAGACAATAGGGGAAAAATTCATTGGCAGATCAAGTTCAAATAGATATGGATCATGATATGGAATATGGTGTTTTAATCGGAGAGGAGGGGAAAAAGAGAGTTAGGGGGGAGATTAAAGAATTAACAGCCAGGGAAGATATCAACACTTTGACGATAAGGAATAAGAGAAGGTTGGAAATTAACCATTTATCATCAGTGACTTCCAAGAGGCAAGCCGATAGGGTCCAATGAAAATTTTAAGTTGAAATGTCCATGGTTTGGGAGCCCACGAACAGTTCAAGACTTTGGCATTCGCTGAAAGTCTATAATCCCCAGATGGTCTTCTTTATAGAGACAAAGCTTTGTAGAAGTCAGATGGAAAGAGTTCACTAAAGTTGTGGTTATGCGAATGGTATTGAAGTTAGTTCGGATAGTACTAGAGGAGGGTTGTGTTTGGCATGGAAAAATAATGTTAGTATCACACTTTGAAAATTTTTTAAAAGGCATATTGATGTGATAATTAAAGATAATGAAGTAAGGAATAAATGGAGATACACAGGTTTTTATGGAATCCCTTATGCACAAGATAGAGATGGCTCATGGGCTATTTTGAAAAATCTATATAACGATGAGGGGATTCCTTGGTTTGTGTGGAGATTTTAATAAAATTATGTATGGCTTTGAAAAAAGGGAGGGTTGCCTAGAGATGCAAGAAGAATGGAAACTTTTCAAAATGTGTTGAAAGATTATCACCTAATGGATGTAGGGTATTCTAGTAATTGATTCACATGGGAGGGAGGCAATTTGTCGGAAACAAACATCCAAGAACGATTGGATAAATGAGTGGCAAATGAGGAATGAATGACCATGAGGTAACAATTCAACATCTAGTGCATTCTTTTTCCAGTCATTGTCCTCTTCTAATTAATATGAAAAGGGAAGATAAATGGTTGAATGGCAAGATATTTAAGTTTGAAGCTTGGTGGGTTATGGAGGACTCGTTCGCCGACGAAGTCAAATACATTTGGGAAATGTCATCAGGGAATTTATTGCAAAAGCTAGATATCTTAAAAAGGGCTTGGAAAGATGGGCTGGTCGAATACGAATAAATAGAAAGAGGAGGAATAAGTTTTTAACAACAAAATTATCAGAGTTGATAGGAACTGAAAGGGATGATAATAATTTGGTTTAGATGATTGATACGAAGATCCAACTGAACTTTGCGATTGAAAAGGATAACGCTACTGAGAACAAAGAGCTCGAGTGAACTGGTTGAAATTTGACGATAGGAATACAACATTTTTTCATAGCCAAGCAACATGACGTCGAAGAAAAATTTTAATTCATAAACTGCAGAATGAAGATGGAAGGGCAACAGATGTCCTACAGGAAATGGAGGGTATTGTGATATTTTATTTTCAGAATTTATTTTTGGCTGGGGAAATGGGAAATTATGATCATTTGCTGATGGGTATAAATTGTTGTGTCTCTAGGAGGATAACCAAAGACTTATAGCACAATATGTAGAGGAGGAGATTCGAGATGCAGTGTTTGAGATGGGGCCCACAAAAGCACCAGGGAAGACTTTATTTTATCAGAAGTGCTGGCATATTATCAAAGAAGATGTCACCTCTTTTTGTCTACGAGGTATGAATGTTAGCCTGATTAATTCCACGCATATTGTGCTTATCCCAAAAATTGCCAACCATTCTAATATGAAACATTTTCGACCTATTAGTTTATGCAACATAATTTATAAAGTATTGGAAAAGGCTATAGTGAATCGGCTTAGATAAGTTATTAAAAAATGCATCGATGTTGCACAGAGTGCTTTTATGCCAGGTAGGTTTATATCGAATAATGTGTTGTTAGCTTATGAAATATTGCATACACTAAAATAGAAGAGATTAGGAAAAAAAAGGTTTATGACGATAAAATTAAACATGAGTAAAGCATATGATAGGGTCGAGTGGAGTTTTGTTAAGAAGATAATGGTGAGAATGGGTTTTGCTCCAAATTGGATTGAAACTCTTATGAAATGTGTGACCACTGTCTCATATTCAGTAGTCGTTAATGGTCATGTTGGAGAAATTTTTCGTCCAACTAAGGGACTTCGACAGGGTGACCCTTTGAGTCTTTTTATCTTTAATATGTGGAAAGGGTTTATCTTGTCTCATGCGACCTGCAACAAGAGAAAGGTTATTGAAAGGAGTTAAGGTTAGTAGGAGTGCTCCACAAGTATCACAACTGCTATTTGTAGATGATTGTATTCTATTTGGGGAGGCAACAAATAGAGGAGCTACTTTACTCAAGGGAATCCTACGAGAGTATAGAATTTGTTTAGATCAGTGTGTTAATTTTGATAAATCAATTATCTTTTTTAGTAGAAACACATCGAAAGAAGATAGACGTTTGGTTGTCAATATATTGGAAGTACGCAACTCAAGTGACCTAGAACGCTATATAGGCTTCCCTAATATGGTCGAAAGAAGAAAAAGGAAGTCTTTTCAAAATTTAAAGGATCAGTTTAAAAAGCGCATCGATAATTAGAGTGTTAGACACCTCTTTCAAGGTGAGAAAGAAGTGTTCATAAAGGCTATTCTCCAATCCATACCGACCTACACAATGGCTTGTTTCTTATTATTCAAATCGTTATGTGCTGATCTAGAGAGTATTATTGCAAATTTCTAGTGGCAGAAGGGACGTGGTAAGAGGGGAATACACTGATGTGCTTGGAGGAATCTTTGCATTTTAAAAGAGAATGGTGGCTTAAGTTTTCGAAATCTTGGGCAGTTTAATATTACGTTATTAGTGTTATTAGTCAAACAAAGCTGGCGTCTTATTAATTACCCAAATTCTTTGTTAGCTAGAGTTCTAAAAGCTAATCAAATTTTATTAATGCACAGTTTGGAAGAGTGTTTGGGCAGTAAAGGGTCTCCTGCAAAGTGGGCTGTGCTGGAAAGGTTGGTAGAGGGAATGAGATTTCTATTTGGGACGATCGATGGATTTTGGGAATTGATACAGATAGATGGAACAACAGAACTAGAAATGAAGAAATCAAGTTAGTTTCGGATATGATTGATATCACAAATAATAATTGGAAGGCGGATTTAGTAAACAATACCTTTCAAGCGGACATAGCTCAGAAAATTTTGCAGATTCCTTTGGCGAAAACATTTCATGACGACTTTCAAGTGTGGAAAGGAGAACCCTCTGGTGAATTCAGTTTATTCCAAGTGTGTAAAAGTCCTTAATCTCGTTTTCAAGAAATTAATTTTCAGTTTATTCATAGATCATAAAATGTTTATGCCCATAAACTTGCACAAGAAGCCTTAGAAAAGGGAGAGGGCTCACACCTGATGAGAGTAGTTTTGGATCACAATCGATCTACTCCGAAAGGACGATGGTTGAGGAACCTAGACAGAAGCGGTTTCGTGGAGAAATAAAAGTAAACCAGATAGCAAGTAAATAAAATATTTTGGAAATGTCTATCGTTAGAACAGATGGGACAAGTGATGTGAAGAGGCGATGGAGTTATGGTGTCCAGCTCTTGAGATTGACTAGGGTAGATAATAGGTTTCCTTTTTTTATTTCAAAAATTACTAAATGGGCGGTTGTAGAAAATTTATGGGAAAGGCCATTTCCCCAAAACGTCTCGTCGGTAGCGTTTTGGGAAATCGACCTAAAGCGCCACAGGAGGCTTTTTGTCCACCTCAAAGCAAAAACACGTCCACGTGAGGCGCGTTTTTGTTGAGGTGGACAAAACGCCTCCTCGGTAGCGCTTTAGGTCGATTTCTCCAAAACGCTACGACGTGGACACGCTTTTGGGGAAAATTCTATGAAATTATTTTTGAAGTTTTTGGCCCAATAGTCTCGGCAAAATAATTTTGATGAGACGTTTACGAACAAATAGTGGTCAAAACGCTTCTAGCGAAGACCGTCAACATGCGTCTTTGAAAAGCTCCCCACGTGGACACGCTTTTGCTACTGATGAACTCGGCAAAATAATTTTGAGGAGACGTTTACGAACAACGATGGCCAAAAATGCTTTCGGCGAGGTGCACTGTCGAGATAAGATTGAAAAGCGCTCCACGTGGGCGCGCTTTTACTCTGATGTATCCGATAAAATAATTTTGAGGCGTTTACGAACAAACAGTGGCCAAAAATGCTTCCGTAGGTGCACTATCAAGATGCATCTTGAAAAGCGCCCACGTGAACGCTTTTTGCTACGATGATCTCCGGCAAAATTAGGCTATAAATCACCAAATTTCATTACGAGGTTGCATAAGGAAATTGAGGCAAAAGGAAAAAAAATTGAAAATGAGTGAACGATTAATCTTTGTTATTTACTACGACGGTAAAGTTCGTGACAAAAAAATGACATTGTTTTCTTATCGAAAAACACAACACACCGAAGTTTTAATCGAACATCGATTTAGTAGAACTCGCAAATGAATTAGGCGTAAAATATTGGAACAACACCAATGAAAGTTCATTGTATTAAGTATAGATTTTGTGCCTCGGTTGATCCGGTGAGATATGAGTCGTTCGACATCAAAGGTGCTCGGAGCTTTGAGGCAATGGTGGAGACTCATCTTGCTAGTGGATCACCTATATTGAGGTATATGTAGAATTTTCATCTCCAAGTTATCTTTCGTGACCTCGACATCTCTTGCCGCTCGAGGGAATACACGACCCCAAGCCGACACTGTAAGTGGGAGGCAAAACACGAAGTGCCGTGTCGCGGTAGTAGTATGGAAAACATAACCCCGCACGACACTTTCGGTTGGTGGATGGGACATGCATATCCGTCATTCGACGTCGGATGATAGAAATACGTATTGGGGACGTCGTCAACTTCTAGTGGTTGGCAATCCACATACGATTGAAATCTTCTGAAAGATGTTTAAGGAGGATGATGTACTCCCGACGACATCCACCGCGAGGGCCTTCGTTTGTTGCGAGGTTATGGAGGGTCGGACGATGAATTGATGTGGATTCACCTCGGGAGGCGGGCAACGGTGTAGAAGTTGGATTATTTTCGAACTGGAGCCGTTCCAATTGTACTGAAGACGTTGAGGACGGTTCGGACGAAGAAGAAGATCACTATTAGGTATACTCCTCCAAATTTCACATGCATAATGTCGATCTATCTCAAGATGATGCATTGAAGTTTCTTGAACTACCACACGGACGTGTGACCGTCTGATTCTTCGTTGGATTCGGACCAATTAGAAGTGGGTAACCATTTTCCAACAAGAATACTTTTCTTCTTTGCATTGAAACAGTTCAACATTAAGAACGGGTCTAACTACAAGGTGGTTAAATCAAAGCTCGATAAGTTCGAGGAAGTGTGCAAAGGTAAGATGGCACATGTTCATGGAAAATCATGGCGTCGTTGAGGAAAAGGGCGATGGTTGTGGGAGATAAAAAGTACAAAGGTCGACATACATGTCTTGCCGAATGCAAGACCACTATGTGTTCAATGATTTTGAATAACGAGAATAATATGTAATGTTGCATTGTTTAACGTACTTACCGACGGTGTAACACAAGATCATCCGAAGATAGATTCGAGACATGTTGGTGAACTAATAATGCCAACGGTGAAGGTCGATCCCAAGACTACGGTCTTAGGCTTTAATTGGCGATGTTAAGTAGCGAATTGGGGTACATGCCCTCTTCTGAAAAGGCTTGGATAGCCAAGCGAAGGCATTAGAAAAGTTACATTGGGTGGGACACTTCATATAATGAAGTGTGGCGGTGGTGTCAGTCTTTGGAGAGATATGTCCCGTAGTACGACAGACGGACCTTGAAACGGAACTGCGTTACAAGCGATCGTCGCTCCGTGGATGCGTAGTGTTCAAGCGTCTGTTACGGACATTTAAGCAATGCCGAGATGCCTTTAAATCCGCAAGCCATTGGTACAAATTGATGCACCTTTATGTATGGTAGATACACGCATCGGCTATTACTAGCTGTGGCACAAGACAGCTATAGGAGAATTCTTTCGATTGCGTTAGCAATAACAACGGGGGAGTCAGCTGATGACTGGGACTTCTTCCTATCTAGGTTAAGGAGGCATGTTTGCCCCAACCCGACATATCGTTATATCGATCGGGGCCTGGAATACTTGTGGCAATAGAACGCCAGGAAGCATGTGGCATCGCACACACCATCGATATTGCTCGAGGCATGTTTCATCCAACTACTATGAGCAACATCGATCTAAAAGATGCGAAGCAACAAAGTGACCGATATGGGTATGAAATGTCTATTGATATAATTTCGTTTGTAATATTCAATTTATTCTCAATTGAAGAGTGGTATGTAATATTCGCTATCAACGTATATTGGCGGTATGAGATCAATAAAGATTGTTTTCACGAGATCTTTGGACGATTTATACGCTCGAGATAACGCCGAAGGCGCAAAGTACATGCAATATTCCTTTCGAGCAGTGGACACAAGCATATGATCGACCTACGATATGGGCATATGACCACAAACTGGCCGAATGCATAAATTACGCTACGAAAGGAACCCACATCTGCCGATTACATCGGTTGTGCGAGAGACATATTTTCGATTAGCGGCACTATTTTCAAAGAGAGCGGCGAGTTATAGAGGCGGATCAAGGAGGCCATGTATGGGCCGATGGTCTTACAAGAAATAAATCGTGGGAAGGCACGGCGAACACCATGCACACGGTGTGTCACGATCGCGACAACCTATGGTTTTGTGTCATCGAGTTTGACGCATCGAACCAAGGTATTGTTGTCGGCCATTATCGTGTACATTTGACAAATAGGACTCGCGATGTGGATATTTGATGCACTTCGTTACCCATGCGCTCATATAATTGCGGCATGTCGTAATCTCCGTCTTGATCTAATGAGATATGTCGACGAAGTGTATAAATTAGAAAACATGTACAGCGTGTGGAGACACGTATTCCCACCATCCAGATGAGCGTAAGTGGCCATCGATATCGCTTACCTTTGTATAAGCATGCTTGGATAGACAATTAGGTGCAAACCAAAAGGTCGACCTTGCTCGACTAGAATACGCAACAATATGGATATCCAGAAACAAGCAACCAAAGTCATTTGTCTTGGATGGTGTAGGAACCCGCCATACATCTCGCTCGTGTCCAAATCGGAATAGTTGACCGTGTTCTTAGGTCTTTTGTCTCATATTGGCTATGTAATATCTATTTTTTGGAGGAAAACGGTGAACTTTTGTACAATAACTTTTATTTTATTAAAAAATTAAAATAAATTAAAAAATTAAATTATAAAGAAAAAAGAACTTAATTACAAGAAAAAATTAAACCAATTCTATTTTGTCAAAGGTATTAAAATTTAAATAAATTAAAAAATTAAATTATAATAAAAAAAGCAAACTCAAATTTTATTAAATATATTACAACTTAATTACAAAAAAAATTAAACCAATTCTATTTTGTCAAAGTTATTAAAATTAAATAAATTAAAAAAATTAAATTACAATAAAAAAGCAAACTCAAATTTTATTAAATATATTACAACTTAATTACAAAAAAATTAAACCAATTCTATTTTGTCAAAGTTATTAAAATTTAAATAAATTAAAAAATTAAATTAAATAAAAAAGCAAACTCAATTTTTATTAAATATATTACAACTTAATTACAAAAAAAATTAAACCAAATCTATTTTGTCAAAGTTATTAAAATTAAATAAATTAAAAAATTAAATTACAATAAAAAAAGCAAACTCAAATTTTATTAAATATATTACAACTTAATTACAAAAAAATTAAACCAATTCTATTTTGTCAAAGTTATTAAAATTTAAATAAATTAAAAAATTAAATTACAATAAAAAAAGCAAACTCAAATTTTATTAAATATATTACAACTTAATTACAAAAAAAAAAATAAACCAGTTCTATTTTGTCAAAGTTATTAAAATTTAAATAAATTAAAAATTAAATTACAATAAAAAAGCAAACTCAAATTTTATTAAATATATTACAACTTAATTACAAAAAAAAAATTTAAACCAATTCTATTTTGTCAAAGTTATTAAAATTAAATAAATTAAAAATTAAATTTCAATAAAAAAGCAAACTCAAATTTTATTAAATATATTACAACTTAATTACAAAAAAAATTAAACCAATTCTATTTTGTCAAAGTTATTAAAATTAAATAAATTAAAAAATTAAATTACAATAAAAAAAGCAAACTCAAATTTTATTAAATATATTACAACTTAATTACAAAAAAATTTAAACCAATTCTATTTTGTTAAAGTTATTAAAATTAAATAAATTAAAAAATTAAATTACAATAAAAAAAGCAAACTCAAGTTTTATTAAATATATTACAACTTAATTACAAAAAAAAATTAAACCAATACTATTTTGTCAAAGTTATTAAAATTAAATAAATTAAAAAATTAAATTACAATTAAAAAAAGCAAACTCAAATTTTATTAAATATATTACAACTTAATTACAAAAAAAAAATTAAACCAATTCTATTTTGTCAAAATTATTAAAATTAAATAAATTAAAAATTAAATTACAATAAAAAAACAAACTCAAATTTTATTAAATATATTACAACTTAATTAAAAAAATTAAACCAATTCTATTTTGTCAAAGTTATTAAAATTTAAATAAATTAAAAAATTAAATTACAATAAAAAGCAAACTCAAATTTTATTAAATATATTACAACTTAATTACAAAAAAATTAAACCAATTCTATTTTGTCAAAGTTATTAAAATTAAATAAATTAAAAAATTAAATTACAATAAAAAAGCAAACTCAAATTTTATTAAATATATTACAACTTAATTACAAAAAAAAATTAAACCAATTCTATTTTGTCAAAGTTATTAAAATTAAATAAATTAAAAATTAAATTACAATAAAAAAAGCAAACTCAAATTTTATTAAATATATTACAACTTAATTACAAGAAAAAATTTAAACCAATTCTATTTTGTCAAAGTTATTAAAATTAAATAAATTAAAAAATTAAATTACAATAAAAAAAAGTAAACTCAAATTTTATTAAATATATTACAACTTAATTACAAAAAAAAATTAAACCAATTCTATTTTGTCAAAGTTATTAAAATTAAATAAATTAAAAAATTAAACTACAATAAAAAAGCAAACTCAAATTTTATTAAATATATTACAACTTAATTACAAAAAAATTAAACCAATTCTATTTTGTCAAAGTTATTAAAATTGAATAAATTAAAAAATTAAATTACAATAAAAACAAACTCAAATTTTATTAAATATATTACAACTTAATTACAAAAATTAAACCTTAATTTGTAGACTTCGTCGACATAGCTCATGGGGTCAAGACGAAGATTATGACAAGCCGCAAGTACATGAGCACATGGGTAATGAAGTGCATCAAATATCCCACGATCGCATGTCCTATTTGTCAAGTGTACACGATAATGCCCGCCAACAATACCTTGGCTCGGTGCATCAAACTCGTGACACGAAACCATAGGTTGTCGCGGTCGTGACAAGCTGTGTGCATAGTGTTCGCCGTGCCTTCCACGGTTAATTTCTTACAAGACCTTGGGCTCCATACATGGCCTCCTTGCATCGCCCTCGATAACTCATTTGCTCTCTTGAAAATAGTGCCGCTTAAGCGAAAATATGTCTCCCAAAACCGGCTATGTCGGCGGATGATGGGTTCCTTTAGCAAATTTATGCATTCGGCGGGTTTGTGGTCATATGACCATATCGTGAGCAGCAATCATATCTTGTGTCTCTTGTTCAAAAGGAATATTGCACGGTACTCTGCGCCTTGGCATTATCTTAGCAAAGCGGCCAACATCTCGTGAAAGCGGTCTTTATTGATCTCGTACCACCTTAATATCGTTGATATCGAATATTACATACCACATTTCAATTGCGAATAAATTGAAAATTTCAAAAGAAATTATATTAGTAGAAATTTCATACCCATATCGGTCACTTGCCATTTCATCTTTTAGATCGGTGTTGCCCATAGTAGTTGGATGCCACATGCCTCGGGCAATATCGATGGTGTGCGATGCCACATGCTTCCACTGTGTTCTATTGCCGCAAGTATTCCGGGGCCCGTCCGATATAACGCATATGTCGGGTTGAGGCGGACATGCCTCCTTAACCTAGATAGGAAGAAGTCCAGTCATCACCGACTCCACGGTGTTATTGCGAGCATAATCGGAAGGATTCTCCACGGTAGTCTTGTGCCACGACTAGCAATAGCCGATCGTATATCTACCATACATGAAGGTACCGTCAATTTGTACCAATGGCTTGCGGTATGTAAAAGCATCTCGGCATTGCTTAAATGTCCGAACAAGCGCTTGAACACTGCGCATCCACGGAGCGAGCGATTATTGTAATCTGTACGGTTCGTTTCAATGTCTCATTGTCTTTGCACAGGACATATCTCTCGGCACACCTTACACCACCGCCACACTTCATTATATGAAGTGTCCCACCGACAGTGCAACTTTTCCAGCATATACTTGGCTATCCAAGCCTTTACGTAAGAGGCGTGTATCCCATTTACTACGAATATTGCCAATTAAAGTAAACCTTTGTAGTTTTGGGATCGGCCTTCACCGTCGGGATTATTAAATCGATAACATGTACGAATCCATCCTCGGATGATCTTGTGTTACACATCAGCGAAATCGTTAAATAATGCAACATTACATAATATTAGTGTTATTCAAATTATTGAACACATAGTGGTCTTGTCTGCGTAAGACATGTATGCGGACCTTTGTACTTCTTCACCTCCCATCCCGTCCCTTTTCCTCAACGGCGCCATGATTTTCCATGCACATGTGCCGTCTTGCCTGACACCGCCGCCTCGTACCTATCGAGCTTTGATTTAACCATAGTGTAGTTAACCCGTTCACGATCTTTGTATTGTTTCAATGCACCAAGAAAAGTGTTCTTGTTGGAAAGCGGTTACCAACTTCTAATTGGTCCGAATCCAACGAAGAATTTGTGCGGTCCGCAGCGTCCGGTGTGGTAGTTCAGAAACTCAATGCATCATCTTGAGATAGATCGACATTATGCATGTCTGTTTGGGCGCGAGTATGCCACTGAATAGCGGATCTTCTTCTTCTTCGTCCGAACCGCCTCAACATCTTGGTACAATTGGAGCGGGCTCGGTTGAAAAATAGTCCAACCACGCGTCCGTCGGCCCCGGCTCCCGAGGTGGATCCACATCGGTTCATTGTCCGATCCTCCATAACTCGCAACAAGCGAGGGCCCTCATTTGGTGGATGCCGTTTGTAATACATCATCCTCCTTAAACATCTTTCGTAAAGATTCCAATCGTATGTGGATTGCCATCCACTAGAAGTTGATAGCGTCCCCAATGCGTATTTTTGTCATCAGGCGTCGATTGCGAATATGCATGTCCCATCCACCAACCGAGTGTCGTGCGGGTTATGTTTTCCATACTACCACCGCACGGGCACTTCGTGTTTTGCCTCCCACTTACAGTGTCGACACGGGTCGTGTATTCCCCTCGACGATACTAGATGTTGAGGTCGCGAGATCACTTGGAGATGAAAATTCTACATATAACTTCGAGATAGGGCGATCCTTGGCAAAATGAGTCTCCACCATTGCCTCAAGGCTCGAGGACCTTTGATGTCGAATCGTCATATCTCACCGGATCGAAAGCGCAAAATCTATACTTAATAGATTGAACTTTCATTGGCGTTGTTCCAATATTTTACGCCTAATTCTTTTGCAGTTCCACCAAATCGACGTTTCGATTAAAACTCAATCATACCGTGTTCTCGATAAGAAAACAACACCATTTTGGTGTCATCGCACTTCACCATCGTAGTAAATAACACCATTAATCGTTCACTCATTTTCAATTTTTTTCTTTTTGCTTGAATGCTTTACGCTGGCCGAGAATGCAATTTGGTGATTTATAGCCCTAATTTTGCCTTGAACCTTTGTAGCAAAAGTCGTCCACGTGGGGCGCTTTTCACTTCTCCGGGTAATAGTGCACCTATTTGAGCGTTTTTATGCTGCTTGTTGAAGCGTCTCCTCAAAATAATTTTGCTAGGAGACCATCATGTAGCAAAAGCGGCGTCCACGTGAGGCGTTTTGGCCACGGTTTGTTACAAAGCGTCTCCTCAAAATTATTTTGGGAGACTACTCGTCCAAAAATTATTTCATTTTTCACATTGCAAGTGGATGGAAAAGATTAGCCTAAAAGCGCGTCCATGGGGGCGCTTTAAGGTGATTTCAAAAAGCGCAATGGGCGTGACGCTTTTTTGAAATTGCCCTTCCTGTTAATATTTTTGAAACACATCCTTCCGATAATTTTTGATTTTTTTTATATTTTGGGATATTTGCCCCAATCTAACTCTAATAAAAATAAATTAAAATTAAAATGACCCAAACCTATAAAACCCAATATAACTCAAAATGTTTCAAATCTAAAATGATGAAAATTAAAAATGATCCAAACTCATAAAAAAAAGTTGAAACAAATCCATTACAATAAACCTCCATTTTGGATATTAAAATAAACTCACATCTTATTTGCTAAAACAAATCCTCAGTTTCAATATTAAGAATGAAAAAGGAAATGGCAAGAAAGGAAATCCCATTTTTTCTATAGAGTTTTTGATTTCACACATGATTAAAAAGACGATGATAGAGAAGATGAAAAAGGACGGGGAAGGAGAGATGGACTTTTTATTTTTAATTTAATGTTAATTTTAAATATTTTTATTTAATTAAAACTATCATGTATCATAATTTGATTGGTTAAGGATAGATACCCAAATTGATAACGGAATAAAACTTTGGTACTTGCAGAGGAAAAATTGCATTTTTTGGTACTTATTTTTCATATAAGCCAAATAGATATTGTCTCCACGTGGTGCCCTCCACACGATTCTCACTATAAATACTCCCCTGGCTCACCATGTCATTTCCATTGGACCAATAATACAGGAAGCAATATAAATACACAAAATATATATAAGAAAGGCAAATTTCGAGAGAAGTGAAGAAGGTTCATCGTCGACGGTGGCGATGGAAATGCGAGACATCGACAATCTGCCGAAGAACGCCGCCAACTACACGGCGTTGACGCCTTTGTGGTTCTTGGAACGAGCCGCCACCGTTCATCCTACTAGGAAAGCGGTGGTCCATGGGTCTCGTACTTTTACTTGGCTGCAAACTTACCAGCGCTGCCGTCGCTTGGCTTCTGCTCTCTCTAACCTCTCCGTCGGCTTCGGTAGCACGGTAATTCGAATCGCCATCTTTCTATTTTTAGTTGCACTGAAATTATCGGGAGAATTGAAACCTTTCAGTTCCTACTTCTGGTTTACTTTGATGCATGCTTGGACAATGAACTAAATGTTACTTATAATATTTTTTAAAGAAAGTAATTATTAATAACTTTAATTTTTATGAGGTGATAAACTCGTGGAAAACATTAATTCTTGTTCTGTTTAGTTAGTAAATTAATTACGATGAATAAAGAAAAAAGTCGGATTGAAAGTTAAAAAGAGTTAATTCCACAAAATATCCCTAAACTATAAACCTCATTTTAAATTGGTCCCTAAACTTCAGATCATTCTAATTGCGTTGAGGTTATTCTTACTAAAATCGTTAATTTAATTGACAAGATAGATCTTATGACACATAATTTAAAATGAAAATTAAAAAAAAAATATGAATGTTGTAAAGACGGATGTTTTAAAATCCTAGGTTTCTAATATTTTATAGAAGCTTTATGGGTTTTTTTTTCTTTTCAGATTTACTTTATTTTTAGTTTTTATTTTTAAAATTATACAACAAAGTTTTATTTCTTTTAATTTTTATTTTAAATTTAGTAACCTAAGATTTGATGTGTTATTAAATTGTTAAATTAATGATTTTAATAACGAAAAGACTTGATTGGTAGAATATTGATAATTTGAGATGTAATTAGAATGATTTGAAATTTGAAAACTAATTTAAAATGAGGGTGATAGTTTGGAGATATAGGTGCAATTAACAACAAAGTTAAATAGAGAGACTTTTCGTCACCGGTTTATTTCTTTGCTTCTAAAGGATCAATTAAAAAGAAATTAAATATTAAATATATTGTTTTGTTATTAAATAAGTATTAAATAGTAAAAAAACAGAGTTAAATGAAGTGGTATGGTATTTTGATGTATAACTAAGACGTTAAACTTTAAAATAAGATTAAAAAAATCGTAAAGTTCAACATAAATTCGGGATTTTACCAGTTCAAAAAATCATTTCACCGGTGGAGCAGGCCGTTGTATTATCTATCAGAAAACCTTGTTAAGATTTTAAGGATGAGATTACAAATTCTAATGATTTTGCAAACTTCGTGACTTATTATTAATTTGTTTTGAAATCTGCGTATCATAAATTATTGGATGTTTTTGGCTGTCTGCCAGACATTCTTTAATTCATACTTTTAAGATGGAATTAGGATATGCTTCCCATGATTTTGCATGAATGGTTTACAACTTCACATAATGGACTCTTGTATATTTACTGTTTTTCTTTTCTTTCTACTACCGGCAGGTAGCAGTAATCGCGCCAAACGTCCCTGCTGCATACGAAGCTCACTTCGGAATTCCAATGTCTGGTGCTGTTATAAACCCTGTCAATATTCGGCTAAATGCATCAACCGTTGCATTCCTTTTGGGTCACTCTCAATCAGCCGTCGTCATTGTCGACCAAGAGTTTTTCACTTTGGCAGAGGATTCTTTGAAAATCATGAAGGAGAAAAGCCAAGGCAATTTCAAGCCCCCACTTTTGGTTGTCGTTGCCGATGAAAGCTGTGATCCGAAAACACTCAGGTATGCTTTAGGACAAGGAGCTATTGAGTACGAGAAGTTCTTAGAAAGCGGTGACCTTGAGTTTTCTTGGAAGCCTCCACAGGATGAGTGGCAAAGCATTGCTTTGAATTACACTTCCGGCACGACAGCCAGCCCTAAAGGGGTCATATTACATCACCGTGGTGCATATCTCATGTCTTTGAGTAATCCTCTTATATGGGGCATGAATGAAGGAGCCATATACTTGTGGACACTACCCATGTTCCACTGTAATGGATGGTGTTTTACTTGGGCACTTGCAGCTCTTTGCGGAACAAACATATGCCTTAGACAGGTAATTAGTAGTAGGCAAAAATTTTTTGTCACTTTCACTTCGGTTTATGAAACAGATTGGCTTATTTGTTCTGGAATCATCTATCGATCTAGCTCAAGGCATAATTATATCGAAATCTGGAAGGTGTATATTCAGTATAATCCTACCGTGCTACAAGGCCTTCCGATGTTCTGCTCTCATTCATGTCATAATTTGAGACTCAGAGTTCTTACATCCCTCGTACTTCGGTGTCCGATGCTAATGTGTGTAACTATGTTGAAACCTGGAAGCTGTGTATTCAGTATAGTCCTATTGTGCTATGAGGCCTTCCGATGTTCTGCTTTCATTCATGTCATGATTTGAGACTCTGAGCGTTCTTTCATCCCTTACAAATTCAGTCTTGATGCCAATGTTTTCGCTCTTAAATCTCCATTAGCTATGGTCATAGCGTGTTACTTGCATATGTCCGAGTTTGTTCCTTTTGCATTTGCAGGTAACAGCAAAGGGCGTCTACTCAGCCATAGCGAAGTATGGCGTGACTCACTTCTGCGCTGCACCTGTGGTGCTCAATTCCATAGTTAACGCCCCATCCGAGGACACGATTCTGCCCCTACCACATGTGGTTCACGTAATGACAGCCGGTGCTGCCCCACCCCCTGCTGTTCTCTTCGCAATGTCTCAAAAAGGTTTCCGTGTCACCCACACATATGGTCTTTCAGAAACCTATGGTCCTTCAACGGTGTGTGCATGGAAGCCTGAATGGGACTCGTTGCCACCTGAAACCCAAGCTCGATTAAATGCACGTCAAGGTGTCCGATACATTGGCTTAGAGGGCCTAGATGTCATCAGTAGCCAAACTGGTCAGCCCGTTGCTGCTGATGGAAAAACTATCGGAGAAATAGTGATGCGTGGTAATCTCGTGATGAAAGGTTACTTAAAGAACCCAAAAGCTAACGAGGAAACATTTGCTAACGGATGGTTTCACTCCGGGGATCTGGGTGTGAAGCATCCAGATGGCTATATCGAAATAAAAGATAGGTCAAAAGACATAATCATCTCCGGAGGCGAAAATATCAGCAGCGTGGAGGTAGAAAATAGCCTCTACTTACACCCTGCAGTTTTGGAGGCATCGGTGGTGGCGAGGGCAGACGAGCGGTGGGGAGAGTCTCCTTGTGCTTTCGTGACATTGAAGCCGGGAGTAGCGGATAAATCCAAGGAACAAGAGTTAGGTGAGGAGATAATGCAGTTTTGCAGGTCAAAGATGCCTGCTTACTGGGTTCCAAAATCAGTGATATTTGGTCCATTGCCAAAGACAGCCACAGGGAAGATTCAGAAACATATATTAAGAGGCAAGGCAAAAGAGTTGGGACCTGTGAAGTTGAGCAAGTTGTAACATATAAGATAATGTCTCAACTAATTCAAAGTAATACAACATACAATATTCACATCCGAAAGTGTAAACTACTATATTTTATGTCAATTATTTTCAATTTGCTACTCATAATTATTAGAATGTCTAAAACTTAACCCATCTCTTTTTAACAAAATGAATGGTTAATCATTAAATTAAAAGAACAACACTTTTTTTTATCAATAATTTAAGCTTGACCAATCTAAATTCATTAAAATTGTATTCGACTATGTTGGACTTGTCCATTTTGTATACATATATACTTTAACTTCTTCTTTTTTTTTTTTTTTTATAAATAAAATAGAATCATCATATTTCTCATTCTATTACCCTGGTTTGAAAATGGATAAAATATAAAATAATTTTAACATTTACAGTCAAATTATATATATTTATTATATACATTTATAATAATTTTTTTTACACTAGGGTTTTATTGGTAGTTAAATCACCGGTTTCATGTTCACGTTTAATTTAATTAAATAAAGTATTAAAATTGAAAAATAAAAATAGAGAAAATTAATTTACCTGTTAGTTCCGCCCAATTTTTTAGCTCAATTCAACTAGTTCTGAATAATTTGTTGGTCAACCAATCTAACTCTTCTTGTTGGACTAATATACCAACCGATTCATAATCCATCCAATCTTATCCATTTCAAATAACATTACTTATTACTAGCATCTAAATTTGTATTATTCACTTTTGCTTCTTTTTTTTTTGTCAAATGAAAATATATTTCCATTAAAATAATATGTACCCAATTTAACTTGGTGTACTACATTAAAATTGCCAATATTACCAAATGTAATTACTTGTACATTAAAACCGGTTTACTATGATTTTTTTTTAAAAAAATTTACATTTTTGGATATTCACCCTTTCCTAAATGGACCGCTTATTAGGGATTTTACAAGGGCTTTTGGAAGTTGAAGCTATGGCAGTAGTTGAAGGTGTTTCTTTTTGGGTTAAAAGCGGTTGTAAAAGTTTGATTTTTTTTTTTTTGAGATATTTATCGGATTGAATCAAATAATTAATCTTCTGCATTTAGTAAACCTATTAAGGAGTAGATACTGGTCACGAGTTTTAAAGTTGTTCTATAACCAGAATAAGGATCAAACCCTCGATAGCTAATTAAAGTAAGAAAAACTCTTACCATTTCACCTAACTTTTGTAATTAAAAGTTGATATTTTCTTTCTTATTTTAAAACTACATATTATCATATTTTTGTTTAAAGACATAAATATTTTATTTTTATATACTATAACCTAATACTAATATAAGATGTTTGACTAAGTTTAGTGGCTCAATCAACTAAATTATATAAAATTCAAAATAAAATAATAAACTTAAGGTATTTAGATTTTATTTTTAAAATAACTATCCACTAAAAGCTATTGCACAACTTACAAATTACTTTCTTTCCTTCCTTTTGAAAAATAACATATTTTTCCTTTAAAATTTAAGTTATGGCATCAATCTCTTATACCACGTCTAAGCCGTGAATTTAATTTTGTGATCTAATTTGATGAGTTTTACCTCTATATTTTTCAACTTTTACGGACCAAACATTATTCACTAAATTTATTAATTAAGATTGTTATTTCTACATAATACTAAAAAAAAAAAAAACATTTCATTTTAGTTAATGAATTTAGTGGCTACTATTTAAACAACTATTTAAATTTCAAAATTCAAAAGTATAAGGATAAAAAATGACCAAGTTGAAAAAATGGACTAAATACACATCTTACACATAATATGGGACTAATAGCAAATCTAATGAATTTAATTGCTATCATATGGGCTAGGATTGAAATTTCAAACTTTGAAAAGAAAATATACTAAGATTGACCAATATAGAGTATAAAGACTAAATCCTTAACTTTCACATAATATAATGACTAATAGTAGATTTTGACCTAACGGATTTAACTGCTACCATTTGGGTCAAGATTAAAATTTCATGTAATGCCCCAAAATTTCTAATTTCGTGATTGTGAAATATGATACAATTTTTTGTCAGATTTAGAGGTTATGTGTTCTGAGAGTCTTTGGGAGGTCCCAAGTTTAAGCCTTCGCTTAGACAAATTTTGGTATTTTGAATGAATTAGGCCTTACTCTTGTTCAGTAGGCTTTTATTTGATTGTTGGTAAAAATATATCAGAATAGGCTCTACTGGTTAAGCGGAGTGTTAGTGTGTAGGAGGTCCTATGTTCAAGTCCCTACGCAAGCAAGAAAACTAATTTTTGTTTGAGGTGTGTGGCGTGGTGGAGTTCAAATTAAACTGGACTACTGAGTAGTTATGTTTTAGTGGATTAATAGGGAGTATTTTTAGGAGATAATTGGGGAGAAATTATCAAAATAAGATTTTCCTCTTATCAGTTTTCTATTTTCATTTTTCCCAACAAATTTTCTGACGTTAGACTTTTGTGTCTCTGCCGTTTCTTCTCCCTTCTTGTTCACTTTTGGTTTTTGTTCTCCTTTGGCCGAATCTTGTTTCTTCCCATTCCTCTCTCTTTTCTTTTCTGTATTTTTTGCGAGCCATCTCTTTGGGTGCAACTTTTGACTTCATTTGTTTTGGTAAGTGGAATTTTTTCCCCTTAGTTATTGTATTTCGAGTAGGCAATTAACAAAGGGTTCGTTTTACTCTCGTTTAGGTGCTGTTCAAAGGTTTTAAGCGAATATTCCAGTGTGTGGAGACGACTGGTTATCGGATTCATCGCGGTAAGTTTTCGAATCGTCGTTGGTTTAGTTTCTCGAGTTTTATGTTGGGGATATTTGGTTTGATTGACGAATCAAGTGATTAATTAAGGGATATAATGGTCAAATATAGGTTTTTAAAGGCTCGGGTTACTTTGCACAGTGAATCGATACCAGGTGTGTACCCGAAACTCAGAAAATGGGCTTCGACAAAAAGCCGAAATTGCTTGCTGTCGAGAAATAAGAGAAATAAGAGAAAATGTTGTGAAAAATTGTAGAGAAAGGAAATAAGGGTGTTATAAACTTGAAAATCAGCATTTTGCACTAAAATAGTTTTGGATAGCAGCAGTAGTCTAAGTTTGAAAAATCATCAAAAATAGTGGGAATTGATTTAGAGGTTGAATAAAATATAAAATTAAATTTTATTGAGTCTAGTTTTCATGGAAGAAACAATGTAAGCAATGGAATTGTAAATCATGAGATATAATAAATTTTGTGAGACAAGGTCAGAATGATTTCGAGTTCCCCTGTTTTGACTTAGGAAAATCATCAAAAACTGTAAAAAAAATAATTAGGGCCTTAAATTTATATTTTTAAATTCCTTAATGAGTCTATTTTCAAAATAAACAAACGGAAACATCATCTAAATTCCGTAATAAGAGATAAATAATTCTTAGTAAGAAAAAGATGAAGCTGTCAAACAGCAGAATAGGGATAAATTTAAATATTTTAATGTACTTATTTGATAAACTATAAATTCTGAAAATTTTATGGTAGAAAGGTATTTGAGTCTAGTTTCAAAAACATCAAACAGATCTTAATTTGGAATTCTGTAGCTCAAGATATAAATAATTTAGTGATAATGGCTCAAGTAGACAGCTTTGAATGAACATATAAGTAAATAGTGAAAACATATATAAGTATTGAGCTAGTATGGGTTACTTTAAAAATGGATCACACGGCCAAGGCCAATTTGGGCCGAGTGGGCTACACGGGCAGATCACATGGGCATGTGAGCCTATTTTTATCGAAATATTTTTAAGGTTGCACGGGCCGCTCAAGTCGACTGTGAACCTACTGTAGGGTCGGTAAGCGCTACTTAGACCCCTAAATGTGTGAAATTGACTAATGATATTTGTACTGAGCATGTTAATATCTGAACTGAATATATGTACTAAAATTGCATAATAGCATATCATCCATTGTATGTTGCATTGCATTGCATTGGGTTGGGGGTTGTTATTCGGAGGAAGTGTACTGAAAGGCTTTAAGCCTAATTTACTGGCAGCTCAGCTGTAAACTACTGTTTTGTGCAGCATTTGGTACTACTTGGAGTGTAGGGATGGGTGGGTTGATTATATCCCCACATGGAGTATTGGGTTGGACGGAGATGGTCTGTAGAGGCTTGTTGGGTAGGATTTTGCTCTTGCATAATCATATCGCTATCTCTCTTGTGGACGGGCTAAGGCCCTCTTGCATTTTTGACCTTTGTCTTGAGATAAGCTAAGGCTCAAGCATCATCGACATCGAAAAGGGCTTAGGCCCAATCCTGTTCAACTATGCACTGTGAATACTGATTGTTTGTTTCTTTCTGCGGGAATACACACTGAGTTTACGTAAACTCACCCTTTTTGTTTAATGTGCACAGGTAATCCCCAGACTTAGACGGACCGGTGCGACGGAGGACTCAGCGGTGACCACAGTAATTTTTGGACTTCATGGTTTTCAATTTACGAGTTATGATTTGTTTATTATTGATTATTTGGGTTGTGATTTAAGGACTTTCTGGGGCTTTGGTTTTAAATTTGGGTTTTATTTATTTATTTTACTTTATGGATTTATACCTGCTGGTCGTAGGAAATTCGGTTTTCAAAAAAAAATTAAAGTAATTTCTAAACACATGATCACCTAGATTGATTTATTAAAGCTTTCGCAACGAGGGATGTTTCAAAACAAATGTTTTAAATGAATAAAGACGACTTCCTAAGTTCGAACAAAGGTTTACTAAAGATAATAACAGGGAATGTTTCCATCGTAACAACGAGGTTTCAAAAACACTATCGTGTGACATTGCCAGATACGGCCATAACGTCTAGGCCGGGTTTTGGGTGTTACATTTCAAAATTCAAAAAACACATAGACTAAAATTGACCAAATAAGAGTATAAAGACTAATCCTGCTACGTATGCATAGTACATGAACTAATAACAAAATTTGACCTAACAAATTAAACTACAAACGTTTGAGTCATAATTGAAATTTTAAAATTAAAACAAAAGTACATAGATTAATTGACCAAGTTAGAGTATAAGGACTAAATTCACAACTTACGCATAGGACACGGACATGGTCTATTAACAGAATTTGACAAAAATTATAAATTCTTTTTTTTTTTTTTATATCATGTCTACTTCTATCTAGCTTCCTTTAATCCATTAGAGGAAAAGATGCACTTATGCATATTCAAATTCATGTTTTCTTTTTTATTTAATAACAATGATATAAATTGAACTAATAATTAATTAATTAGTATAGGATCCAACCCATGGTAGCTATTTTTGTACCGGTACATGCCATTTCAGTCTTAAACCGATACCAAATAGTCTATGTTCCATTTTGGTTAAATTTTCAGTGTGTTTCAATCATTTTGGTGTATATTGGCTTGTTTCAGTCAAAATATCGGCTTGTACCAGTGCATGTTGATTGATACAAAATTTTAGCATTTTAAAGCAATTATTAAAATATTTATCTTAACCATTTTATTTTCTAAAATTACATTTAAAATGAAAAGTTATTAAATTGAATTATTCAATTTAATTAATAATTTTAAATTTTATATTTAAATATAAATATATTTATATGGTATAATTGATCTATATTTGCATGTTATTATAATATATGATTTATTTTTAACTAAAATAACATATAATTTATGAAAAATTAAAATTAGACTATAAATATATACGTGAAAATTTTTAAATCTAAATATAATTTATCAAAAATTATAAATATATATACAAAAAAATATTTAAAAACATCAATAAACCTAAAATAATAGATTGAAACTGATATTAATACATAGTAATACCAAGATAAAAAGAATGGAAGCAGCGGAAGTGAGTGCGTTGATCCAACCAACCCCTCACCCACCATCTTTCCAATTCCCTGGTTTCTATAGATTTACGTTTGGTTCACTGTAATGGAATATGGTTGTAATTGAATAGAGCTGTAATGGAATAGAGATGTAATCAGTAATTCAATTGTTTGGTTGAATGGAATGGAATAGAATTGTAATAGTATTCTTGTGTTTGGTTGAATAGAATAATGTTGTAATAGCATAAGGAAAAAAACTAAAATAACCAGAATACCCTTAACAGAAAATTTTTTTGTAACACCCCAAACCCGGCCTATGAGTCTGACCGGATCTGGTATGTCCTTTGGGTAAAATATTTTGGGCCAATTTGAAAGTTGGGTGAAAATTCGATTAAATTTGGCTAAGGTATTTAAAAGCGGGTTTGAAAACTCAGTTGGGCCTTTTTATAAATCTGATTGGGCTTTATAAACCCTTTTGAAAACATTGATCATGTATCATTTTAAAATCATCAAAGTGATAGTTGACTTAGTTTATTTTTGTTACCCGATGGTAACATCTTTTAAAAACCCGTAGAAATTTATTAAGTTTGAAAAATTATTTTTAACCGGTTACTTATCAATTGAAAATTTCATTTGTAACATAACATAAGCAAAATAAATAAAATAACATCCACAAAATAAATAGCGGCCTTATTACAATCCCAAAATAAAAGACTTAGGAAAATAAATATGATTAACTAAAACAGGAGATTTCAAATCCAATGATGGCATGGCCGCCTCGAGTCCTCTCGGCTCCATCTCATAATCTACTCATCTGCAAAATGTTAAGGAAAGGGTGAGTCACCAAGACTCGTGTGTAATTTCCCCTAGGAAAATGCAACTCATACACAATTTATTAATTAAGCGTGCACATGCAACCCAACTAGCCATCCATACTCCTTTTCTACCCGTGTGGTCAAAACCACTGATGACTTAAAGTCACAATTTAAATGATGGGGCCAACCCATCGTGTGGTCAAAACCACTGATGACCATAGGTCACAAATAATCAAAGTGTGGTCAAAACCACTGGTGGTACCAAACCACTGGGACTTAGTCGCAATTTATCAATCGGTGTGGTCAAAACCACTAATGACCATAGGTCACAAATAATCTGATGGGGCCAACCCATCTTGTGGTCAAAACCACTGACGACAGTCCATATTTCATCCCCCTCCTTTCATCAATCCCACCATCACATGCTTTAATGAAAATTTTCATAAATCATATCATAGCATTTAATCATCATGTGATGGCATGCAAATCATATATCAAAATCGCAAATTAGGGGACTTACCCGGAATCCATGTTTAAGCCCACAAGCATATCATAGGTCACTACCAAAATTCATACACAAGACAATAATATTGCAAGTTTAATAGTAAAGTGTGTAAAGAGTTTACACACCTGTTTCTCTAGAATTCCTAGATCCCGAAGATCCGATCTACAACACTAGGTTTTTGTCCCTTGAATGGATTTGATTTCCAATCAAATTCGAGGCCTAAATTAGTCCCTAAATCCATGGCACACATTAGTTTGACATTTAATCATAGACTTTTTAATTGAAAGGCCCTTGGCGAATGTGCTACCAACTCTCCTTGGAAAATAATTCCAAAGCTTCCACAATCGGTTTAGACATAATGTTATAACCATAGATCTTGATCCAACAAAAGCAGAACATTCGACTAGGTCCTCTTACCTCTTTTAACCGATTGAAGAAAAGAGCACCCTTTGCTTTGATGTTACCAAAGCTACACCAAATAGGGGGAGTAGATTTGGCTAAGGAAAACAAGAGAGATCTGGAATTTTGAGTAATTTTGGCGGTTTGTCTAAGGAAATTTTGGCGACAAGGTGGTAGGGGTTTGGCTAATGGAGGAAGGAGAAGAAGAAAGAAAAGAAGTAGGGGATTAAGGAGGATTTCAGCTTGTAAAGAAGAAGAAAAGAAGCTGGAATTTTAGCAATATAGGCGAAGAAAAATTCAGCGACAACAAGTGAGAAAAAGAAGAAAAATTGAAGAACTTTTGGCCCTTCTTTCTTTGTAAAAAAACAATTATGGACAGCCCTAAGGAGTCCCACTCTGGCCAAATTCTCTTTATTTTGTGATAATTTCCAGCCTTGAATTATCACAAAATAATTCTAACTTTAATCTCTAATCCCTCAACAATTTAATAGCAAATAAAACACTAAAATTCCCCTCTTCCATTGATTATGACATAAAAATATGCCTAATTAGGAGTCCTAAATTGAACCAAATTCCCCTTTATACGCCAAACAAAGAAGGAAAAAAAAAAAAAAACCAAGATCTTTTTGGTATTATTGAACCAATGACACATCCCACGGCAGCAACCCCACCCTTTAAGTGCCCCAACCAATTCTCCCTTTAGACTTTCATGTTAATTAACACCATCATTTAATGATAAGGCCTTCATACAGCCCTACTCCTTCAACGCTAAAGCCCCAAAAATAAAGCTCTTTGCATCCTTTGTGTCTCGAATCAAGGACCTTAAATCAAAACCCTTAAACCACGCCCATGCCACTCCACCGAACCCATCTTTCATGTCACAACCCTCCTTCATTTAATTATAAAGCCTTTCTAGCCCTAACGCCAAAAAGCCCACAAGGAAAAAATTATTTCTCCTTGCTACAGTAGAGACTCGAACCCAAGACCCCTTGCAAACCCTTAGGCGCACCAAGCCACTTGTGCCAATTACATTCTTGTGTCAAGTTTTTCTTAAATTTTATTTAACCCTATTCCCAAACTTCTTTCCTTTTAGACCCTTTAAAAAAATATTTTAAAATCCAAATTTGACCCAAAGCAGGGTTGTTTCTAGACCCTAAATTATGCCAAATAAAATCATATTTATTTATTTCTTGAAGCCACATGGAATTTATCTAATTTACAAATAACCCCTAATTGAGGTGTTACAATTCTACCCCCTTAAAAATAATTTCGTCCTCGAAATTACTTACTAACGAATAACCGTACATCTTTACTCACCGCTCTATGCTTCTGCTACGCACTCTGATCTTAAAGAATTTTCATGCTTCCTAGACACGTTCTCTAAGTTCATAATCAAAGTTTCACACACTTTACTAGCAACATAAGAACGAGTTAAATTAACCACAAACAAGACAATTGAGGTATTCCAAAATAAGAAACTTACCCGTTGTCACCTCACACATCTTCCTCCTCATGACGGCCAACAGCATAAACCAACCTTGGTTCCCTCGCCTCTGCACTTTCAACACCTCAACCACGCCTGTTACCATTTCCATTACCCCTAGCGCACCTCGACCCTCGTGGTTGTTGGTTATCCCTTACATTGGTGCATGATCCGACCTTCCGTTCTCGGCCTAGTTGCCTTTTTAGACACAGATCTCTAACTTCGATGCTCCATAGACCCACATTCAAAGCATCCACGATTACTATTCCAACACTCCCCTTGTGAAACTTGCCACACTTATCACACCGTGGCGGCCATTGAGGATTAGCGGCAGTGAGAAGCCTAGCGGTTTGATCCGACCCACCAAACTTTGACCTCTTTTCTTTGATTACGGAGAACTACGATGGTTCCAGCTCTTCTTATTCCAATTTCTATCTGGTTCCGTCTAACAATTTGTCTTACTCCTCGGCAACTTTAGACTTCTCCACAAGGCGGTAATTCTCGTTCTGTTGTGGAGCTATCATCATTCTCACTCATCTCTCGGGCCATCCTCAAACGACCGCGGCGCTCATGCTCGGTACCTACAATACCACGAGCATTTCTACTCAATCGGAGGAACTCGGCCTCATATTCCGCCATGACTTATTTCCTTGAACCGAGTTCAAGAAAGCCTTCCTCTGACGTCTACATAGCTAGTTCCAATATACTTCTTTTGGTAAGCTTCCCTGAAGAATTCCCACGTGAGATTTTCTGCCATCGTTCCATCCCTTACGGTGAGCCACCACTGATAGGACTCATCCCGAAGCAGAGAGATGATACCCTTTAACTTCTCCTCAGGGGTGAAATCCAAGTCACCCATAATCCTTTTCGTGGACTCTAACCAATATTCCGCCACTGGCGCCACTCGAAAACTCCTCTGAATACTTACGCTCAGTTAGCCCGAGTCATTCACCACAATTCTGGTTCCTGCGCGCATGACCTCGACTACTCGTTCCAATACCCGTAGCACCGCCTGAGATACTACGTCATTACCACCCGTATGGTCTTGGAACTCGATTTCGGTGTCGGCGATCCAAGCATCTCATTTCCGGACCCATGACCCGACCTCGCGAGCTCAAGCGAGTTATCCTACCTCTACATGCCACGGGCGGGCGTCCACGACCTCTTGAACTCATTCTAGCATTGCGTTTATCATTTAAAATTTTTATGTATTAGTACCTTAGTTTCACTTGGTTATCCATGAAGAAATTTTATGATAGGAGTTTAAAGAGTGGTTCTTTCGTAATCATACAAGCACCACGTTTTCCATTCATTCAATCAAAGAGGCGTTGTTGATTCCATTGTGATTGTTTTCCACTACCGGGGTATTTTAAGTAATTTGTCTTACAAGGGTATTTTCGTAATTTTCAAAATGAAAATTTTGGATGATTTTGTCAAAATTATTTTAAAACTCTTAATTTCCTGGGGTATTTTGAAAAATTTTGAAATTCGGGGGTCTTTCGGTGATTTTGAAGCTCAGGGGCATTTTGGTAATTTTTCACAAATCAGGGTGAATTTGTAAAATTACCAATTTTGTAATTTTACAAAATCATGACGTTTTCGAATTTTTTAAGATTTTTGGGCACTTTTCGTGTGCTGAATTTTTTTTATTAAAACCGTGGGTATTTTGGAGATTTCATAATTAAGGGCGTTTTCAAAATTTTACCCCTAAGGGTATTTTAGTAATTTCCATAATCAGGGCATTTTCAAGTGACTTTTCAAAATTTGGGTTCTAAGTGATTTTACAAAAGAAGGATATTTTGAAAATTTCTATTTGAAAATTTTCATACGGAGGAATTTTACAAACCGAGGGTATTTTGGTCATTTTTCATCTTGAGGGTATTTTGGTCTTTTTTAAACTAAAATTTTAATTATTTCCAAAACAAAGCGGCTAATCCTTTCGGGTTTTAGTTATCGAATTTAGCTTTGTGAGTGTGTCGTCTCAACTAGGATGAGCAGATTACTACATTGAGGTAGGATTCAAGTGAGTAGGAGGTGAGTCACGAGGATGCTTAAATACCAGGCCCCACGATCCAATCCTAGACATGCGTATAACGATTGCCACATCCTTTGCTTAGTGACAACTCACATGGTTTGTTTAGGGAATTATTAAATCTTATGCAACATTTGTTGGAGTATGCTAGCCACTAAGGTTCAGCAGTTTCTATGCTAATAGTCTACGTTCCCATTTTACCCTTCTACCCCACACCAAAAAAATTCACAAAAATTGATAGAAGTACTTACCTGGGTGGATAGGTGCCGGAGACTCGGTGCCATGCTGTTCAAGCCAAAAACAGTTTCACAAAACATTCTAATAAGGCCTACTAACAAAAACCAACATTTTGGGCCTTGGGCCCCCCACAGCCGAGTTTTGAACCTGGCTCTGATACCAATAATGTAACACCCCAAACCCGGCCCATGAGTCCTGACCGGATCTGGTATGTCACTGGGTAAAATATTTTGGGCCAATTTGAAAGTTGGGTGAAAACTTGATTAAATTTGGCTAAGGTATTTAAAGCGGGTTTGAAAACTCATTGGGCCTTTTTATAAATACGGTTGGGCTTTATAAACCCTTTTGAAAACATTGATCATGTATCATTTTAAAATCATCAAAGTGATAGTTGACTTAGTTTATTTTTGTTACCCGATGGTAACATCTTTTAAAACCCGTAGAAATTTATTAAGTTTGAAAAATTATTTTAACAGGTTACTTATCAATTGAAAATTTCATTTGTAACATAACATAAGCAAAATAAATAAAATAACATCCACAAAATAAATAGCGGCCTTATTACAATCCCAAAATAAAAGACTTAGGAAAATAAATATGATTAACTAAAGCAGAGATTTCAAATCCAATGATGGCATGGCCGCCTCGAGTCCTCTCCGGCTCCATCTCGCGATCTACTCATCGCAAAATGTTAAGGAAAGGGTGAGTCACCAAGACTCGATGTGTAATTTCCCCTCCGGAAAATGCAACTCATACACAATTTATTAATTAAGCGTGCACATGCAACCCAACTAGCCATCCATACTCCTTTTCTACCCCGTGTGGTCAAAACCACTGATGACTTAAAGTCACAATTTAAATGATGGGGCCAACCCATCGTGTGGTCAAAACCACTTGATGACCATAGGTCACAAATAATCAAAGTGTGGTCAAAACCATTGGTGGTACCAAACCACTTTGGGACTTAGTCGCAATTTATCAATCGGTGTGGTCAAAACCATTGATGACCATAGGTCACAAATAATCGATGGGCCAACCCATCTTGTGGTAAAACCACTGACCACAGTCCATATTTCATCCCCCTCCTCTCATCAATCCCACCATCACATGCTTTAATGAAAATTTTCATAAATCATATCATAGCATTTAATCATCATGTGATGGCATGCAAATCATATATCAAAATCGCAAATTAGAGGACTTACCCGGAATCTAGTTGATGGCATGCAAATCATATATCAAAATCGCAAATTAGAGGACTTACCCGAAATCTATGTTTAAGCCCACAAGCATATCATAGGTCACTACCAAAATTCATACACAAGACAATAATATTGCAAGTTTAATAATAAAGTGTGTAAAGAGTTTACACACTGTTTCTCTAGGAATTCCTAGATCCAGAAGATCAGATCTACAACACTAGGTTTTGTCCCTTGAATGGATTTGATTTCCAATCAAATCCGAGGCCTAAATTAGTCCCTAAATCCATGGCACATGTTAGTTTGACATTTAATCATAGACTTTTTAATTGAAAGGCCCTTGGCGAATGTGCTTACCAACTCTCCTTGGAAAATAACTCCAAAGCTTCCTACAATCGGTTTAGACATAATGTTATAACCATAGATCTTGATCCAACAAAAGCAGAACATTCGACTAGGTCCTCTTACCTCTTTTAACCGATTGAAGAAAAAGAGCACCATTTGCTTTGATGTTACCAAAGCTACACCAAATAGGGGAGTAGATTTGGCTAAGGAAAACAAGAGATGCTGGAATTTTGAGTAATTTTGGGCGGTTTGTCTAAGGAAATTTTAGCGACAAGGTGGTAGGGGTTTGGCTAATGGAGGAAGGAGAAGAAAAAAAAAAGCGGGGGATTAAGGAGGATTTCACTTGTAAAGAAGAAGAAAAGAAGCTGGAATTTTAGCAAAAGAAGCTGGAATTTTAGCAATATAGGCGAGGAAATTCAATGACAACAAGTGAGAAAAAGAAGAAAAATTGAAGAACTTTTGGCCTTCTTTGCTATAAAAAACAATTATGGACAGCCCTAAGGAGTCCCAATGCTGGCCAAATTCTCTTTATTTTGTGATAATTTCCAGCCTTGAATTATCACAAAATAATTCTAGCTTTAATCTCCTAATCCCCTCAATAATTTAATAGCAAATAAAACACTAAAATTCCCCCTCTTCCAGCTGATTATGACATAAAAATATGCCTAATTAGGAGTCCTAAATTGAACCAAATTCCCCCTTTATACGCCAGCAACAAAGAAGGAAAAAAAAAAAAAAAAACCAAGATGCTGCTGGTATTATTCGAACCAGCGACCTGTCCACAGCAGCAGCCCCCCACCCTTTAAGCGCCCCAACCAATTCTCCCCTTTAGACTTTCATGTTAATTAACACCATCATTTAATGATAAGGCCTTCATACCTGGCCCCTACTCCTTCAACGCCAAAGCCCCAAAAATAAAGCTCTTTGCATCCTTTGTGTCTCGAACCCGAGACCTTATATCAAAGGTCTTAAACCACGCCCATGCCACTCCACGAACCCATCTTTCATGTTACAACCCTCCTTCATTTAATTATAAAGCCTTTCTAGCCCTAACGCCTAAAAAGCCCACAAGGAAAAATTATTTCTCCTTGCTACAGTAGAGACTCGAACCCAAGACCCCTTGCAAACCCTTAGGCGCACCAAGCCACTTGTGCCAATTACATTCTTGTGTCAAGTTTTTCTTAAATTTTATTTAACCCTATTCCCTGCTTCCTTCCTTTTAGACCCTTTAAAAAAATATTTTTAAAATCCAAATTCGACCCAAAAGCAGGGTTGTTTCTAGACCCTAAATTATGCCAAATAAAATCATATTTATTTATTTCTTGAAGCCCACATGGAATTTATCTAATTTACAAATAACCCTAATTGAGGTGTTACAATTTTTTAGGTAGATGATTATTGTTATTGTTATTAAATTTTAATAAGATTATTATTGAAAATAATTTAACCATATTTTAACATAATTATTATTAAATATAATTTAATAAAATATAAATTAATAACATTCTTAATATAATTATTATTATATGAATTTAAAAGAATCAAAATATATAATACTATAAAAATATATAATCTACTTTATTATTTTTAAACTACAATACATATTTAACGTGCTAAAATATCATTAGTGAAACAAATAATTTAATTATTCTACAATAAAAATAAAATATTAGAAGTAATAAATAACTTGAGAATTATATTTCACATCCAAGCATAATATTCATATATTAACAAAAGTTACATAATTTTATTAGTTTATATGTCATAATCCATATGTTTTAAAATTTTACAACATCAAAAAGTTACAACATTGTAATGACATTCTATCATGTCATTATACCATCCAAATATTACAAATACAAAAAGTTACCAAAATATCATCACACAACCATGATTTTTAATGGTCAGCAAGAAATCTTCTGACCCATTCCAATCATACAACAGAAGGTAAACTAAAGAAATGAGCATCTGCGTTGGATGATCTGGAATTTTGCTCAATGCTCGAAAGCACTCATCTTCAGTTAAACCTTCTACTTCACATACTGTTGGATATAATTTCAGAGCACTTTCTTGAATGGCCATTTTTGACTTTTGTTGAACTAACACTTCGGAGGCAATACTCTTACTGATTTCAAGGCCAACAGTCCGTATATTTTTCGCCAATAAAGTGGTAGCATCATTAAATGAAGTAGAAGAATCACTTGCATCAGAAATTTTTTTTTTTCTTCTTTGAAAATGTGGAATCACCTTGGTTTCTACTTGGTTGCGGTAGTGTTGCTGAAAGATCCATATCATCCAAAGAAACATCAGCTTCGCATCCATGGAAATCGTTTCTTTCTCCATAAGTATTTGTCGTAGCCACATCCTCAACGTCTATTTCTTCAATAATATCAGCGGTTGTTTGAGCATCTTTCCTAGTGGCTCGATCTTTTGCGTAGATGGCAGTAAGTTTGTCATAATAAGGGAAACTTCGATGTTTGAATTGTGCGGCTTCTTTATGACTCTTCAGCAACAACAAGCTGCCTATGCTCATCCCAACCAAAGCCGCTATTGTTTTTTCCACTAAGCATGTCATAAACGATTGACCAATCCCTTTTCAATGTCCTAATCCTCGATTCAAAATTAGGTTTAGCCTTCAACATGGCATGGGGTAAAACTTTTTCTAACATTTTTTTCAACTCATTTAAATACCCGGCTTTGAATCCCTTATCTACATTAAAAGTTCCAACATTATGCAAGTCGACATACAAGCAACCAACGCAGCATCTTCTTCTGGAACCCATTTCATTTTGGTTCCTCGAGAATTTTGAGAAGAAGCACTTGATTGTGAAAAACCTGACATAATTATCTTAAGAAAAAAAACGCATATTAAAATGTTCAATATTATGCATCAAAATATCAACACTTTATAAAATTATAACACATGATGAATCAAAGGAAAATAAATTATCATTCAACAAGTCTAGTACAATACAAAAAAATTAATTCAAACAACACCAAAGTTTCATAAACTAGATACATGAAATAACAAAAACAACATAACGTTTACTATTTTTACCCTAAACCTAACTAATTTCTAGATGTTTGCCATTCATCAAACATTTGGTTGGCTTGTTCCATCCTCCAAGTAGCCTATGCATCCGATGGATGAATATTTACAATATTCGATTCATCATCATCTATCACATTACTAGGTAATCCTTCTTCCAACTTCGCTTCAATAGGATCAAGACCCATATAGGTTCGAATAAAATTATGGAGCAAACAACATGCAATAATGATTCTATTGTGCACCTTCACAAGATAGAATGATGGACTCCTAAGTATTCCCCATCTAAGTTTTAATAACCCAAAACATATTTCAATAACATTACGCGCTGAAGCATGTTTCATATTGAAAAATTCTTCCGGAGTACTTGTCTGGTAACCCTGACGCCACTCATTCAAATGATATATTTGTCCTCTAAAAGGCGCAAGAAATCCCTCACAATTTGTGTATCCAGCATCAACTAGATAATATCAACTTATAAAAAGAAACTATTTTTCATGGTTAATTTCCCAAAAAAGCATGATCTTAAAAATTAATTCAAATTTCTATAATTTTGCACTTTACCATGAGGAACTTTTAGTCCATGTCTTCTACTAATAACATCTTGAAGAACTCGTCCATCAGCAACAGAACCTTCCCAACCAGTAAGAACATAAACAAAATGCATATAAGGTGTACAAACACCTAACATATTTGTTGCTATGTCACATTTTCGTGTTTGATATCTAGATTTATCAACTGTTGGAACCCTAATCTTGATGTGGGTTCCATCTAAAGCACCTAAGCAATTCTACGTCCCATGTATAAAACCTCGAGTTAGGATACTATATTTAAATCTAAATGGACTAAATTATGTACGAGCTATATACAATATTCACTCCAATACCTTGAACCATTTCCACCTTGGGTCTGTAGAATTAGCTGTAATTGGCTATGCCTTTTTAAATAACACATCTTGTAAGCGAATGACAGCATTTAAAATATTGTGAAATGATCTGCTAAAAGTTTCTCCAGACCTATTAAAGTGATGCTTGATAACTCCTATTTTTAAGGTGATGAGAAATGATATGTAAAAACATTGCCACTTGCTTATCAACAAGCATGTTCCTTGACGACTTCAATCCCCCTAAACTTTGTAGCATCTCACATAGTTTAAAATGGGTAATTCTATTCATCCTAACTTGTTCAATACAGGTCTTGTCACTAGCATATACAAGTCTTTTCACATAATCTCGTTGTGCATAAAAATCTAAAATATAGAATCTAATCCTTGGTCTATAAGTATGTAGGCTATGGATGGCACCTAATGCAACTAAGAACCAACTCGCAACTGTACACATTTGCAACCATATTGTAATAGCAAGACCAATTCTTTTACGCCTCTCACTTTGTACAATTAAAAGCAGACGAGCTATTACTGCAAGATATTAAAGTGTTACATAACTTCAAATCACAGTAAAAGGGTCACATTTCTTCAATACTAATTTCAATAACAGTAAAACAAAATCAAAGAATTTAAATTGTAAAGAACTTACAGTGGTTCAGTGAATACAAGAAGCTCAACTGTGGGTGGAAGAAGCAATCAAGCAAACCAAAGAAGAAGAGGAAGCAATAACACACTGTCAAAGAAAAATGAACAATACATATTTATCAAATTTCATTCAACAAAATCGGCTCTTGGCTTAGCAAATAACAATGTCTTGAAAAACATATATGATAAACTAAATTGAAAAACATATATGAGAACACTATCTCCTTATGGTGTAGAGTTGAACTTAAATTTTAAAATTTAAAGGTAAAACAACTAGATTGCTAAAAATAAAAATATAAAGATTAAATTCTATATTTACTTAAGACTAATGTTATATTTGATAAACTGAAATATTAATGATTAAATTTAAGTTATAACTTTTTTTAGTAAATTATTTTAAATGAAATATTGAATATAATTAGATTATTTGATAAAATAATATAATATTAAATAAAATAAATAACAATTGAATTTATTATTTATAGTTTACAATAAATATAGTTCGAGTTCCACCATTTTCAATTTTAAATGCCAAACTTATTTTATTGTATCAAATTTACATAAATTTGCATTAACACCCAGTTGCTCATATAGTTTACTACTCAATCAGGGTTCCAGTTCCCACCATTTTCAATTTTAAATTCCAAACTTATTTTATTGTACGGAATTAAAATAAGAAAAATTGTGAGTAAAAAGAAATTAAATAAATACATCGATTAAAAATAATAACCATGCTTCAATTGTTTATCATTTTTCGTAACATGTTAAAAAGTTATCATGTTAAAAATAATAGCATGTTTATCAATACCAAATTGGTTTATGACACCAACTCAATCAATGGCATTAGAAAATATTTTATGTAAAAGATTAATTTTAATTAATAATTATTATTGGTGTAGTGGTAAAATACTTATTTATCAATTCACTAAACATTTATTTAGATCTTTTATTTAAAAATTAAAATAAATTATGTTTTTTTCAATTAGATGATAATGCTTATTATTTCGGGCATCGAAGAATGGGGTGGAGAAATGATGGCATTCCATTTACTTTTTCTATTTTTCTTTGATTTGGATTTAGACATCTTTTCATTCCTTTTTATATACATATTTTTTTAGGTTTTAAAAAAATTTGGAATTCTAAATTAAAAAGCCAAGAATATTCATTTTTTTAGGTTTAAAAAGTTGGGTAAATATCCCATATATATCAAAAAATTAAATTATTTACTAAATGGCCCATTTGAAGAATATTTACGGAAAAGGGCCGTTTCCCCAAAAATGTCCACGTCGGTAGCGTTTTGGGAGAAACATGAAAAGCGCCACAGGGACGCGCTTTCTTCTTGATAACTAGGAAAACGCTACCGACGTGACACGTTTTTGCCCTCCCTTCCCGTCCAATTACAGTATGAAAAATTAATTGAATTTTTGGGCTAGGAAAAAAATATATAGGGTTTTGGGCAAAATATGTTAGCATAAAAAATTAATTGAATTTTTGTGACAGTAGTCTCCAACAAAATAATTTTGAGAAGATGTTTCTGAACAAACAGTGGCCAAAAATGCTTCCAAAGAGGTGCATTGTCGTGAGAGTCTTGAAAAGAGCTCCCATGTGGATGCTCTTTTGCTACTGAGTCTCCGTAAATTAATTTGAGGAGACGTTTCGAACAAACAAGACCAAAAACGCTTCCGGTGGGTGCACTGTCGTGAGAGTCTTGAAAAGAGCTCCCACATGGACGCTCTTTTACTCTGATGATCTCCGCAAAATTAATTTGAGGAGATGTTTATGAACAAACAATGGCAAAAACGCTTCCGGAGGTGCCTTGTCGTTAGGAGTACTAAAAAGAGCTCCCACGTGGACGCTCTTTTGCTACAATAGTCTCTGGTAAAATTAGGCTATAAATCAGCCAAATTTCATTCTCAGGTTGTATAAGGGAAATTGAGGCAAAAGAAAAAAAAATTGAAAATGAGTGAACGTATTAATATTGTTATTTACTACGATGGTGAAGTTCGTGACACTGAAAATGGTGTTATTTTCTTACCGAAGAACACAGCGCGACTGAGCTTTAATCGAAAAGTCGATTTGGTAGAACTTCGCAAAAGAATTAGGCGTAAAATATTCGGAATAACGCCAATGAAATTTTAGTCTATTAAGTATAGATTTTGCTCTTCGGTTGATCCGGTGAGATATGACTCATTCGACACCAAAGGTCATCGGAGCTTTGAGCCAATGGTGGAGACTCATCTTGCCAGTGGATCACCCTATATCGAGGTATATGTAGAATTTTTATCTCCAAGTGATCTTTTTGCGACCTCAACATCTACAGTTGTTTGAGGGGAATACACGACCCCAAGCCGACACTCTGTAAGTGGAAGGCAAAACACAGAAGTGCCCGTGTGCGGTGGTAGTATGGAAAACATAACCTCTGCACGACACTCGATTGGTGGATGGGACATGCATATCAGTCTTTCGACGTCTGATGATAGAAATACGTATTAGGGGACGTCATCAACTTCTAGTGGTTGGCAATCCACATATAATTGGGATCTTTACGAAAGATGCTTAAGGAGGGATGATGTACTCCCGACAACATCCACCGGCGAGGGGCCCTCATTTGTTGCAGGTTATGGAGGGTCGGACGATGAATCCGATGTGGATCCACCTCGAGAGCCAGGGCCTGATGGTGCAGAAGTTGGATTATTTTCTGAATCGGAGCCCGTTTTAATTGTACCTGAAGACGTTGAGGGCGGTTCAAATGAAGAAGAAGAAGATCCGCTATTCAGAGCGTACTCGCCTCCAACCCACATGCATAATGTCGATCTATCTTAAGATGATGCATTGGAGTTTCCTGAACTACCACACCGGACGCGTGACCATACAAATTTTTCATTGGATTCGGACCAATTAGAAGTTGGTAACCAGTTTTCCAACAAGAATACTTTTCTTGCTGCATTGAAACAATACAGCATCAGGAACGGGGTTAACTACAATGTGGTTAAATCCAAGCTCAATAAGTACGAGGCGAAGTGTGCAATGCAAGACGGCACATGTTCATGAAAAATCATGGTGTCGTTGAGGAAAAGGACAGGGTTGTGAGAGATCAAAAAGTACAAAGGTCCACATACATGTCTTGCTTGCAGATAAAGACCACTATGTGTTCAATAATTTCGAATAACACTAATATTATGTAATGTTGCATTATTTAACGTACTTCGTTGACAGGTGTAACACAAAATTATCTGAGGACGGATTCAGACATGTTGGCTAACTTAATAATCCCGACGGTGAAGGTTGATCCCAAGACTATGGTGCGGCCTTAATTGGCAATATTCGTAACTAATTGGGGTACACACCCTCTTCTGAAAGGCTTGGATAGCCAAGCAGAAGGGTTTAGAAAAATTGCACGGTCGGTGGGATGCTTCATATGATGAAGTGTGGCAGTGGTGTCAGGTGCTGGAGAGATATGTCCCAGCGGACAATGCAGACCTTGAAATAGAACCGACGTACTACAACGATCGTCTGCTCCGTGGATGTACAGTGTTCAAGCGTCTGTTCTGGACATTTAAGCAATGCCGAGATGTCTTTATATACTGCAAGCCATTGGTACAAATTGACGGTACCTTTATGTATGGTAGATATAGCATCGGCTATTGCTAGCTGTGGCACAAGACGGCTATGGGAGAATCCTTCCGATTGCATTCGCAATAACACCAGGGGAGTCAGCTGATGACTGAGACTTCTTCTTATCTAGGTTAAGGAGGCATGTCTGCCCCTAACCTGACATACGCGTTATATCGGATCGGGGCCCTAGAATACTTGCGGCAATAGAATGCCAGGAAAGCATGTCGCATCGCACACACCATCGATATTGCCTGAGGCATGTTTCATCCAACTATTATGGGCAACATCGATCTAAAAGACAGCGACGGCAAGTGACCGATATGGGTATGAAATATCTATTAATATAATTTCGTTTGTAATATTCAATTTATTCTCAATTGAAGAGTGGTATGTAATATTCGCTATCAACGTATATTGGCAGGGTACGAGATCAATAAAGATCGTTTTCACGAGATGTTGGCTAGTTTGCGCTCAGATAACGCCGAATGTGCAAACTACCTGTGCAATATTCCTTTCGAACAGTGGACACAAGCATACGACAGCGGCCTACGATATATTCATATGACCACAAACCTGGTCGAATGCATAAATTCTGTTCTAAAAGGAACCCGTCATCTGCCGATTACATCGGTTGTGCAAGAGACATATTTTTGTTTAGCAGTACTATTTCCGAAGAAAGCAGCGAGTTATAAAGGGCAGATGCAAGGAGGCCATGTATGGAGCCCGAAGGTCTTACAAGAAATAAACAGTGGGAAGGCACGGGCCAACACAATACACACAGTGTGTCACTATAGCGACAGCCTATGGTTTCGTGTCACGGAGTTTGACAGATCGAACCAAAGTATTGTTGGGGGGCATTATCGTGTACACTTGACAAATAGGACCTGCGATTGTGGGATATTTGATGCACTTCGTTACCCATGCGCTCATGTACTTGCGGCTTGTCAGAATCTCCGTCTTGATCCCATGATATGTCGACGAAGTGTATAAATTAGAAAACATGTACAACGTGTGGAGACACGTATTCCCACCAGTCCCAGATGAACGTAAGTAGCTGTTGGTATCGCTTGCACCATATAAGCTGTTGCTGGATAGACAATTGAGTTGGAAACCAAAATGTCGACCTTCCTCGAGTAGAATACGCAATAATATGGATATCCGAGAAATGAGCAACCAAAATCGGCTGTGCGGATGGTGTAGGAACCTAGGCCATACATCTCGCTCGTGTCCAAATCGGAATAGTTGACCGTGTTCTTAGGTTTTTTGTCTCCTAGTGGCTATGTAATTTCTATTTTTTTGGAGAAAAACGGTGAATTTTTGTATAAGAGCTTTTATTTTATTCAAGTTATTAAAATTAAATTACAAAATTACAAAAAAAATTAAACAATTTCTATTTTATCAAAGATATTAAAATTAAATTAAAAAATAAAATTACAAAAAATAAAATTAAACTCAAATTTTATTAAATATATTAAAACTAAATTACAAAAAAAAAACTAAACCATTTCTATTTTATCAAAGATATTAAAATTAAATTACAAAAAAAAACTCAAATTTTATTAAATATATTAAAACTTAATTACAAAAAAATTAAACCATTTCTATTTTATCAATTATATTAAAATCAAATTACAAAAAAAATTAAACTTAAATTTTATTAAATATATTAAAACTTAATTACAAAAAAATTAAACCATTTCTATTTTATCAAAAGATTAAAATAAAATTACAAAAAATAAAATTAAACTCAAATTTTATTAAATATATTCAAACTAAATTACAAAAAAAAAATTAAACTATTTCTATTTTATCAAAGATATTAAAATTAAATTACAAAAAATAAAATTAAACTCAAATTTTATTAAATATATTAAAACTTAATTACAAAAAAATTAAATCATTTCTATTTTATCAAAGAGATTAAAATTAAATTACAAAAAAATAAAATTAAACTCAAATTTTATTAAATATATTAAAACTAAATTACAAAAAAATTAAACCATTTCTATTTTATCAAAGAGATTAAAATTAAATTACAAAAAAAAATTAAACTCAAATTTTATTAAATATATTAAAACTTAATTACAAAAAAAATTAAACCATTTCTATTTTATTAAAGAGATTAAAATTAAATTACAAAAAATAAAATTAAACTCAAATTTTATTAAATATATTAAAACTAAATTACAAAAAAATTAAACCATTTGTATTTTATTAAAAATAAAATTAAATTACAAAAAATAAAATTAAACTCAAATTTTATTAAATATATTAAAACTTAATTACAAAAAAATTAAACCATTTCTATTTTATCAAAGAGATTAAAATTAAATTACAAAAAAATAAAAATTAAACTCAAATTTTATTAAATATATTGAAACTAAATTATAAAAAAAAATTAAACAATTTCTATTTTATAAAAGATATTAAAATTAAATTACAAAAAAATTAAACTCAAATTTTATTAAATATATTAAAACTTAATTACAAAAAAATTAAACCATTTCTATTTTATCAAAGAGATTAAAATTAAATTACAAAAAAATAAAATTAATCTCAAATTTTATTAAATATATTAAAACTTAATTACAAAAAAATTAAACCATTTCTATTTTATCAAAGAGATTAAAATTAAATTACAAAAAAAAAAATTAAACTCAAATTTTATTAAATATATTAAAACTTAATTACAAAAAATTAAGCCATTTCTATTTTATCAAAGAGATTAAAATTAAATTACAAAAAAATAAAATTAAACTCAAATTTTATTAAATATATTAAAACTTAATTACAAAAAAATTAAACTATTTCTATTTTATCAAAGAGATTAAAATTAAATTACAATAACAAATAAAAATTAAATTATAATAACAAAATAAAATTAGGAGTTTAGGGTTTAGGGTGATGTTGGTGGGAACCAAGGTGCCACGAGGCTGGCGGTGATTCGCATTGATTCTTCCTTCTAGCTTCCTGGGGTCGTGGAACCTCGAGGAATTGGGTTCTTCGGCGGTGGGTCTAGTTCTGGGTGTTGCGATGATGACCCACTTTGATAAAATAATGACCCCAAAGGTGTTTGCATAAACCACGGCGGGGTGATCGCATCCGTCTGACGTTGGGAATGGACTCCCAACGAACCTCCTCCGATCCCATGCATTCCAACTCAAACTCGGAGTAGTAAGACCGAAAAGGAAACATATATGGGTTAGAAGGATACATATAAGGGGTAGGGTATGCACCTAGCATAAATGTTAGACGTTTGTGATGTCGGTGTTGTCAATTTGAACCGATGATGGGCCCGGTATTTGTGTAAGCACTGTTGTTTGGGCCCGATAATCTGTCGGCGTTGTTGATGGCCCCGTCTCATCACCCTTCTCCTTGAATTTAAAGGGCCCGACGTTCCTTCGCTCATGGTTAAGTTATCGCTTCTCTCTTCCAACAACAGATCTGACTTGTTATGGATCCTAAACCATGACATGTACTCCGATAAGCACGCTAACTCAGGAACGATGATCGATTCCCAAATAGGTAAAAAGTCATACCGATTCTCCTACATCCCGCTATGACCTGACCAAAATCTTGGCCAATCCGTGTGCAGCTACCGTAAGTCCACTTTGTGCTCATCATCGAGCACCTCAAGTAACACGGGAATCAGTTGTCAGAATCTAAATTGCCGCAGAACCCGATTTGAATGGACCATCTCCACGGTCGCGTAGGTGATCAATGGGACCTTAACATGCCAACTGTTCGATTTTGGAAAAACTCCTCCGGAATTACTGCCCGAATTTTCCAATCCTCGTAACGTGTCCATTGAAACTATATTAAAATTACCAAAATATTAGTTATATACATAATACTAGACACTACATACTAAATACTAAATTATAATAACGAAATTCGAAACTTACTTGTGATTCCGATCGTTGGTCCAATAGGAGCCGTATATCCTTAAGCGAGTTAGGTATTCCAACATGACTCGCTGAATGGTTCCACCTAATTAAATAAACTTTTAGCATGCAATTATACTATAAATCTACTAAATAATTGTAAAATATAATATTAAATTTACCTCATTATCAATGGAAATGAATATGGCTGATCGAGTCGAGGACGTAAAAATGGAAATTGAAATCATGCCCATGACTGCAGTAGTGATAGGCAACCTCAGATTTTTGCTTTACTCGACCGCGTCGCCCCGTATATCTCCCGGTACAACCACGATAGCACGGCAGACCACCAACTCAATTCACCGGCTACTCTGAAATCAACAAGTTTCAAGAGCCATCTGAGGTGGACGAGGTTTCTAGAAAGGTCCGACATCAGATAGCCTCCAATTATCTGAAGAATATATGCCCGAGCATACCATATTCTTTCTACTTCGATTGAACCCTCGTTCGACTCCGGAATGTGTCTAGTAACCAGGCCATATCGATCCGAGCTCCTTGAATTCTATCCGGAATGGCACCCAGAAGCTCGTAGCATACGGCCATTCAATAGGTAGATGTTGCGGACCCGGTGACTACCAACCCGTCCACCGGTAATCCCAAGCTGCAATCGCACATCTTCTAGAGTGATGGTACACTCTCGCATGGCGATGGAAAGTGTGCGTCTCGGTCTCCACCTCTCTATCAACGCTACCGATCAAAGACGGCTCCAACTTGAACCCCCAGCCTATCGTGGCCACGTGCCAAAAATCCGCTTCTCGCAGGTAATTCTCGATCAACGGTGATGGGAGACCATGCATGTTGCAAATATAACATTCCAACCCCCGATCTACAGCCTATTTAAAAATTATAAAATTAAAACTTAATTATAATTGCATAATTGAAAAAAATTAAATAATATTAAAAAATTAAAATTAAAACTTACCATTTGCATTTGCTCGACGGAGATATGCTTGTTGTCTAGGTGAAGTAATTTCCCGGCCATTGTAATCCGATAAAAAAATTTAAAATTTTCCAAAAAAATATATTAAAAAAATTATAAAGGACTTTTTCGTAAACAGTAAATGACTATTTTGAAATTTGAACGTAAATTTCAAGGACTTTGAGATAAAATTGAGAAAAATTTGAGAGAAAATTGAGAGAATATTGAGAAAAGATTGAAGTGTGAAAAAATAAAGGGTTGAGGGTTTTATAGTTTTTTTTTTTACCGTTGGGCCCCCAACGGTCAAAAAAATTGGCCGTTGGGATTTGACCGTTGCAGGGCTAAAGTGCGCCCCTGCGGACGCGCTTTGTGCCACCTCAGCAAAGCGCACCCACGTAAGCGCGCTTTGCTGAGGTGGCACAAAAGTGCATCCTCGGGCTGCTTGTTGTTTCCCCCAAAGCTACCGATATGGATGCGTTTTGGGGGGAAACGACCCTTTTCCGTAAATATTCTTCAAACTGGCTCATTTTCGTAAATAATTTAATTTTTTGGTATATATGAGATATTTACCCTAAAAAGTTTGACTTAAGAGGGGGACGTGGCTATATGGTTATATATGCATTTATGTTTACATGCAACGAACCCTACTCAAGTGCCCTTGGTACACATCTAACTACGAGAATATTAATGGCATTCCCCTTGTCCAAGGATGTTACATTAGCTGGAATATTGATATTTCAATTCAAACAAGGATTGAACAGATAACTAAGCGAATGTCTCTCCTTTATTTTGATATTTCTCAGCACCATCTATGCCAGTTTTGTGAAGTATGAATGGACAACGATTTTCCTTCTTAAGAAATATATCTAAATTATTTGCCTTTTGTCAGGTCAAAAGATAGACATTATACAGAAAGCTTCTACAACTTGAGCAAGCCAGGGTACTAAAAGCTACCTTTTTCATGTCTCATGACATTTCGTCTACACATAAATAATTCAAAAAATGAGCTACCGTGATCACTAGAGATAATGAAACCATACCTCAACTTTTAGTTCACCTATCCAGTCAGAAAACTTTACGATGTTGGAAACTCGTGGATCATTTGTCCGGAGAGCAGTAAACTATATGAGCAAGATTAACAATTTATGTTATATCAAAAGTCATAATGCTTGTGTCTTGCAAATTAAGATTCTTTAAGAAAAATCTTAACTTAATCTATCAAGCAATCATCGATCACATGATCACCTATTGCATTTAAGACACAATTATTACTACAAACAGAATATTAACTAACTTCAAAGAGTGCCATAATAAGGCCACTCTTTAGCAAAACCCACAAACCTAAAGTAATTGTATCATTTCCTCTAATTCATTCACAGGGAAAATTATGTAAGCTGTAAAGTTCTTAACAATTCATTAACATGAGAATTAACCTAATTTATAAGTAGTTATATCCATGGTGAGTGCTTTAATAAATTAAAAGAGATTGTCTTTCCGCTAATTCATCAACAGGGAGACAATTTACTCATAATATAACATTCAAAACAACCAGCAGAAAGCAATTTAGGTACATTTGCACAAATGTGTGAGAGATGAACTTCAGAAAGATCATGACAAACAATTTACTCGTAAGATAACATTCAAAACAACTAGCAGAAAGCAACAATGTCCATAAAATTCGTACATCCATGTAAATATATTTGAAAAGGTGAACAACGAAACTTCGAAGAGGGAAAAAACCAATTACTAAAGAGTAAAGTAACAAAGTTTCATGCAATATCGAAATTTAGCATGAACTAGAATTACCAAAAGATGGTTAAACTTCATAAATTTAACCAAAACAAACCCAGATTTGGAGTAATCTATAGGTTACCTAAAAATTTAGAAGTCTGATAAATGCGTCAGACCAAATATCCTTTAGGATCTAACAAAAAAAATTAAGAAGTAAGACAACCCCAAATAGTCTTTTGGAAAAAAAAAAAAGAAAGATGAGTTCTTTCCAAAGACAAGTACATGTAACACCAATGAATATATATATATATATATATATATATATATATGTATGTATATATTACAGAAGAGGAAGTGTTGAGCGGAATCCTTACTCGGTTTTGCAACTGATCAAAAACCCAAAAGAAAGCACATAAAAATTCCCAAGATTGGAATCTGTAATTCAAGCGACGTGTGAAGAAAGAGCTTTTCTTTTCTGGGTTTTAAATGGAGTCAAAAGAGGGTTCAAAGGCAGACTCTGAATACTTCTTGAAGGCAGGGGGGAGGAAAGAAAGGAGAATGGTATTAGCTAAGCGATGGGGGCGTTGCTCATCTCGTGGCAAGGTTGTCGACAATGCCTGAAGGAAAGCTTTGTCCTTTTATGATTTGTTGTCGTTCCCTCTTTCAGTGGAATATGGAATTTTCTGAGTAAAGCCTTTATCTTTGTCTCAACATTTGTCTTTACTTTCCCTCAAGTTTCCTCTTCAATTAAATCAAAAAACTTAACCCAAACTCAATTTTTAAATTGAACATAAAAAAGTAAAGAAGATTGAACAGAAAAAGTCTCAATCAAAGGATTGAAAGGGGAAAAGAAAAGTTGAAAGAGGTGAAAAGGAATCAAGAAAAAAAAAAAAAAGAAAACGTACCGTTACAATCTTTGGGGAGATGAAGATGAAGGGCTTGGAGAGGAAGAAATCTGGAGAGAATGGGAAGGAGGCAGGCTATTCTAGTCCAAAAGGGTAAACGGCGTGGTGTTGAAGGGGTATTCAGACCCTCAACCCTTGAATAGGTAAACGGTGAGATACGAGAATGAGGGTGTAATAGCTATTCCGTGGAATCACTTAAACGATGAACCAAACGGATGCTCTACTGTAGCGGGCAAAATTAGGGGGGAATGGAATTGCTATTCCAACCAACCAAACGTCACGTTGGTATTTTCCCCTTTTCTTTAGTGCAAAAACTTCAACCATAATTCCTCAAAACGCTATAAATCATTTAAAAATCAATGCTAAATTCATACCTTCACATCTTGTTTTTCTAAATATTATATAATAAAAAAAACATCACTAAATTTTACATAAATGCCTAAATTTATGTGTAAATAATAAGGTTGCATTTATTTTATGGAAATTGATTCAAAGAAAACATTTTCCGTGTTTTTTTTCTTTTTATGTTTGTTTGATGTAAAAAGTCAACAAAAATTATTTTTAAATCAACGGAAAATAAACTCATTTGTCAATAAATTAATTTATTATTGTGAAAAATAAGTTATTTTTCGTAAAAGAGTTCATACATGATTAATTTTATTTTATATAAAAATTAATTTGAATCGATTTAATATTATTATTTTATTAATAATTTTTATTTTAATTTTAAACATATTAAAATATTGACATTAAATATTATAATGTTCAATATTATTAAAATGTATATTTAATTTTTATATTTATTAATATAATAAATTATTTAATATTTTTAAATCATTCTTAACTTCATTTATCCCTTCCAACTTTAATTTGTCAAAATTTACTCTCATGTATATGTAATATATGTAATTTAAATTAAGTTTAATTAGAAATTATTTATTATTAAATTTATATATAATAAAATATTATATTATTATAAAATAATTTCTATTGTTAAAAGAATGCTATAATGTAACACCCTTACCCGTATTCGATGCCTGAAGAGGTACGAGGCATTATCGAGGAGTATCTGAACACTTACGGATGATTTAAACCATTTATCGCTCAAATATCAAAATTGATTATAAAGTTTCCTTTAATGCACCTTGAAGTCCAAATCATGCATTGGAATTGGGTCAGGATTAAATCAGAATCGTATAAAATTTTCGCAAAATCCCTAAGTTTATCTCATTTACAAAGGTCCCACGCCTGTGTGGCTCACATGACCGTGCCTCTGGGCGATAACTCTTTCACTTGCGTCTATGAAGGAACTTGAGTCACACGGCCTTAGTACACGCCTGTGTTGCTAGGCCGTGTGGTAAAGTTAATTTTCACAAATTAGGCTATTTTCCAAGCCATATTTCTCACTCATTTGATCCTTATTCTTCATCCACATTTAATACATACAAAAACCAATTTAAGATATTCAATGAGCCTTATACTTAATACCATTGGTTAGTCTTACACTTCATATAAATAACAAGAAACATATATGGGCTCAATTCTCATTAAATTTCTCTTGTACTTATACTTTTCACACTATGTATTCAAATAACATATAACAATCACACCTCAGTATTTCATATATATTTTTATAACAAATTATCTTGGTTTCAAACTACTTCATATTTGAGTTTTACTTATCAAATCATTTGAAACATCATCTTTACACATATAATTCTATAATTATGAATGAACACATTTATCAAACATATTCCATGTTTTTATATATATAGTCTCATATTTCCATGTATCAATTACCATCATTTCCTTGTGTTTTGACAAATACATGTAACAATTCATAAACATGCAATTCACTAACTCATCATGCCACCACAATTTAAATTGACAAATCACTTATTGAGCCCAATTTCAATGTTCACTAAAATCTATTAGGATGTACGATCCACCAATAAATTTCATGTACAGTATCATCACCTCATATTTTCACATACATTTACTTTCCATATTATGAACTCAAATAACATATACAAGACATACCAATGTATTCCAAGTATGTTTTCATAATATTTCATTTCAATTTAGATTATGTCATATTAGAACTCTTCTCATTAACTCATTTGGAATACCAATTCATGCGGATAATACACTCAAGGGTGTACAAATATATAATTACAAATGAACTCATTCATCAACCAAGTTCTATGTTCATGTCTCATCAACTCATATTTCCTTATATCACATAACTCTATATAACACTTACCAGCTTCGTCAAATTAGTGAACGTCTTACGGAATTGTTCTGCACCGGTATGCATTGAATTTCACTGATAATCACTGATGCCATAACATAGCTATGGTTTTTTTTTTTTCACAAGAATGTCATAGCTCAACCATGGTCTTATATCTTCACTATCATTATGCCATGGTGAAACCATGGACTTATCCGTCAATTCATCACTTTTCACTAGAATGCCATAGCCCAACTATGGTCTTACATCTTAACACGTATCACACCGATGCCATATCCCAGATATGGTATTACACGGAAATCACTTGTCACTTGTAGCCGGAGCTACCACTATTCATCGATCGTAGCCGAGCTACCACTTTTCATCGATCGTAGCCGGGCTACCACTTTTCACTGATCAAGTAGCCAGAGCTACCACTTTTCACTGATCAGGTAGCCAGAGCTACCACTTTTCTCTTTCACTTGTTCTTGATCAAATAAGTGCAGCCGAACCTATCAATCATCACTTTTACTTGTCCTTGATCAAATAAGTGTAGCCGAAGCTATCACTTATCACTTGTTGCCATGGTTCAACCATGGTCTTTTCCGTCAATTCATCTTGTCACTGAACTGAAGTGCTCAATTTGATCATTTATTCAATTTTCATGCTTTTACATTATTTACGATTTTATCATCAATACATATGAAATAACACATCATGAAGTTCATAAAATTTGCAAATGATCACTAAAATTTAACCATATAAACTCACAAGTTCAATTTTTGTATTATGACGATAATCATAATTTCATAATAAATATTCCAAATAAAACATTGTATCATTTCTAATTCAACATTTATCAATTATAATCGAGCATGTAATCAACTTATACCCAAGTCGTTCATATATTATTTTTCCTCCTCCTCCTCTCCATCCACATCCTTAGTATAAATAACACACTTGTAAGTAACATTATCTATAATTTTCACTATTTACTTATGTGAATATTCAAGTTGTCCATCCTTGTCATAGTCACTAAATTATTTTTATCTTGAACTGCAGAACTCCAAATTAAGATCCGTAAATTTTATTTGAAACTAGACTCACATATCTTATTACTATAATTTTTCCAAAATTTTTGGTGTGACCAATTAATACAGTTTATTAGTTAAATTCTCCCCTGTTACACAGTCTGATGGCTCTGACCTGTCTTCACTAAAAATCAATTATCTCATAGTACGATTTTCATAGAGTATTTCGATTATTTATAATGAAAATAGATTCACTAAGGAATTCAAACATATAAATTATAACTCATAATTAGTTTTGTACAATTTTTAGTGAATTTCTAAAGTAAGAACAGGGGATCACAAAGTTATTCTAAACCAGTCTTACAAAAATTTAAATATCTCAATATGTAGACTTCCATTGTTTGTTTTATATGAAAATAGACTCAACAAGCTTTAATTATATATCTCACTCAACTTCTAATTCAATTTCTACCATTTTGGTAATTTTTCAAAGATAGACAACTGCTGCTGTCCAAAACTGCTTTAGTATAACATGTTGATTTCTATTTTGTCTCAAATTCCACATTTCATACAATTCAATCCTTACTCAATTAACCCCTCAATTGAGCTAATTTTCTCATTTAATAATTTTCTCTATCATTTTAAAATACTTCATAATCTTTGAAAATCAGAATTTTAACACTAGGCCTTAATTTCAACTCTTTCACAATTAGGTCCTAAAACCAATTTCCATCAATTTTACTTGATAAAATCATCATATAACAAAATTAAAGCTTCAATTCAATTTTTATTCATCATATTCTTCCATCATTAATCCACATAAACTTTAAAAATTAGCCATAGAATCAAAAACTAATGAATTAATAAGTTGGACCCAATTGTAAAAGTCCAAAAACATATAAATTTCAAGGAGAAAGCAAGAATTAAACTTACATGAAACTTGAGTATGAAAACCAGCTTGAACTCTCTCCCATGGCTGTTTTTCAGCTCAATAAAATGAAGAGAAATGAAGAGAATTCTAGATATTCCAATTTGGTCCCATATTTATTTAACTAATTTTGGCAATTTTCCAATTTTGCCCTTATTTCACCCATTTCCTGATTTTTCTCAGCTATTGCCGCCCAAAATATGTCCTTTGGGCTTATTTTCACTTTAGGTCCTTCCTCATTTGACAATTAAGCTATTTAATCCTTCTAGCAACTTTTACACCTTTTTTAATTTAGTCCTTTTTATTTAATTAACCACCCAAACGTCAAAATTTTCTAACGAAATTTTTATACCACTTTATTGACATTCTGTAAATATTCATAAAAATATTTTTGACTCGGTTTATAACACCGAAATCTCGATACCTCTTTTTCTAGATTTCTTGACCAAATAAATCTTTATAAAACACAATTTACTATTTCAAAAATCTTTTAAAAGCTACATTTGGCTCAGTAAATATTAAATAATACAATCTATGAGTTCATCTGTCAGATTTGATGGTCTCGAACTACTATTTTTAATATCACTAAAATTTGGGCTATTGCATATAATATTTTGTAACAAATATATTTATATTGTGTTTGTTTTATTAAAAGAACTTTTAAAAATTACTTGAGGAAAATTTATCAAACAACAACAAATATTTTATATAAAATCGTTCATTCACCAAAAAAATATCATTTTAAAAAATATCAATTCATTTCGTACAAACCATTAATTCAACAAACATCTATATCAATAATTCAAAAATGGCGTTAGGAGTGAAAATTGCTGAAATGGGTTGGGATTTATCGTTGCGAGCACAATCTCGAAGAGTTCTAGCAATGAATAGTGTCTGGTTATGTGAGGAAGGTGAAGGAAAACTGGATGGAAACCGTGAGGATAGTAGAGTTCCAAAAAATTGCCTTTTTTTTTTTTACTGTTTTATTGCTATTTTCTTGTTGTTTTCTCATTATTTTTGTTACTATTTTGTTGTTATTCTTTGAATATTGTATAATTCTTATTTTATTATTAATTTTGTTATTATTTTAGAGGTATTTGCTTGTTAATTTGCACCTATCTTAGTGTTATTTAAGTATACATTTTAAAATAAAATTATTTCCAATTTGTTGGGAAACATTTATTTTAATTTTTTTGTATTTTGGTGTATTACATATATTTAAAATTTATATAAAAAATTTAATACAAAAGATGAGCCCGATTTTAATATTTTTATCCAGGATGAATTTGGACAAAATTTTAGACCTATTTTTCAAGCTGAGCTGAGCCTAGGCCTAAGATTTATAAATATATGTTGTATATAATTTTTCATGCACATCGTGAGTACGTTATAATCTAGTGTCTATAAAATTGTTTATATTAAAATATACGAGAATTTAATTGAATTGGTAAAATTGAGACTTTAAAAACTATCCGACTTGTTTTCAAATCATATCGATTTAAATTTATTTTTGTCAAATCATATCATTTAACAACGTAGGAGAAGAATTTTTAATTTAAAATAAACTTTTAATTCAAATGATATAATTTTAAATTTTAAACAAGTTTTTAATTTATTTTTTAACAATTCATTTCAATTTTTAAACAATTTATCTAATTATCTTAGGAACTTTATTTAATTTAATCTAAATAGATTAATATATATTTTAAATTATCTAAAACATATAATACATAATAAAATTTTTAAAAATATATTTTTAATTTTTTATCTAGCTTGGACTATATACGTTTTAAATTATTTAAAATTAGATAAATTATCTAACATCTATTATGTTTTGCATTTATGAAATCTTATTTATCCCCTTATAAATACGTACATATGTTAAAATATGGTATAAAGATAAATTTAACCCCAAGGTTTATTTGTTTTCATCATTTTGGCCCTCAACTTTTAAATTTTAATTAAATTGTTTGTTTGTTTCGAAAAAACTAACTAAATTGTTAAAATTTTAATGATATTGATGTGACAACTAATGTGACGTTTTACGTATACTTCATTGCTAACATGAATAAGTATTCTTAACGTTCTTATGAACTTTTTATTTTTTAATTCTTTTTTTGAGTTTTTATGAATTATACTTGCATATTGCCACGTTAATGACCACATTAATACCGTTAAAATTTTAACAATTTAGTTAGTTTTTCGTTAAAAAAAGAGCAAGCAATTAGACTAAATTGTAAAGATTGAGAGCCAAAATGACCCCAAAAAAAGAATAAGGGTCAAAATGAGTAAACATTATGAGCTAAAATTATCTTTATGCCTTAAAATATTGGTATCTTGTGATTATCTATTAATTGCTTATATTTTAGCAAAGATTGAACCATTTATGTTTATTTTTCTATAATTTTTTCTTTTTAGTCTTAAAATTTCTAAGGAGATGTATATTATAATTAATAGGTAAAATATGAATTTTATTTAATATATCATCACCATCTTTGGTGTTTTGATCAAGACAACCAAATATGAAATGCACTTTACAATTGTAAACTTCTCATTATATTGGTTATAATTGTATTTTAATTAAGGTAAGTTAATAAATAATTTTATAATTTATTAAGATACTAAATCTTAATTTATTTTTTTACTATTTATTTATCAAAACATTTAAACAAAGCAGATAAATTTTTATATTTTAAAATTATGAAAAAATCACTTATTTATTTATTTAAAAGTTTTAACTATTTAAAATTTATTAAGATAGTATTTTTACTATTTTTATTTATAAATTTTTAAATAAACAAGATAAATTTTATATTTTAAAATTATGAAAAAACTTTTATTTATTTATTTAAAAGTTTTAATTATTTATTAAGACTGCATTTGAAAAAGATGATTTTAAATTTTAGTTATTTATAAATTTGTAATTCAAAGGGATTTAGACGTTAGGTTTTAAGTTTGATTATTCTTAGTTTTGTTTTCAAAGTTAAACTCTACCACCTTTTTAGGTTATTAGAGCTTTTTTAAAAAAATAGTACAGGTTATCATCTTCAGGTTACATTTGGAATTGTTCTAGTTATTGAATCGGGTTTTTTACACAAATAGATTAAAAAAAAAATACGAAAATGGTATGGCATATCAATTATTTACCAAAGTGGTATGGCTAGGGTGGTCACGCCACTCCCATAGGCGGCACCACCACTGCACTGCACCCAAACAAAGGTCGTGAATAAAGAAGGAACAAAGAAAGTGAAAACGGCAGAGAATGGGAACAATGGCATGCCACAGGCGGACTCAGTTCGGACAATGGCTCGCCACAGTGCACCAGCCCGGACAATGCAATCCCATAGGCGGCACCTGCATGCTTCTGGACCTTAAAATGGTCCCTCCCCCTCCCCACCCAAACTTGAAGCAAAGAAGAGCAATTTGGAGAAGAAGCGTGAGCAAGAAGAAGAAAAGAAGAGGAAGAAGAAAAAGAAAGAGAAAGAAGAAAGGAATAAGAAATAAGGAGGAAGAAAGAAGAAAGGAGGAGATCACGGGGAGGAAAAAAAATTAGTGAAATTTAGGTATTAATTTTTTTTAAATTGTTTGTGTTATTTTTGATGTTATTATTTTATTTTATTATATATTAATTTTTTATTACTTATTATATTGTTGTTAGTTATTTTAAGTTTAGTTTAATTTATATCCTAAATATTGTTAGTTAGGATTAGTAGGTTAAGTGGTAATTAATTTAGTTAGTTAGTAACTAATTAGTTATATTATGGTAGGTAGTTAGAAACCCTAAAAAATATTTTGGTTAGTTAGTAAACTATATATATATTAATATGTTAGTTTTAACTCTAACATTATTTTAGTTAGTATATTATTATTAGTTAATCCTTAATTATTAATTTATAGATATTGTATATATATAAAATGTTACTATTATTGTAGGTTAGTATTATTGATTATTTTATTTAGTAATATAATATTATTATTTTTAGTAAAAATATTATAATTATTGTTAGTATAAAAGAACATTAAAATAATACATGAAACATTATGTATTAAAATAAATAATATAAAATATGAAAATATGTAAATAATATAGATTATAATTATTGTTAGTAATGTAATTTGAGAAAAGGAAAATACAAGTAAATAGTCAAAATAAATAGTTAGTATGTATATTAATGTATTATTATATTAATATGTTAGTTAAAAACCCTATAATAGTAATATATTGGTAGTAGTATAATTAAAATATCATAATACTATTAATATTTTATTAAATATGTAACTAGTTAGTATATTGTTGTTAGTATGTTGATATGTTAGTTAAAACCCGAAAATCATATATTGACTATGTTAGTATATTAATATTTTAGTTAGTATTAGTAAATATTGTTAGTAAGGAACCCTAAATATTAAAATAATGAAAAATGATAAAGTGATTAGATGTAAAGATAAATGTTGTTCATGTACAAAATGATAATTCTAATAGTGTGAGCTTAAGAATGAAAAAATAGCATATTCAAACATTAAGTTTTTATTTAAGAATAGTATATACCGATAAAAAATTTTCGAGCAATTTTGTTTATTTTTTAACAGATTAAATATTGAAGATGGATGATCGTTTTTCAGATGTGTTTATTTCGATGGAATCATCTTGACAACAACCGTTGGATGCATATTTGAATGTCGGCAACAAATAGCAATGAGATTTAATAAAAATGTCTCATTGGATGATATGAAGCGAAGGATAAACGCAAAAATTGTTAGACGGTGTGAGAGAACGATCTCGAGAATTTTCTACAAGTTTCCAGTTTTCGCAGATCCAATCAAATTCACAGAAATGGAACTTGTAGATGACAAAGACGTGGAGACAATGATCAGTCTTTATTGTGGGAACGGGAGTAACAGAAATGCACCGATTCACTTATTTGCCGAGTTAGCCAGATTGAGCCAAATGAAAACAAAGAATGTATATGGAGAAGAACATGGAACTCAAGAACCGTCCATGAAAGTCCCAATATCGTATGTTGATGCCGAATCGAATATACGTGGGATCGATATCGATTTGAATATTACACCCGATATTGATGTGGTTGGTGATGATGGACATGATAGTAGTGATCATTATGGGGATGAGGTCGATAGTGACGGTGATCCGGATGTGGATGATATACCGATGATATTGACGATGAAGACGTGAATGACGATGTAAACATTAGCGCGTCTCCGACGGGAACCACCGGGATGTATTGCGATACACAATAATCCTGGCCACACATGTCGCTCATAGACCCGTCATGGCATATGTATGGTCGAAGTTCCCTGAGTACCTCAAATATATCCTCGCCACCGACCGTCAGAAATTCGATCATGAGGAGTTATTCGTAGGCGTAGATTTAGAAGTAAAGAAGAGTGCGATCTGCTATTAAACGGTATAGCATGGATATATCGATGGATTACAAAGTCGCAGCTGCCTAAATCGACGGTTTATATTACGGAGTGTTGGAAGGTAGTCAAGGTCGAATTGGCGGATACGAGCGCATTCATACAAAATTCGCAGATGTGGGAGATAAGAAAATTGGTTGGGCCTCACACATGCAGTTGACAGTATGATGAAGATCATCGAAAACTTGATTCCAAAACTATATGTATGTGTATTATGCCAATGGTGAAGGACGCGTCGACTATTAAAGTTTCTGATCGATTGCTGAAATACAAGCACGATTCCAAAGATAGAGTATCATATCGAAAGGCGTGGATAGCTAAACAGATGGCAATGGAACAATTGTATGGGACTACGATTCTTCGTATAACGAGCTCTGTGGATGGATAGTCGCTATGCGGAGTATATATCGAACCGTGATTGAGTTACTGACACGACCTTTTACTACCAAATAACCAATTACGCCCGGGAAAAGAATTTTTCATCGGATGTTCGGACGCTTGATCCATGTGTACGGGCATTTCCACACCGCAAGCCGTTTGTGCAGTGGATAGGACATGGCTATACTGGAAAATATACAGATCTTACTTATTGCGGTTGCTCAAGATGGCAATAGGAACGTGCTCCCAATAGCGTTTGCAATAGTAGATAAGGAGAATATGGAATCTTGGGAATTCTTCCTTACCAACTCATGGAGGTATGTTATTAACAACGATAATATTTGCATCATCTCCGATAGAGGAAAGGACTAATTGCCGCAATTAGGCGCTTCGTGTGCCATGGAGATCCGCTTATCGCATCCGTCACATTGCGCTAACTTTCTTCGAGAGTATAAGAATCCAAACTAGAAAAGAGAAGTGGTGAAAATAGGTAAATGATAACCTTATATTTTCAATATAAGTTTAATATTTTTAGTTATTCGCCATCAGAATTTACATTTTTTAAAACATGTACAGCAGATTTGAGTTAGAGCCACATATTTTCACCGAATGATGACTCAACTTGAGAGTGACATGGAAGGTCAAACGAACAAATCTTTTCGGAGTGGTTGGGTACAATGGAGCCGTGGCAATGGGCTCAAAGTTTTGACGAGGGCTTTCGTTATGGTCAAATGACCACAAACTTGGTGGAGGGGGTCAACGTTGTGTTGTTGAAAACACGACATCTACCGATTTCATCTGTCTTCTCGGCTACATTCTACAGGTTGGCAACCTTGATGCCAAGAATGGGTGAACAACAAGTCAATCGGATGGATGCGGACACGTGTTTGTGGAAGATGTCGAATGCATTGATTGCAAACCGCCGAATTGCGAAGTCAATGACTGTAGAAATATATTCAAGATAAATGGAAACTTTTCAAGTTATGGAGTCTATCGATCGTCGACCCGGTTTGCCACCTAGGTCTTATGGAGTTCGGAATAGACAAAGTCTAATGCAGGAGGTTCCAAACACTTCATTATCCGTGTGCACATGTTGTGGCGGCGTGCTAAAGCGAACCTTAGTGTTGAACATTTTGTCGATGATGTGTACACGCTAGAGCGCATACATTGCGTGTCTGGGAAAATGAGTTCCCTGTCCTACCCGACCTGTCTACATGGGAGGTGCCTCGAACGACTTTTGAGCTTGTCCCTGACAGAGCGCTACGCAGGAATCCAAGAGTCCGTCCGCAATCATCCAGAATCCGTAATGAAATGGACTTTAGGGAGAAATCCAACGGTAAGCGTTGTGGAATATGCAGGTTAGGTGGTCATAATCGAAGTAAATGCCCGCAGCGAAACTATCATGTTGGACAATCATCGCGAGCGACAGGGAATTGAGCTTATTCAGAGTAACATGTTTTGTATTCTGATTTTTGGTAATTTTTGTGGAAGATTAACATGTATGTATTTTTATTAATATAGTAATCTATGGATTTGTATGCAAAATAAATTTCATTCGTACCACAAACTAAGTTAATCTACAATCGGACAATTAATATAACATACATTGCCAATTCAAATCTAATCAATATAACCAATACACATCGTTAATTTTGAAAACCTAATCGAACTCACTTAAATACCAATTGCACCATTTAACATTTTGAAAATTAACTAATCATAGTGACCATATACATGACCAAAATCAAAATGAAATATTCCATCGCGTGGTCAAATCTTGTTACTAAATGTTGCAAATCAAATAATCAATTTAAATGTATACAAATAAATAACAAATATTATAATATTTGCAAATACAAAATACAATAAAATCAAAACCATAACAAACATCTAAAACTGATGGTTCGATGGTGTAGTCCTTGTGTGTACTTGCGGTGCTCGACGCTCATGTCGTGGGTGCCCGCGACGTCCAACATCCTCTTCGCCTCCTGGGGTTCCGGTGGGGTAATGCGGTGGAGGTGTGCTAAACATGGCAGAAAAATCATATGGCTCGAAGGGTGTAGATGAACTCGAGCCAGAAGTAGTGCCCTGATGCAGTGGATACGACCCGGGAGGCCCGATGTCCAAGAAGGATACGAGCCGGAGTCAGATCTTTGCAGTGTACGATCCAAATATATCAACCCCGTACTGGTATACACCTCCTGACGAGCCCGGCATATATGGATGATATGAATGTGACCCCGAATGTGAATGTGATTCCTCGGGCTCGGGCCCTAGCTCTGGCTCGGGATTAGGATCTGCAGCTACCTCCGCCTCCATATCGGGCCCCGATTCTGGCTCGGGATTAGGATCCGCAGCTACCTCCACCTCCATATCGGCCATCGCTCAGATGCCCCATCTCATTTGCAGACGGGGACTACAATGATCGCCTCCCAAGAATATGGCTTCCCATACTAGAGTACCATTGTATGTACTCTAATGGAAGTTGAAGATCGGAAGCCATATCCATCCTGGGTATTCGAGAACGCGAGCATTCCACACCGCAATAAATTCTCGTGCCTAACCCCCCAATCGCAAATTGTCTCCTCTCTTAGTTTTGCCATGAACCTTTCCCACTTTGCATGGCGGATCTGGGATATATTGGATGCAACCAAATTGGCGTGAAGACTTTCGGTCCCCGTGATACCACTCGACTACATTAAAAGTAGAATTGGTGCGTTAGTGCACCACATATACGAAAGTGAATATACGAGGTCGGGGTATAACGGATGCAATTTCCGGTCTACCGTATGGCATCCATATAAACCGCATGATTAAAAACATTGTTAAAATTAAACACTGTGCGTAAAATATAAAAACTACTACATAACCAATATTGGAATCGCTACCCTTCCCGGCATGTTGTTCAATCATAAGTCGGTATATCGACACCTTACGACCTCCGATACCCGGATAAATACTCCACCTACAAAAATAAATTTCAAGTCAATAATATCAATATTAAGAAATTTTAATTAATGACAAGTTATATTTTATCACCGCTTACGGCGGATATACATATGGTTGGTGGGTAATCGATGCCAAGAATGGCATCCGATACTGAGCCCATGACCGCAATAGTATTAGACATCCGCCTATATCTATCAGACTTGGATCTGTCGTCCGACAAAGCTCACGGTACAATATCGCAAGGACTGTGAAACCCCAACTATATGAGTAAGTATTCCTCATATCGCCTAATAGGGTAGGTAATCGAATATGAACCCTATTATTATTTGCATTGGGCATCGATACCCCCCTATGACGTGTATAATGTACGCGACTAGCGCACATCAACTCGATCGCAGTGGGATCACCGATAATGCTCATATCTCGCTCTCACCATGTCAATTTTAACTCAGTAAATTTTTTCCATCATCGTCGTACGAGTTCCCTAGTAGGCTCGACAAAGCGTATGTGGGTCATCTATCGTGACTGAAGTTCGTGAACGGGTCTCCGTCAATTGGGAGCCCAAGTTGCAACGCAACATCCTCTAGAGTGATTGCACTCTCCACACGGAAATGGAAAGTATGGGTCTCGGGCGCCAACGCCGACTAGTGCGGATATGATATCATACCACAAGTCAAACGTCCGGATCAAGGTCACTTGACCCAAATCCAAATTTGCTCAATATACGGCATCAATCGCTCATCCGGGATTCTTAAGCCATTCACCCGGCTCTTAATACACGGTGACGAGTCCCGACAGTGTTAAATTATAAAAAAATTAGATATGATTAATAACATAATTTATTATGTTGCTGTTTTGTTAATACAACCTGCGATAAATAAATAACAATACATTACCATTTTATTAGCGTCGATATGTGAGGATCTTCACTAATCAATGAAGCCATTTCATCTCAAATAAATTTTTACCTACATAAAAACAATAAATCTTTATTAAATTAGTGACAAATAACATACCTCAAATAATCATATTCACACATAATAATAATATTAACTAAAATAATATTTACGGTTTCATAAAATAATATTATATTAACATAGCTAAAGTAATAATAATAATAATTTTAGAATTCCTTAATAATAATATTACGATATCGTATACCTCTTTCTAATAAAATCGCTTATTATCACATAATAATTTAGTACATAATTATTATATAATACAGTATTTGTTCGTTTTATTTTATATATTACGAGCCTGCTCATTTTATTATAATAATTATATATTACGAGCATTTGTTCGTGTTAATTTATATTATTTCAAGACATAATGATTCAAATATAGGGTTTTACTATTTATTTTATATAAATTTAGTAAAACCTCTTATTTTGGCACTATGTTCGTTCGTATTTCCTAAGTGTTCAAATTCTATAACTTTCAATAAAATATTATTAGATTTTGTAAAACCACTTATTTTCACGATTTACTTGTATTTTCCTTTTCCTCATAATACTAACAATAATTATAATATATATTATTTTCATATTTCATTATTTTATATTATTTATTTTAATACATAATGTTTCAAACATGTATTATTTTAATGTTATTTTATACTAACAATAATTATAATATTTCTTTACTAAAATAATAATATAATACTAAATAAAATAACATTTACCATTTTTACTAACAATAATACTACACTAACAATAATAGTAATAGCTTTATATATATACTAACTATAAATTAATCATTAAGGATTAACTAATAACCATATACTACCTAAAATTATGTTAGAGTTAAAACTAACATATATATATATATATATATATATATATATATATATTTATATATATATATATATATAAATATATATATATATATATATATATTATTTATATATACATACTTTACTAACTAGTTAAATATTTATTTAAAATTTCTAACTATATCTTACTAACTAACTAAATTAATTACTACTTAACCTACTAATCCTAACTAACATACTTATTCTTATAATATAAACTATTAAACTAAACTAAACTTAAATTAACTAACAACAAATAAATAATAAAATAATTAATATATAATAAAATAAAATAATAACATCAAAACACAACATAAACAATTTTAAAAAATAATACCTAAATTGCACTAAAATTTTTTCTCCCGTTATCTCCTCCCTTTCTTCTTCTTCCTCCCTATTTCTTCTTCCTTTCCTTTCTTCTTTCTCTTTCAGCGCCATCACCTCCTCTTCCTCTTCCTCTTTTCTTCTTCCTCTTCTTCTTCTTCTTCTCACATCGCTTCTTCTCCAAATTGTTCACGCTTCAATTTTCGGTGGGGTGGGGGAGGGACCATTTTAAGGTCCCCATGAGCAGATAGAGGCATGCAGGTGCCGCTTATGAGATGGAATTGTCCAGCCTGGTGTCACTGTGGCGAGCCATTGTCCGTGCCCGTGCCGCTTATGGGATCGCATTGTTCGAGCCTCTCTCCGCTTTCCTTCACTGCTCATGCCATCGTTTCTGCCGCTTTCACTTTCACTTTCCTTCACTGCTTTATTTACACTGTTTGGGTGCAGGTGCCAGGGTGGTGCCGCCTATGGGAGTGGCGTGACCACCCTGGCCATACCACTTCGGTAAATAATTGATATGCCATACCATTTTCGTATTTTTTTTTAATCTATTTGTGTAAAAAACCCTATTGAATCACATGGGCTTGTTTTGGATAGACATAGTAGGGGTGCTATATAACTTTTTTACTACCAACAATCTCATCCCTTAAACCTTCCCTCACAGGGATAGGTTTTGCATTCCCATTTATATCATTTGCTTCTCTTTGACTTTGGTTTAAAATTGAAAATCAGATCAAACAGTGGAACACAACCCAATCACAATAAGAAGGATCGGCTAACAACCATATGATTTATTCCCAAAATATTTATGAAATACATGAACCACATGATTAAGGTATAATCTTCATATCTCTCAATCTCTCAACCCACATGGGAATACTTTTGAGGGTATCTGCATACCCAAAGAACCCATAATCTCGACTCTTATTCATACTACAAACATGTTGAAACCCAAAATGTAACACGTTGTTAAGAGCTGCTGCACATGTAATTTCCTCCAATTTCGTCTTATACAATCCATGCATTTCCACTATTTCATCCCACACCTTGCTTTTCTCCTTCGTCAACTCAACAAAATCAAAGTTTTCCAACTCCACGAAAGGGATAAATTCGAGATCAAATATGTCGCACAATTTTTTCCATAAGCTTTTCCAAGTTAACATGTCACCGTTAGTGCAATTAAAGGCTTGGTTCTTGGCACTGAGAGTCACTGCAGCCCATATATGCTGCTCGGCCAGCACGCGTGCATCGGACATGTCGCAAAAATTCTCCCATGTGTACCGGGTACCTGGGTATCGATGCGTACACTGCTAATGTAAGTAGCGCGTTGTACACGCTTCTCAACGACGCGCCTATTATGATCGACGAGCGGTGCACAGAGTAGGTCAATGATGGCGCGTAGGACTCCAAAAGATCTTCTAGCGCGTAGTAAAAGTTGGGGTAAGGCAAGCGGGGCAAATCCTCCCTAAACGGTGGTTCATGGGGTTCGAGACCCTGGCCCGATTCCGTCGGATAATGAATCAGACATGTAATGTTGGGTACCTGTCTGAACCGTGGCATGGCTGAGCCTTGAACCGGTTCCATTGCCGCCAGGGCCGCTCTTCAAACCATCGATAACATAGTTGCGTTAACTGTAACATTTACTTGTTCACTTTCACGAACTTGGATTGCCACCCAGAAAACATGGGTGACTTCGCCGGAGATTGGAGTGAGCGTATCAGCGGTGTTTCCGGCATCGGTGGCGTCAAAAGCGATGTATTTATCGAGGAGCGAGGAAGGGAACCATGTTGGTATGGGACGTGAAGCCGAGCCATAAACTTTCCAAGGGCCGCCGAGGGCATTGGGGCTCCTCAAGGCTTCAGCTAAGCTCAACCCAGCCATGCCGGTGACGCCGACGATGAGTGCAACAACGGGTTGGTGGGAATCGGCCATATTGGGAGCTTCGAGAGATAGAGTGGGAACAGTGAAAACAAAGTGTGGATCAGGAGACAACACGTATGAGAGATACTTAAAATTACTAATAGATAAATTGCGCTATTGACAACGCTTTGAGAAGTGTTTTGAGAAGTCTTTTGTAAGATTTTTGAGAAGTCTTTTGAGAAATTTAAGTGTTTGGCATTCTTGTCAAAAAGATTTTGGTAAGAAATGCCTATTTTAGTCATGACATTATAAAGAATAAATATGTATTTAAATAATATTTAAATTAGTTAATATCATGATATTTTAACAAAATATAAAAATATAATTTATTATTAATATTTTAATAAATAATATTAATTTTAAATATTTTTGAAGAGTTAATATTAATTATTTATTAAATTTAATTAAAATATATAAACTATATTAAAATATTTAAATATAATAATTAAATATTTGTAATTAGATATTGACACAATTGTATTATTTTAAAATTATTTTTTAATTTTAATGCTTTTAACAAATTTTGTAAAACTAATATTAGATATTAACATAACATAGAAAACATAAACGTAAGAAATTAAAATATTACATATATTGGGATTAAAGTTTCAAAAGGGATAATATTTATATACCAAATATAAATACTAAAAATTTACAATAGTATTAAATCAATTCATTAAACTAGAAGCTATAGCATCTCTTGTTAATTCCATTTCAAAACCATTTAAATTGCTTGATTTATCATCATCACCACCATCATCGTCGTCGTCATCATCATCATCGCTTTCGACCACGCGCATTTTCCAATCAATAGTATTCTCATATGCCCGCTAATATCTTCGTATTCCATAAAATCAGATCATTTCGACCGACATGTTTTCGGATAAAATTGTGTATCGTCATTGTAGCAACAACAATCATCGTTTGCTTTTCAAAACTATAACTTGGCATATCCCTTAAAATGACCCTTTTTTCAAAACACCAAAAGTTCGTTCAATCACACTACGTAATGATGAATGTGAATGATTGAATATCTCTTCTTTACCGTGACATCGGTCTACCTCTACGAAAGTCTAGTAAATGATATCACGACCTTATATGGTCCAAGATAACCTTTCATTTGAGGATATCCGAATCAACAAGATAATATTTTCCTACATGTCATAATATAACAAACAATTAGTTCAATAATTTTTTTAAAAAAAATATCAATTAAAGAACTTATACTTTATTTTTTAAAAAATCACATATAAATAAAATATCTAACCATTTGGTGGGTGCGGAAATTTGTATTTTGGATCTCGAATTGCATCAAGAAATATTCTAGTGTCATGTGCCGATCCTTCCCATCCAGCGGATGACAAAGGTGAAACACATATTAAAATCACATACTGCCATAACATTTTGAGTAGGGATACCTTTTCTTCCAATATAGGGAATTTGTTCACTTGGTGGAAGAATAGCGGCAATATGAGTACCATCAATTGCACCGATGCAATCCTGAACAAATAATCATATTAGTCTCGTGTATATTTTTAGTCAACCAAAAATATTAAAAATATAATAAGATAAATTAAATTTTAACCTTAAAATGCGGCATATATCTAGAATCATTACGTATTTATTCGGGTATTGAGCTAAAAAAAGGATCTTCGGGTGCAATTAGATCAATGGCCATCCTTGAAACTTTCTCAAGCACAATTGCAAAGTATCGACTTATTGTTGATCCAGACATTTGAAATCTTTCTCGACATTGGGAAACTTTTGCACCGATGCCCAAGATGTATAAAAAAATTCCCAACATTTCAGTAGAAGATATGTGTCTTGAAGTTTGCAAGTTGTATCTTGTCTCCAAAACTCTCAACAAACTTGTGAATACCATTTTAGACATCCTAAAATTAATCATACAACGTGATTCGTGACCGTCAAGGATCTCTCGGATCCATGTCTCACCTGACTGTTTTGAATTCATGCATGGTTGCTTCAATATATACTTCGTGATATAATTGCACGGAAGAAGATGCAAAACAAATAAGCGGGTAAAACATTCCACGCGTTGTAAAATCTCTTTCTTTTCCGTTCATCATCACTTTCATCACCATTGTAATTTTCAATTATACTCATCACCGTAAAAAAATTGAACATCCAAAATCATATATAAACAACTATTGATAAAATTAATTTAGTAAAATAAGTAGAACATAAATTCAATATCCAAAGACCAAATATAGACAACTATTAATAAAAGTATATTACACATAAATAAATAGAACAAAATTCAATATCCAAAACCAAAGATAAATAGCCATTGATAAAACATAAATTCAATATCCAAAAACCAAACATAAACAACTATTGATAAAACTAGTTTAGCATTTTTTTTAGTCACATAATAGATATCTCTAAACACTAGAAGATCGTAAAATTTTCAACTACCTTCATTTCGTCTTAAGCCACAAAGCTCTAATCTTGGGATTAATTGATAAAAACATAATTCGCTTGTCCTTATTGAGCAATAATCTAAGTGCGAAAAAGTATAGCGGACTAGCTTCTGGAACTTCTTCCGACATGTCAGTCGAGCACTTTGACCGCTTCGGAATACCATATGGATCCATAACAGGAGTCAAACTAGCTGTGGCTTGACTCATATTGTCAGCTGCATTGCATAATTTTTCTATTTGATTGGACAATCTTGCAGCCCTCCAATTTGCTTTAAGGATTTCTTTCTTCCAGGTTTAAAATGTGAACTTGATATCTCAGGATTTTTTCTTTTTTGCCCGTTTCCATCAATTTGAACATCATTTGAAATGTGAACATCATTTAAAATGCGAACATCGTTTCTCACATTCTCATCTTCATTCTCTTCAGGTATTTCATTGTTAACATCCTCAAAAAAATCAGGACGGAGTGTACCGTAAGAAGGTGCCCATGCTTTATCACTGTTGTAACTATCTCCATGAACATTTGGTCCAACTTCCTTCGAATTCGGGATCAATGCCCGATGCTTTAAATTTTTGAGCTTGAGCACAACCTACATATAAAATGATAGTTTAATAATAGTAATTATCAATAACCTCATTGAAAAGAAAAAAATTCGAATTATTAATGTACCTTTAGCCTACTCTCCCACCAATCATCCGATACATCAACGGTTCTTTTATAGGATCCCACCCTAGACCAAGATCTTCGCCTTTAAGTTTTTTCCAAGCTTTCCATTCTTTTTTAGGCGTCCCACCTATTTTTAAGTTGTCTTTGTGAAAACCCTTGCCCGCTTTCTTTCTCAAAGTTTGTCATTATTTTCAACCATCCATCTTTTGTGAAATGAGTACTGTGCCTATTGCCTTTCAATATTTCTTTAATACAAATATCACAAAATATTTCATCAATCTCTTATCCCACATTGCTTTCACTTTTCACCACTAACTTCAATCATCAAGTACTCATCTATTGTGTATACAAATGATTCGTTTCAATAAGCAATCAAGAAAATCAAATGTCACATAATGAATTATGATTATGTATTATGATTATGTAAGCATGTGTAATTAATGTAAGCACAAATAATTAATGTAAGCATGTGTCGTTGCTTGACTAGTTGAAAAGTTACTAATATATAGAGCATGCATGCATATTAGTGTTAGTGACACACACTAAAATGGGAAAGGATTGTGTTCATACAATGGTAGACTCAATACAACATGGATTTATAAAATTAGGGCATGGTGTTTGAGCCATTAAAACAATTATAAAAGTATTTTGATATGTTTTATATTGATTTAATTTTGTGTTATAATTGTTGTAAATGTATTTTTTATATAATATTAAAATTAAGTGATTCAAATTGTGTTAAATGAATATTTGACAAAAAATTTAAAATAAAAAGATTATAAAAACCAATTGCAATATTATAGTACATTTTTTTAACAAAAACACTTTAAATAAGAGAAACTTTTGTTTTAAAGAAAAATAAAAAAGTGGGGTAAAGGGAATCAGATTCCCACTATTAATAACATGTGAATCAGATATTCTTTTTTTGTTGAGTCATTTTAACCCTTTTGTTTGATTAATTATTGAATAATAAAAATATGATTAAAGAAACAAGGTGGCTTTTTGTAAAGAAGCAAATGTTTCATTTTAAAGAACGAAAATTCCAACTTTTCTTTTCATAAAATTCTAACTTTGTTTAATTTCAGAAAATGATTGCCAACAACAAACTTTGGATGCCTCAAAAGAAAAGAAATTACGGACAAAAATAAAAGAAATTTCTTTTATTTATAAAAAAGATCGCTCATGGCCAGAAGGTGTAAATTATAAAGAAAAGCTAACATTCCTTAGAAAATAATCTAAGCCTAAAGATACAAACCACAAACTCAAGTAAACTCAAAAAAGAATATACATGTTTTCTTTAATCAGATATAGAGCATGCATGCATCTTAACATTGAAAACAACAACATCATTGCAATCATCTAACAGAAAAGAGAAAAAGTTCCAAGCAACCATTTCCTGAAGTTAGTAAAGGGCACAGAAAATTACTTGCAAGTTTGTAACTAATAGTCTCTTATGGCGATTCACCACCAATAATCGAGACACGAAATACCTTAAAAGTTAGTGAATTTGTACTATATAGGTAATCAAAATAATGCAGTTTGAACCATACCAAATAATCTATTTCACAGTGATTTTTACATAACATAAATGAAATGCCTAAATGCTAAAATGGATAGTAAAACTAACATTAAAATGCAGTACTCATCAAACAATACTTTGTAAACTATACATGTTTAATCTTCAAGTAGTAATGATTGAAAATTGATAAAATATATATCAGTATATAGTAACTATAGTGGCTACTGGTTGTGTCTACTGGTTTTCCAATGCTTTTGTTGGGCTGAATTATTTTTGCTTCGAATAAGATATAGAGATTGTTAGAAGCTTTGCATTGTATGCTTTGAAGAAATTGATGTTTTCATCAGTCTTGTTATAAAGATTGGATATTATAATGAACTGGAGAGTTGGCGGTGTTATTTATTAGAGAATGGTCTAAACGTGTAAAATTAGATTCATGAGTTTCTTAAGATTGATGCTTCATAGAATCGTAGATTTTCCTGAACATCATAATATGCAAATGAATCGGAAAAGGTCAATAGAATATATGAGCGAACTATAAATGTCCCACTTTGGGGTTTTGGTCATTGATGCAATAGCTTCAACCGATGTCTGTGGTAAAAGAAATCTAACCTAAGAAAAAAAAATACAGTTGAATTTTCTAACCATCCAAATCATCGGTGTCAATGTGATTATCACTCAATGCCAAGAGATATCTCTCGTTGCAAAGAAATAAAAGTTTTTACATAAGACCTAACTTATTGCTTGTGTATAACTCCTTCAAATAATTATGGGAATTTTTCGTGCCACTATGTGGACGATTCCAAGTTAGAAGCAATAAGGGGTCAAAATATGTGAAACATGTTGTCATCTTTCCATGGGTTAAGACTCAAAGTAACAAAATCTCTAAAAATATAAGTCTATCTCAATCTATAATACTCAAATCCAGTTTTGACAGAATTCTCAATACTTTAGTTACTTTCATGCATTAAAAATCCCCACAACCACAAATTGATACCAAAAAAAAGAAAAGATTATTAACATCCAAACATCAATTTAAACAGAAAAGAATAATTTTTTGTGCATGCACCATGAGTAACCAAGTTCATTCCATACTACCTTTTTTTGAAGAGGAAATGGTCATGCGCTGCCTGGGTTATGTGAATACCAGTGTAGCAGTAGTACCCGATGTTTCACCTGTAGAAAAAAAATCAATAAGGGCGGAGAACACCACCGTCATCTAAAATGTATGTAAGAAAAATTAGAGAATAAAATAATTGGAAAACAAATTCCATGCCTCAACTCTAAAATTCCTTGTCGATTTTCACAAATTCGGCAACTAATGCCGGTGGATTGGTGCTGACTGGTGAAAGATATGGTGGTGGCCGATGGGTGTTGGAGTGGAGAAGGGGAGAAAGGAATTGGTCATAGGGATTAGAAAATGGAGGAGTCGGTGGAAGAGGAAAAAAAGAAAAAAAGCGTGAGCTTCACTTGAGGGTTTCCAGTCTCAAGGATCAAGAAAAATCGAGAAAGAAAAGAAAAATCAAGAAAGGCAAGGATAAAAAAAGGACAATCAAATAGGAACAGAGGAATGTAAAAATCGGAGGAATGTAAAAATCAAGGGGAAAATCAAGGGAAAGAAAAATCAAATTTCTTGCTAAATTAGCTCCACTTGAGAGATAATTTCTTGCTAATAAATCGGAGGGGAAAGAAAATCAAGAAAACTCACCAGAGAACAGAGGAAAATGAGAGAAAGAAAAGGGGAAAAAAGAGGACAACGTCTAATGGGAAGAAGACATAAAATAAAGATAAAAAGTAAAACACCATGTAAAAGTCCTTCTCACGTGGAAAAAGCTAAAAATTTTGGCGTTATCCGGGAAAAGAACGTCTGAAAAGTTGGAAATTTTTCTCCACCGGTCCTTGTTCAGTAGTGCTTTTTTTGAAAAGTACTTTTACCAAAAAGTCCATCCTGAGGGAGCAACGAACGGGCCCTTAGTCTTCTTGGGTTGGGTGGGTGGGCTAAATTCCATCAAGCAAGTTGGTTCCGATTTAAAATATAAATTTAAAATTTTGTTTAAATTTATCCGTATTTTTAAAAGATTAATTTAAATATATTTTAGACTTGTATATATTATTTTTAAATTAAATTTTTTATATTATATTATTTTAATATTTAATAAAATTTTATATTTTTTATTTATTGTAAATTTTATATAATCATCTTAATATTATTTTAATATTTATATTAGAGTAGTATTATATATTTAGTATAGATTTATTCTTTTTATGTGTTTTAAATTATATAATATTTAAAAATATAATATAAAATATTATAAATTTAAAATAAATGGGCCAAGCTCGAGCCTTTAATGTTCAAGCCCGAGTTTGACCCACATTTTAAATGGGTCTAATTTTTTTTACATAAATTTATTTTTTGAGTCTAATATTTATATTCAAATTCTCTTAAATTTCGAACAAATTTTTAGACCTGAACGAATGACTCGATACACGAATAAATCTAATATATACCACACATTAGATATCTCTTGGTTACAGTTAAACATTGACAGCAGGTAAGAAGAAATCAAAGAAAACAAATATATAATATTAATATTATTTTATTGAATTGTCGAAATGACTTTTATAAAGTAAGTGATTTGTATTATGAATATATTTTTGTTTTTTTTATTTATAAATTTCTATTAAATCATTAAAATCGGTGTATAATAATGTTTGAACTTAAGTCTATAAGGTATAAGCTTTTAGTTTTATTCGCTTTTTATTAAAGTAACCTAAATAAATTAATTAATTATTAAAATAATTCATATTTTTAATTAAATATCAAAATAATTTAAAAGTTACAGTAAATTTAGGTGGAGTCAAATTAAATAGTTCCACCAACTTATCACGTCAGCATAGGAGATTAAAAAATATTTTTTTGGTGGAGCCATTTTGAATGACTCTACCTGTATAAAATACAAGAAAAATATTACAAAATCTGGAAAATTGGGGAGCCTTTAAAACAATTTTCTAATTTTTGGTGGAGCCATTTGAAATGGCGCCATCACCCCTACTGACACCTTTTTTTTTTAAATTTTGTCTTTTTTTTAATTTTTTGGGGTATTTGAAAAGTTGAGGACCTAAAAAGTAATTTTCCTTTTTTTTTGGTGGAGCGATTTGAAATGGCGCCACCAATTCACTTTTTTTTTTTACTTTTATATTTTTTGTTTAATTAATTTATATTATTAATTTTAAAATTTTATAATGTATATTTAAAATGTTTTGTAATATATTTTTAAAAATTTTAAATATTATTTTTAAATAATTTTTTAACTTTAGATATATATTTTTTAATTATTTTAAATATTATATTTTTCATTTTTTTTAATTTTTAAAATTTTAGGGCCTTAAATGTAAATTTCCATTTTTTGGTGGTGCCATTTGAAATGGCGCCACCACCCTCCTACACCTTTTTTCTTTTTGGCTTTTTCTTTTTCTTTTTACTTTTTTATCATTTTATTATTTTATTTTGTTTATTTAATTTATATTATTAATTTTAAGAAATTTGTAATGTATATTTAAAATGTTTTATAATATATTTTTAAAAATTTTAAATAAATTTTTAACTTTTAGATATATATATTTTAATTATTTTAAATATTATATTTTTATTTTTTCAAGTTTTGAAAAGTTTAAGGGACTTAAAAGTAATTTCCTTTTTTTGGTGGAGCCGTTTGAAATGGCTCCACCACCGTCTTGACACTATTTTTTTTTTTGTCTTTTTTTTTTTCTTTTATATTATTTTATTGTTTTATATTATTTATTTAATTTATATTATTAATTTTAAAAATTTGTAATGTATATTTAAAATGTTGTATAATATATTTTTAAAATTTAAATATCATTTTTAGATTATTTTTAAATTTTAGATATATATATTTAAAATTATTTCTTTATAAATTTTAAATTTGTTGTTCAAATTTCTTTTAAAATTATTAGTTTTATAATATTTAAAATGTATGTTTAATCTTATATTAATTTTTAATTTTTTCTTATTTTATTTAAAGAATGAATTAAAAATAAATATATATATATATAATAACTAGTCACATCATATCAATGATGTGACTATTAATAAATTTAAAATAAATATAAAAATTTTGTATTATATATAGGGTGGAGCTTGGTCTCCCACCGATAGAAATTTGAGATTTGAGAGAAAAGGTAAATACTTATATTGTATTTTTATATTTTATAGTTAATGTAATATAATAAATAATTGTTGTATTTATGTTTTTTATATTGTATGATATCAAAATGTCTTCCGGAGCAAAACGGATCACACATCATTGATGATCGATTTAAACAAGAAAATTATTTATAATTGAAATAAAAATCGTTTTAGTTTCTTATTTTTCTTGCTAATCGCTACTCTGTTGAACATGTTTTGACCGCTTTAAAATACTTATCTCTATTTAGTTGTTATTATTCATTTTTAACTATTTCCTTACATGATATTAATCTCTCTATTTAGTTGTTATTATTCATTTTAACTATATTCTTGCATGATATTAATATCTATTTAGTTGGTATTATTCCTTTCAAATTTACTCTTCAATATATATTTTTATGTTTAAATTATATAGATAATTGATTTATCATATTTTATAAAAAATTACCATCTGTGATGATTATCGGGTTTTGAGGTCGTGGTTTCATTTTCCCAAGTATGACCCGGACGAGCAGATCATGTCATACTTACAGATGGTAGGATTTGGGGACGTCGCATTGATCCGGAGGTTTGACCTGAGGGCAAACTTAATATCCGCCTTAGTTGAGCGGTGGTGTACGAAGACCCACACCTTCATTATGCCGTGTGGGGAGTGCACTATCATATTAGAAGACGTCGTTATGAAACTTGGGTTACGAATTGACGGTGATGTGGTCTCGGTCGAAGCAAAGTGTTGGAACCTTCAGTAGTATGCCACAGACTACTTGGACGGTCCCCTAGTGATCAGGAAGAAAATTTCGCATGCTTGACATTGGCATGGTTAAGAGCAAATTTTAAGCGGTTATCAAGCAACGCCATCGAAAGGAGGTGATGTATCTTTGCTCGAGCCTATATTATGCAAATTGATTGGGGGTACTTATGCGAACAACACGCCTAATAGAGTCCACTTAAAGTATTTGCCTCTATTGGAGGATTTTTCTCGTCTTAGAGTAATTCTGTTGGGATCGGCAGTGTTGGCGCGATTATACTATGAGCTTTGTCGAGCAACAAAACACGGGTTAGTAATATGGCGGGTTGTCGGGTGTACTGCAGCTTTGGGTGTAACATCCCAAATTAGGCCTAGTAGGATTGAGCCCAATGGGCCTTAGGCGTAGTAGCGTTTAAAATTTTTTGGAGAATAGGAGATCGACTTAAGTGCAAGTTGGACCTTTTAGATAAGTGATTTTGAAGGTTAGGGGCTTCTATGAAGTCCCGGATCAAATATTAGCTTTGGGAAAATTTTGGTTTTAGGTGAAAAACCTTGGAGGTTGGCGGGTAGGCCTTAAGAATAAAAAGTGGAGGAAAATGACACAAGTGGTGTGTGTGGTGTAGTGGCAAAGTGACGCCACAAGGAAGGAAGGAGGTCCAAGGTTCTAGTTGTAGCGTTTGCATTCCTTTTTGATTATTTTTATTAAATGAATTTAGACCTTGGCCATAGGGTTATATTTAATTGCATGGTTTGAGGCACAAGGAGCTAGTTGGTAAAGTGGCCAGCGTGGATTATGTTATAAGGAGCCTGGGTTCAATCTCATGAGAAGCAAGGAGTATTTATTTTATGAGTGGATGGTAAGAGTTTCAGTTGAATTTAAACTCTCATCGACGAAGGATCCCACATCGGAAAGATACAAGGAATGAAAGTGAAGAGCTAGCTATATAAAGAGCATGCCAGAGAAGGGTTAACATACCTTGGTGGGCGTTAAGGCACGGAGTGGTCGCAGCGCGGTTTAGCACCAGAGTCCTATCAGGTGTGTAACTCTCTCTACTCTAGTTGTAGAGCGGCAAATGTCAAAGTGCCGGTCACGGTAATAGTAGCCACACGAGCGTACGAGCGCACGTGTGGGGCTTCAACGCGATAGTTGAGGCCATCAGTAGATTCTTGTGGGTTTGGGGTGTTACAAATTGGTATCAGAGCCTAGGTTTCAAAAACTCGACTGTGGGTTATGAGGTTCATAAAAAGTTTGTTTGAAAATACATGTTGTTTGGAAGTATGGCACCTTGAGTCTCTAGCATCCAAACTGTAAGTTCCTTATTTTATGTTTGTTAAGACAATGTTATGACTGTATTTTTGGTATTTATTTTGTGTGTGTTGGTTTGGATATAGAAATTGTATGTATAAATATCGATTTGCTTTTGTGTTTAGTTATCTAGTTATGAGAAAGAAGTTTGAGATTTGGTTTATTAGTGTTATTAGATCGAGTCTTGCAGCGTGAGCGTAGTGTGGTAGGTTAGGACGTGTATTTGTTAGTTAGTTGGAAATTTCGAGGACTAAATTTCTTTAAGGAGGTAGATTTGTAACATCCTCAAATTAGGCCTAGTAGGATTGAGCCCAATGGGCCTTAGGCGTAGTAGCGTTTAAAATTTTTGGAGAATAGGAGATCGACTTAAGTGCAAGTTGGACCTTTTAGATAAGTGATTTTGAAGGTTAGGGGCTTCTGAAGTCCCGCGATCAAATATTAGCTTTGGGAAAATTTTGGTTTTAGGTGAAAAAACCTTGGAGGTTGGCGGGTAGGCCTTAAGAATAAAAAGTGGAGGAAAATGACACAAGTGGTGTGTGTGGTGTAGTGGCAAAGTGACGCCACAAGGAAGGAAGGAGGTCCAAGGTTCTAGTTGTAGCGTTGCATTCCTTTTGATTATTTTTATTAAATGAATTTAGACCTTGGCCATAGGGTTATATTTAATTGCGCATGGTTTGAGGCACAAGGAGCTAGTTGGTAAAGTGGCTAGCAGCGTGGATTATGTTATAAGGGAGCCCGGGTTCAATCTCATGAGAAGCAAGGAGTATTTATTTTATGAGTGGATGGTAAGAGTTTCATTGAATTTAAACTCTCTCGACGAAGGATCCCACATCGGAAAGATACAAGGAATGAAGGTGAAGAGCTAGCTATATAAAGAGCATGCCGGAGAAGGGTTAACATACCTTGGTGGGCGTTGGCACAGGAGTGGTCGCAGTACGGTTTAGCACCGAGTCCTATCGTGTGTAACTCTCTACTTAGTTGTAGAATGCAAGAATGCCAAGGTCTTCATTACTTAATAGTAGCCACACGAAAGCGCACGGCGCATGCGTGTGGGGCTTCAACGCGATAGTTGAGGCCATCGATGAGATTCTTGTGGGTTGAAATGTCAATGCGATGGGTCAAGTGGGCCCTAATGGGCCCAGAGCCCAATTGGAATAAATTGTATGATGATATAGTATATAGTGAACTAGACTAGGTGGAACTTATATCGTGGATAGATTTGTGTTAGGTGGGCCACACGCGCAGGAGCCCGAATGGGCCGAAATCGAGTTTTAGGCCCAACAAATCCAGAAAGATCGAAAATGGTAGTTGAGTCGCTCAGGCGACATCGCACCTTTAGAAAGGCCATTCCTGTACAAAATTACAAAAATACCCTTGGTGGGTAGATTACTAAAATACCTTTGGTGGGTAAATTACAAAATACCCTTGGTGGGTAGATTACGAAAATACCCTTGGTGGGTAAATTATGAAAATACCCTTGGTGGGTAAATTACTTAAAATACCCTTGGTGGGTAAATTACAAAATACCCTTGGTAGGTAGATTACTTAAAATACCCTTGGTGGGTAAGTTACAAAATACCCTTGGTGGGTAAATTACTTAAAATACCCTTGGTGGGTAAATTACGAAAATACCCTAAGTAGGTAAATTACAAAATACCCTTGGTTGGTAAATTACAAAAATACCCTTGGTGGGTAAATTACTTAAAATACCCTTGGTGGGTAAATTACGAAAATACCTTTGGTGGATAAATTACTAAAATACCCTTGGTAGGTAAAATTACTAAGTATACCTTTAGAGGTTGATTAGCATGATTATGTTGTTTTATGTCTATCCGATTATGATGGTAATTCATGTTATACTTATATTTGATATATGTTCAGCATACATGACATAACGCATACACGTAATTATTATGTCATATTGCACCTGCATGATGAGAGGAGGGAAGATTGATATCGTGACTTTGGTCACCGTGATTTGGTATCATATTCGTGTCTTGGACACCGAGGTTTGGCACCTCATAGCGACTCGTCCCCGTGGTTAATACCACCGTGGGTTGGCCCCACTTTTGAGATATGGGATCGCTGCGGTGATTTGGTATCACACGTGGGTTGGCACCACAACTTGATGATTCGTGACTTCGGTCACCGTGGTTTGGCACCACCAGTGGTTTGGCACCACCGGTGATTTGGTATCACATTCGTGTCTTCGGACACCGTGAGGTTTGGCACCTCATACGACTCGTCCCCGTGGTTAACACCACCGTGGGTTGGCCCCACTTTTGAGATATGGGATCGCCGCCATGATTTGGTATCACACGTGGGTTGGCCCCACGATGGATTATTCGTGACTTTGGTCACCAAAGTGATTTGGTATCACATTTATATCGTGACTTCGGTCACCAAGTGGTTTGGCACCACCAAAGGGTTTGGTACCACATGGGGTAGAAAAGAAGTTATGGATGGCTAGGTTGGGTGCATTATACATATATGTTGCTTTGTTATAATTTGTGTAGGTATGTGGTATTTACCCTAGAGAGGGAATATGCATCGAGTCTTGGTGACTCACCTTCTCCTTATCTTTTCGTGTGATTCGTGAGTTTACTATGAGGCCGATGAACTCGAGGAGGCCATGCAATAAAATTTGGTTTTACATGAATTTCCAATTGGGTACTTTATTTTAATTTGGTTTTCATATTTTTATGGATTTGTAATAAGGCCTGTTTAATTATGTTTTGGATTATTTTATGTTTTGAATATGTTTAAAATATGGCTTTTAAATTACTTGGTTAATTTAATAATTGAGCCCAAAGTTTTCTAAACTAAAACTCGCAATGGTTTTAAAAATCTTACCATCGGGTAACATGAATAGTTCAATAGTAAAATTACAAGTTAAATGTTTTCAATAGATTAAGTGATTTCCAAAATTCAAGTTTCTATACTCAATTGCAAACGGATTTTCCAAAATGATATTTCAATTTTCTTAAAAGATATAAATGTTTTCTATCCTATGATTTATCAACTAAGTTTTAAAGTTTTATGTAATTTCAAGTAAATTTCAATTTTAACTTATTTTCGACAAATAAAGAATTACAAAGAGTTTTTCACAAAATTTAATTGTTAATTGATTCTTTCAAAAATTATTTTCCTTAGTGACATACAAGATTCGGTCGTGGCGTATTGACCGGGTTTGGGGTGTTACATTGGGCTTTATACAGGATGCCGTTTCTAGCGGCTGTTAGGCACCAACCATATTCGTGGCCACTTATGATTAGGTAAAAACAAAATTATACTTAACATTTAACGACTCATAAGTGTAGATAACATTTTTCAAAGTTTAACTGCCAACGTGTTTGTTTCAATTTCAGATGGGTGACGTCTCCGGGAATTGGTGCGAGCCAAACATTAATCATTTACTGTCAAATGATAGAGGCGTACGCTAGAGAGAAAGTGATATATATTAATATAGTTTAAGTAACATTTATTTAACTTATCCAGTTATAGTATGTTATGTGAATTGACTCATTATGTTATATCGTGCAGTTCTTGTGGATGTCGTATTCTGCACTGAACATTGCAACCCTTATTCCTCAGAGGGTTCACGCTGAAGCCCATGCGTGGTGCATTAACACGCCGGTACAGTGAGGGAAAGCTCTAACACATGGATCCAAATTCCAGAATAGTCGACGGAAAACTCTTCTCCTCAGTTTCAATTGTCCAGTCGGGCCTCTATAAGGCAATGTTTGCAAGTCCACGATAGTTCCTGGGATGTACTCTACCATCACTGAAATCCAACCTTGAAGTTCATTGTATGACTCATCACAGTCCCCGTACAATTGTTGCATGGCCATTTGTTTTGCCAACCACACTTTCCTATACGAAACTCTGTACTGAAATCGAGCTTGCATGTCCGCAATAAATGTTGACACAGGAATGATTAGACTATCTTTCATTAGTGGCATGATGCAGTTGCAAATACTTTTGGCATCCAATTTCTGGTGGTCTTGAGACATACGTGCAACACTACATGTATGATGCCCTTCTAGTTTACATATTTGCCACTGTTGAGTCCTCTGTATAAATGCAGCTCGAACTCGCCAACCACACCTATCGCCGGCTCTCCAACATTCCCCAACATATAATGTCAGTGTAGATTTGGGAACATTATAATCAATCGACAACTTCATACTGTATTGTTTGATGGCCAACACACAGTCCGCCTTGTTCTCGAACTGTTGCCCAACAAATAACTCCTCTAACTGTGAATTTATCGCCAATCTATGAGCAAGTACTATATCGGCGTACTCAAGAAACTCGGATGCATGTGCTGCATCTGGATCTACGTTCAACATGTCGCCCCCAAGTTCATTTCGTAAGATAATGGCACGGCTTGGGTTACTGAATGAAGGCCGTGAGCATCTTCAACCTCTTCCGCCTTCATCATCGATATCGTCCTAATTTCATCAACATCGGGTCACTAAAATCTTCAACGCCTTGATCGTAATCTTCACCATTATTGGTCATTTCTTTGACATTTGCCTCTGCTTATTATCACCTCCTAAGTATTTGTAGACGGGATTAAGGGTAAGGTTGTTGTATGAACTCCCACCATAATTAGGAATTTCGGGTATCTACGAGGTTCCACCGCATTCTAATTGGCCTGTCCGTCCAACATTAAGATCAAAGTCAAATCCGTGATGTTGATTTATTGGACTAATATTCTCAATAGGCTCTAAGTCTACTAACTCCGCAAATAATTCAACTGGTTGGGGGTTCTCACTCCCAGTCGACCACCATATTTCAATCATAGTGCACAAGTCATCATCATCTAACAGCTGCATCACACAAAATTTGAACGGATCTGAAGAGATTGAGAACTTGTAAAATAATTTGGACATCGCCCTTCCACAATGGATAGCTATTTTCGCACTGATCTTCCTTTTCATTTCTACTAGCTTCACATTTTTTTTTGAATCGCAAACCTACTCTTTGTCCACCTTGAAATACACAGCCAATATCACCTTCTACAATTTCACCATAAAAAACAACATACACCAAAAACACCTCATTATTCATTTTTAATAGATATTTTTAACTTTCCTACTTAACACATCAGTTACACCACTCTATATATAGAAGAGAACCAAGAGGTGGAGCCATAAAGAATGGCTCCACCAAAAAACTGTGATTTTTGAGAGTGTAGGGGGCCCTATAGCAATTTTACCATTTTCGAGTCTGACAAATAATTTGGCGCCACCCGTTTTTGAGTCTGACAACCAAGTTAAATAAACAACTAAAATAAGAAAATATATAAAACTTCAAATAAAATAAGAAAAATTAAAAATTTTAATTTAAAAATTCTATGTAAAATTAATATAAGATTAAACATACATTTTAAATATTATAAAACTAATAATTTCAAAAGCAATTTGAACAATAAATTTAAAATTAATAAAGAAATAATTTCAAAATATATATCTAAAATTTTAAAAATAATCTAAAATGATATTTAAATTTTTAAAAATATATTATACAACATTTTAAATATACATTACAAATTTTTTAAAATTAATAATATAAATTAAATAAATAATATAAAATAATAAAATAATATAAAAGAAAAAAAAAGACAAAAAAAAAATAGTATCAGTAGGGTGGTGGCGCCATTTCAAATGGCTCCACCAAAAAAAGGAAAAATTGCTTTTAAGTCCCCCAAATTTTTCAGAAACTTGAAAAAAGTAAAAAATATAATATTTAAAATAATTAAAATATATATATCTAAAAGTTAAAAAATTTATTTAAAATTTTTAAAAATATATTATAAAACATTTTAAATATACATTACAAATTTTTTAAAATTAATAATATAAATTAAATAAACAAAATAAAATAATAAAATAATAAAAAAGTAAAAAAAAGCCAAAATAAAAACAAAAGCGTGTAGGAGGGTGGTGGCCCATTTCAAATGGCACCACCAATAAAGGAAAATTATATTTAAGGGCCCTAAACTTTTCAAAAACTAAAAAAGTAAAAATATAATATTTAAAATAATTAAAAAATATATATCTAAAGTTAAAAATTATTTAAAATAATTTTAAAATTTTTAAAATATATAATAAAACATTTTAAATATACATTACAAATTTTTAAAATTAATAATATAAATTAATTAAATAAAATAAAATAATAAAATAATATAAAAGTAAAAGAAAAGAAAAACCAAAAAAAAGGTGTCAGAAGGGTGGTGGCGCCATTTCAAATGGCTCCACCAAAAAAAAAAAATTACTTTTTAGGCCCTCAACTTTTTAAATACCCGAAAAAATAAAAAAAAAGACAAAATTTAAATAAAAAAAAGGTGTCAGTAGCGGTGGTGGCACCATTTCAAATGGCTCCACCAAAAATTGGGAAATTGTTTTAAAGGCCTCTCAATTTTTCAGATTTTACAGTATTTCTCTTGTATTTTATATAGGTAGAGCCATTCAAAATGGCTCTACCAAAAAATTATTTTTTTAATCCCCATATAGCTATGTGGCAAGTTGGTGGAGCCATTTAATTTAGCTCCACCTAAATTTAATGTAGCTTTTAGGTTATTTTAGTATTTAATTAAAATGTGAGTTATTTTGATAATTAATTAATTTATTTAGATTATTTTAATAAAAAGCCAGTTTTATCACAAAATCAAAGCTTCAATTTTACTTTAAAGAATAAAGCTTCAATTTTATTATTATAAAATATATTTTATATTAATTTTTTCACTTATATAATGAGTGTACTTTAGTATAAGAAAGTTTTTGATGTAATTTGATTCAATTAATAAAAATTGATAATATTATCAGTTTAATTTTTGCATTTTGTTATTATTTTAAGGTGTAATGATATATATAGCTTTCAACGGTTTTTTTTGTCATTTTAGTCTATATTTTTAAGCTAAATTTAGTCACTAACCTTTTAAGAAGTGTTAAATTATCTTTTTTTTCTCAACAAATAATTTTAAATTTTTATCGATGTTAGTGTGATAACTCATATAGCGGTGCACGTGTATTTCATTTGACATGACAAAATTTGTCTTATATGTCATGTTTTACAAATAATTTAAAATTATAAAACATCTAAATTTTAAAATATATAGAATTTTTATAAAATTTAAAAATTGCTTAAAGTACACGTGAGTTGCTATGTCAGCTACCATATTTAAAAATTTAACATTTTAGTTAGTATTCTTGTTAAAAGATAAATAGTTCAACTTTTTTTAAATGGCTAATGGTTAAAATTGTCTCTTTTTAAAAAGTTGATGATCAAAATTTTGCTCAAAAAAGAAAAAGAGCTAAATTGATAATAAAAAAAAATAAACATTAAAGGCTATTTAGGTGGCCTTACTTCATGTGGGGTGTGCCTCGTATTTATTGGATGTTTTGCAGGCACTTATTGGAGACAGACACGCAACATCATGATGAGGAGATATGTGACGTTGTGACGAAGCAATGATTTTTGATGTGGTGACGACATTGTGACGAGAAGAACCGACACATTACGAGGTCATGACGATTCTTGATATTATGCAAACACATTTTGTATAGTTCAACATGACTACTCCTAGGTGGACTCTGATTACTTCAGGGTTATTTTAGTATGATTAGACCTCTAATCTTAACCTATTTAAAGGAGCTGATTTAGACATGCCAATCAGCAATGTCTTTTCTTGAGAGCGACAATATGTAGTCGCATATGAGTTTTGGTGAAAGTTTCATGGTAGCTATGAAGAGAGTTTTGTTTTTGATTTTGACTTTTTTTTCAGGGTTTGGGCATTGTACGTTTAATACATTTAAGTTTTTTTTCTCCATATTGTACTCTCGTTTGTTTACTCATTAACAATGAGCTTCAAAGGGAACATCTTGTTCTTCGTCATCTTCACATGAGTAATCAGCTTGTTTCTCTTACCACACAAGCAAAGAGAAAATTTCACTCACTTTGATATCATATTCTTTCTCCAACAATTGCCCAATGCTAAACAGATTGCTCTTAATTTCTTGCACATAATAAACATCAGAGATACACAGTTGCTTCCCATTTTAGAGTTCGAAAATAACACCACCTTACCTTTTAATCGGTCATTTCGTGTTGGAAAAATTACATTTTATGGGAACTTTGAGGCATATTCTCAATAGGTAAAGGTGGAGAGTTGGATCATAAAATTATGGTTTCATATTCTACTCCATGAGACCTTTACAATGGTATAGCATATGCTCAAAATAGTTGAGTGATGAATGAGAAATTGTGCTCAAAGTAAGCTACTAGGAAATATTGTTGAGGAAAAGTAAAGGCTTAAATCCCACATTGGTTAAATACCAAGTGTGAAATGTGTTTATATATGTGAACCCTCTTAAAAGGTGATTGAATGACTAAGTTGCCTCGAGTGTAAGGGGTGCAGGTCCAAACTCAATAGGGTTGGGGTGCACTTGCACGATGTGGGCGACGCGAAATCCAGACCGGTCGAGCCTAAACAGGTCTGCGGATATTTTTAGCCCAATACAAATTTATTTTCCTTAACAGACATAATCTAGTTATATAAGGACACTTATCTTATTGATTTGATTCCAATTAATTTGATTAAAATTTTCAATCAAATTGATTTATTGGCTCATTAATGACAGATTTTGTGGAAATTTTCCAAAATTCCAACATTTTCCATGCCTATAAAAGGCTATTATTTCTGAAGGGTTAGACACACTCTGATATTTTTCTCATACCAAAAGTCTATTGCTCTCAAAATTCTTCCTTTTCCTCTTCGTATTTTTTAAACATTCTGGTGATAGAAAAAGGCATTTTTTGTTCGCTGATCGCTGCAGAGGTGCTGCTGCTTTGATTTTTGTGTTGTTGTATCTTGGGAGACTTTTGACCAATGTTTCTCGAAGTACCGTAGGAGCAGCCGAATCTGTTTTAAAAAAACTATGTTTCACATGCCTCAACGATTCGTAAAATCTCTATTCTTCCTTTTGATTTAAAATTTTATTCGATTTTAATTTTTATTGTTTCCCTATTTGAAAAATTAAATATAAATTTGTAACACCCAAAACTGCCTAGACATTATGGCCGAATTTGACGGTGTCACATGGAAGGGATTTTGAAAACGTAACGAACTAGATAAAACCCTTTAGGCTTGTAACCCTTAGTTGCTTTAATTTATTTCAAAACATTTATTCAATAGGCGACTTGCCTTGAAACATTTCGTTCGTAGCGGAAGCTTGGGAATTTCTTCGTGTTTTAGGGAAATAGTTTGTAATTTTTTTGAAAAATATGTTTTTAGATAAAATCGACAAAGTAAAAAGTAAGTTAAATCCAAAAACCCAAAACCAAAGCCAAACAGTTTAAAACAGTCAAGATAGTCCCAAAATATACAAACTCTCAAATCTTAACGCCAAAGTCAATAAAAAACTAAAAAAAATAAAACAGTTATGGCGAGTGGTCACCGTCGAGTCCTCCACTTCACCGATCGGCCTAACTCTGTGGATTACCTGTACAGAATAAACAGAAAATAGTGAATTTACGTAAACTTAGTGTGTAACCCCACAGAATTAAGCATGCATACACATACAGAATATCATAAATCAAGCAGATCTAGACTCGGGCTTGGACCCATGTCAAATACAGATACAGATTCGGACCAAGCCCATTTTAGATGCAGATACAGATGCAGATATGCAAATCAGATATCAGAATCTTACCCCCATCCTCTACACACCATCTTCAACCATCCTTACACACCATGTGGGGTTTAAAACACCCATCCAGCCCTACACACCATATTGAACCGATGTGGCACATAACAGATATAATGTAGCATGCTGCCAGATAACAGGCAAAACTGCCTTTCAGAACACTTCCTCCATTATAACATGCTTAACATGCATATATAAACAGATAGCATATATGCATGGTATAAATAAGCTCAGAACAGTACATCAGTTTAACAAAACACATAGTTTTAGGGTTTAATAGCCTTTACCGACCCCATGGTAGGTCCACAGTCGATTAGGGCGACCCGTGTGACCCTACGAAAAATTTCAATATAATGGGCCCACACGCCCAGATTGGCCTTGCCCGTGTGGATCACACGGCCTGGCCCAAAGTTCACACACCCGTGTGGCTTGCACGCCCAGTCTGGTTTAGCCCATGAAGCCCACACGGCCACACTCCGGCCATCACATGTCCATGTCTTGCGCACGACCTAACCTTCATCGATTATGCGGTCGTGTGCGACAGTAAAGTTTTTGGCTTTTGCCAAAAACTCGTTTTCTTCGCGTTTCGGGTACACACCTGATATCAGTTCGATGCAACAACACTCCAGAGCCCTTTGAAACCTAAAATCAGAATACCCACAACGAATTAGTGGATTTACTAACGAATTCGATACAAAGGAAACGATACGAAACTCACTTATCGCCAACGACTACCATCTCTAATATGTTCTAAATCATCGAACTCTAACGGATGGTGCCCCGTCAATACCTGCACATAACGATCTTATTGAATTACTATACTTTCAAAAAAAACCTCATTAAGAATAAACTCCACCATTCGAAATATACTTCAACCAAACTGGAACCTCACTTTTCACGAAATTACCACGGCAAAAAGAAAGAATTGAACGTTGGAAGGGAAGAAAAAAAGAAGGGAAAAGAAACACAGGGGGAAAAAACGTCAATCTTTTTTTTGGAAGTGAGAGGAAAATAAAAACTAATTAAATATCTCAAAATGCCTTAGTTCTCTACACTACCCCACTCCTGATAACTTCCACAGAATTTCTGTCTGACCGAGACTCTCTCGGTCAAATGAACAAAAATAAACTTCCATGCTTGCACAAGGATTTGAACACAGAACCTCCACACAACACACAAACTCCCTTACCACTTGAACCAACAGGCTCAATCTTACAAGGTTTTACAAATACTTTAATATAAACCCACTAAGCAAGTGTAAGGCTTACATCAGAAAAATACCAAAATTTACCAAAGGTAAGGCTTGAACCCATGATCTCACACACACTCAAAATACTTAACCACTAAAGCAGATACTCAACTTGTGTCAAATTTTCACAAAAGCAAAAAATAAGAATTTTGGGGCGTTACAACTCTACCCTCTAAAAGAAATTTCGCCCTCGAAATTTATCTAATCAAAACAAATGCGGATACTGCTGACGCATCGAGTCCTCAGGCTCTCACGTGGCCTCCTCAGTGCTATGATTCCGCCACAGTACCTTTACTAAAGGAATGGACTTTTTCCGCAGAACCTTAACATTGCGATCCAGAATCTGAACCAGTTCCTCTTCAAAAGTCAAGTCCGGCCTAACCTCAATCTCCTCAACCGAGACGACAAGGGATGGGTCAGAAAGGTACCGCCTCAACATTGAGACGTAGAACACATCATGAATATGGTCCAGCTCAGGGGGTAGCTCCAACTGATAAGCAACTGGTCCTACATGCTTCAAAATTCAGTACGGTCCAAAAATGTTAATTAGATTTAATTATGTTAATTAGTTATTATTTTGAATAATATTACTTTACATTAATAACACAAAGTAAAATTATATTGTATGTTGGATATGTTAAAAATGTTTTAATTATTTGCTAAAAATTTTAGTTATAATATGAGAATTAATAAGTTATATATTTTAATTATACTAAAATTCAAAAATAAATATTATTTTTCGTTAATTATTGTAATTAAAAATAAAAATATTTAAAAACTAATTAAATATTAAATACATAAAATCACATACAAGAATGAATGTAACATTAGAACCTAGTAAATATTAAAGAAAATATTACATGTGTTAAAATTTAAAACATCACTTCCCGACCACATGAACGAATATTTGTAGTAAGAACTAAGAAAATTTAATAAGTAAACCTTTATTTACCAGCCAACTTTTTAATCCAAAAGCATTAGTAGCTTTTCTTTTTGAAAAAAATTCGATTGAACTTTATTAATTTAAACTGGACCAAATAAAAGTTTGGGTGAATTAATTGAGCCCCAATCCAAAAAAAATTAAACAATAAACCAATGGCCCAAATTAAGGCCCGAGCATAATGAAACTAAATCAAAAACTGAATCGGGAAACGCAAAAATTCAAACGCCAGACCTATCCCTAATCAAGTCCGTCCAATCGACATCATATGAGCTGGCATTCATTACTTTCCTGATTTTCCATTTCCCCATACAAGCATTAGTAGCTTTTCAAGTCAACTCAAAACGCTAAAAATTGTAGCTTTTGACTTTTCAAAAGCCAGTTTGGTGGTAAACTATAAATTTACCTTTAGTTTATATTGACTATAAAAAATAAATATGATTTATATATTTAAATTAAATTTTACAAATAATTTATATTAATTTTAAAAGAGTATTTAAAATTTATATTTTATATACCACATTATTAACAGTGAGTTATCATAAATTATTTTATTATATTTATACTATAATTTTAGGGCAAATATCCCAAAATTCCAAAAAAATTAAAAATTACGGAAAGGACGGGTTTCAAAAATATTATTAGGAAGGCAATTTCTCCAAAAATCGCGTCCACGTCAGCGTGCGTTTTTGGGAAAGGCTAAAAGCGTCCATGGGGGCGCTTTAGGCCAACTTCAAAGAAAAGCGCTCCACGAGGCGCTTTCTTGAAGTTAACTAAAGCTTCCCCATGGACGCTTTATTTCAAGAACAATCAAAAATTTGACCGTTGGACTAACGGTCAAAAAAGCAGCGGAAAAAAAAACTATAAATACCCCAACCCTTCATTTTTTCACACTTCAATCCTTTCTCATTTTCTCTCAATTTTCTCTCAATTTGCTCTCAATTTTCTCTCAAGTTTCTATCAAAGCCCTTGAAATTTACGCTTAAATTTGAAATAGTCTTCTACCATTTACTGAAAAAGCCCATTATAAATTTTTAATATATTTATTTTTTGGAAAATTTAAAAATCTTTATCGAGTACAATGGCGGGATTTACATCGCCAGACAAAGAATCACATTGGCGTCGAGCAATTGAAAATGGTAAGTTTGAATTTTAATTTTTCAATATTATTAAATTTTTTAATTATACAATTTTATTTAATTTTAAATTTTATTATTTTTTAAATAATCATAGATCGAATGTTGCAATGTTATATTCGCAATATGCACGGTCCCCATCGCCATTGATCGAAATTACTGCGGGAGGCGGGTTTTTGTACGTAGCCACGATAAATTTGGGGTTCAAGTTGGACCCGGTTTTGATAAGCTGTTGATAGAGAGGTGGAGACCGGGACGCACACTTTCCATCTACCATGCGAGAGTGTACCATCACCTTAGAAGATGTGCGATTCATGAGCTTGGGATTACTGGTGGGCGGGTCGGTAGTCATCGGGTTCGTAACATCTCTCGATTGGATGGCCGTATGCTACGAGCTCTTGAGTGCCATTCTGGATAAATTGCAAGGAGGTCGGATTGATATGGTTTGGTTCGAGACACATTCCATGATAGAATGAAGATTCGATGAAGATGAAAGAATACTGGTATGCGGGCATACATACTTGAGATAATTGGAGGCTATCGATGCGGACGTCTCTAGAAACCTCGTCCACGAGATGGCTCAAAACTTGTTGATTTCAGAGCGGTATGAATTGAGTTGGGGTCCGCCGTCTATCGAGGTTGTACCGGGAGATGTCTTGAGGCGGCAGTCTTAAATAAAGCAAAAATCGGAGGTTGCCTATCACTCTGCGGTCATGGGCATGGTTTGATTTCCATTTTACGTCCCGACTCGACCGACCATATTCATTCCCATTGATAACGAGGTAAATTTAATATTATATTTTACAATTATGTCGAGATTTATAGTATAATTGCATGCTAAAAGTTTATTTAATTAGGTGGAACCATCCGAGAAGTCATGTTGGAATACGACTCGCTTGAGGATATCTGGCTCTATTGGAACAACTGTCGGAATCACAAGTAAGTGTCAATTTCGTTATTATAATTTAGTATTTATGTATATAACTAATATTTTGGTAATGTTAATATAGTTTCAATGGACACGTCAGACGAGGATCCCAAATTGAGGCGATAATTAGGGAGTTCCTCCAAAATCGAACAGCTTGTACGTTAAGGTCCCGCTAATCACCCACTGCGACCGTGGAGATGCACCGGTCGGATCGGGTTCTGCGACAATTTGGATGCTTGCGCAATTTATTCCGTAGCTCTGAGGTGCTCGATGATGAGCACAATGTGGACTTACTACGGCGGACACGGATTAGCCAATATTTTGGTCGAACATATCGAGACGTGGGAGAACCGGTATGACTTTTACCTAACGAGAACCGATCGTAGTTCCCGAGTTAGCGTCGTCTTGAGTACATGCCATGGTTTAGATCATTGTCGGTGAAGAGAACAGCAAATTCATGGCGAAGGAACGCGTCGGGCCCTTTACATTCAAAGAGAAGGGTGATGAGACGGGCCCGACAATAAGCGCCTTATCGATCACCGGCCCATCAACGGCGCTATCTGATCCACCGGGCCCATCAACAGCGCCTATACAATCATCGGGCCCATCGATTCGGTGACAACACCAATAACACAGCGTCACGGTTTATGCAGTGCGTACCACCCCTTACATGTATCCTCCTAACCCATATATGTTTCCTTTTCTAGTCCCCTGTGTTGGAATCCATGGCGGGTTCGAGTCCGTTCAAACAACTCCTTTTAGCCACCGATCGTGAGGCCGACATCGGGTGTGGGATTAGAGGAGGTTGTTTTTTGTAATATAATTTTTTAATTTATTTAATTTTAATAACTTTGACAAAATAGGTTTGGTTTATTTATTTTTTTGTAATTAAGTTGTAGTATATTTAATACAATTTGAGTTTGTTTTTTATGTAATTTAATTTTTTAAATTATTTAATTTTAATAACTTTGACAAAATAGGTTTGGTTTTTTTTGTAATTAAGTTGTAATATATATTTAATACCATTTGAGTTTGTTTTTTTTGTAATTTAATTTTTTTAATTTATTTAATTTTAATAACTTTGACAAAATAGGTTTGGTTTATTTTTTTTGTAATTAAGTTGTAATATATTTAATACAATTTGAGTTTATTTTTTTTGTAATTTAATTTTTTAATTTATTTAATTTTAATAACTTTGACAAAATAGGTTTGGTTTTTTTTTGTAATTAAGTTGTAATATATTTAATACAATCTGAGTTTATTTTTTTGTAATTTAATTTTTTAATTTATTTAATTTTAATAACTTTGACAAAATAGGTTTGGTTTATTTTTTTTTTGTAATTAAGTTGTAATATATTTAATACAATTTGAGTTTGTTTTTTTTTTGTAATTTAATTTTTAAATTTATTTAATTTTTTGTAATTTAATTTTTTGTATTTTAAATTTTTATTTTAATTTTAATATCTTTGATAAGATAGAAATGATTTAATTTTTTAATTTAATTTTTAATTTAATTTTAATAACTTGAATAAAATAAAAGTTGGTTTATTTCAGCATCAACGTTGATTATAATGGGCTATTTTATTTTTAAATCGTAATAATTTTTTATTTTTGAATAAAAAGTTGTTTTATTATTTGTGTTTGTAATTTAATATTAATTATCTTATATTTAATAAATTTGAGTTATTGTACAAAAGTTCACCGCTTTTCCTCCAAAAAATGCAGACATTACATAGCCGAAGAAGAGACAAACAAGCTAAGATCACGGTCAACTAGTCCGATTTGAAACGAAGCGAGATGTATGGCGGGTTCCTACACCACCCGCACCGTCGACTTTGGTTGGTCGGTTCTCGGATATCCATATTGTTGCGTATTCTAGTCGAGGAAGGTCGACCTTTTGGTTTCGCCTCAATTCTCTATCCGGCAATGACTTATACTGATCTAAAGCGATACCGATGGCCACTTACGTTCATCTGGGATCGGTGGAATACGTGTCTCCACATCGTTGTACATGTTTTCTAATTTGTAGACTTCACGACATAGCTCATAGGGTCAAGACGAAGATTATGACAAGCCGCAAGTACATGAGCACATGGGAACGGCGCATCAAATATCCACGATCGCGTGTCCTATTTGTCAAGTGTACACGATAATGCCCGCCAACAATACCTTGGCTCGGTCATCAAACTCCGTGACACGAAACCATAGTCGTCGCGGTCGTGACAAACTGTGTGCATAGTGTTCGCCGTGCCTTCCCACGGTTAATTTCTTAAGACCTTCTGCTCCATACATGGCCTCCTTGCATCGCCTCGATAACTCGCTGCTTTCTTGGAAATAGTGCATAAACGAAAATATGTCTCCGCAAAACCACCGTAATCGGCGGATGACGGGTTCTTTTAGCATGTAATTTATGCATTCGGCCGGTTTGTGGTCATATGACCATATCGTAGGCAGCCATCATATGCTTGTGTCCACTGCTCAAAAGGAATATTGCATTGTACTCTGCGCCTTCTGTTATCTTCGCAGAACCGCCAACATCTCGTGAAAACGGTCTTTATTGATCTCGTACCACCAATATACGTTGATATCGAATATTACATACCACTATTCAATTACGAATAAATTGAAAATTTCAAAAGAAATTATATTAATAGAAATTTCATACCCATATCGATCACTTGCCGTTTCGCTCTTTTAGATCGGTGTTGCCCATAGTAGTTGGATGCCACATGCCTCGTGCAATATCGATGGTGTGTGCGATGCCACATGCTTCCCCGTCGTTCTATTGCCGCAAGTATTCCAGGCCCCGATCCGATATAACGATATGTCGTTGAGGCGGACATGCCTCCTTAACCTAGATAGGAAGAAGTCCCGATCATCACCGACTCCCCGGTGTTATTGCGAACGCAATCGGAAGGATTCTCCACACCGTCTTGTGCCACGACTAGCAATAGCCGATGCGTATATCTACCATACATGAAGGTACGATCAATTTGTACCAATGGCTTGCGGATGTAAAAGCATCTCGGCATTGCTTAAATGTCGAACAGCGCTGAACACCGCACATCCACGGCCAGCAGACGATCGTTGTAGTCTGTGGGTTCCGTTTCAATGTCTGTTGTCTTTGCTCGACATATCTCTCAAAGACCTTACACCACCGCCACACTTCATTATATGAAGCGTCCCACCAACCGCAACTTTTCCAACGCTTCGCTTGGCTATCCAAGCCTTTTCAGAAGAGCGCGTACCTATTTGGCTACTTAATATTGCCAATTAAGGCCGCAGATCAGTAGTTTTGGGATCGGCCTTCACCGTCGGGATTATTAAATCACCAACATGTGCAATCCATCCTCGGATAATCTTGTGTTACACACATCAGCGAAGCACGTTAAATAATGCAACATTACATAATATTAGTGTTATTCAAATCATTGAACACATAGTGGTACTGCATCTGGTAAGACATGTATGCGGACCTTTGTACTTCTTCACCTCCCACATCCCCGTCCTTTTCCTCAACGACGCCATGATTTTCCATGCACATGTCTTGTCTTGCACACACTTCGCCTCGCACCTATCGAGCTTTGATTTAACCATAGTGTAGTTAACCCTGCTCCTAATCTTTGTATTGTTTCAATGCACCAAGAAAAGTGTTCTTGTTGGAAAACGGTTACCAACTTCTAATTGGTCCGAATCCAACGAAGAATTTATGCGGTCAAGCGTCCGGTGTGGTAGTTCAGAAACTCAATGCATCATCTTGAGATAGATCGACATTATACATGCTGCTACCGGAGGCGAGTATACCCCGAATAATGGATCTTCTTCTTCTTCGTCTGAATCGCCTCAACATCTTCGGTACAATTGGACGGGCTCCGTTCGTAAAATAGTCCAACTTCGCACCGTCAGCCCCCGGCTCCCGAGGTGGATCCACATCGGATTCATCGTCCGATCCTCCATAACCTGCAACAAGCGAGGGCCCTTACCGGTGGATGCCGCCGGTAATACATCATCCTCCTTAAACATCTTTCGTAAAGATTCCAATCGATGTGGATTGCCATCCACTGAAGTTGATGACGTCCCCAATCGTATTTACGTCATCCGACGTCGATTGATTTAATATGCATGTCCCATCCACCAACCGAAAGTCGTGCGGGGTTATGTTTTCCATACTACCACCGCACACGGCACTTCGTGTTTTGCCTCCCACTTACAGTGTCGACACGGGGTCGTGTATTCCCTCGAACGATACTAGATGTTGAGGTCGCGGCGAGATCACTTGGAGATGAAAATTCTACATATAACTCGAGATAGGCGATCCACGGCAAAATGAGTCTCCACCATTGCCTCAAGGCTCAGGGACCTTTGATGTCGAATCGTCATATCTCACCGGATCAACCGAGCGCAAAATCTATACTTAATAGATGAACTTTCATTGGCGTTGTTCAATATTTTACGCCTAATTCTTTTGCGAGTTCTACCAAATCGACGTTTGATTAAAACTCAATCGCTACTGTTCTCGATAAGAAAACAACACCATTTTGATCACGCACTTCACCATCGTAGTAAATAACACCATTAATACGTTCACTCATTTTCAATTTTTTTCTTTTTGCTTGAATGCTTTACCAACCGAGAATGCAATTTGGTGATTTATAGCCTAATTTTGCCGCGGCATTGTAGCAAAAGTCGTCCACGTGGGGCGCTTTTCAACGCTCGGGTAATAGTGCACCTATTTGAAGCGTTTTTGCTACCGTTTGTTGAAGCGTCTCTCAAAATAATTTTGCCGGAGACCATCAGAGCAAAAGCGTCCCACGTGAGAGCGTTTTCGCCACGGTTTGTTCAAACGTCTCCTCAAAATTATTTTGCGGAGACTCTGGCCCAAAAATTATTTCATTTTTCACATTGCAAGTGGATTTGAAAAATGCCTAAAAGCGCGTCCATGGGGGGCGCTTTAGGCCAACTTCGACAAAAGCGCCCTCGTGAGGCGCTTTTCTTGAGTTAACTAAAGCGCCCCCATGGACGCTTTTAACCGCTTTCAAAAAGCAGCGACGTGGACTCAATTTTGGGAAATTACCCTTCCGGTCAATATTTTTGAAACACATCCTTTCCTGGTAATTTTGATTTTTTGGTATTTTTGGGATATTTGCCCATAATTTTAAGTTGAATATTTGTTAATACAAAATAATAATAACTTAACATCGTACTAATAATAACACGTAAAAATAATAATACTTTAGATTTGAATAATTATAACTTAAAATTATATATTTAATATATTATAATATTAACAATTTTAAGTTTATATATTGCATGTATTACCTATATCATAATATTAATTATTTACTAATTTATTTTTAATAATTTAAGTTTATGTATTCTATATTTTTATAATATAAACAAATTTAAATATTTTTCTACCCTAAAAAATGGGCAAATATCCCAAAATACCAAAAAAATACAAAATTACCTGAAAGGACGGGTTTCAAAATATTGACCTAAAGAACAATTTCCCAAAATCGCGTCACGTCAAGCGTTTTTTTTTTAGAAAAAAAGGCGTCCACGGAGGGCGCTTTAGGCCGCTCACCTAAAACGCGCCTCGTGGGCCGCTTTTTTATCGACGTGGCCTAAAGCGCTCTCCGTGACGCGCTTAGTCAAGAACAATCAAAAAAATTTGACCGTTGGACCCCAATCACAAAAAAGTAACGTAAAAAAAAAACTATAAATACCCCCAACCCTTCATTTTTTCACACTTCAATCCTTTCTCATTTTTCTCTCAATTTTCTCTCAATTTGCTCTCAATTTTCTCTCAAGTTTCTCTCAAAGCCCTTGAAATTTACGCTTAAATTTGAAATAGTCTTCTACCATTTATGAAAAAGCCCTTTATAATTTTTTAATATATTTATTTTTTGGAAAATTAAAAAATCTTTATCTGAGTACAATGGTCGGGATTTACATCGCTTAGACAAAGAATCACATTGGCATCCAAAGAATTGAGAATGGTAAGTTTGAATTTTAATTTTTCAATATTATTAAATTTTTTAATTATGCAATTTTAATTAATTTTGAATTTTATTATTTTTAAACGATCAGTAGATCGGTGTTGCAATGTTATATTATAACATGCCCGGTCCCCTCACCATTGATCGAGAATTACTTGCGGAAGCGGGTTTTGTACGTGGCCACGATAGGTAGGGGTTCAAGTTGGGCCGGTTTTGATAAGCGCGTTGATAGAGAGGTGGAGACCAGAGACGCCACTTTCCATCCGCCATGCGGAGAGTGTAGCATCACCTTAAAGATGTGCGATTCTGATTGGGATTCTGGGTGGGCGGGTCGGTAGTCACCGGACCGTAACATCTCTCGATTGGATGGCCGTATGCTCTGAGCTCCAGGTGCCATTCGGATAAATTGCAAGGAGGTCGGATCGATATGGTTTGGTTACGAGACACATTCCATGCACGAATGAAGATTCGATCAAGATGAAAGAATACTGGTATGCACGGCATACATACTTGAGATAATTGGAGGCTATCCGATGTCGGACGTCTCTAGAAACCTCGTCCACCGAGATGGCTCCTCAAACTTGTTGATTTCAGAGCGGCCGGTGAATTCGGTTGGGGTCCGCCGTGCTATCGAGGTTGTATCGGAGATGTCTTGGCGACGGTGTCGGATAAAGCAAAAATCGGAGGTTGCCTATCACTACTGCGATCATGGGCATGGTTTCGATTTCCATTTTTACGCCCTCGACTCGACCGACCATATTCATTCCCATTGATAACGAGGTAAATTTAATATTATATTTTACAATTATGTCGTAGATTTATAGTATAATTGCATGCTAAGAGTTTATTTAATTAGGTGGAACCATCCGAGAAGTCATGTTGGAATACCGACTCGCTTGAGGATATCTGGCTCTATTGGAACAACGGTCGGAATCACAAGTAAGTGTCGAATTTCGTTATTATAATTTAGTATTTATGTATATAACTAATATTTTGGTAATGTTAATATAGTTTCAATGGACACCGTCGAGGATCCCAAATTGAGGCGATAATTCGAGAGAGTTCCTCCAAAATCCGAACAGTTAGCACGTTAAGGTCCCGCTAATCACCTACGCGACCGTGGAGATGCACCAGTCGATCGGGTTCTGCGGCAATTTGGATGCCGACAACCGATTCCGTGGCTCTGAGGTGCTCGATGATGAGCACAAGTGTGGACTTACTGGCGGACACGGATTGGCCAATATTTTGGTCGAACATATCGAAAGTGGGAGAAGCGTATGACTTTTTACCTAACCGAACCGATCGTAGTTCTGAGTTAGCGTATGCGGAGTACATGCCATGGTTTAGAATCCATGGCAAGTCATCTGTTGTCGGTGAAGAGGCGGCAACAAATTCACGGCGAAGGAACGTCGGGCCCTTTACATCCAAGAGAAGGGTGATGAGGCGGGCCCAACAACAATACTTACACATCCATCGGGCCCATCAACAGCGCTATCGATCACGGGCCCATCAACGGCGCCTATACAATCACCGGGCCCATCGGTTCGGTGACAACACCGATAACACAGCGTCCACGGTTTATGCGGTCGTACCACTCGCCTTACATGTATCCTCCTAACCCATATATGTTTCCTTTTCTAGTCCCCCTGTGTTGGAATCCATGGCCGGGTTCGAGTCCGTTCAACAACTCCTTTTAGCCACCGATCGTGAGGCCGACATCGAATGTGGGATTAGAGGAGGTGCCGTCGAGGAGCGATTCTTTCTACCGACTCCTTCACCAGACGGATGCACCACCTCGCCGTGGTTTATGCAAACACCTCCGGTCATTATTTTATCAAGGTGGGTCATCATCGCAACACCTGAACTGCACCAGCACCGGGAGGATCGATTCCCACACCGAGGTTCCACAACCCCGGGAAGCTAGAAGAAGGAGGAATCTAGCAGAATCACGACCGCCCAGTGTGTGCTCTGGTTCCCACCCCATCCGCACTAAACCCTAAACCCCATAATTTGAGTAATTGTAAATTAATTTATAATTTGAGTTTAATTTTTTTGTAATTAAGGTTTATTTTTTGTAATTAAGTTGTAATATATTTAATAAAAATTGAGTTTGTTTTTTTATTTAATTTTTTAATTTATTTAATTTTAATAACTTTGACAAAATATGTTTGGTTTATTTTTTTTTAATTAAGTTGTATTATTTTTAATACAATTTGAGTTTTTTTGTAATATAATTTTTTAATTTATTTAATTTTAATAACTTTGACAAAATAGGTTTGGTTTATTTTTTTTTTTGTAATTAAGTTGTAATATATTTAATACAATTTGAGTTTTTTTGTAATATAATTTTTTAATTTTTTAATTTTAATAACTTTGACAAAATAGGTTTGGTTTATTTTTTTTTTGTAATTAAGTTGTAATATATTTAATACAATTTGAGTTTGTTTTTTGTAATTTAATTTTTTAATTTATTTAATTTTAATAACTTTGACAAAATATGTTTGATTTATTTTTTTTTGTAATTAAGTTGCAATATATTTAATACAATTTGAGTTTTTTTTGTAATATAATTTTTTAATTTATTTAATTTTAATAACTTTGACAAAATATGTTTGGTTTATTTTTTTTTGTAATTAAGTTGTATTATTTTTAATACAATTTGAGTTTGTTTTTTTTAATTTAATTTTTTAATTTATTTAATTTTAATAACTTTGACAAAATATGTTTGGTTTATTTTTTTTTTTGTAATTAAGTTGTATTGTACAAAAGTTATTGTACAAAAGTTCACCGCTTTTCCTCCAAAAAATGTACATTACATAGCCGACAAGAGACAAACAAGCTAAGAACACGGTCAACTAGTCCGATTTGGACACGAGCGAGATGTATGGCGGGTTCCTACACCACTCGCACCACCGACTTTGGTTGGTCGGTTCTCGGATATCCATATTGTTGCGTATTCTAGTCGGGAAGGTCGACCTTTTGGTTTCGTCTCAATTCTCTATCCCAAGCAATGACTTATACGTGCAAGCGATATCGATGGCCACTTACGTTCATCCGGGATCGGTGGGAATACGTGTCTCCACACGTTGTACATGTTTTCTAATTTGTAGACTTCGTCGACATAGCTCGTGGGTCAAGACGAAGATTATGACAAGCCGCAAGTACATGAGCACATGGGTAACGGTGCATCAAATATCCCACGGTCGCATGTCCTATTTGTCAAGTGTACACGATAATGCCCGCCAACAATACCTTGGCTCGGTCATCAAACTCCGTGACACGAAACCATAGTCGTCGCGATCGTGACAAGCGTGTGCATAGTATTCGCCGTGCCTTCCCACGGTTAATTTCTTGCAAGACCTTCGGCTCCATACATGGCCTCCTTGCATCGCCTCGATAACTCATTGCTTTCTTCTTGAAATAGTGCATTAAACGAAAATATGTCTCCCACAAAACCGTCAGAATCGGCGGATGACGGGTTCCTTTAAACATGAATTTATGCATTCGGCCGGGTTTGTGGTCATATGACCATATCGTAGTCATTCATATGCTTGTGTCCACTGTTCAAAAGGAATATTACATGTAGTCTGCGCCTTGGCGTTATCTTCGCATAAATCGCCAACATCTCGTGAAAACGGTCTTTATTGATCTCGTACCACCAATATCGTTGATATCGAATATTACATACCACTATTCAAATTGCGAATAAATCAAAATTTTAAAAGAAATTATATTAATAGAAATTTCATACCCATATCGGTCACTTGCCGTTTACGTCTTTTAGATCGGTGTTGCCCATAGTAGTTGGATGCCACATGCCTCGTGCAATATCGATGGTGTGTGCGATGCCACATGCTTCCTGTCGTTCTATTGCCGCAAGTATTCCAGGCCCCGATCCGATATAACGCATATGTCGGGTTGAGGCGGACATGCCTCCTTAACCTAGATAGGAAGAAGTCCCACCATCACCGACTCCGGTGTTATTGCGAACGCAATCGGAAGGATTCTCCCACGTACCGTCTTGTGCCACAGACTAGCAATAGCCGATCGCAGATATCTACCATACATGAAGGTACCGTTAATTTGTACCAATGGCTTGCGGTATGTAAAAGTATCTCGGCATTGCTTAAATGTCCGAACAGCGCTTGAACACTGCGCATCCACGAAGGCAGCGATCATTGTAGTCGCCGGTTCCGTTTCAATGTACATTGTCTTTGCTGGACATATCTCTCCAAAGACTTTACACCATCGCCACACTTCATTATATGAAGCGTCCCCACCGACCGCAACTTTTCCAACGCTTCGCTTGGCTATCCAAGCCTTTACGTAGAGGCGCGGTACCCCATTTAGCTACTGAATATTGCCAATTAAGGTAAGACCGTAGTTTTGGGATCGGCCTTCACCGTCGGGATTATTAAATCACCCAACATGTCCGAATCCATCCTCGGATGATCTTGTGTTACACACATCAACGAAGCACGTTAAATAATGCAACATTACATAATATTAGTGTTATTCAAATCATTGAACACATAGTGGTCTTGTGCACTTAAGACATGTATGCGGACCTTTGTACTTCTTCACCTCCCACATCCCCGCCCTTTTCCTCAACGACGCCATGATTTTCCATGCACATGTGCCGCCTTGCACAAACACACTTTGCCTCGTACCTATCGAGCTTTAATTTAACCATGGTGTAGTTAACCCGTTCACGATCTTGTATTGTTTCAATGCACCAAGAAAAGTGTTCTTGTTGGAAAACGGTTACCAACTTCTAATTGGTCCGAATCCAACGAAGAATTTGTACGGTCATCGTCCGGTGTGGTAGTTCAGAAACTCCAATGCATCATCTTGAGATAGATCGACATTATGCATGTCTTATTTGAGGCGAGTATGCCCCTGAATAAGCGGATCTTCTTCTTCTTCGTCGAACCGCCTCAACATCTTCAGTACAATTGGAGCGGGCTCCGGTCGTAAAATAGTCCAACTTCGCACCGTCGGGCCCCGGCTCCCGAGGTGGATCCACATCGATTCATCGTCCGATCCTCCATAACTCGCAACAAACGAGGGCCCTCATTTGGTGGATGCCGTCGGTAATACATCATCCTCCTTAAACATCTTTCGTAAAGATTCCAATCGTATGTGGATTGCCATCCACTAGAAGTTGATGACGCCCCCAATGCGTATTTACGTCATCCGACGCCGATTGACGAATATGCATGTCCCATCCACCAACCGAGTGTCGTGCGGGGGTTATGTTTTTATACTACCACCGCACACGGGCACTTCGTGTTTTGCCTCCCACTTACGTAGTGTCGACAGGGTCGTGTATTCCCTCGAACGATACTAGATGTTGAGGTGTCGCAATGATCACTTGGAGATGAAAATTCTACATATAACTCGAGATAGGCGATCCACCGGCAAAATGAGTCTCCACCATTGCCTCAAGGCTCGGGACCTTTGATGTCGAATGCGTCATATCTCACCGGATCGACCGAAGCGCAAAATCTATACTTAATAGACTGAACTTTCATTGGCGTTGTTCCGAATATTTTACGCCTAATTCTTTTGCGAAGTTCCACCAAATCGACGTTTCGATTAAAACTCAATCGCGCTGTGTTCTCTGATAAGAAAACAACACCATTTTCGGTGTCACGCACTTCACCATCGTAGTAAATAACACTATTAATACGTTCACTCATTTTCAATTTTTTTTTCTTTTTGCTTGAATGCTTTCTGCCAACTGAGAATGCAATTTGGCTGATTTATAGCCTAATTTTGCATGCAGCCTTTAAAGCAAAAGTCGTCCCACGGGGCGCTTTTCCTTTGCTCCGGGTAATAGTGCACCCTTTGGGCGTTTTTTAGCTACGGTTTGTTGAAGCGTCTCTCAAAATAATTTTGCCGGAGACCATCAGTAGCAAAAGCGCGTCCGCGTGAGCGTTTTGACCACGGTTTGTTCAAACGTCTCCTCAAAATTATTTTGCCGAGACTACTTGTCCAAAAATTATTTCATTTTCACATTGCAAGTGGATCGGAAAGATTAGCTTAAAAGCGCGTCCATGGGGGCGCTTTGGTAAACTCAAAGAAAGCTACCGGGGCGCTTTTCTTTGAGTTAACTAAAGCGCTCCCCATGGAAGCGCTTTAAGCCATTTCCCAAAAAAGCGGCGATGGGCGATTTTTGGGGAAATTGCCCTTCCGTCAATATTTTTGAAACATCCTTCCCGGTAATTTTGATTTTTTGGTATTTTGGGATATTTGCCCATAATTTTAAGTTGAATATTTGTTAATACAAAATAATAATAACTTAACATCGTACTAATAATAACACGTAAAAATAATAATACTTTAGATTTGAATAATTATAACTTAAAATTATATATTTAATATATTATAATATTAACAATTTTAAGTTTATATATTGCATGTATTACCTATATCATAATATTAATTATTTACTAATTTATTTTAATAATTTAAGTTTATGTATTCTATATTATTATAATATAAACAAATTTAAATATTTTCTACCCTAAAAAATCATATCTGAAATAAACATTTTATTTTCTAAAAACATACATCAAACTTTTTAAAAGGAATTTCTAAAAACATGAAGGGTAATTTATCCCTAATTCTAACATCAAAATACAAAGAAATTAAGGTATAATCTTCATATCTCTCAATCTGTCAACCCACATTGGAATACTTTTAAGGGTATCTGCATACCCAAGGAACCCATATTCTCTACTCTTGTTCATACTACAAACATGTTGAAACCCAAAATGTAACACATTTCTAAGAGCTGCTGCACATGTAATTTCTTCCAATTTCGTCTTATATAATCCATGTTTTTCCACTATTTCATCCCAAACTTTGCTTTTATCCGCCATAAACTCAACAATATCGATCTTCTCCGACTCCACAAATGGGATAAATTTGAGATCGAATATGTCACACAACTTTATCCATAATTTTTTCCAAGTGAACATATCGCCATTAGTGCAATTGAAGGCTTGGTTCTTGGCACTGGGGGTCACTGCGGCCCATATATGCTGCTCGGCGAGCACACGTGCATCGGACATGTCACAAAAATGCTCCCATGTGTACCGATTACCCGGATACCGAAATAGTAAGCCCTCGTGTTGACATATCAATGCGTACGCCGCTAATGTAAGTAGCCCGTTGTACACGCTTCTCGACGACGCGCCTAATATGATCGACGAACGGTGCACGGAGTAGGTCAACTGTGGTGCGTATGATTCAATAAGGTCTTCTAGCGCGTAGTAGAAGTTGGGGTAAGGCAACCGGGGCAAATCCTCCACAAACGGTGGTTCATGAGGCAAGTAACCATGGCCTGACTCCGATGGATTATGGATCGGACCCATGTAATGTTGGGTACCTGTTTGAACCGTGACGTGGCTGAGCCTTGAACAGCCGCCGCCGTTGGGGCCGCCTTTCAGCGCGTTGAGAACATTGGATAACATAGTTGCATTAACCGTAACGTTTACTTCTTTACTTTCACGAACTTGGATTGCCACCCAAAAAACATGGGTGACTTCACCGGAGATCGGAACAAGCTTATCAGCGGTGCCGACGGCGTCGGTGGCGTCAAAAGCGATGTATTTATCAAGGATGGAAGAAGGGAACCAGGTTGGCATAGGACGTAAAGCTGAGCCGTAAACTTTCCAAGGACCGCCGAGCGCATTGGGGCTCTTCAAGGCTTCCGCTAAGCTCAGCCCCGCCATGCCGGTGACGCCGACGATGAGTGCAACAAAGGGTTGCTGGGAATCAGCAACTGTTTTCTCCATGTTGGAAGCTTTAAGAGACAGCTTGGGAACAGTTCTGGAGATTGGAGTAAACAACTTAATTATGAATGAAGAGAGAACAGAGATATTAATAGGGGCGAACAAAATTTTTATTATATTCTATATATTTATATTTTTTAAAAATTAAATTGAATTTTTATAATTTTAAAATTTTAAAATATAATTTTATTTTTATTAATTTAAATTTTTAAAAGATATTTTACTAAAAATACCTATTTTTTAAAATTTACAAAAAAAATCTATTCATTAATTATTTACCGAAAATAGTCATTTCGCTAAAAAATACGTCCACATCAGTGCGTTTTCAGGGGATACAACAAGAAAAACGTTGTCAACGAGGGCGTTTTCACACATCAGCAAAAAACGCTTCCTTAAGGGCGCGTTTTACTGATGTGACAAAAATGCTCCCCATGGACGCGTTTTAACCCGTATTTTAAAAAAAAACCTATTCTCAATTTTTTTAAAAATTTACTAGAATAAACCTTTATAAAGGCTCAAAGTGACAACACTATTTTTTTAAGGTGTCATCGATTAATAATGAAATATAACTTACAAAGGAAATCTTTATATAGACCCAAAGTCTCATTTTCCTTATTTTCTTGAGCAATATGGAATATGAGATATGTGTATATATAGACTCATGAATAGTTTTGCAGCTTATTCCTAAACAATGTGAGATTCCTTCCTCTTTTAACTAACAACATGAGATTAAAGGCTACACTATATTTGATATTTTTTTACAAAACAAATTCTTTTTTATATATATTTGTTAATATTTTCTTATATTATAAAATTATCTTTTGAGATCTTTAATCTTGTTGCATTTTAGAATTATTAACATATACAAAAGAACTATTAAAAAAGAGAACAAATTGCACATATGAAACTTGTACATGCAATAATCTTTTATTCAATTTTAAATGTTTGAAGTTAATATCAATACAATTCTAATTTTTAAAATAATTTTCTATTATTTAAATTTAGAAGTTATACTTTTAATTTTTTATTATTTATTTTATTTTATATTATGAATGTTTGATTAATAAATAAATGGTGAGTATTTGGTACTCAAATAGCTTTTTTGTAATTTTAAAAATTGATATATCTTTTTAAATATTTATTTATTTTTAATATTTTATTATACTAATTAATTTTTAATTCTAATTTAATTTAATTTTATCACCTAATGAATTCGATAAATTTATTTTAGATATATTTTGACTAGATAAACAATCTATTTAAACATAGTATATAATTATGTTAAATTATTTTTTATAGAAATATATAATATACATAAAATATAATAATTACTTTTCATATTTTATATCTAGATTAAATTATATTAGTAGTCATTTAACTATATTTTTTAGCTATCGAATTATAAAACTTACAAAATAATCATTCAACTATTAGTAATTTTTAAATATTTATTTTTAATATTTTACCATACTCATTTTATATTTTATATTTTTTTACTTATAGAGTTTAAAAGTTTTATTTATAATGTAACAAATATTAACTTTTGTAAAAAATTTAAACTCTAAATAAAAAAATAAATATAGTGTAACATTTCATATCATGTTGTTAGTTAAAATAGGAATAAATCTCACATTGTTTAGGAACAAGCTGTAAAACTGTTTATGAGTTTATATATACACATATTTCATATCCTATATTGCTCAAAAAAATAAGGGAAATGATACTTTGGGTCTATATAAAGATTTCTTTTGTAAGTTATATTTTCATATTAATTGATGACACCTTAAAAAAAAATTGGTGTTGTCACTTTGAGCATTTATAAAGGTTTATTCTCGTAATTTTTTTAAAAATTTAGTCTATTTTTATAATATCTAAAAAATGACATTTTTTGAAAATTTAATTCAAGAATAATTTTTTTTTTAAAAAAAGGGGTTAAAACGCGTTATTGGGAGAGCGTTTTTGCCACATCAGCAAAGCGCGCCCTCAAGGAAACTTTTTATTGATGTGGCAGAAAACGCTCTCTCGTGGACACGTTTTCTTCTGCATCTCCTAAAAATGAGCTGACGTGAACAAATTTTCGGAAGAAATAACCTTTTTCGGTAAATAATTATTTTTCGATCATTTTTCTTAAATTTTTTAAAAATTAATATTTTTGATAAATTAACTTTTTTAAAAAATTTAAAAATCTAAATAATAATTTTACATTTTAGGCGAAATCCGCCTCTGGATATTAATAGGATATTTGGATTAATAATGGGACAAAACATTGTAAACAAAGGTGGCGGGGAAAAGTATACGTTTTTTCTTTCTTCGGTGCCGAAATGTCTAATTTAATATAACGACAATTTACTTTTCTTTTTAATTTTTTAAAAATTAATTTATTGTGAACTTGAGCTATTACATGGATATCATATCACTAAAATAAATAAATATGAATTTTTTCATTTATTTCAAGATAATTTAATTATTTAAAATTAAATTTATATGGTGATATGATCATTTTCTTTAAGACGGAACTTGATTGTGATTTATGGGCTTGAAAATGATTTTAGGGCTCTTAAAGCAAGTGCATCACTTATGACATATATATACGGTAGATTATAAATATGGATGAAAAAGATTTTATGTAATAAATATATTTATTAAAATTATATGTATGAAGGAAATGAAGTTAATGAAGTTTTGGTTGATATGATAAAATTGAAAGTTTAAAATTAATAGTGTTTTATGTTTAAATACAACCATATAATTTTTATGAATTTATAAAGATATAAAAAAATAAAACGTACACATAATAATATAAATAGGTAAATACAAAATTAAATAAGTAAATATGTCAGATTAAACATATTAAATGCACTCCAACTATTTATCATGATATTATTAAAATTCATATATCTAAATTATGACATACTCATAATATGGGTAAAACTCAAAATTACGTAATTAATGCATTTATAAAAAATTAGTATAAATAATAAATAAAATTTTGATCTAATTATAAGGTACAAATGTGATAAATTGAAGAGATGTGGATTCATATGCTATTAAGTGCATTTATCTTTATAAATAAAAATATAAAATGACAAAGCACCTTTAAAATAATACAATTTATTTTATAAAATGAGGACATTTTTGTTTTTTTTCAACTGAGTTAGTATTTAATTAAACTGTGACACCAACTCAATTAAAATTATAAAGTATATATAATAAAAATATATAAATATAATACAATATGAAGAAAAATAGTATAAATATACAAATGTATCAAAACTTATTTAACGTAAAATATTAATATATTAACATTTATATAAATATAAAATACCTTGAAATGATTTCATCAAGAGAGAAAAAAAAGCTTAATGATTTAGATTTTAATAATTCACCACTTGATTAATACCCTTCTTTATTTATACCTTTTTAATATTATAACTAATTATTTCAATAATTTCGATTAAAGTCAATTATTATAATAAATAAATTCAAATTAACTAACTCACACATAATTTTTACAAAATAAAATTCAAACTTAAATACTAAAAATCTTCAACCTTTCCTAATAAATAAAATTTCAAAATTAACTTAGATTATGTTTGATTTTTAAATTGTAAATTTAAGTAATATACCTAACGAATTTTTATAATTTAAATTCAATACTTAAAATTAAATATTGAATATAATTATATTGTTTGATAAGAGTAGATGTGTTCATGGGCCGGGTCAAGTCCAACCAAAAAATTAGGCCCGTTTGTTGGGCCCGAGCTCATCCTGAAAACCTAGCCTAAAATTTTACCCAAGCTTGGCCCGGTCTACTCATATTAATTTTATATATTATTTTAATATATATATAATACATCAAAAACATTAAACACGTTTAAATAAATATTTCTTAATAAATTAAAAATAAATCTTAAAAAATATGAATACTTAAATAACACTAAGATAGATGCAACTTAACAAGTAAGTGACTCTAAAATAATAATATAATTAACAATAAAACAAGTGTTATATAATATCCAAATAATAACAATAAAATAACAAGAATATAATAGTGATACTAAGTAGAAAATAGGGAAAACAACAAGAAAATAATATTAAAATAACAAAAAATAGCATATTTATTTGTTCTTTTGTGAATTTGGGTTGAGCTAGGCCTAAGGTAAAAAATGTCTTACCTAAAGCTTGGCCCGTTTTTTAAACAAGTCTCTTTTTTGTCAAACTTATTTTTCAAATTTATATTTTTACCTAAACTTTTTTTTTTTTAGGTAAACCTTCAAATCGAGGACCAGGTCTAGATAAGAGATAATATAATCTTAAATGAAATAGAATTAAATAAAAGAATTGAATTTATTATTTATTAAGTAAAAAATAAGCCCTTAAAAAATAGTATAATAATAATTTTGAGGAGGATTGGATTATTTTTCACAATTTATTGAAGGGGCCTATTGAGAAAGCGGCTTACTTCGCTAAAAATAGAAAAATTGCTGGCATATATTGGCAGTTGGCACAGTAGTCATGTGCTCAGCATTTTAGTTTAGTTGTCAACAACTGTTCTTTCATTTCTTTATGGGTGAGCTGGCGGAAGAAGGATTAAAGAAAATAAATAAAGAAGAGAAAAAATTGAAAATAAAAAAGTGGTGTGTGTTGATTTTTTTTATATAAATGTTCATCTTATTTTTTTATTTACTACTTGCGAATATACGTATTTATATTTTTGTTATGTTTAAATTACAAAATTATTGAAAAAATTAATAAAATAATTTTTATTGATTAAATTGACGTTTAAATTATAATAAAAGTGTAATTAAAGATAAGTATTACTTCAACTTTTATTGCGAGTATGGATAAATGTGAAAATAATTGTGTCTTGAAAATGTATGGACATATCTTATCAAAAAAATAGAAAGGTTTTTCAGAAGTAGAGTTTGATTTAGTATCTATATGCACACTAATAATAGATAAAATTAATTATAATTTATATATTAAAATTATCGAATTAACTACTAATTTTAAAATTAATGTTTCATTTTATAAAATTTTATTTGTAAAATTATTTTATCATTTTAAATTTTATTTTTCTAATTTAAAACCAAATAATAATGTTGTTCATTAAAAAGTAAATTCAAATATAATCAAATTAAACTTTATGAACTATAATATAATTTTTAATTTTTAATAGATTATTTTTTTTGAACGAATAGACTGATATTATTAGCACACGGCTCAATGTGTCAGAAGGTTATATCAAAATAAATCATAAAAGATAAAAATCACTGGAGCAATAAAATAATAAAAGCAAACAACAAAGAAAAGCAAAAAAGAAACAGACCAAACGTCCAAAACCATAAATGCACACACAGAAACGTTCAAAAAAATCACAAAACCAAAAATAAAATCCACTCTGGCCTTCAAACAAAAGAGAGCACCCACAAATACCAGCCAAAAACAGCTTCCTTCTCCTTGCAAAAAAACGATTCAGATTTGAGCTTTGAAACCAGCTATGGAGATTCAAAGAACCTTCTCCACTACAAAGCAACCTAGGACAGTCTTTGATTCGTCTGCATCCAATTTCTCCAATCCCTTTCCATGGCCCACGTTACTAAAGTCGGAATTCCATCAACCCAAAGCCCAGATCTTTGGCTTCTTCGCCCTTCCGCTGCCAGGGTATGGGTTGCATCATTAATAGAACGAGAAACAAAAAGGTAAACTACCTTTTCAAAAAAATGTTCTAATTCTCGAATGTGATGGATAATAGGTCTGAGAATCAATTTATCATCAACCCTTGCTTGCAGCTTTTTAATAACTGTCAAAGAATCCCCTTCCACGACCAGACACCAAAAACCCATCAGTCGAGTGAACAGCAACGACCTTTCACATGCCCGTGCTTCAGCAATGAACGCATCAGCAACATCCTCTATCAGATAAGTTTCAGCTTCCCTAATTGGAATGGCAAGAACCCGTCTAGCCAAAAACACAAGTGCACTTTCAAGAAAATTTATTGTTATAAATATCACAAATCGGCTCTATTTTCAAAATTTTAACTTTTTACTGTGAAAGAAAACCGTTTTTGAATCAAATTTTTTCAACAATAGCTACTCACTTACGACCTTCGTCTTTCCTTTGTCTTGAGATGGCCCGACATCGTTTTTAGCTATGTATGATAATTCAGTCATAAAAATAGTATTAGTTTTCACTCAATCATATGTTAAACACATCAATTAAATATACTTTACATTTTTTTCATTTTAGTCCTTATATCCAAAATTCTCATATTTTTGGATATTTAGTATCAAATCAAAATCGAGTTTCATATTATTTCATTAGAGGCCTTGTACTTCTAATCTATAGTATAATTTCTTAACAAATTTTAATTGTTTATGATTAAATAATTGGATTTCAATGTGGAAATCAAACTAATTAGTAATCGCAGCTTTATTGAATAAATAATTAAATTCATTTTCTCATAGATTTTGGTGTAGTAAAGTTTTCATGACTCGAATCAATTAGAATTTGGTTAAAAATTATTTGATTAAAGAAATTAATTAATTAAACAAATAATACTTTGAGAATAAAAACAAATTATTGGGTAATAAAATTATATAAATTAATTAAAAAATTAAATAAAACATATAATTCAACCTAATACAGAAAAAGTACTAATAAGTGATGCGATGAGCAGCACACAGGGATCCTAGAAGGGGTGTGCACCGCCTACCCCTTTTGATTAATTTGTGTGTTTCATCTTATTTAATTTATGTGTAAATTCTCCTAAATTTATTCTCGATTAATTGGTTTAAGTTAAATTATTTATTCAATACATTTTAGCCCCAAGTCCATCTGCGTTTGTTTTGAAAATTGGGATAAAACCCTTTAGATGCCAATGCATGTAAGGCATGGTGGAGGCATCCTCAATCAGATTTAATAATTCATTCTAATTGAAATTATCATATAATTAGTTAAATGCAACTTAAAAGTTAATAAAAGGGTAAATTATATCATTAGTCATTAAATTATAGGTAAATTTTTGTTTTAGTTCTGTAATTAAAAAAAGTTATAATTTAGTTATTAAACTATTCAAAAGTTTTCATTTAAGTAATCGAATTGTTATAAATAAAAACCATTCTCTGAAACCAAAAGTGTTGTCCATAGAGTCCCAGAGAAAGTAGTCTCTATTGCGGCTTGGGATGAAGGAGAGTGGTGGCGGAGAGAGGGGAAATAGCGAGGAGATTGCCCTGCTAGCTGAAGAACTGATCCAATTGTCAATCAAAAGATCGCTGGTAGTGCCATCGAAGAAACCCACATTGATCTGCTCAGTATGGACAAATTTTTTTTTCAATGTTAAGAGTTTTAAAGCGCAATTAAAGAGTATTTGGAAAACAAATAAGAAGTTTGAGATTCGGTTGGAAGGCCAAAATTTATTCTCAATTAGTTTCGACTTGGAGGAAGATTTGGAATTGATTCTTGAAGGGCATCAATGGTTATTTCGTAAGTCCCTTATTTTATTTGATAAGTTATCTTGCCCAATTGATAGAGATCAATTTTGTCTTACTTCATCACCTTACTGGATCAAGATAGGCCCATGTCTACCAGATTTTGATAAAAAAAGATCTTTTACATGCAATTGGAAGTACTTTTGGGGGTATTATCAGATCTGAGATTAATGGAGATTTTTGTAGACTCAGAATTATGTTGGATGTTCAGAAACCGTTAAGGAGAGGGATTTTTGTCTCAAGCAGTAACAGTGTTAATACATGAATTCCATTCAAGTATGAGAAATTACTAGTCTATTGCTTTGGTTGTAGTAGATTGGGTCACGACCTTCCAGATTGTATACTGGTAAGTCCTGAAGTGAAAAACAAAATTCAGGATGATCCCCCTTTTTCAATTGCGTTAAAAGTAGAATCTAAAGTAATGGGAAAAAAAGTATGAAATTCAATGCGTTCACAAATAAACGGAGCCTTCAATGCTCATATAAAAGTAGTTCAAAGGTGGGAACTGGAGGTTTAAGTAACATGGCAGAACTAGATGCAAAAAGTGGCAACATTTTAAGTGGTAGGCAATTGGCTAATTGGGAGGAGGGGCTTACGTACCAAGAGGGTATATCTGGGAAGTTGGAGTCGGGAGATGAATAAATTAGAGGAAAAAGCTAGCGAAACCCCCAAGAAAATGAGTTGGAGTAGAAAGAATTCAAGAAGTACGTCTGATATTCTTAATACTGAACGGATTACGGGTAAAAGAAAGTCTTTTAAAAACGAAGATGGTGTTAATTATGAAGAGAACCTCGAAACGGAAGGACTGAAAGACTGAAACTGGATGAATCTATAGGTCGTAAAGACTTTTCTACAAACAATATGATAGAGTTCTCAGAGGACAATGTGGTTCCATCCAATTTTATATCGGCGACTGCCTCCAAGCAAGCCGACCGATCATAATGAAAAGCATATATTGGAACGTCTGTGGGTTGGGGAGTCCACGGGCAGTCCGTAGGCTACGTTACTTGATTAAGCAGCATAATCCCCACTTGGTCTTCTTAATGGAGACGAAACTGGATAAGCATCATATGGAAAGGGTTCGAAGAAGATATGGTTTTATGTGTGGCGTTGAAGTGGAAGCTGAGGGATCGAGGAGTGGGCTTTGTTTAGCATGGAAGGAAGATATTCAAGTTAATCTGAGAAGTTTCTCGAAGTGGCATATTGATGTTATTATCAAAGAGGATGATACCGTAGGAGAATGGCGGTTTACTGGTATATATGGATCTCCTTATTTAAAAGAGAAAAATGCAGTATGGAATTTACTTAGAAGACTCGCTCATGAGAATAGATATCCTTAGCTTGTTGAAGGTGACTTCAATGAAATTCTATATTCTTTTGAGAAGAGTGTGGAACACAAAGGGATACGAGGAGAATAGATGCTTTTAGGGAGGCTCTTGATAATTACCAGTTGGTGGATATTGGTTATTCGGGCGTGTGGTTCACATGGGAGAGGAAATCTACCAGAAATGAATATACGCAAAAGACTAGACATTGGGGTTACGAATGAAAATTGGATGAAGTTATTCCTTTAGGCATTGTTCAACATCTTCCTTATTCTTCTTCAGATCATTGTCCACTTTTGTTAAATACAAAAAAAATCTATTGTATTTACAAGAAGTAAAAGATTTCACTTTGAAGCATGGTGGACTATAGAAGAATCTTTTGAAGGCGTTGTTAAAAATCTTGGGAGTCAAATGCAGGACTGTTAATGGAGAAATTAGAACGATTACAGTTTTGCTTAAAAGAGTGGGCACGTGCAAAAGAAAAAGAAAAGGAGGGCCTGAAAAAAGAGTTAACACAGAAGCTGGAATTACTACTTGAAGGGGAAGTCAATGATGACACTATGACGGAAATCATCGATACTAAAATCCACTTAAATTTGAAAATTGACAAAGATGAATGTATTGGAAACAAAGAGTGAGAGCTAATTGGTTAAAGCTTGGTGACAAAAACTCGGCTTATTTCCATAAGTGAGCCCTTGTTTGGAGGCAAGCAAATACAATTTCAAAGCTGAAAATGGATGAGGGGAGAGAAATCGAGGAGGGAACAGAGATCATGGCTACGACATCAACTTTCTAACAAGATTTATTCAAGTCAAGGGGTATGGCTAATGCTAGTAAAGTGTTAGAAGGCATTGATGGTAAAATCTCATATGAGGATAACGAATTTTTGGTCCCTCCTTTTACGGTAGAAGACATACAAGTAGCTTTGAAAGGGATAGGTCCTACTAAAGCACCAGGAACAGATGGTTTTCCAGCACTTTTCTTTCAAAGGTATTGGCATATTATTGGAAAGGAAGTCACTGATTATTGCTTAGGAGTGTTGAATGATAAAAAGCCTGTGGAAGATTTTAATAAGATAGATGTTGTGCTCATTCCAAAAATTTCGAGACCTACGAAGATGATTAATTTCAGGCTCATCAGTTTATGCACAGTTGTTTACAAGGTTATAGCTAAGCTATAGTTCATCGCCTTCAGACTGTTATTGATAAATGCATTGATAAAGTTCAAAGCGCTTTCATCCCAGGGCGTCTTATCTCAGATAATGTGCTCTTAGCATATGAAATTCTACATTCGCTCCTTCAAAAACGTGCAGGAAAGAAAGGAATTATGGCAGTAAAGCTTGATATGAGTAAAGCCTATGACAGGGTGGAGTAGGGGTTTATTGAAGAGGTAATGACAAAGATGGGTTTTGCGAGAGAATGGGTGGAGCTTATAAGGAGATATGTCTCTTCAGTGTCTTATGCAGTTAACATTAATGGAAGAAGGAAAGTCTATTTTTTCCTACGAGAGGTCTTAGACAAGGTGATCCACTAAGTCCATTTCTTTTTCTAATTTTCAGCGAGGGACTTTCATCTTTAATGAAAACAACAAGAAGAGAAGGACTTCTATGATGTGCAAAAGCTAGTATAAGTGGGCTAGAGATTTCGCATTTATTATTTACTGATGATTGTATTCTATTTGGGAAAGCATCTAGTAGAGGGGCAGAAATTCTAAGGAACATTCTTTAGGTCTATGAAAGCTATTCAGGTCAGTGTGTAAATTTTACAAAGTCTACAATTTTCTACAGTCCAAACACAACTGAAGTAAACAAAGATGCTGTGTCAAAGCTTTTAGGAGTCAGAACTGCAGCTAATTCAGAGAAATATTTGGGGCTGCCTAATATGGTTAGGAGAAAAAAGAAATAGTCGTTCCAAAGTATTGTAGATCGAGCTCTAATGCTTATTGAAGGATGGAGCAATAGGTTCCTATCCTAGGGAGGCAAGAAAGTTTTTATTAAGGCAGTCCTACAGGCTATACCAACTTACGCAATGTCGTGTTTTCTTCTTCCGAATTCATTATGCAGAACAATGAAAAGAATTTTTGCAAAGTTTTGGTGGCAAAAAGGTAAAGGCAGAAGAGGTATACACTGGTGTCAATGGAATCAGTTATGTCGTCTTAAAAATGAAGGTAGATTAGGGTTTCAAGATTTGTCGTAATTTAATATTGCTCTTTTAGCAAAATAGGGTTGGAGGTTCCTTACAAATCCAAATTCATTAGTTGTGCAGGTGTTCAAAGCAAAGTATTTTCCGAGAAATGATTTTATTAATTCACAGTTGGGAAATAAACATTCTTTTGTTTGGCGCAACATTTGGGCTACAAAAGGTGTTTTGGAAAAAGGCCTCATATGGAAAGTTGGAACAGTATGAATATTTCTATTAGCAGGGACGTGTGGGTTCCAATTTGTGTTAATTCCAGATTATTTACCGCTATCGATGGTTCTAGTTTAATTAAAGTTCCTGAACTCATTGATAGTCAATCAAGGGAATGGAATAGAAAGGTGATTAGACATACCTTTGTAGCTGATGAGGCAGACTGAATTCTTCGAATCCCATTAGCGAAGATCCCTCATGAAGACTTTCGTGCTTGGAGTGGAGAACAGTCAGGAGAATTTCTCAGTAAAGAGCGCCTATAAACTATTACAAAGCTTTGATCCTAGAGCTTATGCTGTACAAAACGTACAAGGAGTTTTACAAAAAATTATGGAATATTGGACTACCCACAAAAGTTAAAATCTTTGTTTGGAAAGTCTCCTGGAACTATTTGCCCACTTGGGCAAACCTTTTCCATAATAAGTTACTTGCGATACCTTTTGCCCGCGATGTGGATTGGCAACAAAAACAGTAGATCATCTGTTTAGAGAATGCCCTCTATCAGTAGCAATCTGGTCACACATTCTAGGTGTTAATCATACCCAGTTTAGTTCTCTGTCTTTCATCTAGTGGCTTACCAAAACTATTGATACTCTTCGTCCGGATCTGTGTCGGATATTCTGCGGAACGTTATGGGCCATCTGGGGGGATAAAAATGCTCGGATACATGAAAGAACAAATAAAACGGGTAAGGAGATTGCAAACTTTATGCTAAACTATATACATGAACTTGATGGTGTGAAGAACAGAACAACAAAAGTCACAAAGATTGAGAGTAGATGGCAAAACCCACCTCAAAAAGTTGTGAAAATAAACTTCGACGATGCTTTTGATAAGGATAGGCATCAGTCCGCATTAGGGATCGTGGCCAGAAATAGTGAGGGGAAAGTACTTGTCTCCGGCACATCATTTCATGAGATAATGGACTCCGCTTTTGCAGCTTGAAGCCATTGCTTTCCGGGGAAGCAGTACAGATGGGGATAACCATGCAAAAAGAAGAAATCTTTGTTGAAGGTGATTCGTTAACAGTAATCAAGAAGTGTAAAAACCCAGTTTTCGATAAATCTCAGATCAGAGCATATATTAATGACATTCATCAAATGCAGGCAGTATTCAAGACAATCAGATTCGATTTCATCCCTAGATCAGCGAATAGTCTAGCCTACATTCTAGCTACAGAAACGCTAAAGAGGAAAGAAGAGAGTTACCTGATTGGTGGAGTACCATATTATGCCGAATCTCAGGCGAGAAATGAGAGTTTGCTGGAACCAGACTGATAAGTTGAGATAAGGAAAGGAAAATGGAAAAGGGGGAATGGAGATGAAGCTTGGGAATCAGACGAAATGAAAAGGAAAGCCTCGGTTTTTTACAAGCCATTAAAGAAAGCAATAAATGGAAATGATGATACTGATAGGCGTGAGATAGCTGATTGGGCGTAAATTGCGGTGACAGTTTTCTTTAGTCTTTTCAATTTTTCATTAATTGTTTTTTGTTTTTTTAGAAGATATTTTTTCAAACTATTTTCATTGCACTGGTACAAATGTCCTGGTTTGGGCTGGTCTCTTAGGCATTTATAAGTTGTTTGTTTTATTCTTAAAAGTAATAATAAGCCCAATTTGGTTTGTTCAAAAAAAAAAAGTAATCGAATTGTTAAAATTAATGCTATATGAATTTTTTTATTCGTACTATCTACATCAATCTTTTTCAAATATAATTTAAATAAAAATTTTAAATAATTAAATAATCAAATTTTATATTTTTAGTTGAGTGATTAAAATATAATTATAATTTATTAACTAATGGTGTAATTTATACTAAGAAAAAAGAAATGAGTTTTATCAAATGAAAAGTTAATAATAGCATGCGGGTTAGGGTATAGTTAAGGGGCTGATAGGGTTTCGACCTCAAAAATAAAAATTTATTTAATTTTAAAATTTTAAAATTTTAAAATGATAAAAATTAATTAAACTTTTAAAAATTATAAAAATATAAATCATTCAAATTATTCCGTCGAAAGTAACTTAAGAGTTTGGACATAATATTTGGGGTTGGAAATGGAATTTAGGAGTATAAATTTTGAGCTTTGAAAACACGTTTGGAGTTAAAAAGGAGAGTGTAAGAAATTGAAGCAAGCACGCAACCCAAGTTTTGAACGATATACGTACATTTCAATTCTATAAGCACTTAGAATTGCTGTTCAAATCATAGCCACTCGCACCGTACGGCAATAAATCGTCGACGACTAACTACATTGGAAGGCAAAGCAATTCTGATGCATGCATCATAGCCACCCGTACCTTATCGCTATATACCTTCTACAAAAGCAAATCAATTTTGATACATGCAGTGAAATATATTAAATTTTTTTTGTGAAAGCTATTAATTTTTAAGTTTAAAACTTGGTTGAGATCTAATTATTTCTGAATTAATATATTTTCATAAGATTTATCTTTTAATTTTGAAATATATTTTGAATTATTTAATTTCGAGTTTAATACTTAAGTTATAACTATTTTAGTGAAACTATATGAATCAGAATTTTTATATAGGATTATTAAGGAAATGATGAGTTTTGAACTTTAATTTGAGTTTAAATTATATTGAGATCGATTTTAAGACTTAATTTTTATTATATATTAATTAGGTTTTATTAAATTTAGTTTAAATTTACTTCTTATTTGGATGTAATTAATTGTCTCTTTGTGCAATATTACTTATGTTTAACGAGTTGTAGGAATCATTCAATTTATCGAGAATTATTTATTTGAGGAGAATTAATTGAATTTGTTGAATTTATATGTGAATGGCATCAAATTATGGTTTATTTATTTATGGTTGAATATTTATTTTGTTATTCTTAAATTTATTATTTTAATTATTTTTGTTTGATCTTCCTCCATTTCCCGTTACCACACCCCTTTCTTAAGGAAGAAGAACAAGCAAACAGGATTTCCGATCAAACAAAATGGCAACTGTTTTAGATTCCCATTTCTTAGCTCTAACTGCCATTGTAACTGTATGTTTTTATTTTCTCCCTCTCTCCCTCCAAAATAATTGATGTTTGATTTATTTTGGGTTTTGCTTGTGCAGTTGGGATATCAAATATTTTTCTTTATAATCACTGCTCTTCTCAAGTTCGATAAAGTCACTGACTTTGCAGGTACCTCATCCATAAATTTAGCTTCTTTAATTGTTCTTTCAAACTTCTATTAGAGCATGGGAAAGGTAAAGACCCATATAACAATTCATACAATTCTTCAAATGTGAATTCATTGGTCTCTAAATGATATCGTCTTTGTTTTCTTTTGCTCAGGGAGCACGAATTTTGTTATAATTGCTGTGTTGACTCTGATAATTAAAGGATCATGGCATTTTCGTCAGGTAATTTGGATTGACAGCGTAAAAGTTTGCTTCAAACATCACTGGTTTAAACTGTTCTTCATCTGTTAGGTGCCGACTCATTTTAGAGGGTCCTTAAAGCTCATTTATACTGTTCTTGCACCTCCTGTTTGTATGTAGTGATTTTGCAACTCTGCTTTCCAGGTAGTATTGACTTCGCTTGTAGTAATATGGGGGCTACGCTTGGCAATTTTTCTATTGATGAGGTATAATAGTATGAAATTTTGTTAACTATTTTTTCCTTTTTTTTTGTTTATATATATTTGATGATTTAATTGAAAGATTACCAATATCATGTGAAATGCGTTCAGAATTTTGCAATGGGGCGAGGATCGACGTTTTGATGAGATGCGCAGTAATTTGGGGAAATTAGCAGTTTTCTGGATATTTCAGGTCTTTTTATCTGTCTGATCACACCCATTTCTTTGCTGTTTATCAGTGTGACATCTAATAAACTTTACTGCACCACAATCTTTACATGCATTGCAGGCTGTCTGGGTCTGGACCGTGACTTTACCTGTAACCGTGGTTAATGCTAGTGATAGAGATCCATCGGTTCAGGCTGAAGACATCATAGGGTGGATTATGTGGTCAGTGGGTATCTCTTTTGAAGCTGCAGCTGACCAGCAAAAGCTTTCTTTCAAAAATTCCCCTGAAAACAGAGGAAAGTGGTGCAATGTTGGAGTATGGAAATACTCTCGCCATCCAAACTATTTTGGTGAGGTGAGCATCATGATTTCCCAGTGTCACCAGTTATGCATCTGGTTGCTTTGCTTCCCTAGATGACTCTAGCTACTACTAGTGCTTGATTTATTCTAAGATCCGTTCCTTTGATAAATAATTCCTCCAAATGATTCTTAACAAATATTGGCTAGATTTTTCTTTGGTGGGGAATTTTCGTTGCCTCTACTCCTATACTTGAAGGTGCTGAATGGCTGGTTATTCTTGGGCCAATCTTTCTGACATTGCTGCTTCTTTTTGTTAGTGGCCTACCATTGCTTGAGGTTTGTTTTCCTACCTTCATTTTTTTATATTGTAATATTTTGCCACAATTTTGCAATCTGCTTAACTGATGTTATATTACATGTATGGGACACAGGAGTCTGCAGACAAGAAATTCGGGAATGTTGCTGCATATAGGATTTACAAGGAAACAACTAGGTTTTGTCATCTTTCTGCTATTTAATCTCTTCAACTATGAACTTAGGAAGGAAGTTACTGAGTCTAGCATTTTTCTGATTTCAGCCCTCTCATTCCACTGCCACAACCAGTATATGGGAACCTACCGTTATGGTTCAAAGCCATTTTTCTCTTTGAATTTCCTTTTTACAGTCGGAGTTTGCCACAAGAAGGGCTAAACTGGTGAGACTAAATCTAATCTTTTTGCAAATGGTTGATATTGGGCTGTTATACAATCTTATTAAATCTATTTTGCTACTATGTTCTGCTATATAATCCATCATTGAATGGACATTAAAACTTAAATATCAAACATATGTTGATGAATACATCGTACTTGTCCAATGCGGTGCACCTACTACCTAGAAGACCAAGGATGAAATAACCAGACAGAGGTCAAACTGGCTTACTGCTCACCTGTCTAAGCAGTTTGATTGACCATTTTAATTAAAAAGGATTTAAATATTAATATAAATAAATTAATGTTAAATAAGAGAAATATAGTAAATAAATATAAAGGTACGTATTTGGCTTTAGTACAGTTCTGATATAAAGCAAGTGTTTAAACGTTCAAATCTGACAAACAATTACTGGGTGCAATGGTAACCCATTTTTACTTGTTCAGCTAATTACTCGTTCTATGCATCACCTTTGGACTAAATTCGCCTTTGGTTCTAATTGGACAAGTATAGTTCTTTAACCATGCATGTGACCTATGTCCCTCTGACACGAGTATATGGTTGACACCTATTTATTTAGTTTTTTTCCCCTATACTTTCATATATTTAGAGGAAGGATTATATTCTCATACTCGTATCTAGGTATATGTCAAAAAGGAGTGCTTCAAGAAAAATGAAGAGTGGAAGAAATATAACATATGACCTATGTTGCTTGGACACAAGAATATCGTTGATGTGGGCTTATGTAATTTTTAATGTATTTAGAAGGTATTTTAGAGCATCATATCCCTATACTCGTATTTGGATATACATTGAACACGGTTGTTCAAGAAAAATGAAGAATGAAAGTAATGTAGCATTTGACAATGCCAACCCTACCAAAACATTACACAAAAGTATAAATTATAGTTAGTAATTCAAGATATTTCTATTTCTTTCACCAATTCTGTCTACCTCTTGAACATTTTAATAGATTGAAAATCATATCCAACTTGCTCATTCTCTTTTTCCTTTTCTTTCAACACATGTACATTATTAACCTAACCTTTGTCCCTTTTTTCATTAGAGACTTCATTTTTTACGTTTTGAATATCTTTATACGCAACTACTTAAACATGTCCAAGTGTTACGGGGGTTAGAACTTTAGTTTAGTAAACCGCGCGGTCTTAGGTGATTTCTTAAGTTCAAATCCTGTATAAGTTAGCTTACTCTCGAAAAGTGAATTCTCGCAGAAATTCTCTAAGGCATCGAAGCAAAGTGGAAACAAACTCGAAAGATAAGAGAAGTTACTAACGAACCAAAAACAGCAAGAAAAATATCGCACACAAAGTGTTTGAGTAAATGCTATCAATAGTATTCAATTATAAAAAGGATTACAACTAAGTGAATACAAATGAGGGGAAGACTTCTATTTATAGTTGAGCTCCTCCAAAACCAACGGTACAAATTGAGTTATATCAATAGTTGAAATTTGTGCCTATCTACAATGGAGAGTCTTAAGAGATTTAAACTCTATACAATCTTATCCTTTTAGAATTTACATTATTTACCTTAATAACTCTAGTTTTGCTGAAGTATTTCACTGGGCCGCTAAGGTTTAAGTAGATGGGCTTCTCTAAGTGTTCCATGAATCAGGCCAATTCATGTGGGTCAAATGAGCCTAATTTGATAAGTTGACCTCTATGGAACATTTTGTGTGCAATGGTAATGACTTTGATTCGCGGCCCGTGACATTTTCCCTCACTTATTCTTGTGATGCCCTTGTTGCTTTCTTGGAATGGCACTGGTTTGACTCATCTTGGAACGGTCTCGATGCCTCGGTTGATTCTTAACTACTTTCTTTGACGGGTAGTTTCGCCTCTCGGATTGTTTGCCTAGGCTTATGTCTCCGTTGTCACCTAACTCTCATTGTATTTCTCTCTTGTACATCTTGATTGTAAGAGGTCACTACTCTTATTTGCCCTCATTGTGACTTGCCTCGATCGGGATCCTTTTGATCCGTAAAAATAAGCTTAGGCATGCCTACATTGAACACCGAGTTCATCTTGAATCTAGCTGTTAGCTTTGGTTTGTAAGCCCATCGGCTTACCTACTTCAAAACTTTGAAAGAGCCCTTGTGTCTTTGCCAAGCCAACAATAAGTCATAATGCAAAACACTAGATCTGTGTTTGAGATGTACCTCGATTGTAGCATTTACTATGTCCCACTGTCCAATTTACATCATCACTTTCCCTAAGTATAATGCACAACACACCTTTCTTATAGGTGGTAGCCCCACTGATAACTCAAAAGGCTTCATAACAATATTCTACCCCTCTAGTATTTCCAAGGGGGCCTTTATAACACTCTGATCTACCAAGTCAATATCCCCACCACATGGAACATCTTTGGCTAGCTTGATTGCCAAAAATACCTTGGTTCCACCCTTTATGTCTCAACTTATCGGCACAACGCATTGTTGTTGTCGAGTACCTAAGATGCAAATGTAGACGGCAAAAGGAATCAACAAAGCATAAATCTTGTTAATGAAATTCAGGCCAAGCACGAAGTCGTAGTCATTTAAGTAAATTACCTCAAAGTCTTCCTTGTTTTTCCATTGATCAATCTGCACTTCAATTCCTTGTGCTACTCTTACAGTTAGAACCTCTTTGGAATTAACATTCTTGATGTTCCTAGTTTATTAACTAACTGAGAGACCAAGTTTACCCACGGCTTTTTTTGATATAAATAAGTCTAATGCCCCCGTATAAATACGAACACTTTTCCTCTAACCTGCGATGTTGATGTCACATACATCAACCCTTTCTACTTGCAATTCCTGTTTGTCTTTACAAAATTGAGTATCATCGACCCAAGTTTTAAAGCCTACTCTCAACAGGCTCCGCTTCATTTTTTTTACTGATCTCGAACATCTTGGATCGATCTGGATAATCCTGCATCCTATGCCAACTGCAACATAAGCGTTTCACGACTTCTTCTCATTCTCTCTGACTCTCTTGGCTTCGACAGAATGCACAATCGAACCAAATCTCATTGATGTTTTGTAGGGCTCATTGTCCACTTTGATGGTAGAAAACACAGATTTCTCTGTACAGTCCCTCACCATATGCGAACCACTATAAAGGAATCATTTCACTAGCCTATTCGGTTTATTGTTGGGCTTCAATTTCCCATTATGCGATCTCCTATTACCAACATTTTTACCGTTTCCATTTCCATATTTCTCATAGTCTCTCTTACCATTGCCTATTTTTTTAGGCTTGAAAGATTTGAACTTGTCTTTACTCGGACCAAGCTCGATAAAGGATTCCGCCTCAACCATGACTACAATAAGCTTAGTGATACCTTGTCGATGCAACTCTTGTTTTGCCCAAGGTTTCAACCCTTCTTTGAACCAGTAGAAATCTTCTTTCTCACTCAAGTTAGAGATTTGAAGTATCAATTCACTAAAGTTTCTGTCATCCTCCTGAACAGTATCTTATTGCTTAAGTCGTCACAACTTAACCCGAGTCTCCTGAGTATACTATGGGTAAAACTTTTCTTCATTTCTTTTTGGAACTCCTCCCAAGTCCCAATTGCGGTACCACCTTGCCTCTCATCTACGGACCTATGACGCCACTATAAAAGAGCGACATCAGTAAAATAAACTGTAGCAGTGTTTACCTTAGTGACATCATCCTCGATGCTTATTGCACGGAAGTATTGTTCCATCCCTAGAGAAAATTGTACACATCTTTCGCGGATCTTGTCCCCTCAAACTTTTTCAGCTTAGGGACATCCATCTTACACTGCTCAAAAATTAAAGCCAACATCCATTTTCCTACAGTAGCTCTGCATATAGTAAGCTCTCTCTCGAGCTCCTCAATCTTTACCATCATAGCCTTAGTTTCCTCCTTCAAAGCTACAATCGAAGCTTCAAGAACATCATTCCTCTTAGTTAACTTCTCGATCTATTCACCCATGGTGGCATTGAGGGCCTCTTTCAGCACATCTCGATTGGCACTAAAAGCCTCTGCCATACAGTGCTTGAGCTGGACTCTCATTGAATTTAACTCATTTGTGCATCCCTCAACTATTTCAAGAGTTTTTTCACACCTCTCATGGATTCCTTGAGATTGGTCACCTGACCTTCCAAAACCGACATCATATCCCTTGATTTGCTATTTTTCCTAGACCTTCCATGGGTCTCCATTGGGACATTCTGTTCATCTCCTCTTTTCGTCATCTTAATCGGTACCTTCGAACACTGACTCAAATACTAACTGTCACGGGGCTAAAACTTTAGTTTGGCAAACCGCGTGACCTTAGGAGATTTCTTGGGTTCAAAACTTGCCTAAATCAGCGTAGAAATTTTTTAAGGCAACAAAGCAAGGCAGTAGCAAACTCGAAAGACAAAAGAAGCTCCTAACGAACAAAAAGCCACAAGAAAAATAGCACACATCAAGTATTTGAGTAAATACTCTCAATAGTATTCAATTACTATGAAGGATTACAACTAAGTGAATATAAATGATGTGGAAGACCTCTATTTATAGTAGAGCTCTCCCAAAACCAACGATATAGATTGAGTTACATCGACAGTTGAGATTTGTGCCTATCTACAATTGAGAGTCCTAGGAGATTTAAACTCTATACAATCTTATCCTTTTAGGATTTGTACTATTTACCTTAGTATCTCTAGTTTTACTAGAGTATTTCATTGGGCCACCAATGTTTCAAGTAGATGAGTTTCTCCATAAGTTCTACGAATCAGGCCAATTTATGTGGGTCAAGTGAGCCACATTTAATAAGTTGACCTTTATAAGACGTTCTGTGCACAACGGTCACGAATTTTGATCTGCAATCTGTAACACAAGGCTATATTTAGCAGAACAAAAAATGTCAAAAAATGGGATTAATTATTATTGTAGCAACACACCATAAACTGTAGAACAATTCAAATTAAGATTTCTTATAATATGGTTATATTTTTTTCGTTGGTGGATAAATAATATGATTATATGCATTCTTGTGGTTGCTTATTAGTACTTCTCTCATGTTTTTTTCTAGATATTAACTTCTAATGTTACATAATTACATTGATAGTAAAGTTTAATTGTGATAAAATAAATACGAATGATTCCCTAATTTTTAGTTCACAAAATAAAAAGTTCAGTTGTGATACACTGATAGCTAAGTTTTAATTCTCCAAGTAAGATTAAAAGATTGTCATTATTATATTTTATTAAATTTGTGTGTTTGTGTTTTTATTTAATTTATTTTCAATATACCCGAAGGGTATGTGTTAATTTACTTTGGCCTGAAGTTTAAAAGCTCTATTAAGATCGGGTGAGATAATATTTGTCCAATCAAATATATATATATATTTGAAACCAATAGGATATAAATGTTGATAATTTTGAAATGCTTTGATACAAGATCATTTCCTTTTGTGCAAGGCGTAGAATGAGGCAAGAAGAAACCAAGGATGAATTGAAGATGGGTTAGTAGTAAGTCGGTTGGTGATTGTGTGCGGATGGTCTCCATTGCTCATCTTTTATCATATGGATGACCATGGCCTACCTTAGCTCTGGTAGGTATGGTTTTGTAGTTCTTTTTGTCATCCTTCATGTCCTGCATTAGATGGATATAACATTTTCTTTTGAGAAGAACATTGGGTTTGAAGCCGTCAGTTACCCTTCTCTTTTTATTATTTGTTATATGGTACGAAGACTACAACTTCATTTGACCATGTCTGCTTAAAATTCACCCTAGACTAGTGTCGTATAGTCTAGCAAGATTAACAAGCCTTCTTTGACCACTTGAATCTGCTGAAGAGTGAACCAACTTTCTTCTGCTCAACACAGCCGTTATAGTTGCATTGACATTCAAAGACTACATTATAACACTCTTGTTGATCCCAGGCATGTCTGAGCATCAGCCTTAACCTAGACACACACCAACCCTACGCTTGCTTCCCTCTATATTCAACAAATGAGACGACTAGTGTTGGTATATGTTAGGAAAAATACATGCTCTGCTGGCACTACTTTATAACAATTCAGTTACCATACTTTTATTAATCATATTCACCGACTATTGCTTGATTGCCCCTAGTATTTCGCCCAACTTGAGCCAACACTTGTCTTTCCATCTTGTATGAAAATTAATAATATGCTATTCACAAGTTCTGGCCTAGTGTGTTTTCATGTAACCAATGTCCTTGGGGTGCGAAACCTTACTATTCAGCAGTAGATGGCTGTGACTAATTTGGTCGTCTTCATCCAAAGTCCATCAAAAGGAACATTATATGCCTACTACTAATACATAACTAAAAATTCAATCATAATAGTAAAGGTGTGGTGGCCATCACCAAGGCAAAGCAATGGACCCCTTGAGCATCAACCCTTTGTTTAGAGAACCCAAAGAATGGGCTCGTAGGCTTAATATATCCATAACAATCTTCTTTCTTTTTCTCGGCAAAATTAAAAATTTATTAGAAACAGAAAAATTGCAGGTTGAACAACCTTAAGGTAATGCTACCTATCAACGAACACCAGAAGAGATACATCGTTGAAACATAAAGAGGTACAACTCCGCCAACACTAAGACATTATAAAATCACTGAAAACGAAATGGAGGAGCATCAAAGACCACCTAAAAAACACCATAAAGCACTTAGGTACACAATTCATGAGGAAATGCATCCCAGCTTAATAAACCAAAAGACTACCTTTGACACTACCTTAAACTGGAATGTGACATTGCCAAAAAAAGACTCTTAAATCAACGATTCGGCTTTGTATGATACCAGCAAAACTCTCAAGATTCTTCATTTTGAAGCATTTCTCAAAGCATTCCCAGCACCTTTCCGACAGACAAGACCCATATAGAACCCCAACATTAACAGTTTCCTTTGAGATTCATTAGTTCTTAAAAATTGCTTCTTCATCACCATCAACCAAAAGTTCCAATAAATTTTCAAACTCTGGGTCGAATCCATAGACTGTTGGAAAATTTTTGGTTCAAAAACGGTTTTATTGTACTGTGAAAAATTAAAATTTTAAAAATCAAGTCGATTTATGCAATTTATAGCAATAAACTTTTTCCGAAATCGAACATGTGTTTTTGGCTAGACGGATACTTTTTGTTCCCGGCTTTCAACTGAACGCTATTCTCGTACCACGAACTGTTTTGAGTGTGGGTTTAAACACATTTGAATCAAACATAGAACTAGGAATTATTTACTTTACTTTAGTGTGAAAGCAAAATTCTCTCTTTAATAAAAATCGGTAGAATGGTTATTTCAGAAAATAGAATTTATACTTAAAAAAAACTCACGTAATTTTCGGGTAGAATTTATAATAGTTGTGTATTTAACCCTACTAGTGTCATTTATTTATAGAGAGAAGAAGTGAAACCCTTGTTATATGAGTATAAGTATATTTAAATAGAAAACAAAATCCTAATCCAAGTAGAAAAGAGAGAGACAACAACCTTAGTTAGAAATATTCTAAGGCTTTTCGTCCCATGTATTAATATGAGGGGTTTTTGAGCCTCTCTCTTATCTAGTCCAATTATAAGTGTTTTTTGAACTTTTAACACAACACTTTCTAATTCAATCTAACCCAATACATGTTTTTTATTTTTCAAAATAAACATTATAAATTTATTTAAATAAATAAATAAATTTTCCAATTAAATAAATTTCTTAACTCTATTCCAATTCTATTAAAATCATGATAAATTTATCATAAAAAATTATGAGAAAATATATTTAATATTTCCACATTCAATAGATTCACTATGACCAATTAATTTAATTCAATTTTTGAACTTCAATTAATTAATTAATAACTCAAAAAATCATAAATTAAATTTTCAAGTCATTTCCATTTAGTGAGAAAACCACATTCATTTCCGAATGTTTCTCATTTCTCCAACTTTACCATTTCTATCAATTTCTATTCATTTGATTCAACATGCAATTCATTTTTGGTTTCAACGAGCTAGTGGATGGACCTGTTGGACGTATGCAATTAGAACTCAAATGATTGATAATTAAGTTCCAACTGTTCTCCTATCAATTAGAAACTTATTTAGTCACAAAGTCATTCCACTAAAGTATCATGGCTGACCTTTCCCTAATGACATACCATTATAAAAGCAACTCGATCAATGCTCGTCCAATAACTTTGTCATAAGTGTGTTACCCTCATAGGATATCCTTAATTTTTTTGGGATAAATCCTGATACGATCTCGTCTTGTGAGTTGATTTCGAGTCATAGTGTTCCCGATCGTAAAATAGAGAAGTTTCGTTCAAACCAAGACTTTCGCGATAATTTTGTAAACAACATTACAAAGGCCTATGGGTCTAAATTGAGTGAGATTTTTTGGTTTATCAACTTTAGGAATTAAAACAATACATGTTTTATTAATGGTTTCAACCTCAGTTTCACCATTCAAAATAGATAAGCAATAGTTAGACATTTCAGGACCAATAATTTGTCAGTACCTTTAAAGAAAATTCCTGAAAATCCGTCACTGTCGGGGGCTTTCAATGGGTCCATCGTCTTAACAGCACATGTGATTTCCTCCTCCGTAAATTGTTGAAGTAGGGACTCATTCATATCATCAGTGGTTCGTTTTTCCACCAACCCAAAAACATGCTCATCTGATCCCATTTCGTGTCGAAATAATCTTTGAAAAATTCGCTTAATTTTAACATCTCCTCTATTGTATGAGCCCTTGTGCCATCCATCCCTTCTAATTCATGAATTCGACCGCGGTTCTGCCATTGAACAACCATTTTATGAAAAAAAGCTGATATTTCTATCTCCATATCTCAGTCAGTTGACTCGAGCTCGTTGTTCCCAATAAATTTCTTTTTGATCAGCTTGAAGGTTAAGTCCCACCTGTATATCTGTAATCTAGCAAGAACTTCATCAATTGGCTCCCGATCATAAAGGCAATTTAATTTTTCCTCCATTTCCAAATGACTTCTCTTTGATTCTCTATATCTGATTCTGCTTTATTTCTGAAGATGTTGTCCAAGACCCTTAAGCTTATCAGGGATACTTCCAGTCGTTTCTCCCTAACTTCTTCGAATTTGTCCCTCCAAAGAATTATCCAGACACCAACTAGCTTCAAATCGAAAAGCATCCGAAGACATATTTTTTCTCTAATTTCTAAAAGTATCCAACAAAATCGGGCAATGGTCTGAGAATGAATGATTTAAGTGTTCAACTTGGTAATTAGGACAAATATTAATCCAACTCAAAGTCGCAACACCCCGATCCAGCCTCTCCCTTATATTTGTAGAAAAAATCTACCTCCCTCCCATGTAAACCACCTTCTAGTGTAGCCATGGTCATTGAGTCCACAATCTTCCAATGCCATTCGAAAATCATGTATTTGACGATCAAAATCATGCATCGACGATCAACTCGTAGTCGTCCTCCCTTCTTTTCAAAAGAACTCACAATCTCATTAAAATCCCCCAGGACAACCCAAGGGTCCTTTGATCTTGCCCCAATCGCCTAAGTAATTCCCAAGACTCCCTTCTATTCTTTTCTTCCGGGTTCCCATAAAAACCAATTAAACGCCAAATAGTATCACATTCAACATCATGGACAACAACGTCAATATGAAACGATGAAAAGGACTTGAGGCTAATCAATGAATTTTCCTTCCACCTAACGATAAACCACCTTTTGATCCCACTGCCCCAATATCGATTTTATTTTCAAATTCACATTTCAATCTCACCGATTCCATCTTTTAGCATTTAATTTTGTTTCCATTAGAAATAAAATTTGGGGATTAACGACTCTTAACTTATTCTTGAGCCTCTTAACAGTTCGTGATCTCCCCAAACCACAAACGTTCCAACTAATTATTTTCATTGCATTCGGCTGCTCTGGTCACCAGAGCTAGCCGTTACATCAGAATGACTTACGTCCCCATTCTTCCCCACTATGAGAGATGAATTCTCCACAATTATTTGTCATTTCTTTCCTTCCATATTAAGAAAAGGTTCATTTTCCTCTTTCAGCATTAAATCCAAGGGCCCACTCCCAGAGTTATTTCTTTGAATTACACCACTGCCCAATTTGCTCCGACTGTCAGATTCTTTTATTAAAATCTGTTGACTAGGATTCAAAGGGATTAAATTTGGATTTGAATATTGTTTCCACGATTCCTTCCTATAATTATTACCCAAATCATTCGGCCATTTACTACTTTGATTTCTACCTTCCATATTCAAACTGCTCCATTGCCAACCATCATACTGACGGAGCCACCTGCTATCAGCCTTACCGCGTCACCGCATCTCTGCCCACAAAGATAAATCCCATCCAAAAATAATATTCGTTGGCTCAATCCGAACCCGAAAAGGGCAGAAACTTTCACCATGCCCCAATTTGCCACAAATGAAACAGAAAAGGCTCAATTTCTCATATTGAAAACGGGCATATATTATCTTTGCTTTCCCAATCTGGATCTTTTTCCTCCTTTTCAATGGAGAAGTAACATCCAATCGAGCACGAATTTGCATAAACCGTTTAAAACCCGAAGCTAGAATAGCAGTATCATATTCTAAAATTTTTCCCAAAAAATCACCAAATTGTCTTGCCATAAGTTCAGTCATCAGACTTGGGGGCAAGTAATGAATTTGAACCAAATTCAGTGAAATTTAATAAGATATCTGACGAATTTTCTCCTTGCTAAATTTTTTGCAGAATGAGAAGATGGTTATTGAAAAACCAAGGAGTACCCGAGATCACTCTTTACATATCAATCTCATGGAAAAACTGGAAAAGATACCTCTTATCACCTAGATCTGATATACATATCCCTCCAATTGGATGCCATAAATCAGCCATAGTGTTGCGTAGAGAAGGGAAATGGACAATACTATTAGTGAGACAACGTCCCACTAAACAAATCCGATAATCCTGATCTCCTATCGTCGCTTCCTCCTGGAATGCCTCCTCTTCCTCATCACGAAGTTTCAGATTGGCTAAACCATCCTCCATATCAAAGCCACACTAAAAAGAACAAAAAACAATGAAAAAGAAAAAGACTCTTACAAAAAAATAACTTTTCCTATTGGAATAGCATGTCAAACGACAGACAGAAGACTCGTGTCAAACGACAGACTTAAAAAATTCTAACGTAGTTAGAAATAAACCTTAAAACAAAGTAAGAAAAGATATTACAACAAGCTCTTAATGAAATATTTTAATAGCTTATTTTATTAAGTGAAACAATTATTGAAATTAAATAATCTAATTGTATTATTAGAAAACAATTGAATAAATAAAGATAAATTAAAAATCCAACTCCCTAAAAAGTGAAAATAAAATCTAATTTAAAAATAAATACTAATATGACAAGTATATTTAAATTTTCTATTTTAATCTTCTACTTCAATCTATCATTCTCGTCATCATTTTCCATCTTGATCTTTTTCTTCAATCTATCATCATCTAAACTTACCCATTTTTTACCCAGCCTAGCCCATGAATAGGTCTAACCATCTTTAATAAATATTGGGCTTTTGATGCGATTAATTACTTTGGTGTTGCAAATTACTTAAACAATAATAACAAATTGAAGATTTGTATAAAATTATAATACTAAATAGAAAAATAGTATAAAGTAAAATTAAAATTAATAAAAACGTATAATTACAAAGCGAAGCATTCATATTAGACAATGATAAGGTGAACTGAATAAAGGTGAGTTTAAAACAAATTTAGTATAATATGTGTTGATATCGAGTACAACAAGGGAGGAAGAAAGTGAGGAGATCAATATGGGGGTAATGGAGGTTGGTTCACCTAAAGAGGTTGGGAGTCAAAACAAGGATAAGAGGACAGGTTGACCAAGGAGACAATTGCTCAAAGTTACCTTGAAATGCTAAAAAAAATCGATCATTTCTTCATCTTTTTTCAGGGTATTTATAGGAGAGTTCCCATTTTCTGTTAGTATGATGTGGCAGGATACATAATTAGTCCCGCTAAATGCGTAAATGATAATCTTGAGCATATATCATGGGTCTTATCTGTTCAAGGTTTTTATGCCTAAATAGACTCTTTATTGTATTGGATGTGTATTCACACTAGGAGAGTGTTCACACTTAAATACGGATTGATGCCTCTTTTTAGGTTGAGCGGGAGGTCTTTCCCAGAGGTTTTAAGGATGGGTGGCTTGTCAAGGCACTACTTCAGGAGGAGCCAATGCATAGGTCAACGAAGTGTCTGGTGTTGACACGTGTCCAAGTAGTGTAGGGGTATAACTATAACACTTAGTTCTTGCGGATTTAAAGTTTTGGGCATATAGCAATAAACAATCTGTCTGGCATGGTCTTATTCGCCCAAATGATCATTTTGATGCATACGTGTGGGTGTATAGTAACCGCCACTTGAGTTAGTAAGAATTTGATTTCATGATATAATAATTTGATTTCATGATATTATGCTATATTAAAGAGACATTCGTGTTAAAGAATAAAAGGGAAAAATGGGATGAGTATTCACCAAAGGTATAGTACGTCTGGTTTGTATGGAATACTGTGCTAGTTAGACTTTAATTAATCTGGTTAGAAACCAGTTGTATAGTTTAGCCAAAAAAGTTTGATAAGGGGACTTATTTATATTTTTCTTGAAAATTGTAGGTCAATCAAAAGGCAACTTCTGATATGTATGACGCTTGTTAAATTCCACTAAGCAATATAAGTCATATTTATATGTGAAAGTGTGTTATGAAATAGATTCTTCTTCCTTCTTCTTCCTCTTCCTTAAGTGAAATTTACAGATACCTTCCTTAAGTTTGGATGTATCTCTTTATCTACAATCTAGAAGCTAAGGTTATGTCATAATCAGTGGTTATTCTATTCTTAGGTAAGTGTTACTATTCTGCATGTTAAATTCTAAAGAGTAAGTTTGTAAGAGGGCATGAACAGTAAGATGTAAGTATAGGGCTTTGCATGGGAGTTTTCAATGCTCAAATTAATGGTAAATTGTATAAGAATGAGTCTTAATGATGTTCTTATGTTTTGAAAGCAATGGTTGCTGCTGATTCAATATGGATATCCAGATCTAGAGTTTTGGTCTGTTGTTAGTGAGAATTGGGTGAGTTCTATGATGACTCTTGCATGAATACTATTTATATTGAGAGATATCTATACGAAATTGATTGAACTATGAATCTGAAACAATGAAAAGTATAATATGTATATGGATAGTGAATTTGATAATTTCAAGTGTGTGAAGATGAGTGTACAAGTATTGAAACATTGAAGTTTGGCTAAGCATGTATATATATGAAATGCATGTTATGATATGTGTGTTCTAATTAGGTGTATGTTAGTGAAGTAAAATGTTGAATTTATATTATGTCAATGCATAAAGAGTCTATCAAGAGAGTTTGTGTCTGTTCACCGCAATGGTGTCTAATGGAGCTTGTGGGGACTAAAAACACGAACTCTGAAGGAAAAGTCCATGACCATGGCACTCTCTAAATAAGAACTAATGAATGGTGATTACCCAATAGGGTTCTGTGCGTGTCCTAGGACGATGATAGTCAATCCTTAAGTAATGTAAGTTTAGGCAAATCCATATTGTAAACACAACTGTACAGGCCCAATTTAGCCTGGCCCACTACTAATCAGAAACAAAAAAAAGAAGAAAGAAAAAAATAAAGCCCAATAAACCATCATTAAGAGTCCAAATTACACAGCCCAAATCAAGACCCAAACCTAAACCATTCAGCCTAACCCGAAGCCCAAATCAATAGGCCTACAACCTAATCAATTCAGAAACCCTAGTGCCTAGGCGCCATCTTTGCCCCATGTGTCTTCTCGACCATCGCCATGCCACCTTCTACAAGACCTATCCTCTCGCTTCTCCATCGTGCTCTGACCACCTGCAAATCAAAGAAAACACAAAAAAACAAAGCGAACAAGCAGAAGAAACAAGGAGAAACAGACAAAAAATAGAAAATAAACAGTTTGTAACTAGTTTATAAAAGGCCATAAACGGCCATTTTGTGGTTTCCTTCTTTCTTTTACGAAGATCAGAAATAAAAAGAAAAGATTTCTTTAAGGTGATTTCCTTTTTTAGTTTTTATTTTATGCTTCTTTTTATTTATTTTTCTTTTAGAATTTTTTTTACAACGAAAATAATAAGAAAACAAGAATAAAAGGGATTACCTGAATCGGAGACCACCGTCGACAAGCGTGAGAACACCTCGGAATCCTGAAGGTTTGAAAGAGGGTTCGAAAGACATAAAAATCCCTATTACTTTACGAGCTTTTTATTTTTACCTTCTAAGATAGCATAGGGTTTTAGAAAAGTTTTTTAAAAGAGGGAAATAAAAAAGGGGGGTTAAAATACTCGATTTTGGCATCTCTGCCACCACTGCTCGTGAGTCATGGCGGAGAGTTGCCGGAGTTAGCCGAACCCAAGGTCGGTAAAGGAGAGAATTTTCAAAGAAGGGGTTTTGTTTTTTGACAGATTTTTAACTTTTATAACGGATGAAAACGACGTCGTTTTAGGTGGGGGTTATTAGTGCCAAAACGGCGCCATTTGACCTTGACCCGCGCGCGACCCAACTCGCCTAAGGGGATCCTCACGTTTTCGATAAAGGGTCTATTTGCAAAAGGTCCCTCCACTTTTGTGACACCTTCCAAAGTGGTCCTACATTCTGTCACGAGGTTTTCATTTCTGTCTCTCAGACCATTCGAAGAGACAGACATCGAAAACGGTGTCGTTGTGGGTCAAACCCGACCCGCCTCAGGTCCGCGTGTTCTAAAAATGAATGGTCTATTTTCCATTCTAATCCTTTCGCTTTTTGGCCTATTTCAATAGATCTTTTTTTGTTTTCAAATCTAGCCCAACGGTTTTACATTTGTTTCACTTTAATCCCTTTTGAGACGTTGCGTTTTACGAATAGGGGATAATTTCCCAAATGGTCCCCTTTTTTTTTCTGCGCGTCCAATCGGGCCCTAATTTGTGTTATTTTTGTTATTTTTTTAAAATTTAGATCCTTAATTTTATTTCTATTCTGATTTAGTCCTTAATATGTTGGATTTTAACCTTTTTAAATTAGTTACTTATTTATTCATTTTAATAGTTTATATATTATTTATTTTAAACCATTTTATTTATTATATTATGTATTTTAAAATTCTTTTTACATATTATTCATTTCAAACCTTTTATACTATTTTAAATTGCCCTATATATTATTTACTCTAAACCTTTTATTATGTATTATTTACTTAAAATTGTTTTGTTACTTATTTCAATTGTTTTATGTGTTATACATTTTATTATTTATTTCATTGTTATTATTTAAATGGTGCATGTTGTGAGATTATTAGCATTACGTGTGGTTTACTTCGCTTATTCATGTTCATATTATTGTCATTCATTTTGAGTAATGTTTTATTCATGTATTATTGTTCCATGCTCATTACCATATTGTGGCTTCATATTATCATATCGTGAATTAAATCCCAACATATTTATCCAACTTAGATCGCTTCATTCTATTTCAAACAAAATTAATGTACGCCTTTGAGTGTTACACTCATGATTATCCAAAAGCGAAAATCTTTCAAAATAAGATAATATTTCGCGCTTTGAAAATTCAAAAAATTGTGCCCTAACTTACGGGGTATCGACTTTCTCGTCAAACCTAAGTGGCCTAATATCTTTTAGATTTCAAAATGCATGGAATTTCAATAAAAATTAAAGACAAACTTGCGCTCGGGAGTTCAAGGTATCGTGTCCTAACTTACGGGATGTGATTACTCCGATATCTCGAGACGAGGAAATCTTTAGTAATCGTCTTGATTTAATTCAAGCATCTTTTAAAATCAACATTAATAAAAAGGATCGTATTTTAAATTCGTTCCCGATTTTTAACTTTCGACCTTAAGGCATTAACTAGTCAATTCGGTACCAATTTTGGGAGTGACGAGGGTGCTAATCCTTCCTCGCACGTAACCGACTCCCGAACCCCTTTTTTTGAATTTCATAGACCAAAAACACTATTTTAGTAAATCAAAACGTTTTATTAAAACAAAGGTGATCCGATCACACCTAATAAATATCGGTGGCGACTCTCGTTTTATTTTCGTTTTCAAAACCCTAGTCGATTCCCGTTTCTAAAAAATGGTTTTGACAGCTTGGCGACTCCGCTGGGGACGTGAAAGATTCGATCCGTAAAACTGATTATTTTCTATCTTGTTGTCAAAATTGAAAATATGATTTGAAAAATTACGATCCTATTATTGCATTTGGTCGTATTGTTATTTCATAATTATTGTGGTTTGAGTCTCGCATCATATTGCATAGGGACCATTTTGGTCTTACCCCTTTAAGTGGGAGTGAAAAGCTACTCCTTCGTGAGGTTTTCACCTCCGTACAGGATAGTGAATCGCTTTTGGGATACATCCATACTTATGTCTTCGTGAGATTTTCATCTTCATGCAGCTATAGGGAAATGTATTCTTCTGAACCGAACTCGGTCCGTATGAGCCTCTAATGGGTGAGAATCGAGGAATCTACTGGTTCGGGTACCTCTCTTTAGAACCAAATTGCATATAGTGAGCCTTAAGAGCCCGCCTTAAGTAGAGTCGTGCCAAACCCTAGTGGTCACCCATTTAGGTAATCTATTTTGTTGTTTATTTTTCTTGTGCTAACGTGTTTTATTTTGTTTATGATTCATTGCATCGCATCATCATAGAAATGAGGTGTTGATTCATATTCGATTACTAAATAGAAGAGCTTGTCATAGGAAAATGAACTTCTTGATATAGTGGAATATAGTATGGCCGTCCGAATAGGGTCCAAGTAAACACAACGAAAAAAGACTGATAATCTGCAGAGGAAAATAAGACTTTGCTTCATTACCCAAGGATTCAAGCCAACAAGGATTATTCGAGAGCTATCATGTCTCAAATATTTTAAAATGAGTTAATGAGCATTGAGGGGATAAGTGAGCAATGTGTCGCGACACGGATCAAGCTAAAAAGGAGACGATAGAGACATTTTTGGGAAATTAGCAAGATTCGACCATAGCGTCCTGATATGAAGGAGAAGATCGATGTCTTCACCTGGAGTACGAGGGCAAGGCTGCATATGTAATCCATTTTATGTAAAGAAATTTGTTTTCTAGAAAAGTTGTTCTTATGAAATTGAATTCAAAATCAACGCCTTTATTTCTTTTGCATTCATTCCATGCATCTACATTGCATTGCATCATTTGCATTAGATTTTCACAAAAGGATCCCAATTAGGTAAAATTATTTCAGTTAACCTGGAAAACATGGAACGAAGGTTGGAGAGATTAGAGTAAATGCAAATATAGATGCAGGAGCAATTGGCTGAAATCCAACATGATATACGAGATCAAATGAATGTGATGAGCCAATTAACCCAGTTACTAGCCGGAAGGCTTGAAGAAAGGAAAAGCCCGGTGGTTAACAATAAGAGCGATAATGAAGACCTTATCTATTCCTTAGATTTTACTCTAATAAGTGTTCCAGCCCAACCAGACGTGCATTCACAAGGGGTACCCATCATTATCAAACCCTGATATCAAACTAATACCTCGGCATTGTTGAAGTTCCTAATAGATTCAGGTTTGAATTCGGGGGATGATCGAGTCAATCCTATGGTACATGGCTTAGCCAAAACAAAGGAAAAGGGAGAATAGACCTTAAAGGCCTTAAAGAAGAAAGAAAAAGAAGTGGATAATGCGAGTAAGTATAACAAGGGTAATTCAAAGTTGATTATGATAAGCCAGCCAAAGACAGTAGCTACCAGCTATCAGGTCTCCCCAAGACAAGAGCCCAATCCAAAATCAAACTCAAAAAACCTCGATTCATGCCCATCCCAATCTCGTATAGGGAGATGTACCAAATGTTGTTTGACGCACATGTTGTAGCCCCTTTTTACCTGAAACTAATACAACCCCCATACCCCAAATGGTATGACTCAAATTCTCAATGTGAGTACCATGCCGGATTACAGGACATTCAATAGAAAATTTCTTTGCTTTTAAGAAGTTGGTTGATAGATTAATCAAAATAAGAGTTATAAAATTCGATGATCCCTCTGGTGCATAAAATTCGTTACCAACCATGCTGTTAAAGGGATAAATATTGTACCATGATGAATAGGGGCATGAGATCAGGAGTACATCAAGTTTAGGGCTCTAGTGTAAAACTTGATACTTGGGAATTTGAACACTAATGATGTATCTGAAGAGTGAACCGAGGAATCAAAGTTTCTAAGTCCTTGTATATCTGAGAGTGTTTTAAACAATAGGATTATGAAAGAGATTCATGTATTTTTAAAGCTTACTCAGAGTAATGTTCGAAACACTCTTGTTGCTTTAAGCCTAGAGACAATAAGAGTCCTTTTGTGAAATAGGCTTGCATCCAGAATCTCTATTTCAATAAAATGCATCTTTTTGAGCAAATATTTTTCAATTCTTTCTATTTATAGATTCTTTTGTACTTTGAATTTCTATTCAAATATTCTTTCATCCTTTATTCATGATCATACCATACAAATAATCATTCTTGGAATCATTTATTCTCTAGAACTTACCTTCATACCCACAATGGGTCCTCAGATATCAATGACATGAGAGACGCTATTACTGACTTCTTTTTTAGTGAGATATGTGTTTAGAAGGATCTAAGGACTTTGAAGATAGCAGAGATTGCAACTTATTTCCTAATTTGTTAAGAATGGTAGATCCTACCTTACGAAGTGTTAGCGGACACTACGAGCTAACGAAAAGATAAAGATGGAAGCCTAGCTCACCGCAAATACAAAGTGAGACATCATGGAGTTATTCCCAATTTAAGGATGTTTTCACGTGATATGCCTAGGCTACAAAGATGTGGGTATGTTGTTAAGGCTAAGGAAATCCTAGAAGAGGTCCATAAAGGTATTTGAAGATCACATGCTAATGATTTTACGATAGCCAAGCTAATCATGAGATTTAGATTTTGCTGGTCCATCATAGAAAATGATTGCATTAGTTATGTCGTAAATGCCAAAATTATGAATACAAGTTTCATGTGCCTTCTTCATTTCTTCGTAGACCTTATCTATGTGGGGCATGGAGTTTATTGTAACACCCTTAACCCATATCTGTCACAGGATTAGGGTTACGGGCATTACTGAAGCAATAGAAGTTAATGCACTCTATCAGAAATAATACTTAGTAGAATGCATATCGATAAGCAAATCACTACTCATATGGCCATGTATAATGTAATGTTCGAATAGATATTTGGAAATTAATCATTTAATGAAAACATCTACTATCCACTAAACATACATCTTTAAAACATTATTAAACATATATCTCATCCTACATTCGTTCAAACCACAAATACGAAGCTCAAAACCATTTGTTTCTCGCATAAGTGTCTTATCTCATTCGGCATTGTTCACTATATTATAAATACACCTTATCTCATTAATACATCACTGGTTTAACCATTTGTGACACTTAGCCGAACATGTTTAAGCACTCAATGAAATAATTTAAAACTCCATGCAAAAACAAACCATTGTCAAATGCCTACGAATAATACACATCAATTTTTATTTCTCTTTACTATATCACCTAGGGTATGCACATGCACAAGGTGCAATATATATATATATATATATATATATATATATATAAATATATCATCTATATTTAACCACATTGATGCGTTCATATGGACATATCAAAACAAATCATCACCATCCCAAATATCGTATATATATATACACATACCATATTCGATCCATTTCTAAAACCTCAAATTAGCATATGCATATATCATTAAAGTAAACCTTTAATATAACATATATTATATCACGACCAAATATCTACATTTTTAACATCATTACCAATATTACAAAATCATATACATGCATATAACGTATGAATAATTATCGGCCAAAATGCATTATAGACCCTATCTAACATCAAGTTTATGTATTCAACTAGTGCACATAGTATAGTATTGAATAAATTTTCAAAATAGGCTTATGTTAGATTCAACATGACTAAACTATACTAAAACACAAAAGCATAGATGTATAGCCATTTTCGCGTGGCTTATATACAAATTCGTACCATCCAAAATAAACTAAAGAGACCTAGCCTATACATGCCACGAATTCAAAAGAGTTGTAACTTATAAGATACCAAAGTTTGGTGATAGTGTATTTGACTTCAACGGAGATCCCCGAGCTCGAGCTAGCCTTTGCGGTCTATAAAATAATCATAAAGACACACACCATAAGCTATCATAGCTTAGTAAGTTTAAGCATTAATAAGAAAAGATCTAAGTACAATTGTTATTCTAATTAAGCCATTTTGACTTAAATATCAATGAATACTTCAATATAATACAAATAGCATGTTTCCAATCTTCCTTCATTAATCCAACAAGTCTCGAAATCAAATATGATCATATTATCTTTCATTCCAACAAACTCAACAGTTAATTGTGACATATTAATACTATGATATCATGTAACCATCAACTTACCTTTAGCATTAAGCTATTCATTTGTCATACTCTATTACCTATTTACCATTTCTCGGATGTCTCCTTTTATTTGTTTCTACTCATCAGACGCTTCATAAACTGCACACACCGTGCAATTCAAGTAGCATATTGCCATATAACCGAATTCGCACACATAGTGCTCGGTATATCCATTTGCACATATAATGCTCAAACAACCAATCTCGCACACATAGTGCTCGGTTTCAATCTTGCACACAAAGGTTGACTTTTCAATAACGTATCGCATACACACGGTCACATACTTTAATTATTCGCACACATAGTGCCGATATTCCGTAACGATCGCATACACAAGTCAAGTTACTTTAATTATTTGCACACACAGTGCCGATATTTCGTAACGTATCGCACACACAGTGCCGTTACTTTAATTATTCGCACACACAGTGCCAATATTCCGTAACGTATCGTACACACAGTACCGTTACTTTAATTATTCGCACACACAGTGCCAACTTTCCATAATGTATCGCACACAATTACATGCACCAAAATATGTCATTAATATTCTTTATCCAATATCTTAGCACATTCGGCCATGCTTTTGTCATGCATCCAATCGATTCATAAAAAATTAATCACATTTTAATTTAACATCTCACATATTTATATTACCTTATCAACATCAAAGTGTCCTTTTTATGCAATTATACCCAAATTATAAACAACCCCTCATTCGGCCAACTCCAAACAAACATAATAAGACATTCGACATTTTATAATTTAACATATGTATCTCTTCTTAACAAAAGTCTAATTTATAAAATAAAATTGGATTTAACCCAATTGCTTAAACTTACCTCAAAAGTCGATGAATTTAGCTTCCGACTGTTCGTTTACTTTTGTTTTTCCCCGATCCGAATCCTTCTCCTTTTGTACTTTATCTAATGGATTTAAATTTAAGCTCAATTAACACATTTTTCATTCAATTTAATCCAAAATTACATCAATGAACAAATTACCAATTTACCCCTATCATTCGAAATTTTTACAAATCAATCCCTATTGCATATGACACAATTTATACAAAATTTGGACATAGTCCTTTAGGGCCGAACACTCCTCATGTTTATCTAAGTCCCTACAATTTATTTATTTAGCAATTAAGTACCTCAACTATTTATTTTCATAATTTTAAATTACTAAACTCCATCCCATTCACACTTCCTACTCATAGCATATGAATCCCAAACATATATTCAATATTTATTCATCAAGCATAAAGATTCATAGCTTATTCAACAATGGCCGATTCTATGGCATGCATTAAAAGCTAAAATTTTAACATGGTTTGATTCTACTCATGGAATGGAGTTCAAAATGCAAAAACTTTAAAAAATACTATCAAATACTCACCTTGTTTAAGCATGCAAGAACCAAAAATGGACTTTCAAGCTTCTTAATTTTCTTCCCCCCTATTTCGGCTAGTTGAGAGACCAAGGTAAGAGATGAATCCCCCCCCACTTAGCTAATTTCTTTATGTTTCTCTTTTCTATATTTTATTATTATCTCATCAATTTTGTTTACTAATATCATTCCACTAACATAAAAAAATATAATATAATAAGTAGTTTCATCATTATGCCGTCCACCACCTTGTTTTAGGAATAAGACAATCTTGTTCAATTAAACCCCATACTTCAATGAAAGCTACATTTACCACTTCAACAATTTGGTCCTCTTTCTTAATTCGAATCTAAAAGCAAACAATTTACCTAATTATGTTCTAACACATGCTTAAACATATATCAAAGATATAAAATAAAATATAATAATTATTTTCTAGCTCGATTCGTGATCCCAAACCAGGGTCATTTTGGACATTTATTGAGACAATCTTGTCGGGTCGCTAGCAAGCATTAATTATTTCGCTAAGAGGGTGGAAGCAGCTTCGTAGGCCAATATTACAAAGTCGATAGTCATCAGAACAAAAGAGAGAAACAGAAAGAAAGAATACCCAAAAAAAAGAGTCAAAAGATCACATTTAACCGTACAATATCAAAAGTTTACGGTCTGTTCAAAGACAAGGTACCATATCATAGTGCAGTAAAGGCAGCCAGAGAGGAAAAAAAAAAAAAAAAAAAAAACAAAACAAGGATCATTAGGAAGATGACCTAGACTTGTAAAGATTGGCATAAAAAAGTTACATTTACCCTCTATGCTTATCAAACATTGGCCAAGACATTCGTTGGGGCAATGCCTTAGTTTGTGGAATAAAAGCATTTTGTCTATCGAAGCCGACATTCTTTTTCCGAGTCTTGTCAAAACTAAAGCTAGAAGAGGTAGAATGGATTTAATCCCAATATGATCAGTTGAATTTGAAGATATTAAAAGCTATCTATCACGGTCAGATGATGTGCGATTACAACAAAAAAGGTTTGCCCTAGAGAATTTCATGATAGAGCTTTGAAGAAGATTTTTCCCATGCAAAAGGAACTTCCAGGGAAAGAGGACGCCAAACTAGAAATGACCTTATATAGTAAAGAAGTCTGTTCTGGAGGAGCATTGGTACTGATCGAGATAGATATCACAGATCTGCTCAGTCCCGTTCAGTTAAGAAGGGGAGAGGCCAAGGTGAAAACCCGCAAAGGGTGACTTGAGACCCAAAAAAAAAAAATAGAAAAAGAGGCCAGGGTGAAAACCCACAAAGGGCGCTTTGAGATCAAATGGGGTTTGAGTTGAAAACCCGAGAAGGACGATTCATATTTTAATAAAAATGGGGCATGCGGTAGTCTCTCTTTCTCCGAATTAACAAGAATGAGAGATGTTACATCTTGGGGCATCAACAAAGTACTCTAGATCCCCTTAACACATATTGAGCTTAAAATGTCCTCAAGAAGTTTGAACAAAAAGCTCATGCTGCGATATATGGGGCACCTAGTTTTCATCTTACCTAGATTGAATTTGCTATCTTTGATTACTTTATTCTTTTCAAGATACGCTCCCAATAAATTTCATTTGTTATCTTGATTAATTCATTCTCATTTTATGTTTTTTCAAAATTTGATATCTTGATTAATTTATTCATTTCGAGCTTTGCTCTCAATTAATTTCCTTCTGGTCTACTGTTATGATTTTTTTCAAGCATTTGGCATTGAAATAACGATTAGTAGACTAATAATACTTTCACAAAAGAAGTTCTGCATATTACTCTGGAAGCTTCTAAATAATACAAGAAACTGAAATAGGACTATTGTTTAAAACTCACCAAGTGTGAGGGATGGAAATATTGGTGGAGAAAGAGTCTAAAATGAGACTATCTCTTCGAATTTTTGTCAAAAATAGCGATTAAACAAAATGACAATGTATTACGTCAGTGATACAATCTTGACGAAAAATGGGCAGTGTTAAACCAAGTGTAAAACGAGAATCATTCTCGAAAAAAATGATATTTTGCATCGATGCAAATATCATACATATATATTTTGTTAGGTCACTCGGGAGTGATCAATTGATTGAATAAGTTACAAATTCTATACCCTTGAGTCGCAGTGGGATGAAGATGACACAGATCCTATACCCTCTTGAATTGTAGTGAGAGGGTCTGAAGATGAGCTTTAAAGTCCATAGGTACCATGGAATGGACCTTGAAGTTACATTGGGGCAAGTCATTTGAGCAAAATATGATTGTTTCTTTGAGTTTTTTGGCAAAGGCACCAGCGAGTGAGATAGCAGCATAATACGTCAGCAATAAAACTATGATGGATGACGAGCAGTGACAACCCTAAGCATAAAAAGGATCATTTCATTTTGCATTCATACATCATCATTCAAGACAAATTTAGTTAGGTGCATTCGATTCATTCTGATCATTACATCCTAATCATTGTAAAAAATCATTCTCATGACATTCGGTAGTCATGCGAATGTCGTCCATAATACATTTAGTTAGGAGCATTAGATTCATTCCGATCATTGCATCCTAACCATTTTGCATAAGCATAAACACATAAAACTGATTTTACAGATGTGTCTCCTGAGGCGAGGTCGCAACATCGGTGATTTCACATATCTTGTCTTTCTGAACGAAGCAGAATAAAGATACCAGTCTGGCATCCCTGAGTTTGCAGTGGAGTAGATTGAAGATAGAAGATCTTACCTTCCTAAGTGAAGCGGATCAAAGATACCAGTCTGACATCCTTGAGTTTGCAGTGGAGCAGATCGAAGATAGAAGATCTTGCCTTCCTGAGCGAAGCGAATCAAAGATACCAGTCTTGCATCCCTAAGTTTGCAGTGGAGCAAATCGAAGATAGCAGATATTGCCTTCTTGAGCGAAGCAGATCGAAGATACTAGTCTGGCATCCCTGAGTTTGTAGTGGAATAGACCGAAGATAGTAGATCTTGCCTTCTTGAGCAAAGCGGATCGAAGATACCAGTTTGGCATCCCTGAGTTTGCAGTGGAGCAGATTGAAGATAGAAGATCTTGCCTTCCTGAGTGAAGCAGATCGAAGATAAGAGATCTTGTCTTCCTGAGCGAAGTGGATCGAAGATACTAGTCTGATATCCCTGAGTTTGCAGTGGAACAGATCGAAGATGGCGGTCTTACTTTCCTGAGCGTAGCGGATCGAAGATACCAGTCTGGCATCCCCGAGTTTACAGTGGAGCAGATTGAAGATAGAAGATCTTATCTTCCTAAGTTTGCAGTGAAGCGGATCAAAGATACCGGTCTAGCATCCTTGAATTTATAGTGGAGTAGACCGAAGATTGTAGATCTTGTCACCCTAAGCAGTAATAGAACAAGATCAAAATACAAATATTGTCTCCCTAAGCAGTAGTGGAACAGATTTAAGCCACCAGGCCTATCTCCTTGACCAGCAGTGGAATAGGTCGAAGACAGTAAATCTTGTCTCCCTAAGCAGTAGTGGAGCAGATCGAAGACGTCGAATCTTATCTCCATGAAGTAATGGAGTAGATTTAAGCCATCAGTCTTATCTCCCTGAAGTTGCAGTGAGAGCAGACTGAAGATAGCAAATCTTATTTCCACGAAGTTGCAATGGAGCAGTTGAAGCTATAAATTACGATCTTATCTCTCGAAGTTGCGATGAGAGCGATCAAAACAAACCTTATATCCCTGAAGTTGCAGTGGAGCAGGTTAAAGTTACAAGCCTTATCTCTCTGAAGTTGCAGTGGAGCAGACTGAAGACAGTTAATCCTATCTCGCTGAAGTTGCAGTGGAACGGATTAAAATGACGAATCCTGTACCGCTGAAGTTGCAGTAGGTCAGATTGAATTTACCATAGAAAGTCTCATCTCCCTGAAGTTGTAGTGGAGTAGACTGAAAATATTGAATCTTATTTCCCTGAAGTTGCAGTGGAACGGATTAAAGCTAAAATTACCAATTTTTATCCCTTTAAAGTTTCAGTAGAGAAGATCGAAGGTACAAATCTCTTCTCCTGAATTCTTATCCCTTGAGGTTCCAACGGAGTAGGTCGAAGCTACAAATCCTTTTTCCCGAAATCCTCATTTCCTTTAAGTTTTGGTAGAGAAGATCGAAGCTACAAATCTCTTCTCTCTAAATTCTTATATCCTTGAAGTTTCAGTAAAGAAGATAGAAGCTACAAATCTCTTCTCCCTAAATTCTTATTCCTTTGAGGTCCCAACGGAGTAGGTCAAAGTTACCAATCCCTTCTCCCTGAAATCCTCATTTCCTTGAAATTTCAGTAGAGAAGATTGAAACTACAAATCTCTTCTCTCTGAATTCTTATATCCTTGAAGTTCCAATAGAGAAGATTGAAGCTACAAATCTCTTCTCCCTGAACTCTTGTCTTATTGAAACTTCAGTGGAGTAGGTCAAAGCTTCAAATCCCTTCCCCCCTGAGATTACATTAGAGCTTGAATTCTTATTTCCTTGAAGTTCCATTGGAGTTGATCGAAACTACAAATCTCTTCTCATTGAAACTATATTAGAGCGGCTCGAAGCCACATTTCTCATCTCCTTGAAGTTTTAGCGAGTAGATCGAAGCTACAAATCTCTTTTCCTTGAAATTACATTCGAGCAAAATTTGAAGCACCAAATCCTATACTTCTGAAGTTGCAATGGGTCAAAGCAAGGTTACTTGAAGAAGAAGAAAAGAAGCCGAGACTCAACAAGACCGAGCAAAATTGGTCCTTTTAAAGTCTTTGCTCCATTCTCGTTCCACGACAATGAGTAAGGAGGGGCAGCTGTACAGGCCAAATTTAGCCCGTGCCCACTACTAATCAGAAACAAAAAAAGAAGAAAGAAAAAAACAAAGCCAAATAAACCATCATTAAGAGTCCAAATTACACAGCCCAAATCAAGACCCAAACCCAAACCATTCAGCCTAACCCGAAGCCCAAATCAATAGGCCTACAACCTAATTAATTCAGAAACCCTAGTGCCTAGGCACCGCTGCTGCCCCATGTGTCTTCTAACCACTGCCATGCTAGCCTTCGGCGCACCTATCCTCTGCTCTCCATCGCGCTCTGACCACCTACAAATCAAAGAAAACAGCAAGAAATAGAGCCAACAAGCAGAAGAAACAAGGAGAAACAGACAAAAAATAGAAAATAAACAGTTTGTAACTAGCTTATAAAAGGCCATAAACATCCATTTTGTGGTTTCCTTCTCTCTTTTACGAACATCAGAAATAAAAAGAAAAGATTTCTTTAAAGTGATTTCCTTTTTTAGTTTTTATTTTTTTGCTTCTTTTTAGTTATTTCTCTTTTAGAATTTTTTTTACAACAAAAATAATAAGACAACAAGAATAAAAGGGATTACCTAAATCGAAGACCACCGTCGATGAGCACGAGAACACCTCAAAACCCTGAAGGTTCAAAAGAGGGTTCGAAAGACATAAAAATCCCTATTACTTTACGAGCTTTTTACCTTCTAAGATAGCATAGGTTTTTAAAAAAGTTTTTTAAAGAGGGAAATAAAAAAGGGGGTTAAAATACTAAATTTTGGCATCTTCGGCCACCGCCCGCGGTGGAGTCATGGCAGAGAGTTGCCGGAGTTAGCCGAACCCCATATCGATAAATGAGAGAATTTTCAAAGAAGGGGTTTTGTTTTTTTAAAAGAGGGTAAAATTGATTTTTTTGGACAAATTTTTATCTTTTACAATGGATGAAAATGACGTCGTTTCAGGTGGGGGCTATTAGCGCCAAAACGGCATCAATTGGCATTGGCCCGTGCGTGACCCGACCCGCCTCAATGGATCCGCGCGTTTTGGATAAATGGTCTAATTTCGTAAAAGGTCCTTCCACTTTTACGACACGTTCCAATGTGGTCCTACATGTTTTTAGTTTTTCGATTTCTATCACGAGGTTTTCATTTCTGCTTCAATCTAGTCCTCAGACCATTCGAATAGACAGACACCGAAAATTCATTGCGAACGGGTCAAACCCGACCCGCCTCAGGTCCGCGCATTCTTAAAATGAATGGTCTATTTTCCATTCTAATCCTTCCACTTTTTGGCCTATTTCAATTAGATCTTTTTTTGTTTTTAAATCTAGCCCAATGGTTTTACATTCGTTTCACTTTAATCCCTTTTGAGACGTTGCGTTTTACGAATAAGGATAATTTCTCAAATGGTCCCCTTTTTTTCCACGCGTCCAATCGGGCCCTAATTCATGTTATTTTTGTTATTTTTTTAAATTTAGATCCTTAATTTTATTTCTATTCTAATTTAGTCCTTAATCTGTTGGATTTTAACCTTTTTAAATTAGTTACTTATTTATTCATTTTAATAGTTTATATATTATTTATTTTAAACCATTTTATTTATTATATTATGTATTTTAAAATTCTTTTTACATATTATTCATTTTAAACCTTTTATATTATTTTAAATTTCCTATATATTATTTACTCTAAACCTTTTATTATGTATTATTTACTTAAAATTGTTTTGTTACTTATTTCAAATTGTTTTATGTGTTATCCATTTTTATTATTTAGTTCATTGTTCATTGATTAATTCTTAATACTAGTATTTAAATGGTGAATGTTGTGAGACTATTAGCATTACGTGTGCTTTACTTCATTTATTCGTGTTCATATTATTGTCATTCATTTTGAGTAATGTTTTATTCATGTATGATTGTTCTATGCTCATTACCATATTGTGGCTTCATGTTATCGTATCGTGAATTAAATCCCAACATATTTATCCAACTTAGATCGCTTCATTCTATTTCAAACAAAATCAATGTACGCCTTTGAGTGTTACACTTGTGATTATCCAAAAGCGAAAATATTTCAAAATAAGGCAATATTTCGCGCTTTGAAAATTTGAGAAATCGTGCCCTAACTTACGGGTATCGATTTTCTTGTCAAACCTAAGTGGCCTAATATCCTTTTAGATTTCAAAATGCATGGAATTTCAATAAAAATTAAAGAAAAACTTGCGCTCTGGAGTTCAAGGTATCGTGTCCTAACTTACGGGATGTGATTACTCTGATATCTTGAGACCAGGAAATCTTTAGCAATTGTCTTAATTCAAGCATATTTTAAAATCAACATTAATAAAAAGGATCATATTTTAAATTCGTTCTTGATTTTCAACTTTCGACCTTAAGACATTAACTAGTCAATTCGGTACCAATTTTGGGCGTGACGAGGGTGCTAATCCTTCCTCGCACGTAACCGACTCCTGAATCTATTTTTTTGAATTTTGTAGACCAAAAACACTGTTTTAGTAAATCAAAATGTTTTATTAAAACAAAGGTGATCCGATCACACCTAATAAAGATCAGTGGTGACTCCCATTTTATATTCATTTTCAAAACCCTAGTCGATTCCCGTTTTCAAAAATGGTTTCGACACAACAACTATGAATGTGAGTTTAGGTAAATCCATATCATAAACAAAACAACTATGAATAACCTTTGTGGTGAACTCTGAAAGAATAACCTTTGTGGTGAACTTTAAAAGGAATGCCCTTGTGGCAAATTCTGAACGGAACGCCTTGGTGGCACACTCTATATGATTGCCTATGTGTCGTAAATTGTCAAGAATATCTGGTAAGCTATGTGTAACAGTCTGGTTTAGACCCTAGTCAGAATAGTGGTTTCGAGACCACAAATTTGAGGTCAAAAAATTATTTTAATATTATTTTTATTGTTTACAATATGTGATTGAGCATGTGTGAAAATTTCATCGTTTGTGTGCCGAATTATGAAAAATGAATTAATCGCATAAAATGCAAAAGTTGTGTGCTGATTGTTAAAGTGCTTAATTGGTATGTCTTATTAAATGAAAGGTCCTTATGTTGTAATTAGACCTTTTATAGTGGATATGGACAAAAATGGGCTTATATTAGTTGAATTTAAATGTTATACATTAAGGGTAAAATGGTAAAATGTCAATTAAGTTAATATTAAATAAAACAAAAACATTTGGTGGACATTTTATCATCTTATCACCACTGAATATTGAAAGAAAAAGAAGGGTTTAAAGCTTTGTGATATTCGACACTTGTGAGCTTCAATTGGTATGTGTTTTTAACTCAATTTTTGATGATTTCTACATTTTTGTGATCGTTGCTTAGTGTTCTAGCTAGCCCATGCTTTAATTTTGGAATTCGATGATGATTTTGAGATGTGCCATTGATGAATGTTTGAGCTTTGTGATAGTTAATGGTGAAATATGGAAGTTTGATGTTGGGTTTACATAATTTGTCTTTGAATTTTTGGCAAAATTGAGTAATTTGGGCTCAATTGTGAAAATGAGAAATTAGAGAGCTAAAATGTGAAATAAATGAAATATGTGGGATAGTATGAGCTAGGGGAAAATTTGGCTAAGCATGTGTAAATGGAAATTTTATGTATTTTGTGATTTTATGAAATAGGGACTAAAGTGTCGAAATGTGAAAATGTGAGGGCTATTTTGTAAAGTGCCTTAAATATGTGTGTTTGGACTAAATTGAATGATTTGGTGATTGAATGAGCTAAATTTGAATCTATATAGATCAAGAAAAGAGAGATTTGGATCGAGATCGAGTCAAAGATAAAGTGTTCGATTAATCGACTTGTTTCGTTATTTTGACATCCGAGTAAGTTCGTGTATAATACGAATCATTTAATTCATATTCATGAGTTATGTAATGAATGAATACTTGTAGTTGATGAATCGATAATGTTTTATGTGGAATTGAGTGTTGTGGCATTAAGTGTGCGTGAATGAAATCGAAATAGTGGTAAGTGGCACTAAGTGTGAGAAATAAAGGAAGCATCGGCTATATTGATTGGCACTGTGTGTGCGATACCGAGTTAAATTCGGTTTAAGGTAAGGAACTAAGTGTGCGATGATATTTAAGCTTCGGCTAAGAAATTTGGCAATGAGTGTGTTATTAAATCGAACGAATAATGAAGAATGATCGAAGTGTGGTGTCGAGAATTGAATAGCAAGAATGTTTATTAATTAAGTGTTGGCAAAGGTATGTTCAGATCCTATGTGGTTGATGATATCATTTATGGATAAATGGATGGTTGAGTGAGCATATTAGCTATGGATGATATGGTGTATAATTGTGAATTGATCTATATGATGGTTTAATTTGTATAATGTAATTGAATTATTGAGTTATATGTATTATATAACAAACGTACTAAGTTCTTAAGCTTATTGTGTGAAGTTTTCTCTGTTTTACTGTGTCTATATAGTTAGCTAGGATCCGGGATCGTTAGAGACTCAAACACACTATCGACTATCTATTTTGGTACTTTTGGAAGTTATAAATATTTGGTATATGGCATGTATAGGCTAGTGATTATGAAATGTTTTGAAGTGTATAAGCTTAGCCATGAGAGTTGGCTTGGTAGTTTGATGGTTGGTATATGTTTTGATCATATGAAAAGAATGACTTATATGTGTATGAGTATGTTCTATGTGAGTGATCATTATTGCATACATTAGCAAGATGGAAATGACATGTTTCATGATAGATTTGGTTGGATTAAATGATGAGTAGATTATATGATTTGGAATGAGAAATTGATATTTTAGATGGACATGTTTTAGTTGAAATTGAGTAAGGAAATAAATGGTGTAGTGGATGATTAATTGATGTATATATTGATATGTTTGGATTGCCATTTGAGGTATAAATGCATATGAATTGATGCTTGTAAGTGATTTCAAAGTGTGGATGGCAAATTGGCCTTGCAAATGGCCTATAATTGCCCACACGGTTGAGCACACGGGCGTGTGGCTCGATCGTGTCTTTCAAGTTTGTAATTCAAAACAAGTTAGGCTCACATACAGGCTAGATACACGAATGTGTGACTAGCCGTGTGGTACAAGTCAGTGTCGACCACGGGTGAGGCACACGGGCGTGTTTCAGGCCATGTGAACAAGTTAGTATGTATGCCCTATTTTGCCACGGCTTAGACACATGAGCGTGTCCGAGGCCATGTGAGGCACACGGCCTACCCACATGGGCGTGTGACCTTTGTAGCTTTGAAAATTGTTTAATTTTCAGAAAATTTTGTATGTGTTCGGTTTAGTCCCAACTCCTTTCTAACACGTGTTTAAGGTCTTGTAGACCTCATTAAGGGACTATATGCATATATCTTGATATGTTTGGATGACGATATACTTTGTGTTGTAAAATGATTGTAAATGTTCTGAATTGATCGGTAATGCTTCTTAACCCTAGATCGGCGATGGTTACGGGTTAGGGATGTTACACTATGGATCTGAATGTCTGTCTCTATGGTAAGATAAGAGTAAATTCTAATAGTTCTATAATAAGTTTGACCAAGATAAAGTATTGATATGCTCTGGAATAAGAGTTGAATAAAGTCGTATGGGTTCCGTGAAAAAGAAATGTGTATCTGTATGTTGAGAATGGTATTCGTCACAATGAAAAGTAAATATAGAAAGTAAGTGGTATTACATATTCTTCTAAAATTATTTTGAATATGAGTTAATGTTATTTTGAATTATGAGATTCTGATATAGCATGACGTGGAGTTCATCTAGATGTTATAAGCAATGAATTATCAGTATGGATATGTGTACAGAACTGGATTAGAGTATGTTTGAGTGTGAACCAATAATATGAAATTCTGTGTAACTATCCACCAAATATATGTCTCCATCCAAGAAAATCCCAGTGAAAAATTGTTTGAAATAAGAGTTTGAGTTAAGGTATGGATTGTTGGAAGTTGTAATAGCCCAATTTCGGTGAAATTGGAATAGTAGTTTTGAGATCACAAATTCGAGCCGAAAATAAAATTTATTTTTATTTTATTATATGGTCTGTAATATAATAGACGTGACATGTGAAAATTTTGACATAAAAATTTTATTGATTTGGTGCCTAATTACGAGGACTAAATCGCATAAAATGTGAAAGTTGAATTCTAGTAGCTATAAGGATTAAATAGCTATGGAATTCAAAACTAAATGTTCTTATATGGTAATTAGACCATTAAGAAAAATATGTAGATTTTTCTTGGTGACTCATCCATGGAAAATGAGAAAAAGGTTAGGGACTAAATTGAAAAGTGAAAATTTTAATTAATTAAAAGATGATAAAATAGATATCATCTTATTTTATGTCATCTTCCCCAAAATAAACATGGAAACCCTAGGATAGAGAGAAGAGACTTTCATGGCCAAATTGGGTAAGTTTCCTTGTCCCGTTTTTAGTAATTTTGATATTTTTGGAATCGGGATAGCTTAATCTCTCTATTTGGGGGATTAATTTGAAAATTTATCAAAGTATGAAAATGGGTCATGGATGTATATGCTGGAAATTATAAATTTATGGTAGAAAATGAAAGATTATTGATAGATAAACAACTTTTACAATGTGATTTTTTATGAAAACATGATATCGGGACTAAAATAAAAAGTTGTAAATTTTGATGAAAAATTCTGAAATTTTATGAATACATGTGCTGTAAAATTTGTAATGGGGCTTTGGTTAGGCTTGGAATAGGGAGTAATTTACACAAGTTTCATTTTTCGAGCCTAGGGACAAAAATGAAATTTATGAAAAAGTTAAAGACAAAATGGTAATTTTTCCTAGAATGTATATTGAGTCCAAATAAATATGATATATGTGAAATTGATGTAAAATTTACTCGTATAGATCTGGATAGACCAAATTCGAAGTTAGAACGAGGAAAAAGAGGAAAATGTCGGATTAGTAGATGTTTGTACATGAACCTTTGTCAAGGTTAGTTCGTGTAACTAAATTGCATATATTTTTATGCTTGAATTAAATTTTGTGCTTTTGAATTGTATAAATGCCTTAATTATGTGAAATGATCACATATTCTTCAAAGCATGATAAATGAAATGTGCCTCATCTGCAATAATGCTCGATAAATGATAAATGATAAAAATGTAAATTTTATACTTGAGTTGAATGTGAACACTTGAATTGTATGAATGCATAAATTTATGAGATTGAACATATACCCGACAATTGCCTGATAAATGTTAAATCCGTTTGAATAAGTGGAAGTCGATGGATAAATGTGATTTTCCTGATAAAACTGCATGTGTTGCAGAATGGATTTAGCTGGACGGGTAATCCAAAAGAGTCTCTCGAGTATATGTTTCAATTAGGATTTAGCCTGAATTGGTGATCCTAATTGACTGGATTTAGCCTGGACTGGTAATCTAGATCGAACTCTATAGGGAATTCTTTGTCATATAAAGGATTTAGCCTGGACGGGTAATCTGACAAAGCCCTTAGAGTATATGTTACAGCTAGAATTTAACCTGGACTGGTAATTCTACTATATGATTCATGGCTCGAGAGTGTACCTACAAGGTACTATTGAGTTTGAATTGATGAATTTTGATTTGTACACCTCGAGTGTACTATCGATGTATCCATCGATATTCCAAATAAATTCAATAGGTAAAACTCTTGACATGAGAAGAATATGAATAAGAAATGAGTTATTACACGTATATGTCTGAAATACACGAAAATGATGATACGTGACGATTGATATAAGAAAACATGAGATGATGATACTTGTACATGAAATTCATTTGATGAATATGTCATCCTTGATTATAGACTTGTATACTTTGAGTGTACTACTACTCGTGTGACATAGAAATATGAATAAAGTTCTGATATGAAATAATCTGAACTTGAGATGAACTATTATGAAATTATACTTGTAATATAAAGAGATGATTTATGCATGTTAAATGAACAAATGCTATATAATGCAAATGTGCATGGAAACTTGATTGTTGTTGAGCCCAAACATGTTTTGAGGTTATTATGGAATATATGACTAACAAGGGCAAAGAGGATATGTGTAGAGCTTGAAGTCAAATTGAATGAATGTGCCTTACATAGTTACCTCAAAATAGAATGAATGGTAAGTTAAGTACCATGTTATACGAACTTACTAAGCATACAATGCTTACCCGTTTTATTTTCCTCTGTTTTAGAGTAAATTGAAAGCTTGTTGGATTGGAAGCTTGGCGGAGATCACTCACACTATCCATTGGCCTATGTCGTATAGTATGGTAAATCAATTATGGTTGTAATGACATGTATAGGATATGTTGGCCATATTGGCATGTAAATGTAAATAATGTTTGAAATCTAGCCATTTGAAATGGCTAGTAATGGTTGTTTTGATATACTTGTAATGTTATGTTATGGTAACTATATATGTATGTCAAGTAGTTGATCAAATCATGTTTAACACATGAATTGAACCAAGGTAAGTTAGTAAACATGTATGCATGCAACGATAGGCCATGTTGAATGATAAAATTTGCTTATTTGAATGCTTGGAATGATTGGACTGTAGTTGGTATGTTTTGATGCAGGAAAATGGTAAATTTAGGTGACAAATGAGGTTAGGAAATGACTTTATTTTGTCCATACGGGCAGACACACGGGCGTGTGTCTAGACCATGTGTGACATACGGCCTGCCCCATAGGCGTGTGGCCTGGCCGTGTGTCCCATACATCTTAAAATTGAGAAAATAAAATGTTCAGAATTGAGCACACGGGCAGAGACTCGGGCGTGTGTCTCAGCCGTGTAGGTGACATGGCCTTGAACACGGGCGTGTGTCTTGGTCGTGTGAAACATGCACCTAATTCGAATTGAATTAAATAACCACACGGCCTAGCACAAGGCGTGTGGTATGGCAGTGTGACACAAGTTAGAGAGCAACCTAAATCGAACACAGCCTGAGGTAGAGGCGTGTCTAAGGGTCACACGGGCGTGTGAGCCCTGAACCTTGGAAAATTTTTGAAATGTCACGAAAAAAATTCTTAGAGTTTCCGATTAAGTCCCGAATCGATTCTAATGCTCGTATTGGACCTAGAGGGTCCAACTAAGGGACGTTACAAATGGTATCGGTTAATGAATAGTGATTGACATGATTTATCTGAAAATGTTCTGAATGTTCCAGTAATACTCCGTAATCTTATTCCGACGAGGGAGACGGGTTAGGGGTGTTATAGAAGTGGTTTCTAAGGGTATGTTTTGTTAAGTAAGTATTATGTGACAAGAGATTTATGAAATGATTGGAAGGATTCCTTAGTTAACAAGATATGGTATATGATAAGGGCATGATAACACTGTTTTGGTATCAGCCAAAGTAAATGATGCAGAAGATGGTTGACTCATAACAATTTATACAAGATTGCAAAGTGCCCATAAAGATAATGGTCATAGTGAGATCACTAAGTACTTTTGTACTTATAAGGTTTGTTATTGCTTTTCAGGTATGTTGAGAAGATGCTTCACCTGGAGGGACAAAGCCAGGAGTACGCTAAGTTGGTGGTGGAGTGGGATATTAAGCATAAAGTGGATTTCAGCGCAGTCTTGAATATGCCTTTTAATTTTATCTTAAAATAATTTCTAACTTGATAAGATCTGTATCAAATCTAATGTAATAAGTTATTTATCATATATTTTATTTTAAATTTCCAAATGTTTTAAATAAATGAGAAATTGCAAATTATTTTTGTTAAATGTTTTGTATCATTTAGTAACACCCGATATCCAAACCCAGTGAATTGGGTTGGGTTTAGGATGTTACAAGTTTGGTATGAGAGCCTGATTCAGTCGATTCTTGGACAAATTATGTGGAAGGAGCACTATATGCATAATACACTGAGTCTGACTTAGTCTCTCAAGTACGTGAAATTTAGTGTTTTGTGAAAGACATTTAGTAAACTGCTTCTGAGATAAGTAAGACAAATAGAAATAAAGGAAGTAGATTCATTGATAAAGATGAAATACATTGTTGATTAACGAAAACTGAAGCACAATAATAAACATAGAACATTTCAAATTTCTCCCTCATTAGGTTAAATAGTGGGTTCAGTGAATGCCTCATTATTTGGGGGAGAATCATCAGAATTTTGGTCCTCATTGGCTAAACCCTCTTCCTTGCTTATAGCATTAGGTGTAGTGGGGATGAGGAAGCCATCAGACTGTTTCCATTCTCTTTGAAAGGCTACCCAGTCTTCACTCTCAGGATGGTATACATCAAAGTTTAAGTGAATCTGTAGAAATGTCTTTAAGGCAATTGAAATCTACTTGACTAAGATATGTAGGACCTACAGCCACTTGGGCGTGTAGAATCAGATTTGATCTCCATTCTGGTAAGGCATTAATAAGATTCTTTTGGGTATCCTCTTGAAAATTTCTGAAAGTTTCTTTATGGGATTGGCGAAAACTTTCTAATTTTGCCTTGTGACTTTCCTCCTGGGCTTTGAGTTTTTCATTAAAAATAGACTTTTCATCTTTCAGTTGATTGATGTCCTCTTTTAATTGTTCATTCTCCATTTGTGCATTTTTTAATTTACCCTTCAGAGTTACAAATCGGGTATCCAATCTTCCAATTAAATTGGTAGACTCTTGATGTTTTTAGAGGAGTTTATATAATCTTCGCCAGTCTTCACTGCCTTCTCTAAATTTGTCATCTTGATGTTATAACGCTTATTAGCGTCCTCAAGAGCCCCACTCCAAAGATTATGCTCTGTAGATAAGGCTTGTGAAACTTGGGACATGAGAGATAAGAGGCACATGGAAGAACTGGACCAAAGAAGGTAGGAAGAAAAACCTCCCTAACTATTGAGGAATTAAACCTTGTTGTTGCTGAAAAATGGAGCCAAGTGAAATTGACATTGGGATCGACTCCAAAAGATCTCGCCAAGGAAAGATCTTTTCTGTTTCATTAGAAGGAGTACCATGAGGTGGACTATGAGGAGGATCAGTGCACTGAACTAAAGGTAGTGACTTAATGGGATTCTCTAAAACAGGAGGATCATACATTTGTATTGGAGATCCTGATTGACGGGTGGATTCTTTTGTAATAATGAAATGTCAGCTAGAGTAGGAACTGAGGGGGGATTTGTAACTGTAGTGGCAAGCTCCTACTTGGTTTACGTCGTTTTAAAGAAGGATATTCATTACTCCCAGTTTCTTGAGAAACTTCCTCCACTCTGGCCCTTTTTATGGTTTTTTTTTTTTTTTACTGAAGTTTTCTCGATTGACCAACAGTAGTCTTCTCCTTAGTTCGGGCCTCATTAAGTATGGAAGTGATGTCCATGTCTTGAGCTGAATTAGGCGAGGTATGTGAATGAAAGGAGGACCCTGCACCAACAATAGGAGGATTAGTTTGTTTTGGAGAAGAGGTAGAAGTTGTAACAGGATTAGTAATAAGATTCCAATTTCATGGAGAAAGACCACAGATGCTATAAAAATAGAAAAGTGGTTCTCTTTTGCGCCCTAATAAAATGTGTGCTAAGTCATCATCTGAATTGAATGGCCAAGCTTCAAAAGCAGATGGCACTGTAAAACCATCCAACCACTCGATGGAACCATTTGATCGACATTTGGACTTGAATGTCTAAAATGTAAACTTACTAATAATTTAGTCACTTTTGATGTAGGTTATCCATATAAAAAAAAAAGTCTTAGAAAAATTAAGTACAATCTGCCCTCTTTATAACAATCACTCGCTATAACAATCAAGTTCTTAGTAAAATTGATATCTTATATTTTATTTTAACTATCTATAACAACTTTTCACTTATAAAAACAACAACCATAATTATGAAGTACATTTTTTATTAAATTAGTTCTTCTATAACAACATATTGTGTAAAATTTTAAGTAAAATTATAGTTATTTCATTTAATGACCAATCTCATTATAGGTTCTATTCATATCTACTCTTTTTGAGAAATGTCTAGAACTACCTATAGCATCTGTCCAATCCATAAATAAGAGGATAATACGTTTTAGCGCACTCAAACTCACATCCCATTGCATTGATAATAATGCCCATACCAATCAGCTAAGACTCAATTGACATAATTCTCTAATTAAATATGCTATTATGAATTTAGAATATCATAAAATCATGATTGATTAATTAATTTAATTTAATATCTCAAATTAATTAATTGAACGTGTTAAATTTATGAACTTTATAATTTATCATGTGAAAGAATGTAAAATAAAATATCTGTAAAAACAATAATGCATACAACTACTATACATCTTTTAAATTTTTTTATTTAATACCTATTTTTTTAACCATAATTATTATATTTTTTATTTTATAAATATTCGCGATAGGAAATTTATGGTAAATAGAATTGACTGTATTGGAAATTTAAATACTGATTCAAGCTCATCTCGGATTGGGTACCCACCCGATCCAATTCTTTAACCAACCCTGTTTTATTGCGTATAACTAAAACGGCTTCGTTTGATAAACCTTTTTCCTTCCATAACAAAAGCCAAAAACCTGGGCTTCATTTGCTCGCTAGCCAGTTTATTGCAGAGGGGACACATGAGAAGGCTTTCCTCTTTAGCTTCGAGGTCAAAACCTTCACTCCAAAATCTCACAAAACCCCCCAAAAACACTCCAATTTCGCCTAAAATCCCACTCAAATTCACCAATCCTGCTTCTCCCTCACCTTCAAGAGGTAATTCTCCGATTAATTATCATTGCATTTCCCAGTTTCTTTCTAGAAACGATTGGTTTTTGTTGCTTAACCACGAGTTAAAAGCCAAGAGACTCATTTTGAATCCTCAGTTCGTGATCAGTTTTTTGCAAAATCAAGAAAACCCATTGTTCCCTTTGAGATTTTATATCTGGGTTTCCAATATCGACCCTCTATTTGCAAAGAATCCATCGGTTAAGGCTGCTTTAGCTAATGCCCTTTATCAAAAAGGTCCGGTTTTGTTATCTGTTGAACTGGTTAATGATATTAGGAATTCAGGTCTTAGTTTCACTGAAGATTTGATTTGTGTTTTGATTGGTAGTTGGGGAAGATTAGGATTAGCTAAGTATTGTGCTGAGATATTTGGGCAGATTTCATTTTTGGGTATTAATCCTAGCACTAGATTGTATAATGCTGTGATTGATGCGTTAATAAAATCCAATTCACTTGATTTAGCTTATTTGAAGTTCCAACAAATGTCAGCTGATAACTGTAAACCAGATAGGTTTACATACAATATTCTCATTCATGGTGTTTGTAAAGCCAGTGTCATCGATGAGGCAGTTCGGTTAGTTAAGCAGATGGAAAGTTTCGGATACTCACCGAATGTGTATACTTATACCATCTTAATTGATGGGTACTGTAATGCCAGGAAGGTCAATGATGCGTTTAGACTCATTGAGACGATGAAGAAAAGGAATGTGTTTCCTAATGAAGCCACCGTGAGATCGTTGATTCATGGGGTTTTCCGTTGTGTGGCTCCACGAAAGGCATTCGAGTTGTTGATAATGTTCTTGGAGAAGGAGCCTATGATGCAGAGATTGGCTTGTGATACTCTACTGTTTTGTCTTTCGAATCACCATATGGCTACGGAAGCAGCATTGTTGATGAATAAACTTTCGGGGAGAGGCTACATGCCTGATAATTCAACATTTAACCTTACGATGACATGTTTGATAAAGGGATTCAATCTCGATGAAACATGTCAAATTTTGGATAGCTATATGGAGCGAGGTTTGAAACCAGGGTTTAATACATATCTTGCACTTATGCAAGCCTTGTATAGTGTAGGGAAATGTGCTGAGGGTGATCGATATTTTGACCAGATGACTAAGGGCGGGTTGTTATCCACTGTTATTTCGTATAACATGGTGATCGATTGCTTTTGCAAAGCTAGTATGACGGACAAGGCTAGGGAGACTTTTAACGAGATGTGCTTTCGAGGTATAGCTCCGACTCTTGTTACTTTCAATACCCTTATTGGTGGGCATTGTAAGATTGGACAAGTAAATGATGCTAGGAAATTTCTGGTATTGCTTCTAGAATTTGGTTTTGATCCTGATATTTTCACATTTAGTTCACTAATTGATGGACTTTGTCGAGCACACATGATCGATGATGCTTTTGATTGTTTTACCGAAATGTATCGGTGGAATGTCACCCCTAACGATGTTACATACAATATATTGATTCGTTCTTTATGCGTAATCGGGGATGTTGCTAGAGCAATGAAACTTGTAAGAAAAATGCAGGCAGCTGGAATAAGTGCTGATGTTTTCTCTTTCAATGCTCTCATTCAAAGTTTTTGTAGAATGAAGAAGATCGAGAAAGCAAAAAAGCTTTTAGTCACCATGTTGACATTGGGGTTGAATCCCGACAAATATACCTATGGCACTTTTATTAAGGCGTTTTGTGAATCTGAAAGATTTGATGAAGCCATTGGGTTGTTTCACTTGATGGAAGCTAAAGGTTGTTTCCCCGATCCCTATACATGCAATTTAGTTTTGGAGTCTTTAGTCTGGAAGGGTCGCTTGGAAGATGCTCGGAATATTGTAAAACGATGCAACCAAAGGGGTACTAAGTTAAACTTGATTCCCGGGCTTTAGGATTTGGTTATTTAAATGAAATCGTTGGGGTTTAGGCTGAGAAGTGCAGACAGATTAACCTGTGGTTCTCAAGCTACCTCAATACCGTTGTCGAGATTTTTAACTTTGCAATGCAACGGAACATCAGGTGGTCTACCTGTTCATTTATGCCATACTATCTGCTCAAGATGTTGCATTTATTATCTGGCTGGATACGCCGGTTCAGTTGCTAGAAAAATCAAGCAATGAACTTCACTTGGCACCCTCTGCTCCCAGATTATTTTCAAAGATTAAGAGGCTATACTGCTATAGTGGAAAACAAATTTTGAAATTTTGCCACATATTAGCTGAAATTCCGGACGGGAATAAGGGAGGCTTTGGGGTTGAAGGTAGTTGCATGCAGCAGCTGTAATCTTCCCCTGAGAATTTACATGGTTTATGCTTACAAGTGCTATACAGAAATGAATTGTGTGCATTTTAAGCTTTCTTATATTTAAAGCCTATTATTGTAGTACCAGTAGTGTAATAAAAGGTCATCTCAAGAAGCTTTTCAAAAGAAATATGGTTGATTTGAAGAGAAGGATTCACTGTTTGTTAATAATAAAACTCACATTGATTATCAGTGTTCTTTATCATACGCTCGTTGGGGGGATTAAATTTCAGAAATTGCCTCTTGGTGATGTGTATCAAAAGTTGTGTGGGTTGTACTTGAATTCTATAATTTCCTTCACAAATTTGGATTTTATTGACAATTTTCATGGCATTACTAATTTAGTCAGTTTCAGTGGTGCATTCGCAACGATTATTTCTCTTTTTCCTCGTATAAATTTATTTTAATCCTCTCTTCCTTCTCACCACCAACATTGTGCACCAACAATATTAAAAAAAATTAGATGAAATTATTATTTTTATCTACTTTGAATTTTTATTAACCAATTTTAAAGAAGGAAAAACTTTAAAATTTAAAGTAGACAATTAATAAATAATTTATATAACAAAACAATAAAACACAATTTCTAAAAGCTTCACGAACACAATTTTAATGTTTTATTAAACTTTCATTTTATATATTTAGTATAGGATTATTTTATTATAGATTCTTTAAAATAATTTTATTGTTTAATGTGTGGATGTTTTTTTCCTTGTTTACTTTAAATTTTGTTAAATGATAAAATTTTATTTGTAAAGTTTATTGATGAGTATTTTATATAATCAATTAATATTTTTATATTTAAAATTATTTAATCTAATTCATTTAATATATTAAATATTTTAAAAATATTGATAAATCCAAAACGATACACCGAAACAAACTGATACCGATATGTATCAGTTCCAATAGAAAAACAATGCACCCACCTTTGTGGTCCTGACTCACTAATAATATTATAAAATTATTTTATACTAATATTTTTATATTTTATAATTTAAGTTGAATAAAAATATTTAATATTTTATCAAATATAAATTCTAATAGACTTGATTTATATGTAAGATTTGATTTAATTCTTTAATATATCTAAAATCCAATGGAGTAAGATGTGATGGTTGTTTGCTCACTTTGACTCTAGATTTTATTTATATGTATTTCAACTCATTTTATCATTCGAAGGGATTTCCTTCATCTCATCTTCACTCGCTTACTTAAATGTAAGTATAGTAACATATTTAACTCCTATTGGCTCGTTGATAAGGGACGTCTATTTTACAATTTATCTCATGGGTTCAAGTTGTAGTGCAGGGTTGACTGTTTGTGGTATGTGGGTGTATTCACAGTGATTTGCTCCTACTATAAGTAAATGGACAACATTTTTCGATTTTAAATCAAAATTTTGACCCATTCGGATTTTCGATTTTGTTTTAGTCGGGTGAGACAGGTTGATTGTTTTTAACTTTGATTTAATCAGTTAATTCGGTCAATTATTGATTTTTGAATTTTAGATTCAAATTGACCGAAAAATAAACTTATTTTATATTAATTTTAAATTATTTAAAATATATTTATATTTTATAATATATAATAAATATATATCTATATAAACTCAACCAAATAACCCTAAACCTAACACAATGACTAAGGCTGATTAATCGAAAAACTGGCTTATTAAACCAATTGCTCTCCTAATACTATGTGAGTTGTTAAAAAAAGGTATTTTTTTAAGGTTAAAATTTATTGTTAGTTCCCAAACTTTTATAAAATTTAAGAAGTAATTCATTTACTTTTAAAGTTAAAAATTCAATTCTCTACTTTTTCAACTTTAAAAATATTAGTCAAGCCATTATCTTTGTTAATAGTTTCCGTCTAAATTTATCAACCTAGCATGTTTATTTTTTATCAATTATATGTCACGTTATATAATGCAACTTAATCAAACAATGCCAAATTGATAGATTTTAACAAGATTTTTTTTGATACAATATTGAGATGGGGATAGTCACACTGTTTGAACCAAGGTAGTCAGTACCACGCTAGTGGGTGCATCATTTTTCTATTGAAATTGATACGTACTGGTATAATTCTATTTCTATATACCATTTCGATTTATCAATGCTTTTAAAAACATTTAATATATAAAATAATTGAATATATTAAATGAATTAGATTAAATAATTTTAAATATAAAAATATTAATTGATTATATAAAATACTCATTATTTTTAAATTAAAAGTAAACAAGGAAAAAAATATCACATACATGAAACAACAAAATTATCCACAACATTATTTTAAAAAATTTATAATAAAATCTATAACAAAATTATCCACAACAAAATTGTCCATTTTTTAACATTATTCATACACTGGCGGATACACAATGTTTCAACCAATGCAACAAAATTGGTCGGAACGAACCGATATGGATTGGAATTTATGCCATACAGAAAAGAGAAGTATTTGTTTCAGTTTATTACTAGAGCGATACACACCAGCTGGTGCAATCAAAACTGGTGAGGAATTGACTATATTAGTTTGAACTCGTGTCAGATGGATGCCTGACAAGAACTTTAACCATCGCCTATACAAGTCAAGATTTGATGAGATGTTAATGATTGAACTAAAAATTTTAAATTAGAAAAGTAGGAGTTAATTTTAACTTTTTAAGTACATGGTTAAAATCTTAAATTTTATCAAAGTACAAAGATTGATAGCAAATTTTAACCTTTTTTTAATATTTAACTCAAATTTTATATAAAAATTGTTCAGCTTTTTAAAAAAATAACCCAAATAAGTTGATTATTTATGAAAATGACTCAAGTGCAAAATCTTGTATGAAAATAACTTGTTTACTACTGTGCACGTTGGTGTCGGCCATCTCACCATCAACTCCACCCTCCATAATCCCGTAATCATTACCCCATGATTGCTCGGTCCCTTAAAAAATATTTATTTGGTGCTGGCACTGTGTTCGCCAGCATTGCTATATATTTTTTGAAATACACCTTAGAAATACGGGTATTCTGAAATTAAAAAAAATTTTAATAGATACCGGCAAAGGGAAGGCCGACAAAAGGAAAATAATTTCTAACACTAGTGCTGGCAACGAAAACACCAACACCAAAAAGATTGAAATACTTTTTTTTTTGAAAATTTGAATCGGTACCAGCAACATAAATACTGAAATCTATTAAAATATTTTTTTTATTTTAAAATCTCATAATACCAATATTTTTAATATTTATTCGAAAAAAAATACATAATAATGTCAAACACAATGTCAACACAAAAAAATTATTTTATATGGATCAAGTAATCATGGTGTAATGGTTGCGGGATGATAGAAGGTGGTGCTGGCGGTAAGATGACAGACACCAACGTGCACTATAAAAATAGGTCATTTTCATACAAAATTTTGCACTTGAATTGTTTTTGTAAATAATTATTTTATTTGGGTCAGTTTTGAAAAAAAAGCTAAACTGTTCTGCCACCCCGTGTCGACATAAATCAAAGAAAGCCTCTCCCATTTTTATTTTCAAAACGACAGAGTTTTCTGCGATCTCAATTCCTTAGCTAACACGTTCAAAGTTCAAAACAATTCATCTTCGATCAGAATCGGAACACTACGGCATTTAATTGGCGAACGAGAGAACAAAAGATAAAGGAAATAGAGGAAGAAAATGAAGATCGACGTTAATGCGATGGCTCGTAGAGTCGAAGTCGATAATCGAATTCCTCTCCGTTATTATTACCGAATCGCCGATAATCTCCTCAAACAGGTTCCCCATCAAAATTTTGTCCCTAATCCTACTTTTTTCTTAATAATTACGAATTTATTATCGCTTAATGTTTAGTTTTAGCTTAATCTTGGTTTTAATCATACCTTTTTTTCCCTGAAAAGTAGTTTTAATTGCTACCGAATTTATAGTTTTAATGCTTTGATTAGTTTATTTATCATGACAAGTTAAAATTTGAAAATGCTGGTAAGTTAAGTGCATATTAGCGTCAATTTGTGACATTGCCTTTCTAATTCTTCGTTTTTTTATGTTTGCTTGAAATTTTAGGTATATGTAGAGTTTTTTCTTTTAAAGTTTTAATTGATACTGAATTTATAGTTTAATGCTTTGATTAGCTCATTTGCCGTAATTAATTATCTTAATATTTGAAAATGCTGGTAATTTAAGTCCTTATTAGCTTCATTTTGTAACAGGGAATACTTAGTTCATTTATTTTAGCTTGAAATGTTTGGGAGATTACAAGTTTTTTAAACTAATTTTTAAATTTTCAGGCAAGCATTTACCGAGACGAAAAGAATATAGTAGATTTGTATATAATACTACTTAGATATTCAAGGTGAGTGAAGCGTAGCTCTGATTGAATAAAAAACATGAGATTAATTTGTGTAAGCTTATTTGGGAATTTTTTTTTATCAGTTTGGTATCAGAAACTATACCATTTCATCGGGATTACCATGTTTCACTTCAGAAAGAAAAGGCTATGTATAGAAAGGTGAGGCTTCATTGTTTATAGCTGTTCTTGTTGCTGTATGACGCGAGTCCGCTCGAATGGAATTTAATGATGTTTTGGTTGTAATGCTTCTTATTTGTAGAGGCTTTTAGCTGTCCTTGATGAGCTTGAATCTTTGAAACCAAAGGTTCACCGGAGAATTGAAGAACTAAATAAAGCTCGTGCAGGGGCTAAATTGCTTGAACCTGATGGCTATAAAACCACTTCCTATGGCTCCGAGAAGACATCACCTTTGGAGTGGCCCCATGTAAATAAAGGATCTAGTATGAACTTGGATATTAAGCAGGTACTAATCTGTTTATAAGTGGAGGGTGCAATGTGGCAATTATTTGTATCTTGTTTCCTTGTTTATGTGTTCATGGTTGTTCGATTTTGTTTTCTTTTTATTTTTTTTCTTTTGTGCTTTTTAATAGAATGTCTAATATTATAGCTCTGTTTTCCATTTTATTTGGATGCAGCCTGCCAACGCGGCTGTTCAATCATCATGGAAGTATAACAATGATCGTAATCAAATTGACAAGCAGTTCCATAAATTGTAAGTTCTGTCTTCCCCCTTGTTAATGATGATTTGAATTATGAAACCTCAAAGTTGTACCTTTGCAATCCAAAAATCAGCTGTTGTATGGTTGGATCAATTAAAATTAAACTCTGTGCTTTAGCTGGTACCTATTGAAAAGGGATTAATTGATGTCAAATTCATGGCCATGCAATAGATTCTATATTGTGTTACTTCTGCATTACAGCATCATCTTGATTTTTTGGCCTTTGCACTTTGACATATTTGTTTGTGTCTATGAATCTAACTCGTCGCCGTGAAGATCCAAAGTCGTAGTAAAAAAGAATTATTGAAGAACTTTTTCCTAAGGCTGACATGTTCTAATTATTCCTGGATCTGTTCAGGTCTCTCAATATACCACTTCCAAATAAAGAAACATTGTCTAGACACTCGTTTCTTGGTCCTAATGGTCTACGAGGCCAGTGGCTTGGACCTAGTGCTGAGATAAAGGTAAACCTCTGTCTGCTATCTCTCTCTCTCTCTTCTTTCCTTATCAATTGTATAATGTCTTTTTCATGCTTAACTGCAAAACCTGCATCAAATAATTGGTTCTGCTATATAATGCAGGTTCAATATCCAAGCAATATGGACTTGGTTCCAGCGGAAAATTCAGGGTAGGACTTTCCAGAAATTCTAATCATTTGTCTTTAAGCTGATAATCATTTCTATTTATCCATCATCATGTGATCTTTTCCTTTAGATATTCTGGAAAATTAAGATAGAATATATGTTGAGCTTTAGTTTTGTTCCTACAATGTGGCTGCTTTAACATTTGTCTATTTGCTGTTACAATTTATCATAGGCCAAATCAGGCTGGACAATATGGTCCTTTGGCTGTAAAAGATGGTGATCCAGGACAGGTTGGTTCTGCAATGGAGTCAGTGCTCTCCTTAGATGATGGTCGGTGGTTACAGCCTGCTGAGGGTTCGTGTCACCCTTTGATTACCGAAGCAAAGGAGGACCCTTTCCAGTTTGTCAGTATCAAACAACCTTTGCCTCCTCCTGTTCTTGCTCAAGTGCAGCAAGACTTTACTCCAATACCTCCATCAATAGTGGCTGATCCAAGACCTGGTCCAGCAAAGCCATCTGAAGATGGAATGCCAAACACTAATTCATATCAGCATTTACATGTTGTATGTCTGCTGTATCAAATTCTTGTTCTTCCCTATTACTTGCTGGAATTTAATAATCATCAGATTTTGGTCTTCTTGTTGATTTATATTTGAATTCTTGGCATATTCTGCAGCCAGTACGCATGATGGAGGATTTCTTACGACTAGCTCGGGCAAATACAGAAAAAAATTTGGAAACATGTGGTGTTCTAGCGGGATCATTGGTGAGAAACTATGTTCTTATAGTTCATAGCATTTTTGTTTGAGAGAGTTGGGAAATAGGGGCTTCAAAGTTTCTGCTGGAGGTTATTTATACTATTGATTTTGTGACTAGAAAAACAGGGTTTTCCATATCACCACACTTATAATCCCAAAGCAGGAGTCCACTTCAGATTCGGTATGACTTTTTGTTCTTTCTAGTATATTTTCTTACAATCCTGTGAACTAATAGTATTTTTACAGAAAGTGTTAAACCATGATTGTATCCATATGCTTTAGTACTGTTTGCAATAAATTTTTATTTATTTTACTTTTCAGTGTTCAACATTAAATGAAGAAGAAATTTTTGAAGTTCAAGATAAATTGTCTCTGTTTCCACTGGGTTGGATTCATGTAAGTTAACAAGCCTTGAGTTTACTGTGGATATTTGTGTAATCAAGTTTTCTTTTCCTCTATGCACTCTTTTTGAATGAATACATTTGACAATGGGTATGCAAAAAGCTCACTTATCAAGCATTCTATTTCATTTAATGCTATTATCATTTCTGGTTTACTCCACTGATGCAGTCTTGCAAACGTAAATATGTTATTTTAAAGTTAACCCATGATATTCTGGTTTACAAAGCTTATGTTGGTTGCTTGAGCTTTACTTAATTGTAATGGGTAACATACTATTCTAGATATATGAAAGCCAGGTTACTGTAGCATGTTATCAGTTTACTACCTGTATTTGATTTTCTTTCTGGGCTTTTTAACTGATGTAGTTCAGTATTTTCTACATGTAGTTTGGTGAAGTTTGTGCTTCTTTGGAGTCTGTATTTTGCTTTTCAATCTCCATTAATCCTCTGATTAGCATTATATGGTGTTTTGATATTCTGTGCCTCACTTAATCTCCTTCATGAAGCTGTATTTATGCTGGAAAAATATGAATTCATCTGAACATCTAAGTGCACTTTTGCAGACAAATGGTTTCGCGCATCTAAAAAGTTTAAATGCTTTGCAATTTTCTTTTTCTTTTAATTTTCAGACACACCCAACTCAGACTTGTTTCATGTCATCGGTTGATCTTCACACTCATTACTCATATCAGGTAAATCCAGTCTTACTGTGCAAATCATTCCTTTATGATTACATATTATACAATTCTTTGACAAAATTCTTTCTTATTATTATTTTTAGATTATGTTACCAGAAGCAATTGCAATTGTTATGGCCCCTACCGATACATCCAGGTAGATTCTCATTTTCTCCTAATGATAAATTCATTGAATTCAATGAAATATGACAGTATTATACTTGCAAATGCAAATATGTCATGATTAGACAAGTGTTTTCTATTGCGGTCATGTTTTGAGATGCTGATATATTTTGCTGCGTGGAAATAAGGAGAAACTTTTTTTTCTTTCTGTTTTTAGTATGTAGGCAGTCCCTATACTATTGTTAAAAGGTGCAATTAAGTCTTGTACTATAGGACCAAGTTAATTAATTATTGTTTGTCGGATTTCAACAGTCCACATCAGCATTTAGACAGTTTTCCATTAACATTATTATCGATTCTACTTGTTTGCCCTATTATCTAACGTAAAAGAATTGAATTTCTCAGTTCTATAGTATAGAGATTATTTTGACTATAGTGCATGGATTGTCGAGATTCTATTAACAATTCTTTTCGCTGAATTGCTCGTTGCGCAGAAGCATATTCTATCTTTAATAATTCATTTCTACTAGCCGATGAAAGTAGTAAAGGCTGGGATATATTCGTGTTTCTAAGCGAACAATTTTTTCCTTGCTAAGCTAATGATGTTGAGAATGATTAGATTAGGTTTAATCTTATGAACAATTCCTGTTATATACGAGGTTTTTGCATACTTTACTTGCTAACGAGCTTTTGCATCTGGTTACAGCCCACATGGTATCTTTCATCTGTCCGATCCAGGCGGTGTGTCCATCATTCGTAACTGTCAACAACGAGGATTTCATCCGCATGAGGAGCCTTTAGATGGAACACCAATCTACGAGCATTGCTCTCATGTATTTATGAACCCAAAGATAAAGTTCGACGTTGTTGATCTCCGGTGAGGTAAAATTGTATTGAAACAAACTGATGAGAATCACAGTGCAAATACAGCGTATACTCACTCAAAATTTTCATGAATTATATTGTAAGAATTATAAACCTACCTTGCTTTATAATTTGGAGACTACGTCGTTTAAGATGGCGTGGAAATGAGATTAAATTAGGACAAAATTTGGGACATGTTTTTACTGCATTTAGTTTTATAAATTATGCGCTTACAATTTCGAATCCATCATAGTGTTATTTCACTAAAAAATATGAAAAGATAAAAGATATATATCTTTGGGTTCATCTATTCACGATACTAATTCAATCATGAGTTTAAATATTACAAATTTTTATTAGTTTTTTAAAATAAAAAAGATAATAGTATTTTTGTAATAATATAATTTATTTAAAATATAAGGATATTTTAATAAATTTATTGATTGATTTAATGATTTGTTGATTCATAACACTTAATCAGTTTTATCATATTAACTCGGTCACACACAAATAATGGTATAGGTATATCCTACTTTCAAATCTTTGAAGAAGATATATCGAACACGATCACATAAACTCATCATTCTTGTATTCATTGATGAATTCAGCAGCCAAAGCCTTTCAAATATTTGATCCTCATCGTCCCCACAATACATTTGCACCATCAATGTTTAAAGCCAAGCCTAGACCTAGCAAATATCGAACATGATGCATAAGGCTCATCATTCATGCATCCCGACCGCTTGCCGCACGAGATCATCGACTGTACATCTCGAGTGACAAAGCTGAAAGGGCGATTACAATAATAACATTTCAGCAACCATTTCATCAACCAAATCATTCATGATTTGTCCTTCAATGTCTACTCCAAGTTCAAAGCCATCAACTTCAAAGTCCAGCCATTTTCCGTATCGACTGCTCATGTCGTCGTCGACAAGCTCATCGACCATACAGTCCCCCATGGCTCTCCACCTTGAGATCTCCTTGTAAACTTCTTCAGCTAACCGTTCGTTTCTTCTCATTATCGCCATCCCTTTGGACCATATTCGACATCCCCCACTTGCATACTGCCTGCATCTCGAGTCTAGATATTCACTGACTGAATCGAATAATACCTTGCGTTCAAGCCTAGACTCCTCTTCAACTCCTCTTCGGCTTTCCAACTGATCGAAAAGATGAGGGTTTATAATTTTACGAGCTCGACCTATGGCAAAGTCCTTGAACATTAATTCCACATTACTAACTATAAGCTTCACATATTCTAGTTCCCAGTTACTCGATAGCATAGGATCCGACATAACAACGATATTATGATTACTTCTAGCTGCATATGATATTGAAGAAGCTGAATCCGATAACTCCGTGTCAGCTTCAAGTGTGCGTAACTTCTTTAAAGGACTCAACCGAAGAACTTCCAGAGTTTGAACCGATGAACACCGCTTGCTTCCTGAAAATTGCATCATATATACAGATTAGTATGGCTAAGAAAAACTCAAAGCATGGATTTAATAACAAACTTATAGGACAAGTTGGTAGCTGTACCGTCTATACTGTAACTGTCCATGCTATCCGAAGAGTTGCAGCTTTCAGTTGAAAAAGAAGTTTCGAGGGTGGAAACCGGACTAGGTTGCCGAGCATCGAGATGACTTCTACTGCATTCATCCATTTCATCAAATCCCTGAATGTTCTATATGAGCATTAATTATCATTTTTGGGAATAGTTTTGCTCCACACGAGCAGTGTTACAAGACAAAGAACGAAAACTCGAGTTAGCGATTGAAAAATGTCCTTTACCTGAAACTTGTGTTTCGGAGTGTGCCCTGGATGTTTTGAAAATGATGTTGAAATCGAAGTTGATACGGAGTTGAGAGATTTCTTGCAGGAAGATTCGACTGCATTGCTTAATTCGCGAAGCTTTTGTTCCAAAAGCACACTTAAAGCATCTCCTCCTATCACATTATATCCTAATGAAGACAACTTCATACTCTCAGTATCAAGCAACAATCGCTTGCCCCGATTATCCATGCGACTGCTGTTATTTTCCTCTGCAATCTGCATAGATGTCTCCATTGATCGAGTAAGTGGGGCGGTGAATGTGAATGAGACAACATCCATGCCTTCCTTCTTACTATCTTCGACCCAGTTGAGTCTTCTTTCAGTAACATCATGGTCTTCCTTCCGGGTTTTTTCCACCAACATGCTATCAACAACCTGATTTTTCTGAAAACTGGAATCTCTATCCATCGATCTTTTCTTCCTTAGGTTCTTTGTACTAGAATATGGACCTCGCTCACTATCCGCTGCACCTATGTTGAACTTCCTCGATCCAGTTTTGGAATTCCCAACAGTTTTACCTGACATTTTGTGTCGCCCCGAAGCAGAATCCGTAGGCAGCACTTTTCGACTATGCAAGTTGGAATCTATTGGCTTTGAAGGTAATTTTCCTTTATCAGTTATACAGTTTTGCTTCTGATTGTTTGGCCTGAGTGCACCTGGCACATTGTGCAACGAAGATTTCTTATGCAAACTCTTCCGAGAACTCAGTTGGCTCTTTAAGTGTTGGTTTGACCTAACCTCACTCTCATCTTTCATTCCTAACAAATTCCGGCGGTTGCTTGAATTCAGTCCTTCTCGTTTCTGCACATTGAACTTTGCTTGTATTGCAAGCGAAATAGATTTCCCCTCACTCTTTAGAACCGAAGAAATTTCCTCTGTATCAGAAGTCCGCAACATTGGTGTGTCTATTGATCCGTTCCAGCTCTTGTTCATCGATTGTCCTTTAAGATACTTGACAGCATTCGACTCGACTGGCTTCCGAGTTATTTCAGTGAGTCGGGATGTTTTATGTGCAGTTTCAGATTTCTCTTTTAAGTCTCTAACTTTCACAGGCACGGAAGAAGAACGAACTGGAGGCTTTCTTTGTGCAGCCTCCATTTTCTCTTTGAAATCACGAACTTTCACGGGCACTGAGGACGATCCGACCAGCGGCATTTTGGCTCTATTAATGACTTGGGGACCAGGCTCGATAATTCTCGCAGCTGCTTCCATTATATGAGCAGCATCCATAGTAGGAAAAAAACCCGGACTCTTGATCGGAGACAAAAGTTTATGGTGTGTAATTGGAATTGTTTTAGCAGCCTTTGGAGGCAAACTTTCGGTTCGGAATTTCTCTATAGGTTTGCTAACTGTCTTCTGAGGTTTCAGTTCTGCAACGATCCTTGCAGGGCCGCCCTCCATCTTATTGAACCGATCATCTGGATAAACTATTTGCTCATTATGATGATAATTAAGGTTTCTCCTTCGAAAATGAGCATCTCGAAGAGATTGAGTGTCGAAAAATGGGGTGGAGTATGGCTCGGAAGATGTAGGTAACGAATCTAGTCCCATAAGCCGAGCAACTACATTTGGGGCCTTAGCTCCATACATATCATCATCGGTAACTGAAGATGCACAACTATAATCACTACTTCCTTTGAAGCTTGCCCCAGCTCCGATTTCATCCCCGTCCATCTGAAATAATCACAAACAACAATTGTAAGCGCAGTTTCAGATTACGATCAACCCTGAATTCATATCCTGTTGCCATGTTCTCACCAAATTGATTCGTGTCATCGGTATATTCCCATCACTTCTCTTTCCCTGTTTGGAACGCTCTAAAAATTTGAAGACATAAAACCGATCAGCAACGACAAAAGGACATAACTATTATGATGCAAGAACATAATTTTCCCTGCATTCGCAGGGAAGGTGATTATACCCGGAAAATCCGACTTGCTTGAGAATAGCTTCTTCCGAGATTTCGCAGTCCAGTCGAATAGCTGAAAGAATCCACCTACATAACCTCCTCCATTCGTTGAACCTTCTTTTTCGACCCCCATTGTATGAAACCAAACAGATCAACTTATACTGAGAAATACAAACTCGATTCAACCGATCAAATCCGTCTGTTGATGTTGTTAAACACAACGAACCATTCAGTTACCAATTATAGAATTTCTTACACAATCAAACACTATATCATAGGCTCCTACAAGATAACAAAACCTAGAGAAATATATTAAATTAGACGAACAAAAGGCTCGATGCTCATCGTTAACTCGAGTTCAAGATGTCCGAAAATGCATCAAGTTAAACATGGTGAACTGCAGTATCTCAATCATCATTTCACATCACACTAGCAATACACATTGCAAAACTTCAAATAACTAAGAACCATTAAACAACATCGAAACCGAAGAACATTAAACAAGTAAATAAACCATCTCTAAATCCTTGATTCCATAGTCACCATTCTTATATATCTATATAACAATGCGCTCAATCTTTAACATTTGAACTAAATTATACTCGCAAATTCCAGGTACAATGTCGGAACTATGCTACATTGATATCTTGAAATTCGCCTCTAAATCTTCACATATGCTTTACTATAATAGCATTGCTGTTTAAAATTTAAATAGCTAAGATCCCACAATATTGCATTTATCTATAGTACTAACGGGGATTAAAGAACTTAGACACTAACTGCATTGACTCATTTTAATATAATAAACACCTGAGGTCCCAATTTTAACCCAATCAGTAAATCAAATGATAGATTGCTTCTACAACTTACCAAGCAATTCAATTTCATTGAAGCTGCAAGACGAACACTGTACTCAAAATTTTAAGTCAGATATTCCTTTTCCCTGATTTTCCCAGCTACCAAACAGATCCATGTGAACAATTCAAAATAGGAAAAAGAAAACATAAAATCAACAAATACACCCCCAAAACAAAATGCCAAATCTTTACACGAAGGAAAAAAAGAACTTACATTGAAACCAATGAAGAAGATCAACTTGAATGTAGCTAAAAAATTTTCTGGGTTGAGCTTGAATATAATAAAAAGACTAAAACTTTGATATGCGATTATTAAGCTTAAATTTTGGGGGGTGTTTTTAAGACAAACAAAAGTGAAAGGCTCCTCCTTTGAATGTGAGAAAGGGACAGAGAGATACAACAGAGAGTTTTTTGTAGTTTCAAATAGACAATAAGCATGGGATTTTGATTTTTGAAAAAAATAAGGAATAATAAAATCGTTTTTTTAAATTTAATAATAAAAAGAAGTAGATTTAAAAAAAGCTTCTAACGTCTCTTTGGAGATTCAAAATTCCAAACGGGAGACTTTTGGTGGTCCTTGGGTTTTCATAATGCAACAGCCCTGCTTTTATTATTTTGTGTACCACCTGATGCGCTGGTGACACGCGTCAAGCGAAACCCTACTTTTCAAAGTTATTAGGCAACATGGTATCAAACATCAAATTAGAGTTCACAATATTAGATATAATATTTAAATTTATTTAATATATATGATAATAATAAATAATAAAATAAAAATATATATGATTATTTTTAAGAATTCATACAATACTATTAATTTATATAAAAATATTTTAAACACAATTGTAAAATAATAAAATATAGGAATTCAAATGAAGAATCAAAATAGGTCACTTGTTTAAACTATTAAGATGAAATAAAAAATTAAAAAAACTTTGTATTTATTAAGGGGTTGTTTATGGTAAAAGGAAGCATAAGAAAGTCATTTTCCTCCAAAGCAATGCTGAAAAAGTTAGTTGTTAAAAGGGAATATTATCTTTATTTTTATAAATTAAAATTAAATCATGTATATTTAAAATTTCAAGTTATTTGGTTTAAAATATGTACAAAAATAATTAAGGTTCTGAATTTAAACATTTATAGATTTCTTTATCAACTTATTTAATATATGTTTTTGGATTTGTTTTGTAAATCTACAAGTCAAAAGAATGTTTTGATATGTTTCAAATATTACTTTTACCTAAAATTTTCAAAATCTTAAAATGTTGATGGACTTATTTTTCCTTAAAACTTTTTTATCTCTATTGATTTGGTCAAGTAATGTTTTTATGTTTTATTGTAAAATCTTGACTTAAATATGCTTTTTCATGAATTTTTATTAAAAAATTAAGTGATATCCTTATTTTTGAATTATTTTTTTGGTAAATAGAATAGAGATCAATTATAAAGATAAAACAATTGCACTACAAATTGGGTCCCCATCAATCCGAACTTGCTCAATAATTTCTATAGGAATATCTTTGAACTTGATAGAACCATATATGGGATCTTCTGCATTGCACCAACCAATATGTGAGCTGTAGCATTAGTTTTTCTTGCGACATTATGTAGAATCACTTGTCATTTCCCGCTACAACATTCCTTTATTCTAATCACTAAATCCGTATTCGACTTACCATGAGAATTGTCCGAGATTGTTGAAAGGGCTTGGGCACAATCCATTTCAACAATAATATTATCCCATTTAACATCCCAAGCCAACACAAGGGCATCTTAAATACGTCCTCTAATATTCCTACTCACATCTCCAAGCCATCTTCCCATAACATCTCTCGCCACAATAGTAGCAGATGCAAATCTAGATCTCGGAGATCTTGCCCCATCCATGTACGAGAGTAGTAGAGAATGTCATTTAGTTGAAAGATGGGAACTTAGGATCCGTTTTGCTCAAAATACTAGTATTTTTTGGGAAAAAATTGTTGCTATAAATATCACAAAATTGACTCAATTTTTAAAATTTTAATTTTTCATTGTGACAAAATTTTTTCCAACAATATCAATATACACCTTGTCAATTTCGATAAATATTTTGCATGATCATTTAAGGTGTTGAGTATTTTTAAAATTTTAAAATGCTTGCAAAGTAGTAAAGGATGTAAACTTGAATGGTTGTTGATTGAAAGATTCTTGGGCTTTGTATAATTAGGTTTTGTTACAACTTTGAATACAATTCATCTTTGAACTTTCCATAGTAATATTATATTTTGAACTTTTCTTTACATTACCAATCTTAGATGATACACATGACTTGTAATTGTATAATTAGGTTTTGTTAGGACTTTGGATACTTCCTCTTTGAACTTTCTTTGATAATATTATATTTTGAACCTTTCTTGGATGCATTACCTATCTTAGATGATGTGCTTGACTTGTAATTGTACAATTAGGTTTTGTTAGGACTTTAGATACTTTCCCTTTCTATATTTTGAACATCTCTTGGATACACATTACCTTGATAATATTATATTTTGAACTTTGATCATGATTTTAAAATTTTTTGTTTAACATCCCATATCCTCCTCGGTTGGCGGACTCAAGCTATAAGATGCTACCACATAAATAGAGATCATCACATGCAATTCTCATTTAAAAATCAATTTATCATTTCATAATCTATGCAACAACCTAATCCGGGTCTTAATCCACCTTACAAAAACTCTAAAACAAGTTCAAGGTTGAACAGGGACTAAATTAAAACATATGATAACACTTTGAAACTTTGCTCAATACATTTCAAACCAATGCCAAAACATAACATAAAAACATCCTAGTATGTGTCTTTTTTGTAACCAATTTAGTTTTTTTGTAATTTTATTTTGTTCTTTTTTCTACTTTAATCAATAAATTTAATTAACTCTTATTATATTTAAAATATAAATTTAATTTGATAAATGTTATTAATATGTGTCTTTTTTTAACTATATTTTAAGTTAAACAAATTTAATATTCATTTATTTTAACATTATATCATTGAAAGTTAATTCAATTAAATAAAATCTTAAAATAAAGAGATAATTTCTTTAAAATCAACTTTATGTTTAACATATAAAAATTTTAAACAAAATGTATGTGATAACTTAAAAATTTAAAAGAGTAATTTACCCAATTTATAAATTAGTGCTTCAAAAGGAGAGTGCCATGTATCAAAAAGCTGTAATCTGAACATGACTATTATTTCCTTTTATGTTCCTCATATATATATGATTTAACATATAAAAATTATAAAAAAAATAACAAAAGCCATTGAGTAACTTAAAAATTAAAAGGCAAGGAGTAAAAGAGTAATTTATCCAATTTATAAACTAGTACTTCTAATGGAGAGTGTTGTGTCCAGAAAAAATAAAATTATAATGTCAACACGACTATTATTTCCTTTTTTTTTAGCCTCGTATTGCGATAGTATATATATGATTAGAACATGTTTGGAAAACCACATAATAATTAGTAGGCTTCACTAAATTGAGTGAAATTGAAGCACCGCAACTATACCATACAAATCTTAGAGAGATGATGAGAATTAGAGTAGTTATACAAGTAATATCAAACTCATGACATGCATATATACAAACATGCTAACATATACAAACACGTATCGAATAGCTTAGCATGTCAAAATATATATTTCCATAAACATAGCGGTTCTACATAACATGCTTTCGAGGCTTATTTATGAATGGCATACCTAATTTTACGCTTTTATAGGCTTATCAAAATGCCCACAGATCCAATTTTTAAGTCCATAAATTGGCCCCCATATGGACCATCAAAATTAGCCAAAAGAGCCCACACGACTCAACAGTCCAGCTTGTGTGGTTCACAGATCTACCAATTCAGGCTATGTAATCATGCACGACCATATGGTGCACACAGTCTGTCACATGGCCTACCACATGGCCGTATGACGCTGGGCAGTTTCGTAGACAGCCACCATTGTTTTACATTTTTTTTTAGTTTTGATCGATGTTTCAGGTTAGTTTCACACACCTGATAGTAGAATTGATCAACCACACAACCATTGCACTCTGAATCCTACATATAACGTTTAAACAAACTGATTATAACGCAATTAAATTCAAATCTTACTCAAAGATACCACTTTTCTTAAGGAAATAGTCCCAAAACAGCATTCAAATACTTACCCACACCAGAACCGCGAACGAGACGACGATTACACTACTGAAGGATATCGATTCAAAATCCCCTCGCTTAAAAAGAAAACCAATTGAGCACTAAATAAAGAATATAACGAAACTAACATTAAAAATCAACCTTAACAAAGAACGAACTAAAACAAACAATATCAAAAAAATCAATGACAAAACTTACGTTGTTATTGCCTTTTGATCGAAACAAAGAAACAATGCAACTCCGACAACAAAAATGACAGAAATAATTAACAAAAGGAAAGAATTTTCTAAAGAGGAAAAAGAAGAGAACATAACCAAAAAGAACAGAAAAAAGAAAGAAACGTGGGAAAGGGGGTGGACAGCAATTCAAACACAAGATCTATCATCTTACCACCGAACAAAAAATAAGATTTAAATCAAATAATCAGGGATAGGAATAGAACAAAAAATTAAGGCCAGAATCTCACACGCATAATCACAAAACCTATCTACTAACTAAATTCTATTATGGGTAAATTACACAAATTGTCCCACAACTTTGGGGTAACTGACAAAACAGTCACCTAGGTTTTATTTCAGTCACTCAACTTTCAAAAAGTAACAAAATAGTCACAAACGTTATGAAAAAGTTACAAAACAGTCATTAATTAACGGTCACCGTTAGGGTGTAAACGGATTGCTGGCGTGGCAAGTTAACCAGCTGATGTGGCAAGTTAACTTGCCATGTTGGTGACGGCTGATGGGTTTAGGGGGTAATTGAAGGGTTAAGGGAAAAAAATTGAAGGGTCAGAAATAGATTAGAGGTTTAAGGGGTTTGGGGAAAAAAAGGAAAATCGATTTCTGGAAATTTTGGTATGGATTTTGGGTTTTTTAGGGTTGAAATTGATTTGAGAATCGATTAATAAAGGGTTTAGGGTTAGAAATTGATTCAATAATCAATTAAAAGGGTATAAGGTTTTAGTGTGCGATTGTCTATTTTGTTTGGGGAGAAAATAAGACGAAACCGAAACCATTAGTGTATTTGATTGTCTACGACAATGGGCAATAGAAGGGAAGGTACCAATGTTGTTACATCCACTATAACGGGTAAGTTTTTGCATTTTGTTTTAAATTTTTTGGATTAGGTTAGTTTGATTCTAATTTTAATTTCGATTCTATTTTGATTTCGATTTCGATTTCAATTTTGAAACACTCACTGCCATTATCAAATTGATGTTTATTTTGTATATCTACCATTGTAATGTCATTATCAAACTTATGTTTATTGTTTATATCTGCCATTGTATGAATGCCATTATGAAATTGATGTTTGTTGTGTATATCTGATGGTTGTGTTTGTATTAAATTATTTTTGTATTGGTTGTTGTTTGCCATGTGCATGACAAAAATGATTGTGTTTGTATTAAATTATTGGGTATTTTGTATTGGTTATTGTTTGACAGAAATGGTTAAAGTGTCTGCCTATGTTGTCTGCCTTTGTTGATGAGTACTTTGTTTGGCAGGTTTAATTGATGACAATCTTAATGAGAATGAAGAAGACATGTCTGGTAGTAATGTGTCTGGTAGTGATGCATCTGAAAGTGATAGTGATGATATAGGAGTTAGTTTAGATGGTTTAAACATGGATGGTATAGGAGTAGATGAACTGTGTGACAGTGATGATTCTAGGAGGTTAGATAGTGGACATGAATCTGACTCAGATGGCCAAAATTGGCCTGAGTTCAACGTAGAGACTGACATGAGTAATCCTAGACTTAAGGTTAAAATGTTATTTAAGTCTAAGGACAGTCTAAAAGAAGCTGCCAAGAAGTATGGTGGGTTGAACAATTACTTTATTAAGTTTCCCAAAAATGATTTAAAAATGTTAAAGGCAGTTTGCAGTGAAAAATGTCCTTGGTTCATATGGGCTTATAGACTAAACCCTAATGACCCTACTGACCAAACTTGGCAAATTAGGAGTTTAAACCCTAACCATACTTGTTCTAAAGTATATAAAAATAAGAATGTAACCTCAGCTTGGATAGGTGAACATTATAAGGAAAAATTCATTGCTGATCCTGATTATTCTTTGAAATCATTACAACAAGATGTCAAAAGAGATTTGAGTTGCATAGTCTCACAACCAAATGTAGGAGGGATATACTTAGGGCATTGGAATTAATTGAAGAGCTTATAAGGCTCAATATGAGAAGATTTATGAGTATTTGTTGGAGGTTAGGACACAAAATGTGGGAACAACAACAATCTATTATCTGGATAACAGGTTGTTTCAAAGGATGTATGTCTGTCTGCAGGCATGCAAAGATGGCTATAGGGCTGGTTGTAGGAAGATAGTAGGTTTAGATGGATATTTCTTGAAGGGCTACTATGGTGGCTACTTGCTTGCAGCTGTTGGGATAGATGCAAATAATGGCATCTATCCTTTTGCATATGCTGCTGTGGAAAGTGAATGTAACACCTCAAACCCGGCCCAAACACTACAACCGGATCTGGTATGTCACTAAGGAAATTTTGTAAAACATGTCGCATTTTCAGAAAAATATTTTGGTAAAGTTTAACCTTTTATTCGGGAAAAATTTATAATTTATAGTTTTAAATAAAATATGCCTTTATGAATTAAAACCCAAATTTAAATACATGCCTTAGTTCAATTAAAATAAAATTTAAATAACTAAAAGTAATAAAGGCCCGTAATAAAACAAAATATAAACGGTGGCCCATGGCCTTATTACAACGAGATTTAAAATCCATTAAATAACAATATAAAATAATAACTATAGTCTTTTTGCTGGGTCCAAATGTTCTTTTGCATGGCCACTTTGCGCTTCTCTCCAGCCCAATCCGATGCACTAAATGCTACCTGAAATGTTAATTAATTGGTTGAGTCGCGAGACTCAGTGTGCAACCCTCATGCACCATTAGATTTGGCCATACAACTAAAATAATCAGAATTAATATACATAATAAAAATAATATGCAAGCCCAACCCAAATCCTAGGTTTCCATCTGCTACACGCCCGTATCACCATTCACACCATTGGGGATTTCTACAATCAACCCATACCGCTACTGCGCCTTGATGGCGGTCGTCTTGCTCATCATCGGATCATGGCGTAGCCACTACAATGAATCACGGCAAAAGCCGCTACAAGCAGATCATGGTAAAAGCGCAACAACGGATCACGGTAAAAATCGCTACAATGATCACGGTGAAAACCGCTACAACATATAACTTCCTCCTTTCATCAAACCCAACCCATGCAATCACATAAAATCAACATACTTATATCGTTTAATCAAAACATTCACTAACACGATGATTTGTTTTACCCTCTTTGGGTTTCCTCTATTATGCCCGATTTGGCATTTATCAAAACATATAAGACTTATAATCATATATTAATCAAACAGATCTAGATGTTGGGAAAGTGTTATACACCTGATATCGCGAAATCCAATATTCTTAGTCGATATCCTTGTTATCCCGATCTACAACTTTACTCAAAAAGCCAGAAAGATGTAAAAATAGGGCCTCTCCTATATTCGGCCGTGGTTAGTGTTCTACCCGATTTCATATATTTATAAATAAACCGATCTCCTTACCTTAAAATTCTGAAAATAACACAACTTGAGTGTTACTGATCTTTGACTTAGAGATCTAAGCATTGGACTCCTCTTTAGATCCCGAAATGCCGAAAATAAGAAAAACCCTTGATTAGTCACTAAATAGCCATTCGGCTAGGGACTTTGAAAAGCCGAAGAAATATTGAAAACTCAAAATCGCCACATACCTATTGTTTTCTTCAGATTCGGCACTAGCAGACTTTACTGAAGAAAATTTGGCAACTTCAAGAGGTGAGATCTAAAATTTCGATTTTAGAAGATTTAAGAATTGAAGAGATGGCTAAGAGATTTGGCCAATGAATATTAAGGAGAAGAATAGAATAATAGAGATGTGATTTCGCTTTTAGGGATTAGAAGAAAAATAACAATAGAGGTTAAAAGATTGACCAACCAGAAATTTTAGAGAGGAAGAAAGGGTGAAGAAAATGATGGTTTTCGCTTTTGAGAGGAAGAAGATGAGAAAAGAAAATAAAAGAAAGGCTTCCAAAATTTGGCACACCCCTCTTTATATAGTAAACCGATTCCTCCTTTAGCAGAGATTGATTTTCACCAACATTGCCACACATGATAGCTCCTATCCCATTTCCTTATCTTAATCTATTATCTCCTCAAAAATAGTCTTTATCTGCTTATTATCCTTAAAGACTAAATCCCTAAATAATAGTCTTTATCTGCTTATTATCCACATAGAATAAATATAATAAAATTCCTAAAAAAAATAGCCTTGTGCCGTCCACTTCCCTAATCCCTAATGCCAAATTTAACTAACTTAAATTAGAAGATTTAGGCTCCTTAAAACTTAAAATTTGGGCCCCTAACACTTAAATTAACTCATTCCACATATTCACCCATTAAACGCATAGGCCCAAAAATTTAGGATGTTATAGTTCTACCCTCCTTAAAGAAATTTCATCATCGAAATTTCCAACTAACTAGAAATCATACTACCTAAGTCTCACCACTATGCTTTCGCTGCGCACTCTAATTCTAAAGCCAAAATAAACACATAGTATACTACGGTAGGATACGCACCATTATTCGCATCTGAAGCGTCTTCATCCCCTTGTACTCATTCTTTCAATCGACGTTTATCTGATTAAGAATTTTATGAATAATTAATTTTCCCACTTATTAACCTGCGAACAATCTTATGTAAAATCATTTCGATAGTAGTTCTTTGAATTCAATTCTATCTGCGGGTTTAGTTCTCAAGTCGATACTTCCTAGTCCTAGAGTTCACCTTGATCAACATTCAAGACACATCAATCATAAAAGGTCGAGGCTAAATCCCACAGCGACAATTACTCTAATGAGCTTGGATCCAATTACCAGTCAGGCTAAATTCAGACCCTAATTGGATTACCCGTCCGGCTAAATCCATTTTACACATATTCTTGGGGAGGCTATATCAAGATAGGATCACCCGTCAAGGGCTAGATCCTTTTAAAGAAAGGCTTCCAAAATTTGACACCCCTCTTTATATAGTAAACCGATTCCTCCCTTTAGCGAGATTGATTTTCACAACACTTGCCACACATGATAGCTCCTATCCCATTTCCCTTATCTTAATCTATTATCTCCTCAAAAATAGTCTTTATCTGCTTATTATCCTTAAAGACTAAATCCTAAATAATAGTCTTTATCGCTTATTATCCACATAGAATAAATATAATAAAATTCCTAAAAAAAATAGCCTTGTCAGTCCACTTCCCTAATCCCTAATGCCAAATTTAACTAACTTAAATTAGAAGATTTAGGCTCCTTAAAACTTAAAATTTGGGCCCCTAACACTTAAATTAACTCATTCCACATATTCACCCATTAAGCGATAGGCCCAAAAATTTAGGATGTTATAGTTCTACCCTCCTTAAAGAAATTTCATCATCGAAATTTCCAACTAACTAGAAATCATACTACCTAAGTCTCACCACTATGCTTTCATTGCTTTCATTCAACCGATTTCTTCCCTTTTATCAAATATATCAATGTTTCATCAATTTTCATACAATGAACATTCAAATTATATTCATATCAATAACATACATTTCAAGCATTTAAGAAGATCAATCATCAAAGCCTTATAAACTTACATTCACCACTTGGGATATTTTCGTCATTTCACTACCGGGGATATTTTAGTAATTTTATCCTCGAGAATATTTTCGTAATTTTTTCAAAATAAGGTTAAGGTGATTTGGCAAAATAAGGGTATTTATCCGAATTTTTCTTTTCCTTGATCTAGCTTTATTTGAGTTTTCCAAATGTAAATAAATAAATTCAATCATCAATTCAATACATTTCATGTTCACATGTAGCATTTTCTATAATTCTATTATTATTTTAGTTCATTCAAAACTGTCTACTTGAGTCATAGTCACTAAATTATTTTTATCTTGAGCTACATAACTTTAAATTTAGATCCGTTAATTTTCCCTGAAACTAGACTCACATATCTTCTTCCCATAAAATTTTTAGAATTTTTTGTTTATCCCATAAGTACAGTTTATTCTTTAAAGTTACCCCTGTTCTGCTGTTTGACAGTTCTGACCCTTCTTCACTAAAAATTAATTATCTCTTCATACAGGATTTGGATGATGTTCCTGTTTATTTCTATTGAAAACAGACTCATTAATAATTCTAAACATATAAATTTAAATCCTAATTATTTTTATCCAATTTTGATGCTTTTCTAAAATTAAAATAGGGAACCTGAATTCATTCTGAACCAGTCTTACAAAATCTAAATATCTCAAAATATAGAACATATTTTCTTTCCTTGTTTCTTTCATATAAAATAGACTCAATAAGCTTTAATTTCATATCTCACTCAACTTCTAATTCCACTTTTACTATTTTTGGTGAATTTTCCTTTAAAAAATCCTTTATAAACTTACATTCACCACTTATAATTTAACTTTTAATTTCATTTCAATCTAGGGATATTTTCGTCATTTCACTACCGGGGATATTTTAGTAATTTTATCCTCTGGGATATTTTCGTCGTTTCACTATCTAGGGATATTTTCGGGGATATTTTCGTAATTTTTTCCAAAATAAGGTTCCGGTGATTTGGCAAAATAAGGGTATTTTGGTAATTTTTCAACTCGAGGGTATTTCGGTAATTTTGAAATCTGGGGGTATTTTGGTAATTTTGCAAATTTGGGGTATTTTGGTAATTTATAAATTCAGGGTATTTTGGTAATTTTGAAATCTAGGGGTATTTCGGTAATTTTGAAATTTAGGGGTATTTTGATAATTTTGAAATCTAGGGGTATTTCAGTAATTTTAAAATCTAGGAATATTTCAGTAATTTTGCCAATCAGGGGTATTTTGGTCATTTACAAATCAAGGGTAATTTGGTAATTTTACAAATCAGGGATATTTTGATGTTGTTGTTGTTCTTTTTGTTTTCTATCGAAAAATTCTGTTGACTTTGTAAATTGGGGTATATTTGCAAATCATGGGTATTTTTTTCAAAATAAGGATATTTTAGCAATTTTGTGAGAAAAGCAATTGTTTGGTCCTTTCGGGTTTTAATTATAAGTTTTGGCTCATCAACACGTCCTCATAGTTAGGGTGAGCAGTCCTATGCACGGTAAGATTCGATGAAGAGGAGGTGAGTCACTAGGATGCTTAAATACCAAGCTCTCCTGTATCTACTCCTGGACATGCGTATGCTGTTGCCACACCCTAACTTCGTGACTAGTTCACGAGTTTGTTTGATGAAATTAAGTCTTATGGAATTTAAGAAGTTGTTTAAGTTAAGCCTATAGTCCATCAAAGTCTAATTAAACTAGCCTCGTCCCATAAAGCCCATCAAGCCCACATATATATATCACACAATGGTTTAGAGTACTTACAGCGGACTTGGTAGGAGGCGCGGTGTTATCTTAGAGCTAACAAACTGTTTATCATTTCAAAAAAACAACATGCAAGTTTCAAAAGCCCACATTTAGAAAGCGTTTTGAGCCAAAAAACCCCAAAGTGAGTTTTGAGCTGACTCGATACCAATTTATAACACCTCAAACTCGGCCCAAACACTACAACCGGATCCGGTATGTCACTAAGGAAATTTTGTAAAACATGTCGCATTTTCGGAAAAATATTTTGGTAAAGTTTAACCTTTTATTAGGAAAATTTATAATTTATAGTTTTAAATAAAATATGCCTTTATGAATTAAAACCCAAATTTAAATACATGCCTTAGTTCAATTAAAATAAAATTTAAATAACTAAAAGTAATAAAGGCCCGTAATAAAATAAAATATAAACTGGTGGCCCATGGCCTTATTACAACGAGATTTAAAATCCATTAAATAAGAATTTAAAATAATAACTATAGTCTTTTCATTTGGATCCAAATGTTCTTTTGCATGGCCACCTTGCGCTCTCTCGGCCGGTCCGATGCACTAAATGTTATCTGAAATGTTAATTAATTGGTTGAGTCGCGAGACTCGATGTAACCCTCATGCACCATTAGATTTGGGCCTTAGCCCCATACAACTAAAATAATCGAATTAATATACATAATAAAAATAATATGCAAGCCCAACCCAAATCCTAGGTTTCCATCCGCTACACGCCTGTACCGACCATTCACACCATTGGGGATTTCTACAATCAACCCACACCGCTGCGCCTTGATGGCGGTCATCTTACTCATCATCAGATCATGGCCGTAGCCACTACAACAGATCACGGCAAAAGTCGCTACAACAGATCACGGTAAAAATCGCTACAACAGATCACGGTAAAAATAGCTACAACAGATCACGGTGAAAACTACTACAACATATAACTTCCTCCTTTCATCAAACTCAACCCATGCAATCACATAAAATCAATATACTTATATCGTTTAATCGAACATTCACTAACACGATGATTTGTTTTACCCTCTTTGGGTTTCTCTATTATGCTCAATTTGGCATTTATCAAAACATATAAGACTTATAATCATGTATTAATTAAGCAGATCTAGATGGTGGGAAAGTGCTACACACTTGATATCGCGAAATCCAATATTCTTAGTCGATATTCTTATTATCCCGATCTACAACTTTGCTCAAAAGCGGAAAGATGTGAAAATAGGGCCTCTCCTATATTCGGTCGTGGTTAGCGTTCTATCCGATTTCATATATTTATAAATAAACCAATTTTTTTACCTTGAAATCCCGAAAATAGCACGACTTGAGTGTTACTGATATTTGACTTAGAGATCTAAGCATTGGACTCCTCTTCAGATCCCGAAATGCCGAAAATAAAAAAAACCATTGATTAGTCACTAAATAGCCATTCGGCTAGGGACTTTGAAAAGCCAGAGAAATATTGGAAACTCAAAATCGCCACATACCTATTGTTTTCTTCAGATTCGGCACTAGCAGACTTTACTGAAAAAAATTCGGCAACTTCAGGAGGTGAGATCTAAGAATTTCGGTTTTTAGAAGATTTAAGAATTGAAGAGATGGCTAAGAGAGATTTGGCCAATGAATATTAAGGAGAAGAATAGAATAATAGAGATGTGATTTAGACTTTTAGGGATTAGAAGAAAAATAACAATAGAGGTTAAAAGATTACCAACCGGAAATTTTAGAGAGGAAGAAAGGGTGAAGAAAATGGTGGTTTTCACTTTTGAGAGGAAGAAGATGAGAAAAGAAAATAAAAGAAAGGCTTCCAAAATTTGACACCCCTCTTTATATAGAAAACGATTCCTCCCTTTAGAGATTGATTTTCACCAACAACGCCACACATGATAGCTCCTATCCCATTTCCTTATCTTAATCTATTATCTCCTCAAAAATAGTCTTTATCTTCTTATTATCCTTAAAGACTAAATCCTAAATAATAGCCTTTATCTGCTTATTATCCACATAGAATAAATATAATAAACTTCCCCAAAAAATAGCCTTGTCTTTGTCCACTTCCCTAATCCCTAATGCCAAATTTAACTAACTTAAATTAGAAGATTTGAGCTTCTTAAAACTTAAAATTTGGGCCTCTAACACTTAAATTAACTCATTCCACATATTCACCCATTAAACACATAGGCCCAAAAATTTAGGATGTTACAGTGAAAACCAAGCATCATGGCTTTGGTTCTTAGAGTTGCTTGCAATAGACTTGGAAATTGTGAGCTCGTACCAAATATCTTTCATGTCAGACAAACAAAAGGTAAAACTCCATTTATTCATTTTTTTATGTTGTTTCTATTTAGGGATTGTCAAAGAATTAAACTGTTTTTTTTTTCTAATTGCAGAGACTTTTATAAGTAATTTGTATGTTGTTTCCTAATGTAGAAATAAGACACTGTGTTAGACATCTACATGCCAATTTCAAGAAGGCTGGTTTTCGAACAAAGGAATCGAAAGATTTGCTTTGGAAAGCTGCCAGATCAAGCACTACAAGGGAATTTGAGGATGCTATGGATGAATTGAGGAAAACCAATCAGCAAGCTTATGATTGGTTAAAGGAGAAGAACCCTACTTACTGGTCAAGGTCTCACTTCTCAGTTAGGAGCCATTCTGACATGTTGGTGAATAATCTTTCTGAATCATTTAACAAGGTAAACCCCTATGTTTTATGTTTCTTACTAATCATTAGTAATTCACTAATCATTTATGTTTACTAACAGATGATACTGGAAGCAAGAGGGAAGCCTATTCTGACCATGATGGAGACAATAAGGACCAAGATTATGTTGCTTATTGTCAAGAAGAAAGAAAAAGCTGACAAATGGAAAGGAATGTTGTGTCCAAAGATCAAGAAAAAGCTGGATGTAAACATAAAAGATTCATTGAGGTAAAGTTACCATTTTTATCTTTTTGATGTCTTTATTGCTGACTTCATATTGCCTTTATTCTGACTTCATAATACTTGTCACATGCTATTTTTTAATATGCATGCAATAATTGTTGGTGTGTTAACTATTTTTAATATGCATGCAGTGAGTTTTTTTTTATAATATGCATATAGTGACTGTTTTTTAAGGGTGTGTGTATCTTTATTGGTAGGGCTATTCAAAAAGTTGTTTGAGTGATTATTTCGGTAAGCAAGCATGCTTTACTATTTTTTAGGTATGTTCCATCACATGCTGGTGAGGACAAGTATCAGGTTGAATGTGGTCCTGGCAGCTAGCATGTGGTGGACTTAGTTAAGAGTTGCTGCTCCTGCAGGAGTTAGGATCTTACTGGCATCCCTTGCATGCATGCATTGGCTATCATTCATCTAAAAGATGAGTTCCCAGAGACCTATGTACAAACCTGGTACACAAAGCAAACCCAGCTTCAAATTTACTTGAACTTTATAAGTCCAGTAAGGGGTCCTAAACAATGGGCCTCTTTGTCAAACATGTTGCCAATACTGCCTCCTACTCTAAGAAGACCACCTGGCAGACCTACTAAGGTGAGAAGGAAAGAACCCGATGAAACAAAACAACAGAAAGGTTGAGCAAGAGAGGGGTGGACATGAGGTGCAGTAAATGCAAAAGAATAGGCCACATTAAGAGGAGTTGCAAAGGGGAAGTTGGCCAAACATTCCAGTAAGCAATTTGCCTTAAGTTTTAGTATACTTCTGTTTATGAATTTGTTTGACAGATTTTTCTTATTCCTGTAAGTCAAAATACATAAAGTTGGTGTCCCAACTCAGCAACATGTTACCCCAAATCAGCAAGAGAGTACTCCAACTCAACAAGCTGCCTCAATTCAGTTACCTACTGCCCCAACTCATCAACAAGCTGCCCTAAGAGAAAAGCTCCCATTGAAGAGAAGACCAAGCCTTTAGATGGATGCCTTCTACTCAAGAGTCATCCATGATGACCATTGATGATGATGTGAACAGACTGTATTTTGTTAACATTTTGAAAATGTGTAAATTTGCCTACTACTGATTTAGTAACTTAGGCGATAATTTTTTGTAAATTTGTCTATGATTGCTATTACTCTTGTTGATAAACTTAGGCATAGAGTCATTGAAATTTTTTGTAAATTTCCCTACAATTTACATCTGTTCACTTGTGTTGAATTGTAGGAAAATTTGGCAATATTTTGCCCCAATTCCTTTTGTAAATAGTTTGGCTTTTTGGCCTTAATATATGAGAAATACATATGTGTTTTACCATCTGTTATCTCTTAAGATATACATTTGTAATCAACATTGAAAAATGTTATCTTCTGGTTTGTTATCTCTTATCTTCTGCATTTGAGTATTGAGAAATACATTTGTGTTTTTCATCTATTTGATTTCTTCAGAAGCTGATAGTGTAACATTGTAACATTGTGTTTCTCATTCTTCCTTGTTTGTTTGCTCATAAAAATAAGGGAAAATGGGTATTGCAAGGTATTGTATTGCTGTTCTGACATTTAGTTACTGAAAATACTTGCAGCCATGTATACCAGCAGCCATGTATAACATATGTTAAGCAACAATATACAATTTGTAATCAACAAAACCATCCCATTTCAATTTTCAAGTGTTTGTAAACAACAACATGAGCTGGTTAGCCATGTATACCAACATCCATGTTTAACATATGTTAAGCAACAATTACCAGCAGCCAGCAGCCATGTATACCAACATAACCAACAATATACCAGCAACAAAATTACAAAACATAAGCTGGTTTTCAATGCTAACAAGAACAACGTGTTTAACATAAAATTTGGTTTTAAGGTTTAAAAAAAATAGTATAGTTACGAATACAAGCATCAAAAACCAGGTTCTTCTCTCCCTCCTCCCTGCATCTTCCAATGTCCTCACTTTTTTCAGAAGACCCAACAACAGAATTCGTTGACGAGCGTCAATGGCGGATCAAACCAACTGAAAACCGACATGGTTTTCAAATCGAGCCAAATTTGTTACACCCAAAAACCTCCTACAGGTTGTCATTGGACCAAGATGTGTTCAACTTGGTGGTTTCCACAATAGCACACCGGAATCACTTGAGGCATCTCCATTTTCCTCTTCTCCTTCTTCTTCTTCTTCCTCCTCTTCTTCTTCTTCTTCTTTTTTTCTTTTCTTAACCCTAAAATGGTGTTGCTACAATTGTTAAAGTGTGAAGTCAGAGCCAGACTAGACTTAAGGTTGCCAAAGAGGACGCCGTCACATGCCATGTCACTTTGCCGTGACGTCTGTGATGAAAAGCAGCAAAAAGGACTGTTTTGTTACTTTTGAAAGTTGAGTGACTGAAATGAAACCTAGGTGACTGTTTTGTCAGTTACCCCAAAGTTGTGGGACAGTTTGTGTAATTTACCCTTCAATTATTTAACATTCTAAATTTAAGAAATTTGGAGCGTTACATGTTTAAATGATACAATTATCTTTATATTTAAAAATAAATTTAGTTTTCATGTTTTTACTAATTGAGTTAATATACTTGACTTGTGACAAAAACTTAATTAGATATTTTATTATAGTATAAATATTTATATTGTAATCATATACTGAAATAATGATAATATATATACAAATTAACTTAATTTTAAATTTGTCACCCATCCTTTCATTTTTTTCTCCTATAATTATCTTTTTATATCGTATTTTTATAACATATGATGTGATCATAAATTAAAGGATAAATCTCAAAACTATACATAAACTTTGAATTTGTGCGATTTTATACATGAAATTTTGATTTGATCTAATTCTTGTATACTATTAACACAATTATTGATATAACCAAAGGCGAAGCCAAAACAATTTTAAGGAGGGCGAATGAAATTTTAACTTTTATAGTCTAAATCTTTATGATTTTTAAAGGATTAAATTTAATTTTTATAATTTTAGGGAGGCAAAGTGTAATTTTACATTTACTAATTTAAAATTTTAAAACTTTTAAAGAGCCTAAATAATAATTTTTCATTTTAGGGCTGCCCCTAGCTATGCCTCTGGATATAACACTATTTTATATTTATATATTGCATACGTAAATAATTATACTTATCCAATATAAAAATAGATTGATGTATTTATTTATTTAAATATGCATGATTAATCAAAATTAAAGTTTCAAGTATATATTTAAATCACTTGTATAACTGTACCAAATTAAAATTCATGTATAATTTCAGATTAAATTAAAGTTAATATATAATTTTGATATTTATCTTAAATTAAATAATTAATGATTAAGATGGAATTTTTGTGACTAAAATCAATAAAAGGAAAAATTTTATTTATTTGGGAGTATTTTATATAAATTAATGATGAGAAAGCAGGTTTATATTGATTATATTAGGAAAAACATTAATTAGGTTATGGAAAAGTGTGTTGATATTAATTATATTATGAAAAGGTATAATTACACAATAAATTCTATCAATAAGTTTAGACAAAAAGGATCAACATATAACAGCTCCTTATAATAAAATATCAAATTAAAAGTTACAAACACGAATCAATTTTATTGCAAAATTAAAACAAATCAAATATCTGTAAACATCTTTCAACAACATTGCAGCCTTTAAAAATTTCATCAATGGTGATCCTTTTGATTTTGAAACAAATTTTTATTTTTATTATTATTATTTTCAGCCATTAACTAATTCGCTACACTTGTTCTTCATCCAACGAAATCCACTCATCAGTCTGCTCTCAACCGCATAAGAATTATACTTCATCATACGACGTTGTCTCTTCCTTTCCGCATCACCAACGCCTAATTTCATAGTAGATTTATTATAATTATAATATTTCCGAGTATATTTTTCGACGTTGATGTCGATTGTCGTCGGTTGAATCGGAGTCGATGAACTCCGAACATGCGATGGCTGATTTGTGGCTGGCGAAATCGAAGCCGATGAACTCCGAACATGCGATGGCTGATTTGCGGCCTTGAGTCCAGGCATCTCTCCCTTAAAATCTGCCATCTTAGGGTTTTGAGAGGTGGATTTGGCAGAGATTTAGAGAGAGATAATTATAAAAATAAAATAAAATAAAAGGAGCCTTTTTCCCCTTTATTTTGGATTTAATTCACCATGATAATGATTAATTGGTATAATTTTAAAATAAAAAAAATGATTGGTTTTTATGGGGATTGAAAGAGAGAGGGTTGTGTTTTATTTGAGGTCATTAAATTTGTGTTTTTGAGTTGTAAAAATGGAGTCTTATCTTTTCTGTGTGGGATTTTTGGTACCTTTTGTATCATAATTCCCTAATATTTAAGAAATTTGGTAGATTTTGATTGGATCACCTTGCATTTCTCCCTGTTTTCAGCTATCTCTTTTTTAGTGTGTTGACCATTTTAGGTTGTCAACCAATTCACAAATATTGTAGATTTATTTTTTAAAATAAGTTAGATAGATACTCCAAATATAAAGAAATATTCTTTTTAAAAATGAACATATTTTTGTTAGATAGATACTCCAACCAGGACTAAAATTCAAAGCCAGAACATAATTGTTCAATTTCCTAGGGACCATTGGCTCGATCATTAAATGGTGCTAGCCTCAAATGGAGATCAATGTTATCTTCTTCAATTACTTCGTTAGCTACTGATGATGAATCCGCTGTTAAGTTGACAAAAACTTCGTGATTTTGTACTTGAAATGCTCCCTGTCCCTGACCCTGACCACCACCACCACCACCAACATGAAAGGGGCAAGGACCCCTTGGAGTTAACATTGGCAAAGATGGTGCTGCTGCTGAGAGACCACCCCTTGAGGCCATGCTGGTGGACCCTCTGCCATAAGCCAACCGCCTCGTTCTAGCCGAATGCGGCGAGATAACCGGTCCCGTAGTCAGAAACCGTTGTTTTATTTGTTGTTGCTGTTGATGATGAAGGGTGAAAAACGAGCCCTGTTTGGCTCGTCGTTCTCTTTTGTGCGCATTTTGATGGCCACCCAGTGCTTGAGAATTTGCAAATCCTCGGTGACAAAATTGGCACTCAAATCTCCTGTACTCACTGACATCTCGTCGAACACTTGGAGGGCATTCCTCATCGGCACCAAATTGAAAACCAAAAAGCTTCATAGTTGACGAAGATGACTTCCCACAACCGGGTTCATCATCTCCATTGTTGTCTGTTGAATTCATGCTAATTTAACCTCTCTTTTTTTTAAAAGGAGGACCACCCACCTTGATGGTATAAATTTCGTTGAAAATCCATGGAAATATATAGAAAGAAATCATAATCCATTGCAGGGTTGCAGATGACACAAATGCCCCTCAAACTCGAAAATTATTATATCTTTCACAATCGAAGAACAAAGGGTGACAACCATATCCAAATCTACAGGAAGAATTGTTGAGTTTACAGTGAAAAAAATCCCATTGTTTTTAATTGAATTGTTTGGATATAGAAGACAAGCACTCGTGCGGAAAAATACTGGAGACATAACTGTAAAGCAAAAGAAATAGTCATTTAACCTTCCATCCGCGTGCATCATGTCCTTTCCACTTCCACATGTTTTTGTATTATTATTATTTTAAACCATTTATAGTAGCTTTGGGTTTCAAATCACAAATCAATGAAATATCGGCGTTGTTAGCTAAGGCATACTGACTTCAATTTTGAATATCTAACTTCCACACTCACTATGAGCTCTTAAGTTTTCGTTCAAGTAGTTACTTTATTATTTAGTTTGTAATAATTTGATTCTACACACTTACATGTATTTAGTCTTATCCTATACCTGTAAACTCTTAAAAAAGAAATCTCAAATGATTACGATAAATATGATTTGATTGAGAAGGGAGAAATGGAGTCAGAATTTTGACAACCATATCATAGCATTTTGGTAAAATAATTTAATGAAAAGGGAAATGATGGGTGATGATTCTAGGGCAACGGTCGGCCATTGAGATGAAACCTAAACTATGATTTTGCATTGGTTTTGAAGATAATGGCAGTGTCACCCACAATGAGACCTCATTTGACTTCACAACTAACTTTGTGCCTTGTGAATTCACTACAGCCATTCAATGTGTCCCAGTAAAGAAACTCAACTTATCTCCCCCCCCCCCCCAGGTTTATACTTCAAAACCTATATATGCTACCCTATAATTATACTTCTTATGTAAACCAGATGTTTTCTTCCTAAATTATTTAAGTTTAATTAAAAAAAAAACAAACTTCAATTTGTCTTCTGGAGGTTATCATTGGTCGGATTTCAATAAAATTTTAATTTTGTCTTAAAAAGTGGGTTTAAAATTTTATTTAAGTATGACTCAAGTAAAAATAGTAAAATCTGAGTTAATTCAGTTTAAGCTGTATTAAATTTTTATATTATTATGTTTATACAAAAATAAATTTAAAAATATAATAGATCAAATACACTAAAAACGTTAAAATAAATGTTTCTCAACAAATTAAAATAAATTAAAAATGATTTATACTTAAATAACACTACGATAGGTGCAACTTAGCAAGCAAATACATCTAAAATAATAGTAAAATTAACAATAAAGTAAGAGTTATACAATATCCAAACAATAACAACAAAATAGTAGCTATATAATAGCGAAATGACAGCAAAACAGTGAAAACAACAACAAATGTAGTATGTACCTTTTGCAAAATTGAGCTAGGCCTAAGCCAAAAAAAGTTTACCCGAGGCACGACTTATTTTCTAAACGGGTCTTATTTTTTTGCCCAAACTCATTTTTCAAAACTACATTTTTGCTCAAACCCTCTCACTTTTTGGATGAACCTTCTCATGATCAGGTCTAATAATTATTGGGTTGAACATCAACTTTAATTTAGTTAAATCATGTACTTAATTTTCATTAATTAGATTTAGAGCTCAAACATCAATATATAAGCTTGAATTTTAATTAGTTCAAATAAAAAAGTTTCAAACTGATTAGATTTATGAATTACTCAAGTATTATGATATTCAAATTTAACTCACTCGATATCTCGACAATAAACAAACCGAGTTTAAAAGTATTGGAGCTAGCTTACAGACATCTTAATTACAAGACTATTTAGGTAGGCTAAGAATAATGAATAGAATGGATGTTGATTAAGTAATGAAGATTATAAATATGATGAGATATGTAACATGAAACATGCATATCTATGTCCAGTTCATCAAAACAAAGCATGTTGTAGTTACTGTAACAACAAAAACATCTGTTTTGCATTCTTCCTTTAAAAACTGTTACCAAAACAATAATGACATGTTGCATGCCCCCTCCGACCCTTAATTATACACATAATTTCCAAAAGCATCCATATCCTTTTTTGTTTGGAATTGAATAGAAGTGTCCACGGATAGATTACAAACTCCAATTACTCTTTATAAAATATTAAAAAATTACATTAATATTTATAACTATTTTAAAAAATATTAAATTAATAATTTAGATGTTGATCACCAAGGTCCGGTCCAACATGGATGTATATGGGACCAAAGAAGATAATATCAATAATGCTAATAAATTCTCACTGTCTACGGGTTTGACGGTCCAACAAATTCTAATAATTTTTGAGGTTAAATCGAGCCGAATCATTTGAGAAAATAAAAGATTTTAACTCAAGTCAATAATAATAAAGTTATTATTTAAAAGTATATATAAAAGTGGGAGTTAGGCGATCCAACTGGATTGGTGAGGTTAGAGTGTGATTAAAATGATTAGGGTGATAAACCCATAACGATGAAGACGTGTGATTAGTTTATTTTGCCTTTTGTTGAAGAGGCAGGTACACATATTCCTAAAGGTCAAGTTACATCATGTCACCTTTCTCTAATAAACCCTAGCTAATTCTCCCCAAGCAAATGTCTCATTTACATCTACCCACAAGTTGGAGTTTTAGACATGGGCTTTTTCATTTCAGATTGCTCTCTTTTGCTTAGGATTCTAATTAAATAATCATCAAAATATCTTAATACAAAAAAGTATAATGTCACATTTAATTTTCAATGTTTATATTTTTTGTCAATTTGATTCTTATTATTTTTTTTTTGTTAAATTTGATCATTAATCTTTCAAGAAAAACTAAACTTGTTTTTTTTTAATGCAAATGTTGACTAAAACATTAATTTTTTAAAATATGTTGGCATGACAACCTACGTGATTGTAACGCCCTAACTAATTTATTTTTGTTTCTATAAATCTTAACACAAATATGTATTTGCTTTAGTGGCTAAATGTTCTGGATGTGTGTATGAGGTCTTGAGTTTAAGTTTCACTTTTGGCAAATTCTGTTATTTTTTATCATTGTCTTATTCCTATTGAGTAGGCTTATGTTATATTGTTTGTAAACTTTTATCAAAATGAGCTTATTGGTTCGAGTGGTAAAGAGTTAGCTTGCTAGAGGTCTTGTGTTTGAATCCTTGTGCGAGCATGGATGTTAATTTTTGTCTTAGTTGTCTGAGAGAGTTTGGAAGTCTGTGTAAGTGGATGAGAGAGTGGGTAGTTGGGATTGGGTTAGTAGGAGATTATGCCTAAAATTGGGGGATTGTAGGATTCTATTTGTTTTTGTTTTTATTTTCTATTTTTTCTCTCTCTTCCCAAATTCCCTCTGACGTTAGTTTTTTCAATTTTCTAACGTTGTCTTTTCCCCTTTTTTTCCTTTCTGACATTTTTCCCCTTCTCTATAAATCTTTGCTTCGTTCTTCTTCGATTCTATTCGTGAACCTGTCTTTCAATCATGCTACTGGAATTGTCGGGTTCTTTAATCGGCTTGGTAAGTAGAACTTCGTTTGTCGTTAACTTTTGGTTTTTGAGATGTTAGCGATGTTAAATTGTAGCCATTAATTGGTGATTAATCGATGAAATATATGATTAGGTGAAGGTTGTGAGGCGAAAAATTGCACTTCAACGACTTAGTATGCGTTAGCGGGGGTTTATCGTCAGCGGTGAGTTCTTGGGCATTGTTGAATTCCAATCGTGAATTTGTATTTTGGTTGCTAAATCGGTGTTTGGGGTACTGGTTTTTAGGTTTGAAAGGTCTCGGATTGCTTTCGCACAAAATCGTACCAGGTGTGTACCTAAAACACGATAAAACAAGGTTCAGTGAAAGTCAAAAATTTGGTCTGTCGATGCCACACAGTCGTGTAACGGAGATTGTGTGGCCGTGTGGGCCACACAGGCTAGGCCAAATTGGACTTGTGGGCCTAAAATTCTAAAATTTTTCCTAGGGTCGTACGGATCATTCCAATTGATTGTGGGCCTACCGTAGGGTCGGTAAGGGCTAACTAAACCCATTATATGTGATATGTTAATCTGATAGTCTAACTTTGAGTAGGAAACCGATATGTATGTCTAACTGTTCTGTATAAATAAGTATAATATCTGTACACAAACATATTAATCATGTGATTCTGTATTTGTTATCTGCATGCTATATCTGTATTTGGGGTGGGATTTGTATATGTAAAGGAAGTAATCTGTACGGCGACCTTTCGCCTAATTTCTAACAACTTGGCTGCACATTATTCTGTTATGTGTTGCATCGACATTTTATGATGTGTAGGGATGGGTGAGTGTTTTTAACCCCACATGGTGTGATGGGATGGTCGGAGATGGTGTAGAGGATGGGTGTAGGATTTTGATATCTATATTTGTTAAGGACTTAGGTCCAAATCTGTCTGTCTACATATGAGGTTCTGTGTATGTTGCATACTATATCTGTTGGGTTACACACTAAGTTTACGAAAACTCATATATGTTTGTCTGTTCTATTCAGGTAATCCTCAAACATAGGCGGGTTGGTGCAATGGAGGCTCAACGGTGACCACTTGTCGGAAAATTGTTATTTTTCTTATCCTCATTTATAGGTTTTACTTAATTTCTGGTTGTTGAAAGAGTTTTGTAATTTTTGGACTCTCTGGACTTTTGGGACTGTTCATTTTGGGATTTTTGGTTTGGTTGCGTTTCTGATTTTCAAACTATAATGATTAATAAAATTCTGATTTTACGCGAACAAATGTTTTTGAAAACACGAGCGTGGTTTTAATTTAAATATTCTTTTCAAACTTCCGCTACGAGATATTTGGTTAACTTTAAAGGAAAACATTTAACGATTTTAGTAATGAATATATAAATGAATATGTCTAGTCTTGGACCTTTTTATCTAATAACTATACAATGTTTTATGAAGTATCATTGGTTTCAAAACCCTTCTTCGTAACGCTCCTTGATTCGGGCATAACATCTAGACCGAGTCTAGGGTGTAACTTTAGTGGTATCAGAGTCAGGTTACAAAACTTAGGCTGTGGATTTTGGGTTCAAAATTTTATTTGCAAAAGAAATGGTTTTCAAACAAGTTTGTTCTTGCGAGTAAAGTATATGGTACACCGAGTCTCCAGCCTCAATCCTGTAAGTACTTTTAAACTTAGAAATAATGTAGTTAGAAAACTTTGAGTTGTTTGAAAGTATACTGATTTAGTTAGAAACTAAGACTTAATTTTGAAACTTCTGATAAATATCTAAAGCATAAAATATTTACTAATAAACACTAAAACTGATGCATAAAATTTCGTAATGTAGATAAAACTTGAAAAAATGATGAGCGCTCGTGGAACTCGCAGTCGTAGTATTCGTAGGCGCGGTAGGGCCGTAGAGGGACTCGAGCTGAGTTTTCTTCTTTAGGCAGTATGCCGAATCTGGATACGAGTGAGACACGGTTTCACCTGCTACTGAGACTGGGTCTAAAAGTCGCTTGGCTGAAGACGATGCACTATCCCAAGCCATGTTGAGAGTTATGGAGAGGGTCATTGTACCTCATTTTGGATTTAGGGGCCATAAGTAGGTAACTGAACGACTCGGTCCAATGGAGCTGAGCTGTTTAGGGGCGTCACTGAGTCGACCCTACTATGGCGAATACTGTTTGGAATCCACTGAGAGGATAATGAATGACACCGAATGCACTCCTTAGTAAATTGAAGGGTGCAGTTTCTTTACTTCGCAATGAGGCATATCAGTGGTGGTTATCGATTGAGGAAGGTACTCAACCGAATCGTTTGAATTGGGATTACTTTAAGACTGCCTTTCAGGGAAAGTACGTGGGATGAGCTATGTGGATGCTTGTAGGCGTGAGTTTATGAATCTCACGCTAGGTGATAAGTCTGTGGCTGAGTATGAGGCCGAATATCTGAGACTGAGCCGCTACGCTTGAGGCATGGTGGCATCCGAATATGAAAAATGTGTTCATTTTGAGGACGATTTGAGGGATAGTCTGAGGGTATTGATTGCTCTGCAGAAGGAGGGGGAATTTGCTATTCCGGTGGATAAGGCGAAGATCGCCGAAGAGGTTAAACGGGTGGAGCGCCAGAATAGAGATCGAGAGAGAGGTAAGAATAAGAGGGATTTGAAGCCTTCTAGTTCTGCTCAAAGGCCTAAGAAGCGGGCCAGACCTGACGGGCCTGCTAGAGTGGGCGTTCCTGTTGCTCTTACTAAGATTCAGCCTTATGGTGACTGTGGTAGGCACCATCCGGGTGACTGTTGGAGGAGATTGGGGTCTTACCTGCAATGTGGGTCATTAGATCATCAGATTAGAGAGTGTCCACATCATTCTAATTAGATGCAAGCTATGGGAACGGTTTTGTTAAGCCTTAAAGGCGATCGATAGTCATTTAGGGTAGTGGATCCACTCGTGTGCTAATAGTATGAAATTTGAGGACGAGAGAGCAGGACGTAAGTACTAATCATCTTGGCGAGATAGTCTACACTGGTTTATGCTACTCGATACCGCGAGAGTAGAGCCATCCTGATGTGATCACGGTACATTCTTTATTTTTCATGCCCCATATACTGCTTTGATAGACATAGGTTCTACACGCTCCTATGTAGTTAGTACTGTTTCTGAAAACTTAGGGATTATTGTTGAGTGTACATCTGGTGAAATTACTGTACTGATCCGTTGGGACAATCTGTTCGGGTAAATAAACTTTATAGGAATGTTCCGTTAGAAGTACAAGGGGTTGTATTTCCGGTGAATCTGATAGAGCTACCATTTTGTGAATTCGACTTAATAATGGGTATGGACTGGTCAGTAGAGTATCGAGTTATTTGGACTACACGACTAAGAGGTCGTTTGAGAACTGAGGATGATAAGGAAATAGTTATGATCGGCGAGCGTTGAGATTACCTGTCTAATGTGCTCTTGTAGCTGAGAAACTAGTTCGAAAAGGTGTGAGGCTTATTTGGCGTATATCAGTGTTTTAATTTACGGACTCTTCTTTGGGGATATTAGAACAGTGAGGGAATTTCTAGATGTTTTCCCGATGAGTTACCAGGTTTACCTCTGAATCGAAAAGTTAAGTTTGGCATTGAGCTTCTACTGGGTACAGCTCCGGTGTCTATCACTCCATACCGTATAGCACCGAAAGAGCTTACGGAGCTTAAGGCTCAACTTCAAGAGCTTCTGGATCGTAGTTTCATCTGTTCTAATGTATCTCTGTAGGGGCATCGATTCTATTTGTAAATAAAAAGGATGGTACCATGAGGATGTGCTGTAACACCCCAAACCCGGCCCATACGTCATCACCGGATCTGAAATGCTACGGGTTTAATCTTGAAAACTTTACTCTGATGGGTTTTGGAAAAACTTAGTTTATTATAGCCGAATAATCAATTAAATGTGAAATTTTGAAAATAACTTTAACATTTGCGTTGATTGAGTTTGAAAAGCCCATAAAAAAAATAATAAATTCGCACCTAAGTTATGGAGGCCTTATTACAAAAATATTCCCAAAAATTAAAACTTAAATGAAAACAAAACCGAAAATAATCTATGTAGATAATAGTCTTAATGGCCCATCAAGTCCTCCTCGGCTCCCTTGTCCACGAACTACTGCTCATCTGAAAAGTGGGAAAAATAAAAAGGTGAGTCACAAAGACTCAGTGTGCAAATCTCGAAATCACATAAAAGCCTTGGGCCCACAAACACATTATGGGCCTTGGCCCATACACAATGGTAACTAAGTATTTCATGCAACATGACCCATCCCAAACCTAAGAGTTCATCCTCTACACACCCCGTACCAACCATCACACTGTGGGGATTTCTACAATCAACCCTCCATCCGCTACACATAATATCGGTCACTATGTGACCTATGTGGCAAAGCCACCGATCGCTTATGCGAACCTCAGAAAATGCATTATAGTATTTCGACAGCTATGCTGCCTGTCATTAAGACCGATCACATGTGACCTATGTGGAAAAGCCACCGATCGCCTCGCGACCTGTTCCCCTTCCATAAACCAATCAATCAACCCCATCCCATGCATACACACATGCAAGAATCAAAGCATCAAGCCATTTAAATAGATCTCAGACTTCACATACATCGATACTCATAGAGAAGTTTCTATGATTACGTACCTGGTATCCCTTGCCTACCCTTTTTGGGTATTACGACTGTTCATACAGCCTCTCTTTCTAGCTTTTAGCCCATATCATACACATATATTACAACAATACTTATGTGTTAAGGATCTACACACTGATTACGGTTATGACGACACCCTCAATCTCGAATAGCGGACACTACTCGTTTCTTAAACTTAGGGATTGGGTTTACGGACCCAATCCTCTCATTTGCCTTATCTTTATTTGATTCCATCAAAAATCCTTGTTAGAACTACTATAACGAAATAGGGTTGTTAAACCATATCATATGATTTAAGATCTCAAAGATGATAGCGAATCTAACAGGAATATAAAGAAAACCCCTTACCTTGAAATCCCGAAATAGATAGGATACTTAGAGATTAATGGTTTCCGACTTTTGAAATCTGGATGATTCGATCTACTCCTATTTCTCGAAGTGTCGCCCAAAAGAACATGAGATTAGTGGAAACGTCTAACTAAAGATGGCCTATCAACCAACTATCCATTCGGCTATGGTCTCCAAAAACCAAAAAACAACAAAGGAATAAGAGAACACTCTTACCTTACCACAGCAGATCCGAATGATACTTAAGAGATTTTGGTATTAGCCTAATAATGGACAAGATTCGGCAATGATTAGAAAATTTGAATGAGAAAGCTGAAAAGAAAAATAGAGAGGTTTAGACGTTTTGGCTTTTCAAGATCAATTGGCTATGGTATGAAAGTGGAGAGGAAAGTAGAGTTAGGAGTTTTCGATTTAAGCAGAAAAGGAGAAGAAGAAACCTTAGTTGCCAAAATTAGGAGGAGAAAAGAAGAAGTGAAAGAAAATCAAAAAGCTATGCTTCAGGAAAATAATGAGAATTCGGCATTACTCTAGGAATTTAATTCGGCACCCATATATATACTAAAATAAATAAATAAATAAATAAAATAAACCTACACTTCCCTAATCGACTCAAACTTATCACCAATTAAATTCCTTTATTATCCCCAAAATTTATCCTCATCCTCATCCCAAAAATCCATTTATTTAGCCAAAAATTCAATTTGAATTACATTCAAATTGCTTTCTCCGAACATCAGCCATCATTTGGTGTTTTGGTCTACTCCAAACACCTTTCCCACTCCAGCAGCAAAATAACAAGTTATTGTGCACAAGGAAACTCGAACCCGAGACCTACAGGAACCACCACACGCTACTAGCCACTGCACCACAACTCTTCTTGTGATATTTTTCATTCTCAACTTCTTTTAAGGCCTATTTTCCAATGAGGTTATCCAAAGAAAACTAAAAGAAATTTGCCAAAACCCGACTTGAACCTCCAACCTCTTCACTATGATACACGCCTTGCCAAGGCCACTTATTTTATTTGAGTCGTATTTCCTCCTAAATAATTATAACCCTTTCTTGCGCTCCAAGTTTACCTTTAAAACCCAACATTTAGCGCATGCATGACTAGAACCCCGCTCCCCTCCTCGCTCCTAACGCCTTTGCCCTTTGTGCAGGCATTTCTTTTGTTGGAAATCAGCCCCAACTAATTATAAGGCCTAAGCTCTAGCCTTCATACTAACTCATGCGCAACAAAAATTATTTTTTTTTGACAAGTCCAAGACTTGAACCTTTGACCACCAGCTTATTCAAAACATTCCAAGCCACCAACACACCAACTTCCTTATGCTATCTTTTAACCAAAAAATATTTTAAAAGCCTTTTTAATAACACCAACCTCACTTAATGGTAAAAACAATTTTTTTTCCGCTAAAGCCTTAGATCGAGCCCAGGACTTTTCCAACACCACCAACCCTTCCTAAATCACCTAGAAATTAAACTAAACATGCAATCATAATTTTTTTCTGAATGCAAAATCCAATCTCTCGACACACAAAACCCATTTATTCTAGGCCCAAATTCAGGTCGTTACATATGCATTGATTATCGACAACTAAATAAGTTGACTGTGAATAATAAGTACCTACTTTTGAGGATCGATGACCTGTTTGATCAGTTCCGAGGGGCTTCAATATTTTTAAAAATAAATCTTTGTTTTGGGTATCATCAGCTTAGGGTTAAGGAAGTTGATATTCATAAGACGACTTTTAAGACTCGTTATGAGCACTATGAGTTTTTAGTTATGCCCTTTGGTTTGACGAATGCTCCAAATGTATTCATGGATCTAATGAATCGAGTTTTTCAATTGTATTTGGATCAGTTTGTCGTAGTTTTCATCGATGATATTCTGATGTACTCTAAGACCGAGGATAAACATTATGAGTATTTTAAGGTAGTATTTCAGATACTCCGAGAGAAGTAGCTCTACGCTAAGTTGAGCAAATGTGAATTCTGGTTATGGGAAGTAACATTTCTAGGGCACATAGTTTCTGCTGAAGGGATCCAAATTGATCCTAGGAAGATTGAGGTTGTGCTTTATTGGAAACAGCCTAGGAACATTTCTGAGATCTGCAGTTTTTTGGGTCTTACGGGTTAGTATCGAAGGTTTATTGAAGGGTTCTCACTTATTGCAGCTCCTTTGACTAAGCTTCTACACAAGACTATTCATTTTGTTTAGACTGATACATAACAATCGAGCTTCGAAAAGCTCAAGGTTGTTCTGACTCAGGCTTCTATTCTGATACAGCCTGAATCTGGTAAAGAGCTTGTAGGGTATAGTGATGTGCCGCATGTCGGTTTGGGATGTGTATTGATGCAAGATGGTAAGGTTGTGGCTTATACATCCCGACAGCTTAAGTCACACGAGGGAATTATCCGACGCATGATCTCGAGTTAGTTGTCGTGGTGTTTGAAACAGCCTATTTTTCAGTGAAATCGGAATAGTGGTTTCGAGACCACAAATCTGAGCCTAAAATAAAATTTATATTTATTTTATTATATTATATGGGTCGTATTATGTTAGAGAAGTCATGTGAAAATTTTGATACATAAATTTTACCGATTTTGTGTTTAATTACGGAAGGACTAAATCGCATAAAATGCAAAAGTTGAATTCTAGTAGCTATAAGGGTTAAATAGCTATGGAATTCAAAACTAAATATCCTTATATGGTAATTAGACCATTAAAGAAAGTATGTAGATATTTTGGTATGACTTATCCATGGAAAAATTAAAAAAGGCTAAAGAATAAATTAGAAAGATGAAAAGTTATTAAATGACAATTTAATTAAATGAAAAAGAAAACATTTTCATATCATATTCCCCAAATATTTCCATTGAAACCCTAGGAGAGAGGATGAAAACTTTTCAAGCTCAATAAGGTATGAAATCAAGTCTCGTTTTTAATGATTTTTATATTTTTGGAATCGAGATAGTCTAAACTATCTATTTGGGGCATTAATTTGAAAAGTTATCAAACTATGAAAATGGCTCATGGATGTATATGCTGGAAATTAGAAATTTATGGTAGAAAATGAAAGATTATTGATAGATAAACAACTTTTACAAAGTGATTTTTGATGAAAACATGATTTAGGGACTAAAATGTAAACTTGTGAAATTGAAGGAAAAATTATGAAATTTTATGAATACATGTCCTGTAAATTTTGTAATGGGGATTTGATTAGGCTTGGAATAGGGAGTAATTTGCACAAGTTTCATTTTCCGAGCCTAGGGATAAAAATGGAATTTATGGAAAAGTTAGGGGCAAAATGATAATTTTACTTAAGATGAAAATTGAGTCCACTTGAATGTGAAATATGATAAATTAATGTAGAATTTACTCATATAGATCCGGATAGACCAAATTCGGAGCTAGAACGAGGAAAGAGGAAAATGTCGGATTAGTAGATTTTACGTGCACAAACATTGTTGAGGTAAATTCGTGTAACTAAATTGTGTATGTTTATATGCTTGAATTAAATGTTGTGTTTTTGAATTGTATAAATATCATATATATATAGATGACATTGAAAATATACCTGACAAAGCCCAATCAACGATAATGCCCGATAAAGGATAAACGATAAAAATGTTACTTTTATGCTTGGAATGAATGTGGAATGTGATCATTTGAATATTATGAATGTTATAGATTCATGAAATAATCACATGCCTAATAATGCTTGAAAAATTCAAATTTCGTTTGAATAAATGGTAAATTCGATGGATATGTGATTTCCCGAAATGAATGAGGTCCTGTATTTATTGTTGACGAAATTTAGCTCGGATGAGTAATTCCATTACCTCATTATAAAGAGGATTTAGCCAGACGGGTAATCCTGATATAAGTCCTCGTGAGCATATGTTATGGATTGGATTTATCCGGACGAGTAATCCAGATCAAGCTTTTTAGAGATATGTCATAAAAAGGATTTAGCTTGGACTGGTAATCCTGTTGTATATATGTGTGGCTCGAGAGTGTACTCTCTGAAATAGTACCTTATGGGTACCAATGAATATGAGTTGACGGATTTACTGATTTGTACACTTTATGTGTACTACCTATGTATCCATCAATATTCTGAATAAATTCAACGAGCAAGGTTCTGACAGGGGCAAATATGAATTTAAGACAAATTGACATGGAATGATGTATATGATATGGAAATATCACATGAAAAGAATATTACATGAAATACAAGAAAATTATGGTACATGACAAGTGATATATCAAAATATGAGATGATGATATTTTTACATGGAAATTATTTGATGAGAATGTTCATTCTTGATTATAGACTTGTACACCTTGGTTGTACAAATCGTGACCTTGATATTCCGAGTAATATGAGTAAAATTTTGATATGAAATGATCTGAACTCGAAATAAACTAGTATGAAATTATACTTGTAATAATGAGATGAATTATGCATGTTAAATGAATACATGTTGTGGAAATCATATGTGCATGGAAACTTGATTGTTGTTGAGCCCATATATGTTTGCGAGGTTATTATGAAATATATGAATAACAAGGGCAATGAGGATATGTGTAGGGCTTGAGGGCAAATTGATTGAATGTGCCTTACATAGTTACCTCAAAATAGAATGAATGGTAAGTTAAGTATCATGTTATACGAACTTACTAAGCATGTAATGTTTACTTAGTTTTATTTCCCTATTTTAGAGTAAATTGAAAGCTCGTTGGATTGAAAGCTCGGCGGAGATCACTCACACTATCCATCGGCCCATGTCGGTACAATATGGTAAATCAATTAAGGTTTGTAATGGCATGTATAGGTTATATTGGCCATATTGGCATGTAAATGTAAATGATGTTTGTAATCTAACCATTGGAATGGCTAGTAATGGTTTGTTTTGATATATTTGTAATGTCATACTATGGTAGCTACATATGTATTAAGTAGTTGATCAAATTATGCCTAACATATGGACTAAATCAAGGCAAGATTATGAACATGTATGCATGTAATGGTATACCATGTTGAATGATAGAGTTTGCTTAACTTGAATACTTGAAATGGTTGGTATTTGGATGTGAGTTTAATTGTAGGTCTTGGGTGTGATTTTGGGTGAGAAATGAAGTTAAGAATGGCTTTATTTTGTCCACACAGGCAGATATACGGGCGTGTGCCTAGGCCGTGTGTCACACACAGCCTATCCCATGGAGCGTGTAGCCTGTCCATGTGTCTCCTGCACTTTAAATTTGAGAAAACAGAATGCCCAAAATTGAGCACACGGGCAGAAACATGGGCCTGTGTCTCAACCTTGTGGGAGACACGGCCTTGAACACGAGCTTGTGTCTTGGCCATGTGAAACATGTACCTAATTCGAATTGAATTAATTAACCATACGACCTAGCACAAGGGCGTGTGGCATGGCCGTATGGAGCAAGTCAGAGAGCTACCTAAATCGAACACGGCCTGTAGCACAGGCATGTCCCTTGGACCACACGGACATGTGAGCCCTGCACCTTGGATAATTTTTGAAATGTCTCGAAAATTTTTTAGAGTTTTCAATTAAGTCCCGACTCGATTCTAATGCTCGAATTGGGCCTCGAGGGTCTATCTAAGGGGCGTTATGAATGATCTCAGTTAATGAGTAGTGATTTACATGATTTATCTAAAATGTTCTGAAAAGTTCTGGTAATGCTCGTAACCCTGTACCAGCGACGGATACGGGTTAAGGGTGTTACAGTATTTGCGTTAAAGATCTGGAGGCACTATCTATATGGTGAGAGTTGTATCATCTACACCGATCACAAGAGCATCAAGTACCTCATTACTTAAAAGGGGTTGAATCTTAGGCAGCGTTGATGGATTGAGCTACTCAAGGATTATGACTGTACAATAGAATATCATCTCGGTAAGGCCAATGTGGTGGCCAATGCTCTCAGTCGTAGAGCGATGATTGATTTGAGGGCGATGTTCGCTTGTCTAAGTTTGTTTGATGATGAGAGTCTGTTAGTCGAGTTGCAAGTTAAGCCGATTTGGATTAGGTAGATTCGAAAAAAGTAATTAGGGGATAAGTCTCTGGTTCTGAGGTTTTGTAGATTGAGAGTGGCAGTACTTCTGATTTTGGACTGAATAAGGATAGAGTTTTGTGTTTCCGATGACGGGTTTGTGTACCGAACGATTCTGATCTGATTTTATAGTCTAGAATAATAGTTTACAGTCTAGCATATAGATGGCACCTTACGAGGCTCTATATGGTCGTAAGTGTTGTACTCCGCTATGTTGGACTGAGTTGGGTGAACGATAGGTTTTAGGTCCTAAATTGGTTTTCAAGACTGAAGATAAGCTTAGACTGATTCGGGATCGTCTGAAAGCGACTTCTAATAGACAGAAGTCTTTTACGGATCTGAAAAGGAGGGATATAGAGTACTCTATGAGTGATTTCGTATTCCTTAAGGTATCTCCGTGGAAGAAAGTTCTGCGGTTCGGTTGTAAGGGCAAGTTAAGTCCTAGGTTCATTAGGCCGTATCAGATTCTGAAACGTGTGGGACGGGTTGCTTATCAGTTAGAGCTACCTCCAGAGTTAGACAGTATCCATGATGTATTTTACGTCTTGATGTTAAGACGATATCGGTTTGATCCATCTTGCGTTATCTGTTGAAGAGATCGAGGTTAGATCAGACTTGACATTTGAAGAGGAGCCAGTTCAGATTTTGGATCGAGATATTAAGGTTCTGAGAAGGAAGTCCATACCGTTGGTAAAGGTTTTATGGCGAAATCATGGCACTGAGGAAGCCGATAGGAACCTGAGGACTCAATGCCTCTGCAGTATCCTCATCTGTTTGAATTAGGTAAATTTTGAGGCCGAAATTTCTTTTAAGGTGTAGAGTTGTAACTCCCTGAATAATTTATTTCTGTTTCTGTAAATCCTGGCACAAATATGTATCTGCTTCAGTGGCAAAGTGTTTTGAGTGTGTGTATGAGGTTTTGGGTTCAAGTCTCACTTTTGGAAAATTCTATTATTTTTTATCCTAGCCTTATTCCTGCTTAGTAGGCTTATGTTGTATTCTTTGTAAACTCATATCAGAATGAGCCTGCTGGTTCGAGTGGTAAGGAGTTAGCTTGCTAGAGGTCTTATGTTCGAATCCTCGTGCGAGCGTGGATGTTAATTTTTATCTCTATTGTCTAAGAGAGTTTGGATGGGTTTGGAAGTCTGTGTAAGTGGATGAAAGAGTGGGTAGTTGGGATTGGGTTAGTAGGAGATTATGCCTAAAATTGGGGGATTGTGGGATTCTATTTGTTTTTATTTTTTATTTTTTATTTTTTTCTCTCTCTTTCCAACTTCTCTCTGACGTTAGTTTCTTCAATTTTTTGACGTTGTCTTTTCCTTTCTTTTTCCTTTCTGACATTTTTCCCCTTCTCTGTAAATCTTTGCTTTGTTCTTCTTCGATTATGTTCGTGAACTTGTCGTTCAATCGTGCTACTGAAATCGTTGGGTTCTTTAATCGACTTGGTAAGTAGAACTTCGTTTGTCGTTAACGTTTGGTTTTTGAAATGTTAGCTATGTTAAATGGTAGCCATTAATTGGTGATTAATCGATGAAATCTGTGATTAGGTGAAGGTTGTGAGGTGGAAAATTGCACTTCAAAAGCTTAGTACGCGTTAGCGGGGGTTTATCGTCGACAATAAGTTCTTGGGCATTATTGAATTTCTATCGTGAATTTGTATTTTGGTTGCTAAATCAATGTTTGGGGTACTGGTTTTTAGGTTTGGAAGGGCGCGGGATTACTTTCGCATCAAAATCGTACCAGGTGTGTACCTAAAACACGAGAAAATGAGGTTCAATGAAAGACAAAAATTTGGTCTGTCGACGTCACACTGGCGTGTGGCCGGTCGTATGGCTGGCCGTGTGTGAGACACAACCGTGTAACGGAGATTATGTGGCCGTGTGGGCCACACAGGCTAGATCAGATTGGGCGTGTGGGCCCAAAATTTTGAATTTTTCTTTAGGGTCGTATAGATCATTCTGAGCGACTGTGGGCCTACTGTAGGGTCGGAAGGACTAACTAAACCCATTGTATGTGATCTGTTAATCTGATAGCCTGATCTGAATAGGAAACCGATATGTATGTCTGACTGTTCTGCATAAGTAAGTATAATATCTATATACGAGCATATTAATCATGTGATTCTATATCTGTTATCTGTTATCTGCATGCTGTATCTATATTTGGGGTGGGATTTATATATATGGAGGAAGTAATCATACGACGACCTTGTTAATTTACGTTGACTACACATTATTACATTATGTGTCAACTTTATGGTGTGTAGGGATGGGTGGGTGTTTTAACCCACATGGTGTGATGGGATGGTCGGAGATGGTGTGTAGAGGATGGGGGTAGGATTTTGATATTTGTATCTATTAAGGACTTAGGTCCAAATTTGTATCTGTCAGTATATGATGTTCTATGTATGTTGCATGACTATATCTATTGTGTTACACACTAAGTTTACGAAAACTCACATATGTTTGTTTGTTCTGTTCAGATAATCCTCGGGCATAGGCGGGTCAGTGCGATGGAGGCTCAGCGATGACCACTTGTTAGAAAATTATTATTTTTCTTATCCTTTTTTACAAGTTTTACTTAATTTTTGGTTTTCGAAAGAGTTCTGTAATTTTTGGACTCTTCGAAATTTTGGGATTGTTTATTTTAGGATTTTTGGTTTGGTTGCATTTGTGATTTTCAAACTATGATGATTGACAAAATCCCGGTTTTACATGAACAAATGTTTTTTGAAAACACGAGTGTGGTTTTGCTTTAAACGTTTTTTTCAAACGTCCACTGCAAGATGTTTGGTTAACTTTGAAGGACAGCATGTAACAGTTTTAGTAATGAATATATAAATGAATATGTCTAGTAAAACTTGGACCTTTTTATCTAATAACTATACAATGTTTTATGAAGTATCATCGGTTTCAAAACCCTTCTTCATAACGCTCTTCGATTCGGCCATAACGTCTAAGCCGGGTTTAGGGTGTTACAGTGATTGTTCGCTTATGCTTTATATGAACATGACACTATTTATCTCATATACTATGTCAATAAATAATTGAAAAATTATAAAAATATTACAAAAATATAAATTCAAAAAATTACTAAGAGTTTAGAAAAATTAGCATAGAGTACATGTAACTTACTATGCAAAGCTGAAATGTTAAAAATTAACTCTTTTTAAAGGTTAATAGTCAAATTTGACTTTTTAAAAGGTTGATGCCAAATTTAACTCAAAAAATAAGAATCAAATTGACAAAAGATATAAATATTGAAAGCTAAATTTAATATTATGTAATATAAAACCAACTTTTTAAAAATCCTTTTATTATATGAAGGATGGAAACAGATTCATCATTAAAATATAGGGTTGAGGTTTAATCTAATCCATAAACAAATTTAATTTTAATGAGCTTTGCTAATTGTATTCATCTTTTCATAAATTTCTATGATCTACTTCCTCAAGTTGGAGTTATAAGATTAAAATCAAATAGGAAAATACATTTTATTACTAAGATAACATCTTGGAATTGGACAAACAAGTCTAGTTGGTAGTTAAGAATCCTAGTTTTACCATGGGATATTAATACGAAAGATACAAGAGTTTAGATTAGATCTGAATATGCAAGAACCCTACTTTTTAATGTTAATAACAATCTTGATGTAAGAAAATTTTAATTTTATCAATGTGTTGTATCACAAACCCCAAAAATATGAGAAACTTTATAAAAAAAAATAATAACAAAAGAAAATGGTAATCACTTATCACTTACTGCCAAAGGTGAGAATGTGGGCCCATAATTTGCTTATTTATGTCATATAAAGCTAAGGCATGCTCCAATGCTTGTGTTTTGTTTTTATAATTATAGTGTCAACTGAATAATACATACTCTTTTGTCCACTTCTTTTTTCTATTTATTTTTTTAACCACACCATGCTCAAAGGGATAGTACTGTCATGATGTGATGAATAACCGTCATTCATAATTTTTTTTTTTTTTAGTTCATTCATATCTTAATTTCACTCTATATTAAATTTTATTAAGAAAGCAATTATGATATGAGAGACTCATTTCTAACCTTTATCCTATAAATACTCTCCCTTACAAAATCATAGTTAAGAGTATAAGAAGTTTTCTAGTTACATCACTCAAATACATACTTTTGACATCTTAAGCGAGTCTAAATAGACTATGCTTATAAAGAATTTATCTAGAATATGGACTCCTCCTTATAACAAGAAGCCTAAATAGAGGCAAAGACTAGGCAATGCATCTTACTTCTTGATGTTTTGTACAAGTAAAGTTTTTTCAACCCTTGCTACATTGCTTAGAACATGAGAAGGCGTCATATGTAGACATCATACAGGGTGATGGACACTAGCTAAGAAAACCTTAAGGAAATGATACTATTGGTCAACCTTTTTCAGAGATACGAGTGAGCTAGTCTAAAAGTGCGTTTCTTGTAAAAAATTCGCCCAAGTCCTAATATGCCAACGGAGCCCCTTTAAATGATCTCTCTCTGTGGCCCTTCTCAATATGGGAAATTGACATATTGTGACCATTTCTCATTGTAATGGCTTAAAATAAATTTATACTTGTGGCTACCGAATACTTCACCATGTGAGTTGAAGTTAAAGTCATCGTCACCATTATTGGCAAGCGAAGAACTTATTATGGAAGAAGATAGCTTGTAGGTTTGGAATTCAAAACTTATCAATTCCAAAAGAAATGTGAATCCTTTTGCTCCAACCTCCACATAGACCTCATTCACAACTTTGTTAAAACGCCTCAACTAATGGATAAGTTGAGGCAACTAGCAAGAAAATCCTCACGGTATTGAAGAAAAAGGAAGAGGATGCAAAACAATCTTGGTTAGAAGAACACCCACGGACATTATGATTATTTAGAACAATGTCGCACACGGATAGATTTTGACAAAAATTAAAGTTCATACTTTAGACCCTGTCAAAATTAAACAAACATAAATTGTATTAACCCAACCCAATGCCACAAACACTTCTAAGTTTAATATTCAAATTTTAATTTAAGTTGAATCTTGGATGATGGACCATGGTATGGCGAAAATGTTACATTTATACTAAAGTAAAATTAAAAATTCTAAATTTGACACAATCATTAACATATAGGAAATCAAACTCATATTTTAGTAAATTGGGCAAGCTCAAGTGGTTATTTTTTTCTATCTTGAATTCAACTTAAACTTAAAAAGTAAAATTGAATTTAACAAAATAAAAATGGTATATTTGCAAGATTCTCAATTCTAGAAAGGAAAAAACTTAGCAAGGTTGCTTTAACTTTTCTTTTTCTTTTTTATCAAAATATTTGTGTTGTTGAACACTTATTTTCATCACATATCTAGATATTGGATAACAAAACACAACCAGGTAAAAAATATAAAATTTGTAAAAATTAATTAAAATTATTAAGAAATATAAAAAAGAATTTGTAATATATATGACACATAATAAGAAAAAGTTTAATTTTTTTAACTTAGGTCTTGTTTGATAAGGCATTAAAAATCTGAAATTTAAAATTTTGAATGATTTTATTTTTAAATTTGTTTGACAATCCATAATTAAAAAAAAAAGAAAGAAAAGAAAAGATAGTTTTTTTATGAAAATGTGTAAAATAATAATAAATAGATAAGGAGTTATATGCAGATTTTTTCAAATTTTATTTTATTTTAAAATAATATTATCCTTTAAATATTTTATTTTATATTTTTACTTTAGGAAATAAACAACAAGTTGAGCCTGGACTCAAAACAAAGAATTAGACATAACCCAAGAAAGAAATTCAATGGATTACACCAATCACAAAAATAGCCTATATAAACTTAAAACAAACAAAAGGTAGAATTATACAAATATGGGCTCGAAAATAAGTTTAAAAAGGCAATTAGGCTCATTTTTAATATATTATACTATGTAATGTATAACATAGAGGTGCTCATGAGTCGGAGTCAGTTTAGGCCGTAATAAGATTTCAGGCCCATTTGTTTGACTCAGCCCGAAAAATGAATTTAAAATTTTGCTTAAGCTTGATCTAGATAAAAAAATCTAAAACTTGAGCCCAGCCCACCCTTATTAATTTTTTGTATTATTTTTATATAAAAATAAATTTTAAAAATATTACACATCAAATACACTAAAAACATTAAAATAAATGTTTCCAACAAATTGAAATAATTTTTTAAAATGTATTTATACTTACATAACACTAAGATAGGTGTAATTTAACAAGCGAATGCCTCTAAAATAGTAACAAAATTAATAATAAAACAAGAGTTATACAATATCCAAACAATAACAACAAAATAGTAGTAATATATTAGCGAAACGACAACAGAATAATAAAAAAACAGCAGTAGTTTTTTCTTTTTGCAAATCGGGTTGGGCCCGGGCAAATAAAACTTACTCGAGGCCCAATCTATTTTCTAAACGGGTCTTATTTTCTGCCCAAGCTCATGTTTCGGACCTATATTTTTTTCCCAAAATCTCTCACTTTTTGGGCAAGCCTTCGAGCCAGATGGCTTGGCCCATGATTAGATCTAGTATAACACAAAATTTAAATTTATAGTAATATTATATAATTATATAATGTAAACATTAAAAAATATTAAAATGTCTATTACATAATTTTAATAAATGAAAAGGTATATAAAACTATTAAATATTAAATTAAAAATAATATAAAATATATTTCAAAAATTTTAAAAAATAATATAAGCAGATTTAAGGTGTACTTGATCAACCATTTACAAATAGAGATAAATTTTGATAAAATTTAAAACTCATATTTCGAGTTTAGACAAATATAAATATGTTAATATTATTCTTTTTAAGTCCCACCCACTTATAAAGAACTCTAGTAGGTAGCAGGGAAAACAAGGCGTCTAACTTCAGCCAAGTATAAAAAATTTGATACTAAATAAGTAAGTTGGAAAATTAAACGTAAAATGACAGTTAAGCCCTAAAGGTTTTTTTTTCTATCGATTTAGCCCTATTTTTATCACTTTAACTATTAACTTTTAATTTTTTGTCAAATTTGGATGGAAAGTTTACCTAATTGTTAAAACTTCAACGGTACTGAGGTGGAAGCATGCATGAGAGTCCACATATATTTCGTTGCTGATATAGATAATTTTCTAATATTTTTATGAGCTCTTTTGAATTTTAATAATTTTTTTGAACTTTTATGAAGTATTGATGAACTATCACGCGAGCTACTATAATAGTACCATTAAAATTTTAAAAGCTCAATCAATTTTTCTATCCCAAAAAGTAATTTGACTAAATTTTAAAATTCGAGGGATAAAGTAAACAAATGTCAAAATTAAAACAAAGCTTAATTTTTCTTTTGTGTACTTTTCATGTCCGTTTTACAATCTATGTTCGGAGTTTATGACTAACCCTCCCAACAATGTCATCTACAAAATTCAAAACCCGTTTTTCCCTTGAAAATGCAATACGCCTTACTATTGCACCCAATGCTTGTTGGTACAAACAAAGTTTATGATAAAAGATAAAGATGAAATATAATTTAAATTTTTATGTTAAAATTAAAAATTAAAATAGAATAAACAAATTTTTGTTTATAAATGGGTTAAATTATTATTTAATTTTTCTATTACATTTAAATTAGAAATTTAGTCATTGTATTTTAATTCAATAATTTTGATTGTTTTATACATTTTGGTGAAAGTCTTATATATATATATATATATATATATATATATATATATCCTGTCCTTGTACTCTAACCCAATAATTTCGATTTTTTATATTTTTGGTTAAATTATGATTTGGTACACTCTCTTTCCAAAAACAACCTATTTCCTCAAAATTTAAAAAAAAAAATTGGCCTATTTTGCCAATTAATAATTTTTTTGGACATATTTAGCTTAAGAGATACTTATCACTTAACTTCTAAAAAATTAATTTATTTTAAATTATATTATTTATAAAAACTTTACATTTAAAAACTTATTTTGATTAGAATAAGATGAAATATTTAAAATTAAGGCTAAATTATACAATAAAAGTTTTCATAATTTAAAAGTAATATTTATCAAACAATCTAATTATATTCTATTCTTAATTTTAATTAATATATTAAATAAATTTTCTAACTTTAAATTTTCAATTTATCAAACAATACCTTAATCTCTTTAAAATGTTAAAAATGTATTATGAATAAACATATAGGGTAGGAATTGAGTTGAATCATCGTGTATAATAATAATTATTTCACCTACGTGTACATGTGAAGATGATTGAATGGATGGCAAGTTTGGTGATTTAATTATGAGCTATTCGGGTAAGGTAAGTAAATCATATTGAGACTGCTGCAGCCTTGGCTACTACAAGGATGGTCCCTTCTACGTATTATGGCTTCACAAAATGTTTAGATTTCAAAACAAATGCTAGTCTCCTTGCTAGGCTTCATTTCTCATTCAATTTCTTCTTTGTTTTTTGTCGTATTCTTCATTACTATGGTTGAATTTTTGTCTCACTATTTAATAACCCTAGTTAAATAAAATGACTTATATATCATATTTGTTCCTACAAATCAAAGGTTTAGATCTTAGATATAAGTATACATATCTATCTATATAAGTATATATATGACCTGAGCAATAAGTAAAAAATAGCGGAAGAAATTGAAAAATTGAATGTACAAATTTAACGTGGAAAAACTCTTTTAAAGAGAATAAAAAGTCACGAGCAAAGATAATTTTACTATAATGGCAAAATAACGAAGAGTACAAAAGATGGAGATAAAAACTAAACCCTAAAAATTTGAAAACAAAGAACCCTCAAAACGTAAACACAAAATTCTCTAAAAGTATTATGAGTTTTAATCTCTAATAGGTGTTTTTTCTAATGTTGTAAAAGAGCCTATTTATAGGCTAAATTCATAGGTCAAATAATAATAAATAATCTAGACTAATCAAAGTTTGATTGAAACAAATAAACAGAGTTTAACTAGAAGATTATTTCTCAAATTTGACTGAAATAGGAGTCATACTCAACAAATCTTCACCTTGACTCATATTTCCATAACATCATATTTGCCAAAATCCGCCACGGGCCTATCTTGAACTATGCAGGGACTTAACTAAGTTGAATTTGTGCTTAGAAACTGGAAGACTTCTACCCTTCGACTTGTACACTACCAAATCAAAACTAAACTGGATCTGTTTTTCACGAACACAGTGCCCTAACTTTTCAAAACCTGCATCCAAAAGAGAGTCTCTCTTCAACGAAACAGTCATACCTTTTTCCCTCCTATGACCAAGTTGCCTCCGCTTCAAACGAGTTGACTTCGACTCTGTAACGGATGAGGGACGTCCAATTTCACCGGTCACTGTAGAACCTTCCAGAATATAAAGATTGCCTTTTTTTACCTTTTAACAAAACGAGAGCCCCACGAGACACCTTAATGCCACTCGACTTGACGTTGATTCTGCAACCTTTCGAGTCTAAAATACTCAATGAGATGAGATTCTTTCGTAAATCAGGTACATACCTGACATTTGAGAGTGTCCTAATCGTCCCATCATGCATCCTAATTTTAACAGTACCAATACCAATTAGTTTACTGGACAAATCGTTTCCCATGCACACAACTCCACATTTAACCAAACTGTATGTGGAGAACCATTCTCTATTGGGACACATATGGAAAGAACATCCCAAATTTAGGATCCACTTGGACGTAAGCCTGGAGTTATCGCTCGTTGACACTAACAAGAAATCATCATCGCTTTCATTGGCCAAATTAACACCAGCTACATCTTTCTCGTTACTCTCAGCAGCTCTGTTATTTCGCAGTTTATAACAATCTGCTTTGACGTGACCTAACTTTTTACAATAGCGACACATTTTGTCTCGCTTCTTTAATGCTACCAAAACGGAAGCTTGCCTATCTACTTTTCTATCCGAACCAAACTCATTGTCGAGTTTATCTCTACTCAACAAATGACTTTCACATTTTCGAACGAGAGTTTGTCTCTACCATAAATCAGTGTCTCCCTGAAAGACTTGCATGAAAAGGGTAAAGAGCACAATAATAGCATAGCATGATCTTCATAGTCAATCTGAACCTCAAAATTCTTAAAATCATTTAAAAGAGTAATGAATTGACTAATGTGATCTCTAAAAAGCTCACATTCGTTCATGTGAAACGTAAATAGACATTGTTTCAACACTAAACAGTTAGCCAGAAACTTGGTCACATAAAGAGTTTCTAACCTTTTCCACAATGCGGATGAGGTCTTCTCGATCAATACCTATTACAATATCGTATTCATAAGGCACAACTGGATTGCAGACAAGGCCTTTTCATCAATCTCTTCCCATTCTGTTTGATTTAGATTCTCAGGCTTTTTCCGATAACAACCTTTTTCAAGTCGGTTTGAACTAGAATTGCCATCATCCAAACTTGCCATAGATTGAAATTTGTGACACCATCAAACTTCTCAATTTCAAACCTTGTTGCTGCAATCTCTGAACGGGTTGATCTATGAAAATTTAACTATGTCTTGATATCACTTGTTGGGAATTGACCTGATTAAGCAACAAGTAAAAAATAGCATAACAAATTGAGAAATTGAACAAACAAATTTAACGTGGAAAAACCCATCCAAAGAGGATAAAAAACCACGCGTAAAGATAATTTTACTATAATGGAAAAATAATGAAGAGTACAAAAGATGGGGATAAAAACTAAACCCCGAAAATTCGAAAACAAAGAACCCTCAAAACGTAAACACAAAATTCTCTAAAAGTGTTATGAGTTCTAATCTCTAATGGGTGTTTTTTCTAATGCTGTAAAAGAGTCTATTTATAGGCTAAATTCATAGGTCAAATAATAATAAAATAATTTAGACTAATCAAAGTTTGATTGAAATAAATAAACAGAGTTTAACTAGAAGATTATTTCTCAAATTTGACTGAAATAGGAGTCATACTCAACAGTCGACAATGACAATATAAAACGATCGCAAAAGAAAAAGAAAGAAAAATAAGAACACACAAATTTTACGTGGAAACCTTTCAGGGAAAAGACCATGAGCAGAGGAGAATAAAATTTACTAATGTCAAATTGAAATGATACAAGAGGAGTTTATACTACATTTATTTATAGGTTAAAAAATATTATTTTAATCAATGTCAAATAAAAGCAGTGTTAGTAATGCTGAAACATCTTATTCTAATCAATATCAAATAGAAGAAGTGTACTTCTAAATTGATTCCACTTGTACAGCCTATACCATACACCTTATTCGGCCCTCGGCCTTCGCCCCTACAAATTCCCCTATTTTGTCACTATTTTTTTTATTTGAATAAGAATTTGGGTTACACAACTCTAACCGTTATAAATTATGAGCTGTAGCATGGTGATTGCTCACCTTGTCCCTTAACTATACGGTCAAAAGTTTGATCCATACTTGTAAAAATAAAGCACATTTTATAGTCAATCATTTATATTGATTATAATAATTAAAAAAAATACCACTTAATTTATAGCTAAATTTAGAAATTGTGTTTTAACAAAATGAGGTGGGAAACAAATACATGGATCTTAAAAATGAAAATGCTGCAAAGTAAATTTTTATTCTAACATAACATTATAAACAAAAAGAGTACATATTGGATAACTCCCATTTAAGCTCAATTAAATTTAAAAATGAGATAATTCTAAAATTAAACACATGAAAATTATAAATTTATTGTTGAATTCGAGAATTGATATTTTAAAGTATAAACTACATATACTAATTATTTTACTATATACATCATCGATTTACTTTTATATTCCCATGCTTGTTACAAACCATTTTTATTATTTGTCAAAAATCTGATGAAAATATTTAAATTGACTGCAAAAGTCATATTCTGTTTAGGATACGAAATATTTGCAGGCTTTAACTTTTCTTCTGTCCATGTTAGTCCTAAAAAATCTTAATATTTATGTCTCAATATCAAAATTATTAAGTTCAAGCTCTAATTTGAAAACAATTGACAAATTCAGTAAGCGTTTGTACAAAAAATAAGTTCAAACTCCAATGTTGAAATAATTGCCTACCCCAAACCCTGAAGTATCTAATTTGAACCCAAAAAAAAAAAGAGGATAAAAAGATTGTTAAATTCAGACCCCAAATAACTATTTTTTTAACTCGTTACTTTTCCCTAATAGAAATTTGGACTTGATTAACTGCTATGGGAGTGAGTAAATAGTGGTTGGTTAAATGAAAATATGGAAAAGTAAATATTGAGTTAGTTGATTGAAATTTACTGAAATAATTGTGTTTTATTTTCATTATGTTAGGTTTTTCAAGTGAGATGGCAATTTATCCTACAAAGTTGTTCTCCAGTGAACTCAGAACACCATCAAATTCGATGAAGGAAAACGTTATTCGACTTTATTTTGTTCGGTTTCAATCAAGCGTTGCTCATTTAGAGAGCCAAAGCAACTTGCAGGAGTATCTGTTTCCGAAACAATGAGACTGGACGTAACATCAAAGTCACATTCCCACCAAGACATTTCCGGGAGCAAGAACAGTTCATGGTATCGCAACAAGCACGGTGATCGTCCCGACTCTTCATTTTGATTGAAGAAATACCCACCCATATCGTGTTGAACCAATAGATATATGAAAATATTATCTCCGGAAATATTTTAAAAAGAAAAAATTTAACCATACCCCAGTGAGACACATGCCTGTAGGAGCTAATGTGTGATTTCATTTCACTAGGAAAAACTAATAGTTTAGATCCAGGTTCAAAGCTAAGTGTTAGTACAAGTAGTATGTTACACAGTCCCAACTTAGAAAGACACAACTATGTCTATATACAAATATCAAACAAATTATTATCATCACCATCACCGAACAAACTTATTACCAACTCACGGGATCGAATCCTACCTCTTCAAGGCCATGACACTGATAAAGAGCCCGGAGTATCACCGGAATCTCATGTCTATCCATATTCGGTGTCCACAACAAACCGTACAGAATAAAGCATCTTCACTAACAGCCGTGAGGAAGAACTACGAGTCCGGTGTGCAATATCATGTATGAGGTAACACGGATGGGACAGTTTGGAGGTCAATCTGCTGAGGTACTGGGATTTTGTTCCGAGTTAAGTGGTTGAGCTCTGCTCACCGCCAGTATGTATTGTGGGAAACAAAGAACCTGAAATCTGGATGATTCACTTGCAAAAGCCGAAGCCAGTGATCAGCGGCTTGCAAAAGGGAATTAGCTTTCTGGGATTCATTAACCCCATCGGGATTCCAAACAGAAACTTTGAACTTATAGAAAGCAAGTCCGAAGGTAGGCAATGGTAGCTTTAAGGACATGTCAGCATCATGAAACTCCCTAACATTAAAGCCACGGAAAGGTAACCCATCCGTGCCATTACCTGCTCCAAACAATATCGAAATCACATCATAAACAAAATATCAAGCAGAAATAATACAGATATGCGACCATATTACAAAGAAAGATGCTTACATGGTAAGGGTGTAGAAAGATAGTGGTAGGTTAAAAAGCAGGCATCAAGATTTTGCAGAGTTGGACCCATCGGTATCCTATATATTGGATACCTTCATTAATAATAAAAGAAATGAAAACTTGTCAGGCATAATCGGGTTCAAAATCACATTGCAACAAATAATTAGCACTGATGCAATCATTTAGAAAGAGAAATATACCATGCAACTGAAATCCAACTCGAAGGAGACAGATCACAGCTCCTATATGTCCTCAGTGCTGGAAACTGAGATGCCAGAACCGAGATCTGCAAGGTGCAAAGTTATTAGAAACAGAACAACAAGCTACAAAAGCTAGTGTAACAAAGGACACAGGAATTACCTTGTCAGCCAAGGGCTCACGACTAAATGGTTGATCATGTTCCAAGTATTCAAAAACAAGCTGACCCAAAGGGTTACAAGTATCACTTTCATCACTTGATGAACCCCCAAAGGGTCTATTTCTAAGTGACAGTGTATTCAATCTCTGAATATTTGCATCTGCAATATCCAGCTGATTCCAAGAACCTGGGACAATGTTGTTAGCTCTTCTTGCTACTCCATAATCACTATCACTACCATCACTACTTGTTTCCCTCGATGACTCAGTATCACTCTCCTCACCAGGCATCCTGTTCAAAGATGGATGGGAAAATGAAACAACATAACCAGCATGCTATTAGTCTCGCATTTTGAAAATTATGATTAATGATTCACAACTCAAGATAACTCATCGACTGACACTTCAACCTCTATTGTAAACCACCTCAACACAACATTCAACCATCAAGTGAGACTCGAGCAACACAACTCCCCAAATTATTAGAAAACTATTTCTGATAACTGTAACCCTGATCACCCAATTACAGTTTCTTAATTTCGAAAAAGGATATATGCACCAACTGTCACCACCTAAAAATCCAAAGGGACATCGGAAATTCTCAGTCAAGAAAGGAACCAGAAAGATAGGATATCAACACAACGCCCGATAAGATGTAAATGGCTTTACCTCTGCCTTGGGTAGGGTCTTGATTGGTCAACATACAGCTGAATGCCAGACAAATAAGGGACATAGTATTGCATTACAGAGTCGCTCCCGTTCAACAAAAGAGGAACACCAGCTCCATATGCACTCCATTCTTTAAAAGACTCCCACAAATCCTTAAGCGCAAAATATGGAGGACACTCCAGTCCGCACTCCTGCCCTCTGCATCCTCTTATGCTTGTCTGTAAGGTAACCAAAATTCCATCAATAATAACATTCACCAGCATTAAAAAAAATAAACACTTCATATTTTGCTTAATACTTCAGAATTCAGACAAAAATAATCCCACATTTTTGCACTGATGCTGATTGTCTGATCTTCTGTTGTTTATCTACGTTTTCTGACTAATAAAACAAAACTCATTTCTTCAATTTCTATTAGTTTGGATTCTTGCAAAGAATATCAACCAGCATTAAAATTTCATCAATAATAATATTCACCAAAAGAACAAAAATCAAACACTTGATATTCTGCTTAACACTTCAGGAAACAAAATTTCCATATTTTTCAATGATTTGGGTCATCTGATCTTCTGTTGTTTAGCAAAGCTTCTTCAATTTTCGTACATTTTCTGACTGACAAAATAAAACCCATTTCTTCAACTCACCACCGGATTTTAATTCTCACAAAGAAATTAAGTAAATTCCAGTATTAGCACTTATTTGAGCTAATCAGTAACATTTATTAACCATTTTAAAAACCAGATTTCCACATATTTCATCATATAAACAGCAGTGGACCATTATTTTAACCAATCAGAGAACCCCAAAAATGTATATAATTGAACCAAATTATTTAAAAAATAAACAACAAGAAACAATGTTCAAATCTCGTGATTAGCGAAATTTGGGGATCCTTTTTGTACCTTGGGTAAATACTGAGCCGAAACCACAGGAGTCGTAAACTCCAAGAACCGATCCAAATTCGTCGAATTATCATCATTTGTTTTACTGCTATTATTCGCCGACGACGACGAAGACGAAGAAGACGGCAATAAAGTGGCGCAATCCTCGTGATCCGTTCTCTTCTCCGTCGAACCCTTCGAAATCAACGGCGGCCTTTGTTCCCGTCGCTGCATCGTCGTCGTCGTCATCTGCTGCTGCTGCTGCTGTTGCTGCAGTTGCTGCTGTTTCCTCATCGGCGGCGGATTGTAAAACCGGCTCTCGCCGCCGCGGCTTCTCGCGATCGAAACGCCACCAGAACCCGACATTGTACGGTACCTTTTGGGGAAACAAAAAAACGACACTGACTAAAAGAAAGGTTGTGTTTTAAAATCAGGGGCTGGAGTGATGTGAGTATAAATCTAGGGTTTTAGTGAAAATTAGGGGAAGAAACAGATAATCTGAATAGAGAGTGGGGAATTTTAAATTGTTTATTTTCTTTTTTTATTTCTTTTTAGAAAAATCAATGTTCTGATATCAAAATGGTTATTAAATAGTAATATTTTAGATTTTTTTATTTTTTAAAATATATTTGGTATTTATTATGTATGGGAGATGTGGCGACTTGTCATAGAAAGTAGAATTTATTTTATGGAGGAAAAAATTACCAGAAAAGTCTAGAAAGTTTTGTGTTTTCTTTTTTGCTTAATTTTTCCTTCAGTCTTTGCATTCTTCAAAATTATCAATTTAGTCCTTTCTTTTATTTCCTAGAATTTAGTCCTCTATTTGTATGACTTGAAAATTGAAGTCCAACCCCAACCTTGGCACAATTGGCAAAGGCAAATGCCCAAGTTTGAGACTCATCATGTGTAATTTTATCTATAGATCTTCGAGTCTTGTCATGTGTAGGTTTTAGTTCTTAGTCTGTTTGAGTTGACATTGTTTGATTTTACATTGTGTTCTAGTTCTTAGTACATTATTGTTATACTTTGATTCTAAATTTTAAAAGTTACTCATACATATATTTATATTTGTATTTTGATTGTACTTATAAACATTCAAAAAATATTAATATGCAATTTATAATACTATTAATTATTTTTATTAAATTTATATATTCAAACATCTTATTTAAATATTTAAATTCAATTCATAACAAATGTTCAATTTTTTTTTTTAAATTCAATTAGCAATATTATCAAATAAATTTTAAGTTTTAGTGAATCATAGAATTTAATATTTAGAACAAGTAAATGGAGTGAATTTCTTAACCTCAAAGAAGAGGACTGAATTCTAAAAACCAAAGAGCACATAGATTAGAGGTGAAATTAGATTTTTAAACTTTTTTAATTTAAAATCTAAAACTATTCATAGTCCTTATTTAACTCCACGCGCTTGAATTTTTTTTATCTTGTACTAACAATTATATTAATATTAATCGAGTTGACTTTTTTTTCTTTTACATTACTCTCATAAAAAATTATAATATTTTGATTTGGATATTTATATATGATATTGGTGTGTATTTATTGAAGAAAATAAAATCATAAATGTGATTTTTATTAAATTGATGGGATTCATATCTAATTTTCCTTTATAATAAAAATAAATAAATTAAGTAAAAATGTTTTTAAATGCATAATAACTTTTTGACTTTTCAATTTTATACATTTTAGTTATCAATTTAATTTTTCATATTTTTAGTTCTTAAATTTGTATTTGTATTTTTATCAAATCACCTTTAAAATAGAAAAAAATTAATATTTATTAATTTTATTGACGTGGCATTCATGTTGATTGCCACATGAATGACATGTTAACATTTAATTAATTTTTAAAATTTAAAAATATTTTTATACTTTTAATATATATTTTAATTTTAAAATAATTTTATATATTTTTAAATTTTAAAATTTTAAAAATTAATTAAATATTGATGTGTCATGTTAATCCATGTGTATGTTATGTCAGTAAAATTAAAAATTATTAATTTTTATCATTTTAAAGTAATTTGACAAAAAATATAAATTAAAGACTAAAATATTTTTTAATAAAATTAGTAGTATTTTTAAAAAAAAAGTTATACAGTATTTTTGGTTTTAAATTAAAATATTAGAAGTAGTGAGGTCAATGATTAAAAATATGAAAAGGGATATGTTAGAGTAGTTTGGAATATTCTTTTGAATTTTGACTTTCATTTTCTCAAGTTTCTCCATCATTGGGCCAACCATATAGGACAACAGCTGGACCTGCCACATCATAAGAGCCAGAAAGAAAAACCCATTTCAATTCATATATTTGTTTAAAAATTAATTTTTATTTTAATTTTATATATAATTAATTTCATTTTTTATTATATACAAATTATTGTTTTATATTTAAAATAGTTAAAATAATTTAACATTTATTTTTAAAAATATTAATGAAAGACAGTTTAAAATTTTTCAAATAATATTTAAAACTCATAAATAAATAAAAATTAGCTTCTGTCAAAATAAGTCTAAAAATTCAAAATCAAAAAATTATATGAAAAATTGATAACTGAATTAAATCAAATCAAATTATGATAAGCAGTTCAAAAACCCTAAAAACTCAACCAAACAAAAACTAATATCACTCCTAATGATAGAATTTACTTATCCTCGAATCTAACAACCTTAAATTCAAATTTCAAACTCAAAATCTTAAAAATTTATTAGAAATGTAAAATAACATATTTAGAACATATATTTGTTTAAAACAACCTACAATAAATAATTAATATGTAATATTTGAAACTAATAATACATACATACATACATAATATGTATGAAAATAAAAAAAAAATAGTTTGAAACTAATAATTAATACATCCCAATTGTTTTATTATAATATTGTCATTTTTTATTTCATGTAAAAAAAGTTATGTTAGTGAAAGGAAAATTCAATATTAAAAATTAATTAAATTAAATCTTTTATAACACCAATTCAATAAATGTCATTATCTATATTGAAATCTTATCACACGCATATGCGTGTGGAAACCATGAATATAAAACACAAATGTATGTTTAAAATACCATACAATAAGTAATGAAATGTAAAACTTTAGTTGAACAGTAAATTAAAGGTTTTGATAAAGCAATTGGTTTGGGTTTAAATCCACCATATGCATATTTTTATTGGTTTTTTTAAATAAAAAGACTAAAATACCATTGAATAATATAACTTATTTTAATTACAAAAGAGTATTGTAATTCTCTAACTGAGTTGATGCCTTGGTCGAGGGTGGCACCAACTCAATCAAGAGTTTAAATAAAAGTATCGATATCAATTGAAAAAAGTAATAAAGTGTGTAATAAAATTAAAATTTATAAAAATATTAAAATAAAGCTTTAGTTGAGTGATAAATTAAAAATTTTACTAATGTAATTGGTTAGGTTCAAATCTCATCATACGCGTATTTTTATTTATTTTTTAATAAAAAGATTAAAGACTAAAGCACTTTCGAATAATATTACTTATTTTAATTAGAGGATGACACTCTCATAACTTTCTAACTGAGTTGATAACCTATTGAGGGCACCTCAACTAGTCACCAACTTAGTCAAGAGCTTTAAGATAATAAAGTGTGCCAATAAAAATAAAATAAATAAAATAAAACTTTAGTTGAATAGTAAATTATTATTTTTTACTAATGTAATTGATGTGACCTCAAATCCCACCATATGCATATTTTTATTGGTTTTTTAAAGTGAAAAAATTAGAATACTCTCGAATAATATTACTTATTTTAATTAAGGAATGACATTCCTGTAACTTCCTAACCGAGTTGGTGACCCGATTGAGGATAACACTAACTTAGTGAGGAGCTTGAATAATAATATAAATATATAATTAATTAAAATAATAAAGTGTGCATAATAAAATTAACATGTATAAAAATATAAAAATAAATAACAGCTTAAATCTCATCAATCACATATTTTTATTGATTTTTTTTAAAGTGAAAAGACTAAAAATCATTGTTGAAACCTTTTTTGGAAATCGACTTTTTATTTTAAAATGAAAATGGAGTCACCGTCAATCCTTTTTTTTTAGGTATGATTGGATCACCTCAAAACTTGGACATTTTAATAAAATGTTAGATTTATTAAAACGATAATTTTGGTTTATAAAATCCAGAAAATGGGTTCGGGAGTCAGTTACGTATGAGGAAAGTTTAGCACCCTCATAACGTCTAAAATTGGTATCTAGTTGATTACTTAATATTTTGATGTCACAAATTAAAATTTTGAAGAGAATTTAAAATGCGGTCCCTCTTTGCATGATGTTATTTGATGGTATTAAAAAAAAGGTTCTCATTTTGGGTCGATCAAGACAAAAAAATCATGTCCCGTAAGTTGGGGTACAAAAATCTCAAATTCTCGAAAATAAAAACGCTTACCATTTAATTATATTATATTTTTTAATTTTTTTTTAAAAAAGAGGAGGGACATTCGATTATTTCGATTCAAGGAGAAAATTGTACCCCGTAAGTGGGGCACAATTCCTCAAATCCTCAAAATAAAAAATATCGTCTTGGTCTTAATTATTATTTTTTACGCGCTTATGCTGAAAAATGGATGAGCATATGTAGCAATAATTTACAATGTATGATGATGGAAAAATTATGGTAGAAACAAAATAACATAAATAATAAAATAACAATAACAATAATATAATGAGTACAAATAAAAATAATAATAAATAAAAATATTCAATTAATAATATTATATAATAATACTAATAGTGAAATAATATAAAAATGCACGATAATAATATAATTACATTCAGAAAATATTGATTCTTTGAGCGAATTTTAACAAAATTAATATTAATTAACAACAATGATTACTTAATAATATTAATAGTATCAATAATTAAAATAAAAGACCAAAATAAAACAATCGGAAATTCATGGGCAAGAATATAAATAGCACAAATTATAAATGCTAGAAATTAAAAGAAGAAATAAATGGGCTAACTTTAATAAATAAAGGATTTAATTAAAATTTAAACAAAACTTAAAGCATGAATTAAAAAAAAAGAAAAGGAAATAAAGGATTAAATTTGAAAATATAACAAAATTAAAAGCCTAAATTATAAGGAAACAGAATATAAAGGATTAAATTAAAATGAGATAGAAAAGTACAGGGACTCAGAGGATAATTATCCTGACCACATTAACACATGTCATTCCCTCCGTGGGTCAATAGTGGGTCAAGGTATTAAATTGCGCAAGAATAAAATAAAAGGGAAAAAATAGAATAAAAAAAAAGGAAATATGAGGAAATTAAAAAAGGGTAAAAATCATTTGGTCTTAGTTTTTCAAAAAAAAAAAATCCCCTTTTCTTTCTTTTTCTCTGAAACTCCCCCCCTCTCGCTCCGGCCACAAGGCCGTCGCACGCCGCCACAACCATCGGCATCGGCGACCACCGCCTACGGTGGTCGAAAAATAAAAAAGACCCTTTTTAGAATCCTTTCAAAACCCTAGAGTTAGATCTAGGGATGAAACACCCAAAAAAGGTCGAGATCGGCGAAAAAAAAAAAGAAAAGGAAGAAGAAAAAAAACATTTGATTTCTTCCCTCTTCGGCGAGGCCCTCAATGCTCTTAACAGGTAAAAATTTCAACATTGTGTTTATTCTTATTTTTACGAAATAAAAAAGCAAATAAAATAAACTATTTTTTTAAACTTCGTTTTTGTATATGATTTCTTCTTTTTTCCTTATTTTTTATTTACAATCGTCTTCGACTTTTATAGCCAAACACATATTACAAAATATACATTTTGTTTTCTTTCTCTCTGTTTTCATGCTTCTGTTTCTCTGCCTATTGTTTCTGCTTTTTTCCTTTTTTGTAGGTGTTTGTGAGAGTCAATGGCGATGGAAAACAACGCCTTGCCATTTCGATGAAAGGAAGGCAAACCTCGGGCAACGCGCCTGCTGACGTGGGGAGGAGCGGCGGCTGGTGAAGTCTTAGAGGTGTCTAGTGTTTCTTGTTTAGTTTTTAGGTTTTGGGCTTTGGGTTTTTAGGATTTTTAGGTTAGCAGATTGGATATTTGGAGTTTTGGGCTTGTAAATAGACTTTTTGTTAATAGACTTTTATTATTTTTATTTATTTATTATTGTTTGTTTTTGTTTGGGCCAAATAAATTTGGGCCATTACAATCATCGAATAATATTATTTATTTTAACTATGGAATGGCATTCCCGTAACTTTCTAACCAAGTTGATTACTCGATTGATGGTGACATCAATTCAGTGGGGAACTTAAATAATAGTATAGATTATCTATATACAAAGAACACAAAATGTGTGGAAAATAAATTTCATATAAAAAGAATTGTCATATGAGATGATAATTAGGTTTTGGTTGGATGGTAAAATTTAATATTTTGATGTTTTGAGTTCAAATCTTTACTTGCATTTTTTAGTTAATGTTGTTTTTATTACTATTTTATACAAAGGTATGGAAATATAAAATACCATATAATAGTATAATTAATTGTTTAAAATATAATTTTTGAAGTATCTTTGATTGAGTTAGTGTCAAATTGATTTGTGACACTAACTCATTTACATATTTAAATAACAATATATATATAATATGGGTGAAACAGATTGTGTAATAATATGAAAGTTTATAAAATATATATTAAAATAAAGTTTTGATTGAAGTGATAAAGAAAAAATTATAATGTTGGTGGCATGGATTTAAAATTCACCTTATGCAAAAATTTTACTGGTTTTAGTTAAGATATAAAAGATAAAAATATACCCACAACAACATAATTTATTTTATACATAAAAAATATTTCCATAATTTTCGTAATTAAGCTAGTGTTGAGACATATACTTCTAAATGAATTCACAAATGACCTTTTACTCTCAACACCTTGATTGTAACACCCTCTAACCCTAAACAAATCGCGAACGAGGTTACAAGGCATTACGAATATATTAGTCAATTTTCCTAATTACTTATAAATAAAAATTATGATTTGGTATAATTTAGTAATTTAACTCCTATATTGGGCTCTTGAAGCCAAAGCATATATCTAACGTAGAATGAAACTTGTTTAAACATTCTACAAAACTAGCGAAAATATTATTTTTTTCTTTTTATAAAAATTTAATGACATTTACCTTAATTTCACATATAACCCCCGCAATTAAAACCGTATTCATTCCAAATATAACCAATTCAACCAATTCCAAAATCCAACAATTCAACGATGCAATTTCATATTTAATCGTATTTAGATTCTACTTATAACATTAAAATACCAAATATCATTTTCTACAACGAAAGTCATGTAGTAGTTTTAAGTGACCAAAATATCACCTATGTACATGCCATTTTAACACAAAATATAGTACCTACTTTTGTAGTCTTCGAAGATGTGATGAGATGAGAAATCTTCTAGTTGAACTTCTCTTCTAGACTCTTTGTACCTACGCGTTAAAATAAACGCGTTAAGCCAGTGGAGGCTTAGTAAGCACTACAAGAATAATTAATTAAACAATCATAACAGAATATTTTAGACTCAATCAATTATAGCATATTTACTCACATATAAGTCTCTTCAACTATGCATTGCTTTAAATAAATTTAACTTATCTTCTGTAAAGTATAAAACTTGCCTTAACACATCAGTAATTCACTTTTATTCTCAATTCACAGTTATTAGCCCAAAGTAGACTTCCTAGAACACACGGATATCTGAACAAATCTGAGAGGTGCATTATGATGCACAAGTGAGCAGAGAAACAGCGGCGTGCTAATATCGAGAGCACCAATGTGCTAATATCGAGAGCACCAATGTGCTAATATCGAGAAGCGCTAAAGTTCCTTAATGGCATGCCACTAATATCCCGATGAGTTCTAAATTCCGTCTACTTGGGCATTAAAATGAATCTTATATATTTAAATAATTCACATAAATATTTCAAAAGGATAAATAACAATAATTTAAAATTCTTGTAGTGCTTACAACAAAAGATTGAGGTGATATAGGTTCTTCTTCCTTCACTCCTTAATCTTCTCTTTTCCTTTTCCTTCGATTCGGTTCTCTCCTTCCTTTTCTTTTCTTCAATTTCATATAAACACATAACATTTATATGTTAAAAATAATCAAATAATTTCCTGTACTATTTAATAAAATAAACATGCATTTTATGATAATTTCATGCTTTCTTACTTTTGCTCACATTTCAATTCAATCCTTTACTCATAAACTTATTCAAAGCTGTCCTTTTGTGTCATAGTCACAAAATTATTTATTTCAGAGCTACAGAACTCCAAATGAAGAACCGTAAATTTTTCCTGAAACTAGACTCACATATACTTATACCATAAAATTTCCAGAATTTTAGCCTAGCCAATTAGTACAGTTTATTCATCAAAGTCACCCTGTTCTGTTGTCTGGCAGTTCTGACCCTTCTTCACTAAAATTAATTATCTCTTCATACAGAATTCATATGATGTTTTTGTTTATTTCTATTGAAATTAGACTCATTCAGGATTCTAAACATATAAATTTAAGGGCCTAATTATTTTCCTCCAATTTTTATGATTTTCCAAAATCAGAACAGGGATTTCGAAATCAACCTGAACTAGTCTCACCAAAATATAAATATCTCAAACTACAGAATTTATTTGCTTTCCTGTTTCTTTCATATGAAAATAGACTCAATAAGCTTTAATTTCATAACTCACTCAACTTCTAATTCCACTTATACGATTTTGGTGAATTTTCAAACTTACTCTACTGCTGCTGTCCTAAAACTGTTTTCTTATAGCTTGTTTTGCAATTAAGTCCTTTATCCAATTCTAACTTCAAATTCTTTCAATTAAACCACTAATTCATCATTTTATTCATCATATGCTATATTCAACAACTTTAAAACTTCAAAACTTCAACTTAAATTCATCAAAACTTTGTTCTAAAACTTATAAAGCATCAAAATTAAAAGAAAAGGGCTAAATTAACTTACCAAATTAAACTCTAAGCTTTAAAACTCTATTATCCCTTTTCTTTCTTTCTCCCTATTTCTTCTCTGTTTCGTCTTGGGTTTCTGTTTTCTTCTCTGTTCCTTCTATTTTATTCTTTACTTTTATATATAATATTATATTATTAACATAATTATCTAATAATAATATATTTTATCACACAAAAATCTTAGGATTTTATACTTATGCCGCCTCAATCATTTAAAATGGTATAATTTCCACTTTAGTCCTTTTATTTTCTCTAATCTTCAATTAAACTTTCACACCTATTACAATTTAATCCTTTTTCCCAAATACTTCTAATTAAGTTAAATTCACCTAAATAAAACCCAATTAGGCGCTTTAACTAGCTTCGTAAATATTTTTAGTAAATATTTACGATTCACTTTATAAGCGGAGACCGAAAATATATTTTTTGGTTACTCGACTATCGGGTCACTACATTCGGACTAAAGGCTGCATCAATATTTATAAGAAAGAAATAAATATAAATTTGCATAAAAAGCAATAAACAAAACCAAAAGAAAGAGCGTTTTTTTTTTTTTTTAATATGGTAAAGATTATCTTTTATCAAAAGACCAAGAGTGATTAATAAAAACATGTGTTGGGGATCGATCCGATTAAGCAACAAACAAGTAAAAAATAGCGGAAGAAATTGAGAAATTGAACACATAAATTTAAAGTGGAAAATGCCTCCAAAGAGGATAAAAAAACTACGGGCAAAGATAATTTTACTATAATGGCAAAATAACGAAGAGCACAAAAGATCGAGATAAAAACTAAACCCCAAAACTCGAAAACAAAGAACCCTCAAAACGTAAATACAAAATTTTCTAAAAGTGTTATGAGACATGAGTTTTAATCTTTTAATGTGTGTATTTTTAAGGTTGTAAAAGAGCTATTTATAGGTTAAATTTGTAGGTCAAATAATAATAAAATAATCAAAATTAATCAAAATTCGACTGAAACAAATAAACAGAGTTTAATTGGGAGATTATCTTTCAAATTTGACTGAAATACATGGCATACTCAATAAATCTCCACATTGACTCGTATTTCCACAAAGCCATCTTTGCCAAAGTTCATCACGGGCTTATCTTGAACTATATAAGGAATTAACTGAGTCGAATATGTACTTAGAAGCTGGAAGAGTTCTAGTCTTCGACTTGTGCACTGCCAAATTAAAACTAACATGCATCTGATTTTCACGAACACAGTGCCCTAAATTTTCAAAATCTGCATCCAAACGAAAACATCTTTTCAACGAAACGGTCATACATTTTTCCCTCCTATGACCAAGTTGCCTCTACTCCAAATGAGTTAACTTCGACCCCGTAACGAATGAGGGACATCTGGTTTCACCGGTGACTGTTGAACCTTCCATAATATAAATATTACCCGTCCTTTTATCTTTTAACAAAACTAGAGCCCCACGAGACACCTTAATGTTGCTCGACTTGATGTTAATTCTACAACCTTTCGAATCTAAAATACTTAAGGAGATAGGATTCATTCGTAAATTAGGTACATACCTGACATCTGAGAGTGTCCTAATCGTCTCATCGTGCATCCTAATTTTAACAATACCAATACAGATTACCTTACTAGATAAATTGTTTCCCATGCGCACAACTCCACCTTCAACCGAACTGTATGTCAAGAACCATTCTCTGTTGGGACACATGTGGAAAGAACATCCCGAATCTAGGATCCACTCAGACGTAAGCTTGGAGCTATCGGTCGTTGACACTAATAAAGAAATCATTACCGCTTTCGTCGGCCAAGTTAGCACCAGCTACATCTTCCTCGTTGCTCTCAGCAACCCTTTTATTTCGTAGTTTATAACAATCTACTTTGATGTGACCTAACTTCGTACAATAACGATACTTTTTGTCTCGCTTTTTTGATGCTACCAAAACGAAAGCTTGCCTATCTGCCTTATTATCCAAACCAAAATCATTGTTGAGTTTTTCTTTACTTAATAAATAACCCTTCACATCCTCGAACGAGAGTTTGTCTCTGCGATAAATTAGGGTCTCCCTGAAAAACTTGCATGAAGAGGATAAAGAACACAATAATAGTATAGTCTGACCTTCATCATCAATCTTAACCTCAACATTGTTTAAATCATTCAACAAAGTAATAAATTAAATAATGTTATCTCTAAGAAACTCACATTCGCGCATGCGAAACGTAAATAGACGTTGTTTCAACACTAAACGGTTAGCCAAAGACTTAGTTGCATAAAGAGTTTCTAACACTTTCCACAAAGAGAATGAGGTTTTCTCCATCAATACCTCTTGTAATACCCTATTCACGAGGCATAATTGGATTGTAGACATGGCCTTTTCATCAAGCTCTTTCCATTCTATTTGATCTAGAGTCTCAGACTTTTTTCCGGTAATAACCTTTTTTAGGTCAGTCTGAACTAGAATTGCCATCATCCGAACTTGCCATAGATTGAAATTTGTGATACCATTGAACTTCTCAATGTCAAACCTTGTTGCTGTCATCTCTGAACGGGCTGATCTACGAAAATTGAACTAGATTTGATACCACTTATCGGGGAACAACCCGCTTAAGCAATGAACAAGTAAAAAATAGCAGAAGAAATAAAGAAATTGAACATACAAATTTAATGTGGGAAAACCCCTCCAGCAAAGATAATTTTACTATAATGGCAAAAGAACGAATAGTACAAAAAATGGAGGTAAAAACTAAATCCCAAAAGTCGAAAACAAATAACCCTCAAAACAGGCTAAATTTGTAGGTCAAATAATAATATAATATAAACTAATTAGAGTTCGATTGAAATAAATAAACAGGGCTTAACTAAGATATTATCTTTCAAATTTAACTGAAATATGTGACATACTCAACAAAATGAAAGGAGAAAAAGAAGAAGGAAAGACATTGCATATAAATCCCTCAAATCCTCGTTATATCAAAACATACAAAAGATTTTTTTTCCCACTAAACTCAAAACAGCTTAACATATGAAAAAGCTCTTTACATTAGCTTTCATACTAGGAAAAAATAAAATATTTGACTTCCCAAAAACCCGTGCCAAAAGCAGAGGCGAAGTCAAGGGGGTTGACATGGGCCTCGTCCTCCCCTAAAATGTAATATTTTTATTTAGGCCCTTAAAATTTTTTAAAAATTTTGAATTAGTAAAGGTAAAATTACACTTTGGCCCCCATAAAATTATAAAAATTCAATTAATTCTTTACAAATTATAAATATATAAACTATAAAAAATTAAAATTTTATCCGGCCCTTCTTAAAAAATTATCCTGACTTCACCCCTAGCCAAAAAAAAATCAAGATGAAACAAACAAAAAAAAAAAACCACAATGAAGTAAGAGAAACATTTGACAGTTTCATACCAGGATGGGACAACGAAAAACATTATAAAAAAAAAAAAGGATTAGATTTATTTAAAACATACTCGATTTCAGAAATGAAAGATGACAAACACAAATTTGGAATAACTTTTCACGTTGCAAACCAAACAAGCTTAGTTTTGGAGAGTGAAATTTTATAAGTTTTTTTTTTCAGGTTTTTATAAGAAAAAAAACCCAAAATTTTTACAAAAAAATTGTTAAAAGAATGAAAAATGGAGAAGACTCAACTCATCTGATTCTCAACGTCGAAGAGGGAGAGCATTGGCGTTGGGAATGGTTCTTGGTGCTTGGTCGAAAGCTTTGGTGAGAGACTTTGGTTGTCAAAAGTCTTGAGTAAGGGTTTGGAAAATGTGTTACGAGATAAAAAGTAGTAAGACATTTTACAAAGAAAATGGATCATTTTAGTTTGACTAAGGGCCCTTTGGATTACCAGTCAACTTCAGTGCAGTGATATTTAAAGAGTAAAAAATTTTGAACTGAAATGCAACTCCAGTTGTGGTGTTTGGCAAGCATACCAGTGAGTATTTCTCACCTCACTGGAACTCAAAATATTGGCTGGAGTTAAAAGCTCCAGTGGACTCATTTGGAAGTCCAAAAATAAGGATAATTATTATTTTACCCCAACTCTTTCTTTATTATTTATTTTATTTAATACACATAACATAAGTTTAATGTCATTATTTAATAATTTAATTTTCAATAAATTTATAATTTTATTTATAAATTTAGTATAAAACAATTTAATTTACATTTTATTATTTGATTTAAATATAATTTATAAAATATTTTTGATATTTTATTATGAATATAATTTAAAAATATTTAAATTTTATTGTATATGATTTTAATATTTTAATTATCATTTTATAAAAAATATAATTTTAATTTATGTTTTATATTAAATAATATAAATAAATGCATTGCCATTTTAATCTAATGTCCTTAATAGTCATTTTATATTCTCACCTCACTGCTACATTGCGTTTGAATCCAAACACACACTCCACGCTATTTCTAATCTCACTACTACAATGTCCAATCTCACCGCTCTGATAATTAATCTCATCGCCATCATTGTTTTTAATCTCACAGAGAGTAAACACACTGCCGATCCAAACTAAGCCTAAGAAAATCACTTGCTTTGAATAAAGATATTTTACGCCAAATAAACATGGAAAAACACAATAAATGTTTTTTGTAATTGCCCCTAAATATGCACTTGGATAATATTGTAATCATCATGTGATGTACTATTAATTATGTACTTGAATAATATTATTAATTTAATTTAATTATGGTTTAGAAGCTAATTTATTATTATTTAATCTTTGTTTTTGTTTTGTATAATACAATCGGTAATCATCTATTCGCTTTCGTTGTTTTAATTTCTTCTTGTTAATATTCTAGCTTAATAATTGAGTAATATTATATATTTAATTTGATGTATTTATTTATAAACAACTCATTACAATATATGCAAAAAATGTAAATTATAAATTTATAAATATAAAATAAACTCAATTAAATAATTAAAAGATAAGAAAATCTCAAATGTATGTTTGTTTTATTGAAAACAATTTTTATAAAAATACTTTAAGAAAATATGCCAAATAACAAAAATATTTTACATAGATTCATACAAACACCGAAAATATTATCTTTACCGGAAAAGTAAGTTATATTCTATAAATCATTTTTAGAAGTTATTTTCAGTAAAATAACGAGCCTAAATTTTGGTGCAACACTATTTAGTTTGCACCAAAATGTGTAATTTTTTTTTTACATCTATATAGTTATTTTTCTATTGTTTCCTATCTATAATCTATTTTCTAGAATGTGTTTTTTAAGGTATTTCAATATTCATGTATGTCAAGTTCTCTTATAAAAATTTAATAATATGTGCATAATTTATTATCCAATCATTTAGTGGCAATGAAAATATAGTACTATGATCTCTAATTAACTCGTGACACCATCATTTAAACACTTTAAATTAAGTTTATATCACGATTTGACTTCCGAAAATTGTATTTTTTCCCACTTTGATATTTAATTTGTTATCTTAAATTAATACCTAAACTATCATTTTATTAAAGTTTTTGGTTTAAAAGTTAAATGTGTTAAAACAAGTGATGCACCTTACTAATAAAAACATGCCACAAATCATTCTTTTATGGCTTTTTTTATAAAATTAACTCAAAAAATTTAATTAATTACGTAAAGACTCATTTTTTTGGTAAAATACGTAAATGACCTAAAATCTATAGTGAAAGTTGGTGGAGCCAAAATGTTTGGCGCCACCAACATGCCACGTCAACAATCGAGATAAAAAAATTAATTTTTTAGTAGAGCCACATAGAATGGCACTACCTTTATAAATACTAGAAAAATATTGCGATTTTCGAAAAAATGGGGGGCTTTAAACAAATTTTTCTTTTTTTTGTAGAGTCAAATAATTTTGGCGCCACCCATTTCCAACGTCTCTCCCAACTTTTTGTCCTTTTTCTATTTTTATTATTATTATATTTATTATTTATTTATCATATTTTAAATGTATATTTTTTGGTGGAGCCTTTCTAAATAGCTATTTGTTCATTTAAATTTTTTTAATTTTTTATATTTAAATTTAAAAAAATATTTTATTTGCTGGAACCATTCTCTTTGGCATGATCAAATTAGTATATATAAGCCTCGATGACACATCAATCCGAGTTGAAGGAAACAAAAATTACTTATGCTTTGCTAGATGATGAATGGGAGAGATATATGAGAAGCGTTTTTTATTTATTTATGTATTTGTGTTTTTTTTTAATTTGAAGGTATGCTATTTAACGATAATCCGGTGGAGCTCTGACACTGGTAAATTTAATGGTTATTTTCGGATGCCAATTATTTATTTGGTAACGGATTCAAATTGATTATGCAACCAACAGGTGGATTATTTGGGATTCTCTAGGTCAATAGAATGTTTAAAAGTTATAAGGAATCCCAAATCGAACCGCAAGAATGATATCATCATTATTGACAACATTCAAGCTACAATTTAATAGCACGAGAAAGTCGCTTTTGTTGCCGTTTAAATGAACTAATAGTGCTATTTAAAATGGCTCCACAAAAATATACATTAAAAATATTATAAACAAATAATAAAAAACAAATAAAAAACAAAAAAAGACAAAAAACTGGCAGAGACATTGGAAATTGGTGGCGCCAAACACTTTAACTCCACCAACTTTCATAGTAAATTTTAAATCATTTACATATTTTATCAAAAAATGAGTCATTTACATAATTAATTAAAAATTTTAAGTTAATTTTATAAAAAAATCTTTTATACAAGACAATTCATTACATCAATTAAAATTTGTTCAAAATTCAAAAATATATAATATCAAACAAATATAAAAATTTTATTAAATTTAATTTTTATAAATATATAAATCATATAAAATAAAAAATATAAAAACAATTTATAAAATATAGAAAATTCAAAAATATAAAAATCTAAAATTAACAAAATTTTAAAAACATTTTATGATATACCAATTATATAAAATAAAAACAAAAAAATTATATAAAATAAAAAACATGAAAAACGAAAAAATTAAAATTAAAATTTTTAAAATATATATTTAAATGGTCAATGATCAGACAATAGTTAACCAATAGTCTTTTTTTTTGATAAAAATAGTTAGCCAATAGTCATATCATTAATTAGTGGTCATGTCGTAGATGACATGGAAAAAAGACGTGTCATGTTTTCATAGCTTGAATGTGCCATTTTTTTTAACACAGTTAATTTTTTGAATTAAAAATTACAACATATTAATAATTTAGTTACCAAAATAAAAAATGGTACTAAAATGAAAAAAATATGACCATTTTACCAAAAAAAAAGTCCATTTCTAACATTAATTACGGAAATTGGCCAATTTCTTGATTATTTATCGGAAAGGGCCGAATTTCATGAAATCGCGTCCACGTCAGCGCGTTCTCAGGTGTTGTGTCAGCAAAACACATCCTTGGGGGAACGTTTTGACTTTTTTTTAGGGTCAGGGTTTTCTACTTGGTTTTAGAGTTTTTAAGAAAAAATTGAATTAAATTAACTAGTAATTTAAAAATTAATTAAATTAGGATTTAGGATTTAAGGTTAATTAATTAAATTATGTTTTAGTTTTTTTAAAATAATTTTGTGTTTAGGGTTTGGAAAAAATATATTACCAATATAAAAATTGTTTTTTTTTACAGTAGTATCTGAAAAATAATTTTGAGAAGATATTTCTGAACAAATAGTGTCCAAAACGCTTCAAGTATGATGCACTGTCAGCAAAATTACTGAAAAAAGCTTCCACGTGGACGCTTTTTTTCTACCGTAGTATATGAAAAAATAATTTTGAGAATACGTTTCTGAACAAATAGTGTCCAAAACGCTTCAAGCAGGATGCACTGTCAGCAAGATTATTGAAAAAAGCTCCCGCATGGACGCTCTTTTTCTATAGTAGTATCTGAAAAAATAATTTTGAGAAGACATTTCTGAACAAATAGTATCCAAAACGCTTCAAGCAGGATGTACTGTCAGCAAGAGTACTGAAAAAAGCTCCGACGTGGATGCTCTTTTTCTACAGTAGTTCCTATTTGGCCTTAAACTATAAATAAGCCAAATTTCATTCTCAGGTTGCATAAGTTACAGCAAGAGAAATTGAAGTTAAAGTATAATAGAAACTGAAGATGAGTGAACATATTAGTACTGTTATTTACTATGATGGTGAGGTCCGTGACACCGAAAACGACGTTGTTTTTTATTGAAGAACACAGCGCGACTGGTTTTTAACCAGAACATAGATTTGAAAGAACTTTATAAAAGAATTAGGCGTAAAATCTTCGAAACGACACCAATGAAAGTTTTGTCTATTAAGTATCAGTTTTGTGCTTTGGTTGATCCCGTAAGATATGACTCATTCGACATCAAAGGTCCTCGTAGCTTAGAGGTAATGGTGCAGACTCATCTTGCTAGTAGATCACCCTATCTTAAGTTATATGTACAATTTTCACCGCCAAATGATGCATTTATGACTTCAACATCTACTGCTGTTCGAGAAGAATATACGACCCCTAGTCGACACTCTGTTAGTGAGAGGCAAAATACTGAAGAGCCCGTGTTTAGTGGCAGTATAGAAAATACAACCCTTGAATGGCACTCGGTTAGTGGATGGGACATGCACATCGGTGGGTCGATGTTCGATGCTGGAAATATGTATTGGGAAACGACATTAACTTTTAGTGGTTGACAATCCACATATGATTGGGGACGTTACGAAATGTCCACAAGAAGGGATGATGTACTCCCTACGACGTCCACCGGCGAGGGGACCTCATTTGTTGCAGATGATGGTGGGTCGAATGATGAGTTTGATGTGGATCCACCTCGAGAGCCCGGCCCTAATAGTGCAGAAGTTGTATTATTTTCTGAACCGGAGCCTGTTCCAACCATACTTAAAGATGTTGGAGGAGGTTCAGATGAAAAAGAATAAGATCCGCGATTCAGGGCGTACTTGTCTCTAGCCCGCATGTATAATGTCGATCTATCTCAAGATGATGTGTTGGAGTTTCTAGATCTACCACATAGAATGCGTGACCGTACAAGTTCGTCATTGGACTTGGGGGAATTGAAAGTTGGTAAGGAGTTTTCAAATAATGATAGTTTTCTTGGTGCATTGAAACAACATAGCATCATGAACGGGGTTAACTACAACGTGGTTAAATCCAAATCCGATAAGTATGAGGCCAAGTGTGCAGTGCAAGACGGTACATGTTCATGGAAAATTATAGCCTCGTTGAGAAAAAGGACAGGTTTGTGGGAGATAAAAAAGTACAAAGGTCCACATACATGTGTTACCGGTACAATATCACTAGGTGTTTAAGGTTTTTGAATAATACTGTTATTACATAATGTTGTATTATTTAACGTACTTCATTGACAAGTATTTCACAAGATCATCCCAAAATGGATTCAGATATGTTAGCTCGCTTAATACTACCGACGGTGAAGGCGGATCCCAGAACTTCAGTGTCGGTCTTAATTGCCAATATTCGTAGCCAATTGAGGTACACATCCTCTTATCGCAAGGCTTGAATAGCTAAGCGAAATCGTTGGAAAAGATCCATGGTCGGTGGGACGCTTCATATAATAAAGTGTGGCAGTGGTGTCAGGTGCTGGAGAGATATGTCCCAAGTTACTTCACAGACCTTGAAACGGAACCTGCGTACTACAACGACCGACTGCTCCGTGAATGTCAAGTGTTTAAGCGTCGTTACGGAGCTTTAAGCGTCTGATACGGCTCGATTGGTGAGAGATATTTTTGTTTAGTGGCACTATTTCCAAAGCTAAATGAGTTATAAAGGCCAAATGTAGGAGGCCATGTATGGTGCGAAGGTATTGCAAGAAATTAACAAAACGAAGGCACGGGCCAATACCATGCACACAAGGTGTCACGATCGGCAACCTATGATTTCATATGACGATTGGTGAGCCCGCGTCTGCTCGATTATGGTTCCTCAAGGATTTGGTTGTGGGTGGTGGGAGGATGACCCACCTTGATAGAATAATGATTGCGAAGGTGTTTGTATCACCCATGGCGGATATGTTTGAATCTCATAGCGATGAAGATTAGAAAAAGAGAGCTCCCGAGGGTGACTCGTGCGATCCCTTATGCAATGGTAGCCTATCGTCGTGGTTGACTTCGGAGTAATCGAGAAGCGGAGATGAACAAGTCATGCATTCAACACCGCCATAGAGCGGGAAAGAAACATATAAGGGTTAGGATACATATAAGGGCTAGGATATGCAAGCATAATCTGAAAAGTTTGTGATATGGTTTTGTCGGTTGAAATGTTGAGCCATTGGCCCGTGGTATTTGTTGATGGAATTGGTGATTGTGTGGGTGCTATTAATGGGCCGTGTTGTCATCCATTCTTCTTGGATTTAAAGGGCCCGTCGTTCCTTTGGACATGAATTTGCTCGTCGCTCTCCTCTTTCGACCAGTAAATATGGCTTGCCATGGATCCTAAACCATGGCATGTACTCAATACGCGATGCGCTAATTTAGGAGCGATGATCGGTTCCCAAGTAGGTATATAATCATACCGATTTTCCCACATTTTGATATATGCTCACCGAATCTCTACCAATCTGTATGCAATTGCCGTAAGTTGACTTTATGCTCATCATCAAACACCTTAGGACTCTGAGGAATCGGTTGTCGAATTTAAATTGTTGCAATACTCTATCGACGGTGTATCTCCACGGTGACATAGTTGACCAATAGGACCTTCACATGCCAAATGTTCTGATTTTGAAAGAATTCATTGAATTCTTGCCCAATTGCAGATTCTCGTATGGTGTCCATTGAAACTATATGAACATGATAAAATATTAGTTATATACATAATACTAAATACTAAATACTAAATATGGAACTACTATTTTATTATGTATATATATTTATTTAATACTTACTTGTGCTTGAGCCATTAGTCTAATAAAGCCGTATATCTTCAAGAGAGGTAGGTATTCCAACATAACTCATTGAATGGTTCCTTCTAATTAAATAAACTTTTAGCATACAATTATATTTTAAATCTACGAAATAATTGTAAAATCTAATATAAAATTACCTCGTTATAAGTAGGAATGTATATGGGTGGTCCACTCGAAGGCGTAAAAATGGAAAGCGAAACCGTGCTAATGATTGCGGTAGTGATAGATAATCTCCGATTTTGGCTTTATTGATCGGTCGCCTCGCACATCTCCGGTACAATGTTGTTAACACGGCGACCCCAACTAAATTCACCAACTACTCTAAAATCAACGAGTTTAGATGACCATCTCGGATGTCGAGGTTTACGTGACAAGTCCAACATCGAGATAACCTCCAATCATCTCAAGAATGTATGCCGAGCATATCGTATTCTTTCTAGTTCGATCGAATCATTATTCAGCCCCGGAATGTGTCTCGTAACCGGCCCATCTCGATCGACCTCATTAATATTATCGGAATAACACCCAAAAGCTCGTAGCATATGGCTCCTAATCAGCAGTTAAGCGGACCTAGTGATCGCGTATCCATTCATCGGCAATCCCAATTATAATCGCACGTCTTTCGAGTGATAGTACACTCTCATATGCAAGATAGAAAGTGTAAATCTCGGGTCTCCACCTTTCTATCAACGCTTGCGATTTTGGGTCCAACTTGCACCCTACCTATTATATGGTCACGTGCTAAAAACCTACTTCCGTAGGTAATTATCTATTAACAATAATGGAGGACCGGACATATTACGAATATAGCATTTCAATTCCGATCTACGATTATTATAAAAACTTATAAAATAAAAATTAATTATAATTGCATAAATGAAAAATATTAAATAATATTGAAAATTAAAATTATCACTTACCATTATCATTTGATCGGCGGAGATGTGTTTATTATCGAGAGCAATTAATTCTCCGACCATTGGTAACACGATCGAATATTTTTAATTAAAAAACTAATTCAAAAAATTTAAATAGAATTTTTGCAAAATTAAAAAGAGTTTTGAGAAAATTTGAAAGAAATTTGAGGCGACTTTTGTGAAAAAATGAAAAGGGGCATGTTCCTCCGGAAGGGGATTTGGTTGTGGGTGGTGGGAGGATGACCCACCTTGATAGAATAATGACTGCGAAGGTGTTTGTATCACCCATGGCGGATATGTTTGAATCTCATAAAGCGATGAAGATTAGAAAAAGAAGAGCTCCCCGAGGGTGACTCGTGCGATCCCTTATGCAATGGTAGCCTATAAATCAGCGGTTGACTCGGAGTAATCGAGAACGGAGATGAACCGAGTCATGCATTCCAACCTGCCATAGAACTGGGAAAAGGAAACATATAAGGGTTAGGATACATATAAGGGCTAGGATATGCACCGCATAATCTAAAAAGGTTGTGATATGGTTTTCGTCGGTTGAAATGTTGAGCCCGGTGACTGTGTGGGCGCTGTTGATGGGTCTGGTGATTGTGTGGGTGCTATTAATGGGCCCGTGTTGTCATCCATTCTTCTTGGATTTAAAGGGCCCCGTCGTTCCATTTGGACATGAATTTGCCATCGCCTCTCCTCTTTCGACAGTAAATATGGCTTGCCATGGATCCTAAACCATGGCATGTACTCCGCATGCACGCTAATTTAGGAACGATGATCGGTTCCCAAGTAGGTATATAATCATACCGATTTTCCCACATTTTGATATATGCTCACCAGAATCTCGGCCAATCTGTATGCAATTGCCGTAAGTTGACTTTGTGCTCATCATCAAACACCTTAGGGCTACGGGAATCGGTTGTCGAATTTAAATTGTTGCAATACTCTATCTGACCGGTGTATCTCCACGGTGACATAGTTGACCAATAGGACCTTCACATGCCAAATGTTCGGATTTTGAAAGAATTCATTCGGAATTACTGCCCGAATTGCCAGATTCTCGTATGGTGTCCATTGAAACTATATGAACATGATAAAAATATTAGTTATATACATAATACTAAATACTAAATACTAAATATGGAACTACTATTTTATTATGTATATATATTTTATTTAATACTTACTTGTGCTTCCGACCATTAGTCTAATAGAAGTCGTATATCTTCAAGAGAGGTAGGTATTCCAACATAACTCGCCGAATGGTTCCTTCTAATTAAATAAACTTTTAGCATACAATTATATTTTAAATCTACGAAATAATTGTAAAATCTAATATAAAATTACCTCGTTATAAGTGGGAATGTATATGGGTGGTCCACTCGAAGACGTAAAAATGGAAAGCGAAACCGTGCTAATGATTGCAGTAGTGATAGATAATCTCCGATTTTGGCTTTATTCGATCGCGTCGCCTCGCACATCTCCCGGTACAATGTTGTTAACACGGCAGACCCCCAACTAAATTCACCAGCTGCTCTAAAATCAACGAGTTTCAGCAGCCATCTCAGATGTACGAGGTTTCGTGACAAGTCCGGCATCAGATAACCTCCAATCATCTCAAGAATGTATGCCCGAGCATATCGTATTCTTTCTAGTTCAGTCGAATCATTATTCAGCTCCGGGAATGTGTCTCGTAACCAGCCCATCTCGATCTGACCTCTGTTAATATTATCCGGAATAGCACCCAAAAGCTCGTAGCATATGGCTCCCTAATCAGCAGATTAAGCGGACCTAGTGACTGCGTACCCATTCATCGGCAATCCCAATTGTAACTGCACGTCTTTCAGAGTGATAGTACACTCTCCGCATGCAAGATAGAAAGTGTGCGTCTCGGGTCTCCACCTTTCTATCAACGCATTGATTTTGGGTCCAACTTGCACCCCCTGCCTATTTATGGTCACGTGCTAAAAACCTACTTCCCGTAGGTAATTATCTATTAACGGCAATGGAGGACCAGACATATTACGAATATAGCATTTCAACACCCGATCTACAGACTGTTATAAAAACTTATAAAATAAAAATTAATTATAATTGCATAAATGAAAAAATATTAAATAATATTGAAAAATTAAAATTATCACTTACCATTATCATTTGATCGACGGAGATGTGTTTATTATCGAGACGAATTAATTCTCCGGCCATTGGTAACACGATCGAATATTTTTTAATTAAAAAAACTAATTCAAAAAAATTTAAATAGAATTTTTTTGCAAAAATTAAAAAGAGTTTTGAGAAAATTTGAAAGAAATTTGAGGATGACTTTTGTGTGAAAAAAAATGAAAAGGGAGCCTTTTATAGTTTTTTTTTTTTTACCGTTGGAGCCCAAACGGTAAAAAAAAAGTAGCCGTTGGAGGTTAAAAAAAGGGCAAAACGCGTCCCTGATGGTGCACTTTGTGCTGACGTGGACAAAACACTCCCTCAGGGACGCGTTTTGTTGACACAGCACCTGAGAACGCGTTGACGTGGACGCGATTTCGAGGAATTCGGCCCTTTCCTGTAAATAATCAGAAAATTAGCTCATTTTCATAAATAATTTTGAAAATGGGCGTTTTTGGGTAAAATGACAAAAAAATATATATATGTATATTTTAGAGGTAAAATATAAAGCCTTTAAAGTTGCTAAAGATAGAATATATTTTTGCAAAAAAAAAAAAAACTTAATAACTCTTTTGCCCTTATGCTATAAATTATCACTTTGGTATTTGTATTAATTTTTTATCAGTTTAGCCTTTCTACTATCATTTTGTATAATCCTGTTACCTTATTTATATTTTCTTTAAATAAATTATTTCATCCAATCAAACGTTGCCACATGTAAAAATTAAAATTTATTGAAAATAAAAAAATCCTAAAGTTTTCAAAAATTTCACGAAGTTGTAAAAAAAAAAACTCTAGTTTTTTTTTATAATAATTTTAAGTTTTAAGTTTTTTTTTGAATTTTAATAATTTTTGTGATAACAATGTTTTTCTTTCTTCGACATGTCGCAACATGTTTGGTTGGCTTAACTTTTTTTAGTAGAATGAAAATACAAGGGTCAAATTAATAAAAAATAGTATGATACCAAAGTGATAATTAAGCTATAGTATAGGGGCCAAAAGAGGTATTAAGCCTAAAAAAGAACCACAACATTATCTGAAACGTTATCGTTTCAATCATCTAATGAAACTAACACAAGGACATGCACAGCGCCGCCCCACACGAAGAAACCAAAGATTTTTGTTTTCTCGCTTCTTGATTCCGGTAATTCCATTGAAATCATTCACTTTTCAATGTTTTAAATAATTTTATATGGGATTTATTGATTTGGATTTCTTTTGTTTATTTGATGTTTAACTAGTAATTTGCATATCTCCTGAGGCAGTTCTCATTTTCTTAACTGTTTTTGATTTATTCTCTGTGTGGTTGTTGAGAAAACTTGGAAGTCTTTGAAATGCCTGTATTCATGCTTTTCTTCTATTGGGATGAATAAATGAAAACCCAGCATTTGATTGCTTTACTCTCACTCATTTTCATGGTTGACATGACTATGTTCAATTTTTTTAGTTTTTCTATATGTTTAAAAAGATGAGTCATATTCTCTTGCGGATATGTGTTGAAGACGAGTTTCGGAAAATTGCTGATGCTTCTTCTGTAAATAATCGTAAAAAGGGTGGTAAAAAATCGTAAAAATCAGAAGATTTCTATCGCTAGATTTGGATTCGTTTAAAATCGCGAATGAGAGTTTGATAGATTCGGACCTTTTGAATAGAAACAGAGTCCTTAGTAGAGAAGCTGAAGATGCTTGGCGAATGGGTAAAGTTCTCGGGTTAAAGGCTTCTTGAAGCAACAAAGTAATCATCGCTGAGCTCATGCGTATTGAGCAAGAAAATTGTAAGTAATTTCTCATTATTTTTTTATTGTGTTGAATCCCCTTGAGTTATATTTTTGGCGTTGGTGTTGAGTCTCTTCCAAGGGATTTCTAGATTCAGTTTGTGTGGTGTTCTTGGCTTGTTGTTGGGCTCTCTGAGTGAAGAGGATTTTATACTTAGATTGTCAGAGGATTAGGTTTCGGTTTAAAAGTGAGGGCGGTTTGAATGATTGTTCAGAAGTACTGTGTTGATATGCTTCTCATCCAGGAGAAAAAGTTTTAGGTTGTCCTTGTGAGAAACGTCAGAGGTATCTGGTACAATGATGATTTTGATTTTGTTTCTTTGCTGCTGATGGTAATTCAAGTGGAGTTCTTGCTTTTGGAATTCTAGTCGCATCAAGTAACAGGTTTATGTGGCCAATAGAGGGGTTATGGTGATGATTTTGATACATGCATTCATTCTTGCAAGGGAGTTTCTTTTTTCTCAGTTGATTGTGGAGATTTATGGAGTGTTTTAGGTGCTTGTTTTGAGGTTTATGCCTCGTGTTAATTTTCATTTTCTATTATTAAGAAGCACTTATTTTGGAGTGCTGGTATTGGTGGTGGTTATGGAGTTACATGAAGCTGATGTTTTGCGATTCAAGGAGTGATTTGGAAACCGTTACTGATGCTCTTTTAAGGGAATTCTCTTTGCAAATGAATTTTGGTGACTTAGAAAGTTCATTGTTGCAATTTTGGATTGATGGCTAGTGTGTCATGAGTGTTTGGTTGGTGTTTCTTTTATTATTCTTATTGTAAGTTTAGGTGTGTGTCTTTGCTGCAAGTTGTTAGCTGTTTTGATCAAGGTGCATGATTGTATTCTTGTAGTAGTACTGTTGTTGATGTTTTCAAAGGTGTTTGTTCTCTGCTACTCATAGTGTACTAACCTTTCGGCTAGTCTTGCATTATTGGGTTTTTAATAAAATTTTTATTTTGGCCGAGCAAAAAAAAAAAAAAAAAATCCCATGTTGATGGTGGAAAGTTTTGTGCTTTACATGCCTGTTGTGGTAGGTGGATGTGAAAGCTGCTCTTAAGAACGAACTTGGCAATTCTAGTTCTCTTTTTGACCCTCATTCTCTGATTTATATGTGTTTGAGCTGCAATCTGCTATTCTAGAATACTATTTCTTTTATTTGTTGTAAAAATGCATGGATTAACATGTAGAATATTGATAATGGAAATGACAACAATTTCTTTGAATTGTTAGGTCTCTACCTTTCATTGTTGAGGTTGGTTTAGAATCACAATGACACGAGCACGGAATGTCATGGTTGCTTCCAGCTTACTAGTTTTTGCAGCTGCAGGCTTAGCGTTTCCATTTTATATGGCGTAAGTATAATTCTTTTTCCACAGCAATGTGTTGTCGAGAGCTATGTTTATCAACTTGAAAAAGTTGAATAATGATTTGTATCATCCAGGACATCTAGGAGACCTGTAGATTCATCTAAGCCACTTCCTCCACAGGCAACTTTTCGAGGGCCTTACATAAATACTGGTTCACGAGATGTTGGACCTGATCACCAGACTTACACGAAGAAATGATCCTTTTTTGTTGATTTAACTCCTGTTAGCTGTAAGTTAACATATGCTCCTTTCCGCACTACATGAATTGGCAACTATTCAGTGTGTCTGTGGAGGCTGACCTAGAAATTCACTACGCTTCTTGGAGCGTGATGAGTGACACACTGTTTGGTACTCTCATGGAAAAGGACAAGTGAATACGTAAATATTCTTTTGTAAGAACTTTGATAAGAAAAATATGACATACACTATCATCATCTTTGTTCCAATACACTTGGTAAGATTTCCTTTGCTGATAGTTGACAGCTGCCATGCAACTTTCTAAATATTGGGTTGGAAATAGTAGTCAAGGTTAGTTTGCCCGTTTGGTAGATGCTATAGTTGTGTTCAATATGTTATGGCCGAAACCAGTTTGCTATAGTATGTGCTTAGCTAGTTGTTGTGGTAATCTTTTCAAATCTCTGTGGCCATAAAAGCTTTCTTTGGAGTTTCTTTATAAATCCTAAGATTTCGTTGCAAGCCCTATAGGGGTGTATAATACTTTGTGCTGATGTCCATTGTAGATGTTTCAGCAATGCATGTATCCCTCTCCTTATATTTATACACACACACAAACATATAAAGCTTGCTCATTTATCAATTAATTGCTTTGTGGGTCGGCTGCCTGCTTTTCTTGCATCTTTACCCATTTTCTTGAAGAGAAAATTTTGGTGTGTTGAAACACTCATGTCATTCTTCTACTGAGTATAGAAATAGAGTCATGAACCAGCTGTTTGAGGGAAACTTTTGGACATCAACTTACATCTAATAAAATTTTGCCTAATATATTGAATTAATCTGGAACTTTGTTACTTTATCCAAACAAATCCTTAATACTTTTATTACTACCAAGTATACTTTTATACTTTAATTGGTTTCAAATAAGCATTTAAACTTTAATTGTTATTCAAATAAAATAAGTTTTTAGGGTGTCTTTGGATACCTGGATGAAAATTTAATTATTAAGGTAGTAATTATACCCTTGTAATTACCAAGAAATGTAATTTCTCAAATTTGTTTGAGTGACATAGTGTAATTACATTGTAATTCATTATGTCTTTGGTAGTACAAATTATATTTTTATAGTTACATAATTTAAAATTTTGTAAAAATACTAATTACTATAAAAATTCTCATAAATAAGTAACAAAATTAAAATTAAAATTAAAATTAAATCATTTTATGTAATATATTAGTCTAAGAAAGAAGTCAACAATACGATTACAAATAAAATGACAAGAAAAATAAATGTCTTATGCAAATTTATCTAATTGTTCTAACATTTCATATTGTTGGGTTATTCTCTTTCTAACATTTAACATGTAATTATTAATATGTTGGTCTTTAACCAATTTCCTAATCACCTTAATCGAAATTTAAATTTGTATTATTGAGATTAGCAAGACCTTCTTCTTTTATTTATTATTCAAAGTATCGATCGTCCCAATTGCACTTACGAATGGAGTTATGAAATATGTAATATGCTAATAAGATCTAACTTTTTGATTACATTGAGGTGGTGGTGTTAATATGATGCTTTTTTGTAGAATAATAAATGTTTTATCAATCATATTTCGAAGCTTTGGATGCCTTAGATTAAAAAGCTCACAAATTGGTTTTTTTATTTGTGTTTAATTTTATTCTCTCAAACTGAATTATACATCATTATATGGCACAAAGAACTTTTTGTATATACATAATCAAATTTGAAAGCTACCAAATGCGATTTTTAACCCATTTTAGAAATTTTCCCAAACACCGTTTCTTAAGGCAAATTTCTGACTTTGTAATTTTCAATTATAATAGCTTTTATTAACCTAATTTATGGTTGATTTATACTAGAGTCCCAACTTTGTAACTTGTTTTATAATATTTTGATTATTATTATTCCATGCAAATTAGTCAAAATAATATAAAATTTATAATACATCTTTAATAAAAAAGTTTTTAAGGTGTTCAATATATTTTATAACATTTATAATAGGGTGTTCAAATATGTGTCGTTGCAAGAATACTATAGAATATATAGTGTCAATTGTAACACATTTTGATTCAATAATAAATATATAATTGTATTTAAAAAGTGAAATATATGCCTTAAAATTAGTTTTTTTGATAAATTTGTGTAAACATAATTTCTTAAATTTAAATAATGTATGTGTGTTTAAAAGCCATAATATAATCAATAATTACTTATAAATATCCGTATAACCATCACAATTCTCAACCTCTCCTTAAGAGTTAGAGACGTAATTGGGTGCTTTAATTACATTCAATTTAGTGAGATTCATCAAGTATAATGGTTATCTAAATATGTTATTTATGTATAATTACAAACAATTACACTTTAAATTTAATTATTGGTAGCTTTTCAAATCTTACATTAATCTTTTACTTTTATTCAATTGAGTCACTATTGGGAATTTAAATTATTTAACGTTTAATATATAAAAATATTAGGTTATTAATAAGTTATATAATTTTATAGAGTTAATATATAATTCTAAATGTACATACCATAAGATCAATTGTTTGCGTTATAAATAATATTACTTAACCATCCATTTACATTATTATTTGTTGAAACCATTTTAATATATAAATTAGCAATAAATTAATTTTATTTTGTAATTATTAACTATTTACATAACTTGTTTTGAACAAACGGAGACTTTCTTTTTACTTATATTTTCAATTTTAAGTATTATTTTTGTTATAAAAACATAACTTGTGATAAAACACTAAAGAAGCAAAGGAAGTATTAGATTGTAAACTATTTTATTACTTTTATAATTGTTAGAGTTGTGTGACTCAAATTCTAAGAGATTGCTTGCAAGTCAAGTTAAACAAAATATATTTTCTTTCTAGAAGATTTAATATTTATTAGTATAATATATTTAGCATTTATTAGCATAATTTGTTTGACTTACTAATTTAGCCTATAAATAGGTTCTTTTACAACCTTAGAAAGGCACAACCATTAGATATTAGAACTCATAACACATTTAGAGAATTTTGTGTTTACGTTTTGCGAGTTCTTTGTTTTCGGGTTTTCGGGATTTAGTTTTTATCTCCATCTTTTGTACTCTTCGTTCTTTTGCCATTATAATAAAATTATCTTTGCCCGTGATTTTTTGTCCTCTTTGGAGGAGTTTTTTCACGTTAAATTTGTGTGTTCAATTTCTCAATTTCTTCTATTTTTTTACTTGTTCGTTGCTTAATCGGGACAAACCTAACAAGTGGTATCAGAGCTAGTTTAATTTGTTCATAGATCAGCCCATTCAGATATGACAGCAACAAGGTTTGAAATTGAGAAGTTCGATGGTGAGACAAATTTCAATCTGTGGAAAGTTCATATGATAGAAATTCTAGTTCAAACCGGAAAGGTTGTTACCGGGAAAAATCCTGATAATCTAAATCAAACAGAATGAGAAGAGCTTGATGAAAAGGTCTTGTCTCAATCCAGTTGTGCCTCACGAATACGGTATTGCAGGAGGTATTGATGGAGAAAACCTTATCCGCTTTGTGGAAAAGGTTAGAAACTCTTTATGTGACTAAGTCTCTAGCTAACCGTTTAGTGTTGAAACAACGTCTATTTATGTTTCGCATGAACGAAGGTGAGCTTCTTAGAGATCACATCAGTCAATTCATTACTCTTTTAAATGATTTAAAGAATGTTGAGGTTCATGTTGACAATGAAGATCAGGATATGCTATTATTGTGCTCTTTACCCCCTTCATACAAGTCTTTCAGGGAGACCCTGATTTATGGCAGAGACAAACTCTCATTCGAAGATGTGAAGGGTCATTTGTTGAGTGAGACAAACTCGACAATGAGTTTGGTTTGGATAGCAAGGCAGATAAGCAAGCTTCCATTTTGGTAGCATCAAAGAAACGAGACAAAAGGTGTCGCAATTGTAAAAAGTTAGGTCACGTCAAAGTAGATTGTTATAAACTGCGAAATAAAAGAGCTGCTGAGAGTAACGAGGAAAATGTAGCTGGTGCTAATTTGGTCAATGAAAGCGATGATGATTTCTTGTTAGTGTCAATGAGCGATAACTCCAAGCTCACGTCCGAGTGGATCCTAGATTCGGGATGTTCTTTCCACATGTGTCCTATTAGAGAATGGTTCTCCACATACAGTTCGGTTGAAGGTGGAGTTGTGCGCATGGGAAACGATTCATCTAGTAAGGTAATTGGCATTGGTACTGTTAAAATTAGGATACACGATGGGATAATTAGGACACTCTCAGATGTCAAATATGTACCTGATTTACGAAAGAATCTTATCTCCTTGAGTAGTTTAGATTTGAAAGGATGCAAAATCAACATCGAGTCTAGCGGCATTAAAGTATTTCGTGGAGCTCTCGTTTGTTAAAAGGTAAAAGAACCGACAGTCTTTATATTCTGAAAGGTTCTACAATGACCGGTGAAATCGGATGTCCCTCGTCCATTACAGAGTCGAAGTCAACTCGTTTGGAGCGGAGGCAACTTGGTCATAGGAGGGAAAAATGTATGACCGTTTCGTTGAAGAGATGTTCTCTTTTGGATGTAGGTTTTGAAAAGTTAGGGCACTATGTTCATGAAAATCAGACCCGGGTTAGTTTTGATTTTGCAGTGCACAAGTTGAAGGCTAGAAGTCTTCCAGCTTCTAAGCATAGATTCGACTCAGTTAATTCCCTGCATAGTTCAAGATAGGCCCATGGCGGGCTTTGGCAAAGATGGCGTTGTAAGAATTCTTGTCAAAGTGGAAATTGTTAGAGTTATATGACCCAAATTCTAAGAGATTGCTTGGAAGTCAAGTTAAACAAAATATATTTTCTTTCTAGAAGATTTAGTATTTATTAGTATAATATATTTAGCATTTATTAGCATAATTTATTTGACTTACTAATTTAGCCTATAAATAGGTTTTTTTACAACCTTAAAAAGACATACACATTAAATATTAGATCTCATAATACATTTAGAGAATTTTGTGTTTACGTTTTGAGGGTTATTTGTTTTCGGATTTTCGGGATTTAGTTTTTATTTTCATCTTTTGTACTATTCGTTCTTTTGCAATTATAATAAAATTATCATTGCCCGTGGTTTTTTATCCTCTTTGGAGGAGTTTTTCACGTTAAATTTGTATGTTCAATTTCTTCTATTTTTTTTACTTGTTCATTGCTTAATCGGGACGATTCTAACAATAATAATTAAACTTTTTCTTAAGTTAATGCACTAAATAAAAACAACGCATTAATTTGCAATTTATTACGTTTAGTCTCTTTTTTTAATTTCTTTTCCTCTTATTTTTTCTTTTATATTTTAAATGGTTTTTGATTTTTTTTAGTTATTTTAATTTCAATTGAAAATATGAAAAAGGACTACAATTTCAGTTTCACACAAAATAACAAACAATAGTCTATTTCTACATAATGACAGGTTAGTTGGGTATATACCAAAGGATGGCTTAATTGGATAAAGTTAAGTGCTTGTTTAAATGTAATAAAAAACAAAATCTTATTTAAACAAATTAATAAAGCTGGTTGACATAATAGTTAAGTTATATGGTCACATTACATCGCTGACGATACAAGTTTAGGATATAAAAAATTTAAGACAGTCTTAACATTATAATTATACAATAAATGTTCGAGTTCTTATTTCTCCTACTTTGATGTTAGAGGAAGATGGATGACTTGACATGGGTCCCAATCATCAAGTATTCTACCCCACATGTACAGATGATAAAATGGTTTTGGAGTCAATTGAGGAGACAAAATAGAGCGACATTAAGCTTAAAAAGGTCATGGATTATATTTTCTTGGGATTGCTTATGCCCCCTTTATGTGACATAGCACTTAACACAGCTAAGACTAGGCTTCTAATGAGGAGGAGCCAAAATTTGATAGATTCTGTCCAAAAAGTATAGGCCTATAAAAATTACAGGGATGAAAGCGATAATTTAGCTATAGTACAAGGGGCAAAAGAGGTATTAAGCTCCCCAAGCCATAACATTATTTGAAACGGTAGCGTTTCGATCATCAATGAAACTTAGAAGAGTTTGAAACAGAACAAGGCGAAACAAACCCCATTGAAACGCAGCGCCGCCCTACACGAAGAAACCAAAGATTTTTGTTTTCTTGCTTCTCTGATTCCGGTAATTCCATTGAAATAATCTAGTTTTCAGTTTCTTAAATAATGTTATTTGGGATTTATTGATTTGGGTTTCTTTTGTTTATTTGATGTTTAACTAGTAATTTGCATATCTCCTGAGACAGTTCTCATTTTCATAAGTGTTTTTGATTTATTCCCTGTTTGGTTGTTGAGAAAACTTGAAAGTCTATGAAATGCCTATGCTCAAGCTTTTCTTCTATTGGGATTAATAACATAAGAACCCAGCATTTGATTGCTTTTCTCTCACTCATTTTCGTGTCTGACATGCCTATGTCGGAACAATGTACTACCTAAGGCCAACATGATGCTAGTTGGGTTTTGACCTTAGCAAAGGTTTTTTTTATCTGATTATGAATTATCATTACTGGGTTAGGGATTTTGGTTTTGTTTGTTTAAGTAGGTTTTTTGAAATAGGGTTTAAGGACCCTATTGTTTGGATTTATGGGTATAAAATTTATGTTGTTTTTACCTAATGTTACTTGGACTCGGGTGTGATTATCGAACACAAGTATGTTCAATTTTTATCAAGATTTTCATGTATTTGAAGGGTTACTAGATATAAGTTAGACGTGGATATCAGATGTTAGTACTTCAAGGAAAAAAAAATGAGGAGTCGGATTAACATTGTCTTTTACTTTATATATTTCTAACTTTCGGTTTGATGGTGAATGGCTTCAGGAAGAATCGATTTGCTATCATTCTTTTTATTTGAATGTTTGTTTTTAGTTTCTCGCTTATGTTTTTCTGAAGTTTTAACTTGTTGCAGAGCTTGCAAAGGGGAATTATGTTGCAAAACACAGCAAACCCGACTATAAACAAGTCAACTGGCTTGCCTCGGAAGAGATTCTATCGAGCACGAGCACACAGCAATCCTCTAAGTGACTCGCACTTCCCAGTTCCGCTTTCCCCTAGCCATGTTGACTACTCACTTCATTACCCTCAATTATTCCCCTCATCCGATCGTTCTGATGGTTCCAAAAAGATTGAGTTTGCGGATATTGGTTGTGGTTTTGGTGGGCTTCTAATTAGTCTTTCAACTCTTTTCCCTGAAACACTAATGATTGGGATGGAGCTTAGGGATAAAGTGACCGAGTATGTGAAGGAAAGGATTTTAGGTTTAAGGGTGGCAAATCCTGGTCAATACCAGAACGTTTCCGTTGTTCGAACTAATTCAATGAAATACATCCCGAATTACTTCGAGAAAGGGCAGCTATCGAAGATGTTTTTCTTGTTCCCGGATCCGCACTTCAAAGAGAAAAACCATAGACGTAGGGTAATCAGTCCTCACTTGTTAGATGAGTATGCTTATGTTCTTAAAGTTGGTGGGATTATATACACAATTACAGATGTGGAAGAACTTGGAGATTGGATGAAATCTTGTTTGCAAAATCATCCGATGTTCGAACCCCTCTCAGAGACGGAGCTCGATGCTGATCCTGTTGTAAAACTGTTGAGTAGCGCGACTGAAGAAGGACAAAAGGTAGCTCGGAATGGCGGGCAGACTTTCCAAGCAGTTTACCGACGAATTACACCGGCTTCACAAGAAAACCTGTTCAAGCATTAGCCAATGCACAATTTTTCTGGTCAGATAATAGTGTTTTTTTTTTCCTCTGAAGTTACTTCACTAGAACATGACGAATCAACATGTTTTTGAACTACTTTTTAGTTGAGATGCTATTTATTGGAAAGTTGTTTTTAAAAAAAAATTCTTATGATATTGACTGTTTTCCAGCTTGGATTTAATTATATTTGTCCGGCGGATCGGACCGGATGGATAAATCTGACTCGCATACATGTCTAGCTTCCTTATCCACCTATATGGCATTCGTGTTGAGAAGCAATTGAGAGTTGCATTACAATCAACTTTAGTCATAAGCTTTCGTTTTAGTTATTTAATTAAAAAAATTACAATTTGATGATTAAATTATTCAAAAATTTTCATTCAAAATAGTAGAATATTAAAATCTGGACTCTCTCTTTCCATTCCTCTTTTACTGTTTAACTTTTTTTTTCATAAAATAATTTTAGATATCACGAATTCATATAAACTAAAATTTAAATAATTTTTATCAACATATATTATTTTACTCATCGATGATCCTCGAATAGTCATGGATTTAACAACCTAATAACTTAAATAAAAACTTTTGGTTTTCATGACAGTAACCTGTTCCATATGTTTCTAGCCATTGCTTTGGAGTTCAGTTCTCATTTTCAGATTCCCATAATCATGTCTGAATAGATTTGGAGCAAAGTAATAATTATGTTCTCATATCCTTATTTAAGAAAAGAAAAGAAAAGAAAAGAAATAATACAGTTAGCCATCACTTAATTCGAGATTTCAATCCCCATAAATTAACAACTTTCGTTTCGTATTGCTAGCAATGCTGGTACTGAGTTTAATTCACGTCATACTCATATTCAACAAATATTTCAATAATTATGGAATCAAGATTCAGGATTTAAAAATATAGATTCCAACTCAAATTGGGTATCCAAGTTTAAAGTAATCGTCTTTCAAAAGCTTTAGAAAAAAGTAAAATATTTGCATCGGTATCCAACACTCACCCCAAGCGTGGGTAACATGGTAAACAAATGGGAGGGACAAAATTGTGGACAAATATGAAAAACTAGACCACGTAAACATCTTAAGAGTAGGCAGCAGCACAAAATATATAATTTGGACAATGCCCCCCTTCTGTTGAAAACACACAATTCTCCTACTTTGGATCTGCAATGGATACGCAACAATAACAATTAATTATTAATTAAAAAAACCCCCCTAGAAGGATAAACTGTTTAGACTTCCGAATCATTAGTTTCACTGGTCCGGCCAGTTGACCGGTTAAATCAGATGGTTTATTTAAAAATTCGATACTAGAGGTAGTAAATAGGAAATACTTGATAAAAGTATACAATTAGCTTAATTGGATTAAAGGTTGAGATCCCATTACATAAAATACATTTTTTCAAACCTTTTTCTATAAACACGAGTCCTCGTTTGTTTTACGGTTTGATACTAATTCTGTTTGGGCCTGGGACGATATTCAACTAAATCCCTCCCAACAATGAGTTAATGATGACCCTAGGATTCAATTTGATCCAAATACCTACGGAAAAAGGTCATTCCACGTCTTCCAACCACTAGTCGGTTCTTAAATTTTCTTAAAGAAGTTTAAAGCTGGTTTTTACTGGTTCAACCAGTTTTCACTGGTACTATAACATATACCAAACTGGACCACAATGACCACAAGCCTAAAAGTATCAACAACCTAAATCACAAATTTTCCTATTAGACAGAATTTTCAACAAAATAAAACCAGTTCGACCAGATTTGCAACACTGACCAGAAAACTAAAAAGTATCAACTACCCGAATCATGAGTTTTACCTATTAGGCCCAACAGATTTTCAACCACTGAATAAGTCAATTTTTACTAGCAGCTTTGTGGCAATCTTGACAACCTAAAGCAACTTGACTCGATATTAAGAGAATTGTTCACCACAAAATGAGAATATCTTCAACAATCAAATTCATTCCCGTAAATTATCCCAGAATTAATAACAAAACATGGTTTTAGTATTACCTCTTGCACTGAAGGCAGTTAATTATCATCATCACTACTTATTTGGGATTCATCTTCTTCCCCATAAAGAACATCATCTACATCGTCATCATCATCATCTTCACTTTCATCCATTTTGTGATCACTTCTGGAGTGTTGACTTCTGTTCTGAGCGGCCTTGTCAATCTGTTCCAAGAACATAAGAAATACAATCAAACAGAATAAATATTTAATTTAAGTTGCGCCATTAGGTTACCAACCTGTGTTGTTACTAGCTGTAACCGCCCAGATAATTGTAGCAAAGGCTGAAGGGCCAATCCTCTTGATTTGGTATTCTGGGAAAAAGGGACATCATGAATATTAAGTACAATTACATTTATTGATATCATTTCTTTAATGACAAAAGGGTAATTTTGTTCAGGAAGAGTGAAATCAGGAAGGCAAATGTGTAATGATTGGGTTCCTAAATATCTCTTCCATGTTGCACTACGCACTGGGGTATGAATTCCGCCCCTTAGTGTGCTTACATAAAAACTATTGTCCTCTTTGAGCACCTACCGGCCCCTCAAGGATTTGTAACTTGCAGATGGGCCTTCTCTGGTTCAGAACAAGGATATCTCAATTAAGGCAGTTTTTTTTGCAACAAAAGTACCTTGGTTTGAACCAAAAGGAGGCGCACGTGTGTAAGAAAAATCCTTGAGAGGCTGATGGGTTCCCAAAGGGGACACTGCCTTTGAAGTAAAATTGCACGTAAGGCGATGGTCATATGCGGTTGCATAGGGTGACAGGGCAGGGATGCCCTGGAACCCAGTCATTACAGAATGCTTGCTAGTTGAAACAAAGGGTACGAATTTTTCCTTCCACAACATTTACCTTCAATAAGGAATTAAGCATCTGGGTTACGGATTCTTGAGACATAAGATGACCGTGAGTCAGCAATAAACTATATATCCACGGAAGAACATAATTTCCACTACATGACCTGTAGAAAACAATAAAAGAAAGAATTTTCAAGCATATCATGTTTGTAGCTATTTTCATGCCAAAAGAAATGCAGGATTGTTCGACAAAATGAAATGAGCTTTAAATTGAGAAGAAAAACTCACTCTAGCACCAAGTTACTTGGACACGGGTGAATGTCAAAAACGGGTATGTGGCCGACATTCACACTCAAGTCCAAGTAGCATAATTTATTGGTATACAAAATGTTAAGAAAGAGACTGCAAGTAACGGAAACTTAAGCAAACCTTGATTGCCACAATTTCACCAAGTCTTCAAGCAACTTATGAGCGTCACCAGGCTCCATAGAAGAAATAGCTGCTCTCATCTGATAATGTAATACAAAAATTAGCTAAATAAAAGAAATTAAATCTTACAAATAAAATCAAGATATTGGGAGTCTTAAAATATTAGATTTTGTGTTCTCGATCAACAAAAAGCGAACCTTCTTTGGTGGCAAATTAGCATCAAGATTAATACCATCAAATACGATAGAATCAGAGTTACATGTATCAAGTATTCCTAGTGATCTTAACTGATCCTCCATGCAAAGTGCTTTTGAATCGGCTTCTAATTTTATTGAAGCATCTGCATAAGCCAAAATAACCAATAAAAAATCAGTAGTGGCACTAATATTGAAAACAAAATATTCGAATAACATTAAGAAATCTAACAAGAAAGATTCATATTGCTTCCATCCAGTCCTTGTTTCAATTTGTTATTCATCGGTGGAAGCAATGGTTCTATTCTTGAACTGTTGATTCAGCATTTATTTTCCAGCTTATGGCACATTTACAAGATTAAAGGAAACCCGGTATACTCAAATTGCAACAGCAACCACTTTGATGGGATTCACAAACTTTTTAGAAGAACTATTAACCAAGACAGACTGACAAAATTGGAAGCTAATAATGTTAATGATTATGCTCCGAACACCTAAATATTTGAAAGCTACATTTACCTTTTCCATCCACAAATTTTGGTTGGCTCCCATGGTCAATGGAATCAGTCATCACATCGTCAGTACCAACACTCAAACTTCTATGTCTATCCTCTTTTTCCTCGTGAAGATAAAAAATCTTTGGGATTGGAAGTGCGGCATCCTCGGCATTTGCACGATCCAATGCAATTACTGTTTACATAATAAGAAATTAGCTATCATGCGAAATCAAACAAAGACAACATATATAATCCTAAATACTGACAAGAAACTAGAATTAGAAGTCTAGGACTGCAAAAAATTAAAAACAAATTAAGAACTGACAGCAATAAAAGATAAATGGTAAGTCATTTTGGGAATTGAAGACTACATTGAACAGCCAACCAGGTAAAAGGGCATTACTTTTTTGCACACCCAACAAATAATAATATGAATAACTGTAATGTTCAACTTGATGAATCCGAGAAATCAAGAACAAACATCATAGGTCCAAAATTTTTGTATCGAGGGGAACTCCAAGAAAGTGAGGTTCACAATGCATTGAAACCAACACGTGTAGCTATTGCCAAATGATACTGAAGTTACTATTCCGGCATAATTACAAATTATGATCACATGTACCTCTATTCTGTGAATCGAGCCCTTTCTTTGATTTGTTAAGGGATTGACTCCTTGGTAAAAGGACTCCATCCTGAGAGCAACTCAATAACATGTCTGCACCATACTGCACAACCATTTTCTGAAACAATGGCTTTACCAACAAACCATGGGCAAGAAATGCATGCACAGATGCTTGCTTGGCAACGCCTTGCAATTTTGCAGCGAATATCATAGGTAATGCACCTTTGTGAGGTTTAGATAAACCATCTTCCAAAGATATTGAAAGCTTCGTGGGCTTGGCATTGCACAGTGCCTCAACATCCTGACCATACCAAAAATAACAAACACCAGTTTCCGAAATCGCAAGAACATAGATATCACCATTAACACATTTGCTGTCTACAAAGACAGCAGGGTGCTCCATTGCTAAAACACAACTAGCGGACTGCTTTTTGCCTCCATCTGTTCTCCATACAGCAATATATCTTTCAGTAGCAGCAGATGATAGGATAAATTTTCCATCTTCAGTAAATATCATGCACCGAACAGATCCCTATGAATTTATTGAAAACAACTGATTAACTAATGGCAAAGGGAACAATATTACAAGTTTCAAAATACATGTACACTTAATTGGATAATGTTATGATTGCAAAAGGCAAATAACTTGAAAACACTTACAGGATGTCCAGTAAACTTCTGTATCTTTTTGTGATTAGAACAATCAAAAGACTTCAACTGCCCAGCTGCTGTGACTAACGTCTTTCCATCTAAAAGAAGGGTCCGAATCCAATTTATAACATCAGCAACAAGAAACAAACACCAAAGCCAGGAAAAAGAATGCTTTAAATCTAACACAAGCAAGGGAAGCTCCTATATGCCATCTCATATGTTTTATCACATTTGATGTTTAGGAATATGCAATAAAGTTGGTTTCATGTGGCAGAGTCCCACTATTGTTCTTCAACCACTAACTTGGTGATATATGTCTGGTATACTAAACCATAAATGCCTGGTAAAACAAATACCATCATCGAAGATAAAGTCCATCTTGAGATGATGGATTCAGCATAAGTATCTCATAAAGTAGAAGTCAAAAGCAGAAACACCTACCGCATGAGACAGCCATACAGGATATTGACTTCGTAGAAGCTCTGAACTTCCCTAATAGATTTCCAGTCAATGAATCGATTTTGCAAATCATCCCATCAGCCCCAGAACTATAAATGCAAGGGCCATTTGTAGCAAATGCAATGGCACTGACACCCCTGTAAGTCATTACGAGACAAAATTAGCAGAGACAACAATACTAATCAATATCCGAACTTAATGGCTAATGCATTCGTGAAAATCATCATGAGCTCATTATAATACAATCAGAATTTTCTGTCATTCTGCGAGAACGCAAAATGCATATCTAAAGAACTGAGATATAAATTGCATAAATTCCTGGGATCTCATCAAGGAAGGTGAAAATTCAGACATAATTTATATTTGCGTAAATTAGTAATAGAATTTCAATTATTATTTGTAATGCCTTTACTTTGTCCTGAGTTTCCACTTCCATTCTGATAATTGCATTAACATAAATATATGCATTAGGTTTCAAAGGTAAATTAGGGGATTAAAAATGAATCCAACAAGAAGTGCTTACCCAGGATGGCAATCACTAACTTTCCACTTCAGCTGACCAGCAGACACATCGAGTGCTAAGACATCACCACTTCCTGTTCCCAATATGAGCAAAGAACTTCCAAGTTTCCTTTTCTTCTGCAAAGTTAACAGTTTTTGGTCCAAAAGTTAGTTCATCATTGAAGAAAAGGCCCATCATCTTAATTCCGCAAAATCATTTTATTAACATACAAAATGACAAACCTTTTTGTCAAAAGACAACCACGTCATACATTTGTAATCAATTGAAAGATGTCCTCTTTCTGCCTTAGCATATATGTTTGTTGCCTCACTTGATACAATGTCTGCAAATTCAGTTTGAATTTGACCCTTCAGAGTGTCCCAAATCTAACAGAAGATATAAAAATATTTCTTTTAGAAAAACATGCATCCTTATACACATTGAATCATAAACTGCTGCAACCACTACTAGTTCTCAAAATCGTCATCAATCAATTGCAAACTTGAAATGACTTTAGCTACCTTAATACGACCATCTCCAGAACTAATAGCAAAGTAGTCCAAAGAAAGACTAAATGCTGTCAAGACATCTCTAATATTCAAGGATCCCATATCCTGAAAAATCAAAAGGTAAACTACATTAGCATAAGCAATTAAGCAAAAACACAAGTTTCTAAATCCAAAGCTCATAATAAAGAAAACCCAGAATCAAAAAGCTTTAGCTGAAGACACAACCAAAGAGAAACATAAGGAAAGCCCAAACAAGAACTTAACCGAAAAAGCCAAGTCATGAATTAAAATTAAGATTTTTTAACCCCCCCATGGTGCTTTTTCAAACTAAATTTTCAACAAGAGTTTCTCATAGTTAACGTAACTAAATAAGCTTAAAAAAGGGTAAACAAAAGAACCAAAGATAAACTGAGAGGAAAGACAGAAACAATGATTGTTTAAAAGGAGGCTTTAAGTTCTTTCGCAAAGAACTTCATTTGTTGTTCTATTAAGCTTAAAACACCATAATTTTCAAAAAAAAAAAAAAAAACAGCAGAGATGAGACTTACAGGATAGCAGCTATGGAGAAACAATGGAGAAAGGCAAAGACAGAAGGAGCAACCGCCGGTAGCTGAAAAAGGTGGCGGCTTAGGGCGATTTTTGAGTTTTGATTTAAGATTGGGCTTTTGCTTCACTTTTAAATAATTTGAAACCTCTTTGGATCACTAAGCCCAAATTGAGCTTTGCCCAAGCAACAAGTTGGAGTAACAGTTTACTTTCTAAAAAAAATTAATGAAATATTAAAAATATTTATGTATTTATCTATACTATTATTTAACGGGTAAATGACCAGAATATACCATTTTTAAAAAAATTTTACGAAAAAGAGCCAAAAAATAATTATTTACCGGAAATGGCCATTTCTCCCGAAAATGCGTCCACGTCAGCGCGTTTTCAGGGGATGAATCGAAAAGTCGTCCCACGAGGAATGTCGGTGCGCTTTGAGGCGCTTTGATCAGGCAAAAGCTCTCTCGTGGACGCTTTTCCCTCAACGGTAAAAAAAACTATAAAAACCCCCACCATTTTATTTTTTCACACAAAAGTCCTTACTCAGTTTTCTCTTAACTTTCTCTCAAATTCTTCTCAAAATTCTCTTAAACTCCTTTAAACTTCCTCTCAAATTTCGCAGTAGTCCTTTAATATTTACAAAAAATCCCTTTTTTTAATTTTTTGAAATATATTTTTTTTATAAATTTTAAAATATTCGATCGTTTTAGCAATGGCCGGAGAATTAATTCGTCTCGACACTAAACACATCTCCGTCGATCAAATGACGATGGTAAGTTTTAATTTTAATTTTTTAATACTATTTAATATTTTTTAGGTTTATGCAATTTTAACTAAATTTGATTTTATAATTTTTTAAACAGTCTGTAGATCGGGTGTTGCAATGCTATATTCGCAATATATACCTGGTCCGCCATCGCCGTTGATCGAGAATTACCTACGGGAAGCGGGTTTTTGGCACGTGGCCACGATAGGCCGGGGGTGCAAGTTGGACCCGAAGTTAATCAGTACGTTGATAGAGAGTAGAGACCCGAGACGCACACTTTCCATCTTCCATGTGGAGAGTGTACTATCACTTTGGAAGACGTGCATTTGCAATTGGGATTGCCAGTGGATGGGTGCGTAGTCACCAGGTCCGCAACTTCTGGTGATTGGGCAGCCGTATGTTACGAGCTTTTGGGTGCTATTCCGGATAACATTTACGGAGGTCAAATCGAGATGGGCTGGTTATGAGACACATTCTCGGAGCCGAATAATAATTCGACCGAAATAGAAAGAATACGGTATGCTCGGGCATATTCTTGAGATGATTGGAGGCTATCTGATGCTGGACTTGTCACGAAACCTCGTACATCTGAGGTGGTTGCTGAAACTCGTTGATTTTAGAGCAGCCGGTGAATTGAGTTGGGGGTCTGCCGTGCTAGTAAAATTGTATCGAGAGATGTGCGGGGCGACGCAGCCGAATAAAGCGAAAATCGGAGGTTGCCTATCACTACTGTAATCATGTGCATGGTTTCGATTTTCATTTTTACGTCCTCAAGTCGACCACCCATATACATTCCCACTCATAACGAGGTAAATTTAATATTAGATTTTACAATTATTACATAGATTTAAAATATAATTGTATGCTAAAAAAATATTTAATTAGGTGGAACCATTTGGCGAGTTATGTTGGAATACCTACCTCGCTTGAAGATATACGGCTTCTATTAGAGCAACGGTCGGAATCACAAGTATTAAATAAAATATATTTTCGTAATAAAATAGTTGTTTCGTATTTTGTATTTAGAATTTCGTATTTAGTATTTAGTATATAACTATTATTTTTATCATGTTAATATAGTTTGAATGGACACCATATGAGGATCCGTCAATTCGGGCAGTAATTCCGGAAGAGTTCTTTCAAAATCCAAACATTTGGCATGTGAATGTCCCATTGATCAACTATGCCATCGTGGAGATGCACCAGTCAGATTGGGTTCTGCGTCAATTTGGATTCCAACCACCGATTCCCGTGGCACCTGAGGTGCTCGATGATGAGCACAAAGTCGACTTACGACAGTTGTATACGGATTGGCCAAGATTTTGGTCAGCATATATCGAATTGTGAGAGAACTGGTATGATTATATACCTATTCGGGAACCGATCATCGTTCCTGAATTAGCATGCGTGCTGGAATACATGCCATGATTTAGGATCCATGGCAAACCGTATTTATTGTCAGAAGAGGAGAGGCGACGACAACTTCGTGAACAAATGGAATGACGGGGCCCTTTAAATCTAAGGAGAAGGGGTGATGAGACGGGACCATCAACAGCGCCGACAGAACCATTGGGCCCATCAACAGCACCCACACAGTCATGGGCCCAACACTTCAGCCGACGACACCCACATCATAGCCTTTTTAGATTATGCCAGGTGCGTACCCTAGCCCTTATATGTATCCTAACCCTTATATGTTTCCTTTTCCTAGTTTCAATGCAGGTTGGAATGTATGACCCGGTTCGAGTCCGTTCCCAACTACTCCGACTGGCCACCGATCTTGAGGCCACCGTCGCATGAGGGATTGCATGAGGCGCCATCGGGGAGGTCTTCTTTTTACCAGTCTCATTCGCCTTATGGGATTCAGACACCTTCGCCATGGTTTATGCAAACACCTCCCCAGTCATTATTTTATCAAGGTGGGTCATCCTCCCAACACCCACAACCAGACCCCTTGCCGAGGAACCAGAATCCCTGCCTGATGTTCCACAATCCCCGCCGGAAGTTAGAAGAAGGAGGAATCTAGCGCGTAACCTGTCGACCACCCCCATGTGGCACTGATTCCGACCGACACCAACATTGATTCCAACCGCCATGTTTATTTTTTTATTGTAATTTATTTTTATATATTTAATAAAATAAAAGTTGTTTTTATTTTTATTGTAATTTATTTTCATATCTTTAATAAAATAAAAGTTTTTTATTTTTATTGTAATTTATTTTATTTTATATCTTTAATAAAATAAAAGTTGTTTTTATTGTAATTTACTTTTTATATCTTTAATAAAATAAAAGTTGTTTTTTTATTTTTTAAATTTAATTTTATATCTTTAATAAAATAAAAGTTGTTATTTTTATTGTAATTTATTTTCTATATCTTTAATAAAATAAAATTTATTTTTTATTGTAATTTATTTTTTATATCTTTAATAAAATAAAAGTTGTTTTTTTATTGTAATTTGTTTTTATATCTTTAATAAAATAAAAGTTGTTATTTTTTTGTAATTTAATTTTTATATCTTTAATAAAATAAAAGTTGTTTTTTATTGTAATTTATTTTTTATATTTAATAAAATAAAAGTTGTTTTTATTGTAATTTTTATATCTTTAATAAAATAAAAGTTGTTGTTTATTTTTTGTAATTTAATTTTAATATCTTTAATAAAATAAAAGTTGTTTTTATTTTTTGTAATTTAATTTTATATATTTAATAAAATAAAAGTTGTTGTTTATTTTTTGTAATTTAATTTTATATCTTTAATAAAATAAAAGTTGTAGTACCCAAATTATATCTTTAATGCCTCTTTTCCTCCTCCTAATATATCTTAAATATCATTGTAGTACTCAAATTAATGCCTCTTTTCCTCATACTTGTAAATAAAATAAGCATTTAATAAGAAAGATAGTTCGAAGAATAATGATGATAGTGATATTTTAGATTAATTAAATAACTTTTTTTTGTTTTGCAACTTAATCCTTTTACAAAAGTTCACCATTTTCATCAAGAAATTAAAAGAATTTTCATAGCAACCAAGAGACAAAAAATGATACGAAGACTATCAACTATTCCGATTTGGACACAAGCGAGATGTATGGCCTAGGTTCCTACACCATCCACATAACTTCCGTTGGTTGGCCGTTTCTCGGATATCCATATTGTTGCATATTCTAGTCGAGCAAGGTCGACCTTTTGGTTTGCGTCATAGTTCTTTATCCGGTAACAGCTTATACGGAGCAAGCGATACAGACGGCCACTTACGTTTATTTGGGACTAGTGGGAATACGTGTCTCCACACGTTATACATGTTTTCTATTTTATACACTTCGTCGACATAGCTCATGGGATCCAGACGAAGATTCTGACAAGTCGCAAGTACATGAGCGCATTGGTAATGAAGTGCATCAAATGTCCCACAGTCGCATGTCCTATTTCTTAAGTGTACACGATATTGCCCGCCAACTATACCTTGGTTTGGTCTGCCAAACTCCGTCACACGAAACCATAGGTTGTCGCGATCGTGACACACTGTGTGCATGGTGTTGGCCCGTGCCTTCCCCTTGTTAATTTCTCGCAATACCTTCGCACACCATACATGACCTCTTTGCATTTGGCCTTTATAACTCGCTGCTCGCTTCGAAAATAGTGCCGCTAAACAAAAATATGTCTCTTGCACAACCGATGTTATCGGCAAATGACGCGTTCCTTTAGAACAGAATTTATGCATTCGGCCAGGTTTAAGGTCATATGACCATATAGTTGGCCACCGTCGTATGCTTGTGTCCACTATTCGAAAGGTATATTGCATAGGTAGTTTGCGCCTTCTTCATTAACTGAGCGCAAACTTTCCAACATCTCGTGAAAACGGTCCTTATTGATCTCGTACCTTGCCAATATAAGTTGATAGCGAATATTACATACCACTCCTCAATTAAGAATAAATTGAATATTACAAACGAAATTATATTAATAGATATTATATACCCATGTTGGTTACTTGCCATCGTTCACTTGTAGATCGATGCTGCCCGTGGTAGTTGGACGCAACATGCCTTAGGAAATATCGATGGTGTGTGCGATGCCATAGGCTTCCTTGTCGCTCTATTGCGGCTAGTATTCCAGGGCCCCGATCCGATATAACGCATATATCAGGTTGGGGGAGACATGCCTCCTTAACCTTAATAGAAAGAAATCCCAATCATCAGCTGACTCCCTCGATGTTATTGCAAACGCAATTGGAAGGATTCTCTCACTGCCATCCTATGGCACAGCTAGCAATAGCAGATGCGTATATCTACCATACATAAAGGTATCGTCAATTTGCACCAATGGCTTGCAGTATAGAAATATGTCTCAGCATTGCTTAAATGTCCAGAATAGACGCTTGAACACTTGGCATCCACGGAGCAATCGATCATTGTAGTACACCGGTTCCGTTTCAAGGTCTGTTATGCTGCCTGGGACATATCTCTCCAGCACCTGACACCACTGCCACACTTCATTATATAAAGCGTCCCACCGACCATGCAACTTTTCAATGCCTTCTACTTAGTTATCCAAGTCTTCCAGTAAGAGGGTCTGTACCCCAATTGGCTAAAAATATTGCAAATTAAGGCCAGCACTGTAGTCTTGGGATCCGCCTTCACCGTTGGTATTATTAAGTAGCCAACATCTCTAAATCCATCTTCGGATGATCTTGTGAAACACTTGTCAACGAAGTACGTTAAATAATGCAACATTATGTAATATCACTATTATACAAAAACGTTGAACACCTAGTAATACTGTACCGACAATACATGTATATGGACCTTTGTACTTTTTAATCTCCCATAAGCCTATCTTTTTCCTCAATGAGGCCATGATTTCCCATAAACATGTACCTCTTGCACTCACATTTGGCCTTGTACTTATCGAGTTTGGATTTAACCACGTTGTAGTTAACCCCGTTCTTGATGCTATATTGTTTCAATGCACCAAGAAAACTATCCTTATTGGAAAACTCTTTACTAACTACTAATTTGCCCGAATCCAACGGCGAACTTGTACGGTCACGTCTTTTGTGTGGTAGTTTAGGAAACTCCAATGCATCGTCTTAAGATAGATCGACATTATGCATGTAGGCTGGATGCGAGTACGTCCTGAATCGCGGATCTTCTTCTTTTTCATCTGAATCGCCTTCAACATCTTCATGTATAGTTGGAACAGGCTCCAGTTCAGAAAATAATACAACTTCGCACCATCGGGACTAGGCTCTCGAGGTGGATCCACATCGGACTCATTAGGGGTGAGCAAAACTCGATTCGACTCGAAAAAATCGAAAAAATTTGAATTTCGAATTAAACGAATCGAGTTATTCGAGTTAACTTGAATTTTTTTTCCGAATTTTGAGTTTGAATCGAGTTGAGTTTTCGAATTCGAATAACTCGAATAATTTGAATAATTCAAATATCAAACTATAATATTTTACATTTTTACCCCAAACTCCCAAACATTTTTACTTTTCCCTCAAAACTTTTACTCCTTCCCACTTCCCCCCAAAACTTTTACTCCCAAAAACCCTCAAAACTTTTTATTTTCCCCCAAAATTTTTACTCCCTCCCACTTTTCCCCTAAAACTTTTACTCCCTTCCCATCTCACCTCCCATCTACCCCAAACCCACCCCCTCCAATTTTTTTTAAATATTTTCCCTTCAAAATTTTACTCCCCCCTATTTACTTTCCCTCAAACTTTTATCTCCAAAACTTTTATTTTCCTCTTAAACTTTTACTTCTCACCCTTTACTCTCAAATAAAAAATCAAAATTATCAAAATAAAAAACTAAACATAAATAGTAATAATTTTATTTATATATACTATTTATATTATTAAATTAAATTTCATCATTTTATATTATTTATGTTATTGAATTGTTTAGTCATATTGAATATTTATATTAAAATTGAATTATTAATTATGCCATAAAATATTCGTGTTAAAATTTTATATTGATATCAATTTCACATTTTATCTTTAAAATAACTTTTATTAAAAAATCACATTTTTACATTTAATATATTTTTAATTCCAAAATATATAGTGACAAGAATTTGAAGATAATTGAAACAACTAAACAAGCAAAGAAGCTAACGCGTACATAAAATATTAATAAATAAATTATTTGGTTAAGGTAGACAAATTTTATTACGATGGTTGGCAATGGTTACAAGGATCCAAATTTATTTTTTAAAATTTAACTCGAACAAATATATTCGATTCGACTCGATTCGAATTCTATCTCACTCGACTCGATTCGAGAAAATTTCAAATCAAATTAGGATGATAAAATATGATTCGTCAACTCGATTAACTCAAAATCTTTTCATTCGATTCAATTCGATTCGATCGAACGCTCACCCCTAGGACTTATCATCCGACCCACCATCATCTGCAGAATGAACGAGGGCCCCTGGCCGGTGGATGTCGTGGGGAGTACATTATCCCTTCTTAAACAACTTTCGTAACGTTCCCAATCATATGTGGATTGCCAACCATTAGAAGTTGATGACGTTCCCCAATACGTATTTCTAGCATCGAATGTCGAAGGAAGGATATGCATGTCCCATCCACCAACCGAGTGTTGTGCGGGGGTTGTGTTTTCCATACTACCACCAAACATGGGTGCTTCCGTATTCTGCCTCCCACTAACAGAGTGTCGGCTTGGGGTTGTGTATTCCCCTCGAATAGAAGTAGATGTTGAAGTCGAAGGAAGAACACTTGGCGATGAAAATTGTACATATACCTCAAGATAGGGTGATCCACTGGCAAGATGAGTCTCCACCATTGCCTCCAAGCTCCGAGGACCTTTGATGTCGAATGATTCATATCTCACCGGATCAACGAAGCGCAAAATCTATACTTAATAGACTGAACTTTCATTAGCGTTGTTCCAAAGATTTTACGCCTAATTCTTTTGCGAAGTTTTGTCAAATCTATGTCCGATTAAAACTCAGTCGCGTTGTGTTCTCCGATAAAAATACAACACCATTTTAAGTGTCACAAACCTCACTATTGTAGTAAATAACAACATTAATACGTTCATTCATCTTCAGTTACTATTTTACTTTTGCCTCAATTTCTGTTATGCAACATGAGAATGAAATTTGGCTGATTTATAGTCTAAGGATTGCCAGAGACTACTATAGCACAAGAGCGTCCATGTGGGAGCTTTTTTCAGTACTCTTGCTGACAGTGCATTCTGCTTGAAGCGTTTTGGTCACTATTTGTTCAGAAACGTCTTCTCAAAATTATTTTGCCAGAGAGTACTATAGCAAAAGAGCGTCCATGTGGGAGCTTTTTTCAATACTCTTGCTGACAGTGCATCCTACTTGAAGTGTTTTGGTCACTATTTGTTCAGAAACGTCTTCTCAAATTTATCTTTGAAGGAACTACTGTAGCAAAAGAGCGTCCAAGTAAGAGCTTTTTTCAATACTCTTGTTGACAGTGCATCCTTCTTGAAGCGTTTTGATCACTATTTGTTCAAAACGTCTTCTCAAAATTATCTGCCAGATACTACTGTAAAAAAAATTCAAATAATTTTTATTTTGTTGATATATTTTTTCCAAAACCCTAAATTTAAAATTATTCTAATTAATTAATCCTAAAATCTAGTCCATTAATTTTCCCCTAAAAACTCTAAACCCTAAGATCCTAAAAATCACTAAACCGTAGCCCTAAAACCTTAAAAACTCATGCCATAACACTAAAAATAACTGAAAAGCCCATCACATCAGCAAAGCGCGCCCTCAAGGACACGTTTTTGGCTGATGTGGCACAAAGCTCTCTCTCGTCAATGCGCTTTTCTGATTCGTCCCCTGAAAAAGCGCTGATGTGGACGCGTTTTTGGGGGAAATGACCCTTTCCGGTAAATAATTATTTTTTCGGCTCTTTTCCGTAATTTTTTTTTTTTAAAAATGGTATATTCTGGTCATTTACCGTTATTTAATTATCTAATTAAATTAGTGTCATGAGTCAACCGAATATCATTTCGGTAAGAAAATTATTAAAATATCTTTGTAGAGCCCAATTATTGCCCGGAGCCCATTTACATACCCAAAACAAAACCCATTTTACAACATCACATTAAACCCAATTAACTCCAAATTTCAAACCTAAAACTAACCCAACATGGCCCAATTAGCCCAACACCAAAATAAAAAATGAAACCCTAGGGCAACTTGCCCTCTCAAGGCATAGCCTTAGGCCCCCGCCTCACGCCACCGACCCCCACCGCCTCGACGACACCGCCACTGCTCCACCACTTGACCTGCAAACAGTAAACGGAGACAAGACAGAAAAAAAGAGAGTAAAGAATGGCTATAAAAGCCAGAAAATATACATTGTGAGGGGACTTTTTTTTCTCTTTTCAAAATCAAATAAAAAAATATAGAGATTTCAAATCCAAATGTAAAATGAATCAAAAAATAGCAAGCAAATTAAACGCAAAAAAAAAGACTAAAAGTCAGAATAAAAATCAAAGGTGATTCTTTTTTTTTGCTTTCGAAGTTTTCTTTTTTTCTTTTTATTCTTTTTTTTTCTTCTTGACACATAAAAGCATGTATTATTCTTAAAAAAAAATAAAAAAGTATAGCTTTTACCTTTTTCTACCATCGTACTAATATTTTGGCGGCATGACGACGACACGGCGTCCGATGGCTGGAAAACCCACCAGAGACCCCCTTTTTGCAGAGAAAATAAGAAGAGAAAGAAGTTTTTTTAGACTCAAAGAAGAAATGAAAAAAAAGGAATAAAATGGGTTTTATAAAAAATGAAAACGACGTCGTTTCATGAGGGGTTCAGCCACCAAAACCAAGACCATGCTTAAGGCGACCATGAGCGAACCTGAATCTGCAGATCTAGGATCCGCAGTTTTTATTGGAGGGGCTAATTGCACTTTTAGCCCCTCCGCTTTTTTATGCTTTTGCGATCAAGTTCTATTTTCTTTTTAATTTGGCCCGTTAATTTTCAAAGTTTTGCATTTCGATCCCCCTGCTGCTGCGCGTTTCGGCCGGAAGGAATTATTGCTCGTTTAGTCCCCATAAGTCCACGCGCGTCGCGAATCGGTCCCCGTCCTTTCTTTTATTTTCAAATTTAGCCCTAAAATCCCATTTTAATTTCAATTCAATCCTTTTTTTTAAGTTGGCTCATGATTTTTGTACATTTATTATCATTATTATTATATTACTACATCATTATCATATTATATTATTATTGTTACTTTATTATTATTATATTATTACTACTATTATCATTTTATTCTTTTATTTCATTACCAAAGATCATTTTTATCTCCATTAAGATATATTTATTTACATTCTTTTACTATTATTTTATCACTACTATAATTATTACTATTATTATCTTTATTTAGTATTTGTATTATTATATTATTATTATTATCTCCATTATTGTTTTGTAACCATATTATTATTATCGTTATTATTTTTATTTCTACTATTACTATTATATTATATTATATTTACTTATTCTTTTGCATATATTACATTATTTATTAATGACTATTACTATTTTATTTTTCCTTCGTTTTATTTTACATTATTATTTATACATTATATATTATTATTAGTATTATTTATATTGTCATTGTTCTAGTATTATTTTATTCTCTATCATTCTTGCCATGTTATTATTATTATATTATTATTATTCTTGTATCATTATTCGTATGTCATTTTTACCGTTATCATTATTTATTACCATATTATTGTTATTATTATTATTCGTCATTTTCATTATTTTCACCATTTTTCTTTCTTTTGTTTGCTATTACCATCATCTATTATTATAATTGTATGTGTTATCATTTTATTTATTTTCTTTTTCTACTACTATTACTATTATTAATATTATTAGTTTATTTATTATTATTGTCATTGTTATCATCGTAGTAGTAGTATTTTTATATTTACTGTGTTTATGTCCATACTTGTTTTCTTAACCTGTGCTACATCATTAAACAAGATACATTTTGAAAATTATCATGTTTCCTCTAATTTTGTTAAAAATAATAAGGCAATGTTTCGTATTTAGAGATTCGTGGAATAGTGCCCTAACGTCTTTGGGTTTCGATTCTCTGTTTCACTAAATAATCAAACATCCTTCTATCCTATTTCATGAAATATGAGACAACCTTGACTTGAGGATTAAAACATCGTGCCCTAACGTCTTGGGTGTGATGTTTAGATCTTTTCGAGTAAAGAAATCTCGATTTTCTTGGCGAATACCTATATTTAGTTTTAGCTCAAACACTACAAAATCAAAGTGCATTTACAAAACCACCTTATTCCGTCCAAAAGTTTTCAAATCAGGCAATGTTTGTGTGTTTAAAAATTTGGGGAATAGTACCCTAACGTGCTGGGTTGCGATTTTCCGCTTGACTAAATAACTAAACATCCTTTGGTAAACTTCAGAAAATCATGAGGTAGCTTTGATTACGAAGGTTTGGAATATCATGTCCTAACGTCTTTGGATGTGATGTTCGTACCTCTCGAAAGAAAGATATCTCAAAAATCTTAATACCTTTTAAAAGACCCGTATTTTAAAATCTTTTCAAACTTCCGACATTAAGACATTAATTAATCATTTTGGTACCAATTTTGGGCGTATCGAGGGTGCCAACCCTTCCTCGTGCGTAACCGACTCCCGAACCCTATTTTTAAAACTTCGCAGACCAAAAACACGATTTTAGTAAAACAAAATGTTTTATTAAAATAAAGGTGATCCGATCACACCAAATAAAGGTCGGTGGCGACTCCCGTTCTTTTTTCATTTTTAAAACCCAAAGTCGAACCCCTTGTCATTTTCCAAAAAATGGTTACGACAGCTTGGCGACTCCACTGGGGACACCTTAAAGAGAGTCGAGCCATAAATTGATTATTTTTTGTCTTTTGTCGAAAGTTTGAAAGATTATTTTAAAAATCACGATCTTTTATTATATGTTGTTTCAATTTCGGCATTGCATTGCATGACCGTTGTGGTCACACCTTTAAGTGAGAGTGAGAAACTACTCCTTCGTGAGGTTTTCACCTCAGGTGTAGGATAGTGGATCGCTTTGGGATACATCCGTACCTATGTCTTCGTGAGATTTTCATCTCCGTAGCCATAGGGAAATGTATTCCCGGACCTGAACTCGATCCATATGAGCCTATAATGGGTGAGGATTGAGGAATCTGCTGTTCAGTACTCCTCTTTAGAACCGAACCTCATATAGTAAGCCCTAGGAGCCCACCTTAGGTAGAACTATGTTAAACCCCTAGTGGTCACTGGATAGGTACTCTATTTTGTTTATTTCTCCTGCTAACGTGTTTTGTTTGTGATTGCATTGCATTGCATCACAATCGTATCATCTTAGAAAGAAGGTGTTGATTCATATTCGATTGCTAAATAGAAGAGTTTATCATAAGGAAATGTGTTACTTGATAAAGTGGATTATAATACTATTGTTCGAACATAGTCTAGGTAAATAACGAGAGAGGACTGATAACCCACAGAAGAATACAAGACTTTGCCTGAGGATTCAAGCCGACAAGGATTATTGAAGAGCCATCGTATCTCCATTTTCTAAAAGAAGCTTATAAACATCGCGGAGGATAAGCGAGTGAAGAGGCACTGACTAGACCGAGGAACAAGGAGCTAGAGGAGGCATCTATTGGGGAAGTTCACGGACACGACCATAACATCCGGATCGAAGAAGAGGATATCACCGGACTATGAGGACAAAGCCGCATATGCAATCCGTTTTATGTAAAGAAATGTATTTTCTAGAAGTTCTTCTAATGAAATTGAATTCATAATCAACGCCTCTCTTTCTTTATGCATGCATTTGCATTGCATTTCATGCATTGCCTTGCATCGTATCACATGCATTAAGATTTGTAGAAAGACCCTAATTAGGTAAAGTTATTTCAGTAACCTAGAAGACATGGATCAAAGAATGGAAAGACTAGAACAAATGCAAAAGGAAATACAAGAACAGATGCAAGAACGATTAACCAAGATACAACAAGACATGATAGAACAGATGCAAGAATCTCAGAGTAGCATGATGAATCAGTTGGCGCAGTTGTTGGCCAATGAACGTGAGAAAGGAAAGGGCGTTGCTACTAGTTTGGGAAACGATAATGACGACCCTGTTTACCCTCTGGGTTTTACCCCACCAAATACCCAAGCACCACCAGAAATATGTCCCCAAAGGACGCCTTTTATTATCAGACCACAGTACCAGGTTGAGACCGCAATGCCAGCACACTTTTCGACTGGTTCAGGCACTAATCCCGAAGAAGGTCCGGCTAATCCTATAGTCCCCGATCTTGATGAAATGGTTGAAATGGATAAGGCAAAAGCAAACCTTCCCAGACAACTCGAGGATCGTTGCAGATGGTTAGAAGAAAAGTTTAAGGAAATAGAAACTGCTGACCATCGCTACGGGGTAGACGCTAAAGACTTGAGCCTAGTCCTAGACCTCGTATTTCCGCCAAAGTTCAAAACCCCAGATTTTAAAAATACAATGGGACCGGTTGTTCCAAGCGCACATCACAATGTTCGTCGACGGATGGCGGGATATGTTAACAATGATCAATCGCTTATTTATTGTTTTCAGATAGTTTGGTCGGTCATGCCAAATGGTACAATCACTCAATTGCACCCAGATCAAGTCGTAGAGGGACCTAGCAGAGCCTTCTGAAACAATACGGCACGTAGTCGATATAGCTCTGATCGAATCACGCCCAAAATATGGAGAAAAAGCCAAACGAAAGTTTGAGCAATATGCCCGGTGGAGAGGAAGTAGCCACATAAGTTCAAACCACCGCTTCTAGAAAAGAGACAACCATCTTGTTTGTCAATACGTTGAAAGGTCCTTCATTAATCACATGCTTAGAAGTGCCACTAAAAGTTTTTCGATATTGTCTGTGGGGAGATGATCGAACATGCAATCGGATCGGCAAGATTGAAGCGGAAACCACTAGAAGGCCCGCTCCTAGAAAAAGGGATGACGAGGTGAATAATACAAACATAGAGGACTCAAAGTCAATTACCATTAACCAGCCAAAAACGGTGACTACTGAGTATCAAGGTTCGTCAAGGAAAGAATCCCGTACAAGGAAAAACATTGAAAAACTCCAATTTACGTCAATCCCTATGACGTATAAAGAGTTGTATCAAAGTTTATTTGATGCACACGTAGTGTCTCTCCAATATCTAAAACCGATGCAACCTCCATACCCAAAATGGTATGACCCAAACACTCAGTGTGAGTACCACGCGGGGATCACAGGCCATTCGATAGAAAATTGCCTTACTTTCAAGAAATTGGTGGAAAATCTCATCAACATGGGCATTGTGAAGTTCGATGATGGAGAAATGGTATACCCGAAGAGAACCGAGGAATAAAAGTTTTTCGGACATCTGCCTTTATGTACTTAGGAGTGTTTTGAACAATGAGACTGTAGAAGAAACATGTATTTTTAAAAGCTAATCAGAGTAATGTGTAAAACACACTTGTTGCTTCAAGCCTGGAAGTAATAAGATTTCTTTTGAGAAGTAGGCTTGTGTCCAGAATTTTTATTTCAATAAAATGCATCTTTCTAAGTAAATATTTTCATTCTTTACATTTCATACTGAATATTCTTTCACTCATGACCATATCCTACGAATAATCATCCTTAGGATCATTTATTCTTTGGATTTTCTGCCTTTTCACCCACAATGGGTCCTCAGATATCAATGACATGAACGACGCTATTACTGACTCCCTTTTTAGTGAGATATGTATCTAGAGGGATCTAAGGACTTTGAAGATGACAAAGATCGCAACTTACTTATGAAGTGTCAGCAGACGCTATGAACCAATGAGGAAGATGAAGACGGAAGCTTAGCTCACCGCAAGAATAAGGCAAGACATTATCGCATGATCACAGCCAGACACGTTGAGGCCACTGAAACGCGGACTCCTATATGTGAAGCATGAATGTTATCAAGCCAGTCTCCTCAAGAGCTTCGAGCCAACATCGATTCATATCCATGGCCTTTGATTACCTTGCCAAGAGGGTAAAGGTCGCTTCACATGTCAAAATTACAAAGTCAACAGTTGTCAACTTTAACTTCAAATTCAAAAAATAAAACAAAAAAAAACAAAAAAACAAAAAAGAAGTGTGTGGCAATGCCAGAAAGAAATGTGATGGTACAAATTTACAGTCTGTTCAAAGATCGACACCATATCGTTCAAAGAATGGCGGCTAACCCATTCAAAATTTTTGAAAAACAACTGAGACTTGTAAAGGTTGGCATAGAGAAGTTACCATTTACCTTCTAGGTTTCTTGAGCATTGGCCAGGGCTTTCACCGGGGCATCCTTTCCATTGAAAAATTGTTGAAAGATAAGATTCCTTTTCCCAAGCTTGGATTGAATTAGATGAAGCAGAATGCCTCCAGTAAGCTTGATTGAAAGTATTCAGCAGGGTCAAATGTACCAAAAACGGACACGGGCTTATGACAAAAAGGTTCACTCAAGAGAATTTTAGGAAGAGGACTTAGCATCAAGAAAGAGTCTTCTTATCCAAGAGAACTCCAAAGGAAAAAATAAATGCTTTATATAGCAAAGAAGGCCTGTTCTAGGGAAACATGAGTGTTAACCTAGATGGATGGCAAGGACCTACCCAATCCGGTGAGTTCAGATTCAATAAAAAAGTTTTCCAAAAAAAAAAACAAAAACGAAAAACACGAAAAAGGAAAAAAGAAAAAGGAGAGGCCAAGGCGAAAACCCGCAAAGGGCGCTTTGAGACCAAAGAGTACTTGAGTTGAAAACCCGAGAAAGGGCAGCTCAAAATTTTGATCGAAAGTGGGGAATAGAGTAGTCTTGCTATGCTCGAAGAAGTATGTTACGTCTTGGGGCATCGACAAAGTACTCTGGATCCCCTAAACACATATTAAGCTCAAAATGGTCCTCAAGAAATTGGAACAGAGAAGCTCAAGCTGCGATATCTGGGGCCCTTAGTTTCCATTTTATCCATTTTTGTTACTTGTGGTTATTTTATTCCTTTCAAAAAAAACACCGATAAATTTCCTTCTTAATTGCCTTTGCTAGCTTTGATTAACTTGTTTGTTTCGAGCTATGCTCCCAATCAATTTCTTTTCTGTCCATTGTTACAATCTTTTTCAGGCATTTCGCATTGAAATAATGATTAATGGACTAATAATACTTTCATAAAAGGAGTTTTGCATATTACTCGAAGCTTCAATAATACAAGGACACAAACAGGATCTTGTTTAGAACTAACTTAGCTCAAGGTTTGGAAATATTGAGAAAGATGATTATCTCTTTGGACCTTTTATTTTCACCGGTGATACGACCTTGACAGATAACGAGCAATGTCAACCCAAAGAAGACAAAGAGATCATTCTCGGAAAAAAAATGATACTCGCATTCATGCACGTATCGTGCCCCACATCTGGTCATTACACCAGTGAATGGTATAACATCAAATTGATCCTATACCTGAAGTTACAGCAGGATAGGTAGAAGAAGCCAAATGTTATTCTCCTAAAGTTGCAGGAGAGATACAAACTTTATGTCCCGTGAGTTACAAAGTGGAAGAGACCACGAAATTACAGTGGGCAAACTTGTTGAGCATAATATGATCACTTTTTGGGTTTTCTATCAAAGGTACCAAAGATGATAGCATATCGGTGATAGAACATTAATGGACTACGAGCAATGATGACCCCAAGCATTTAAAAGGGATCATTTCATTTTGCATTCATACATCATTTCAAAGCACGTTTAGTTAGGAGCATTCGACTCATTGCATCCTAATCATCATAAAAGACCATTCTCATGACATTCGCATTTATGCAAAAGTCATCCATTGTCATTTAGCTAGAGCATTTGATTCATTCGATCATTGCATCCTAATCATTGTCAAAAGATCATTCTCATGACATTCTGCGTTCATGCAAGTGTCGTCCATAACACATGCAGTTAGGAGACTTTGAGTCGTTTCGATCATAATATCCTCATCATTTGCATAAGCATAAGCACACAAAATTAATTCTACAAGACAAGTTCCTCAAAGAACGGTGTAGCGATATTGAAGTTCAGATTTTGTTCCCTCAAGATTGTAGTGGGGCAAACTAAAGATTGAAGTCTTCCAAAGATAGTAAGGAAGCAATTTGGAAAGTTTAGACTTTGTTTCCTCAAGATGTTAGTGGGGCGATTGAAGATTGAAGTCTTCCGAAAATAGTAAGGAAGCAAATTGAAAAGTTCAATTCTCATTTCCTCGACGCCCAAAGGGAGTAGGTTGAGATTGCAAATCCTGCTCCCCGAGTTAACAATGAGGATAAATTCTTAATTCTTTGAAGTTTCGGTAGAGAAGATGGAGACTACGAATCTCTTCTCTCTGAATTCTCATTTCCTCGACGCCCAAAGGAGTAGGTTGAGATTACAAATCCCGTCTCCCTAAGTTAGCAATGAGGATCATCCTTATTTCTTTGAAGTTTCGGTAGAGAAGATGGAGATTACGAATCTCTTCTCCCTGAATTATTATTTCCTCGACGTTCCAGTGGAGTAGGTTGAGATTACAAATCCCGTCTCCCTGAGTTAGCAATGAGGATCAATCATTATTCCTTTGAAGTTTCAGTAGAGAAGATGGAGACTACGAATCTCTTCTCCCCGAATTATTATTTCCTCAAGTTCCGGTGGGGTAGGTTGAGATTACAAATCCTGCCTCCTCGAAAGTTAACAATGAGGTTACATCCTTATTTCTTTGCGCTTTAGAGAAGATGGAGACTACGAATCTCTTCTCCCGAATTCTTATTTCCTCGAAGTTCCCGTGGAGTAGGTTGAGATTACAAATCCCGCCTCCTGAAAGTTAACAATGAGGTTACGCTTTAATTCTTTACGCTTTGGTAGAAGATGGAGACTACAAATCTCTTCTCCCCAATTCCTATTTCTCGAAGTTCCCGTGGGAAGCGGTCAAGATATCACCGTGGTCCTTGAGTTTGCAAGGATCGATTGAAGAAAGCGTTTGATCTTCTTGAAGTTGCAAGCGCGATCAAGATATCATCTGGTGATCCTTGAGTTTGCAAGGATCGATTGAAGATAGCAGCTTAGACATTCCTAAATTTGCAAGAGCAGATCGAAAATAAACAAGTCACATCCCATTGAAGTCGCAAAGACGAAGCGTTGAAGCCACATATCGGCGGAGTGGATTGAAGCAACAGGATGCGGTGGGCAGGAGTGATGCTACCTGAAGAAAAGCACCTGAAAGGCCAAGACTCGGCGAGGCCGGGCAACATTGGGCTTCTTTAAGTCTTTGCTCCATTATCGTTACACGACAATGAGCAAAGAGGGGCACCAGAGAGCCCAATTATTGCCGGAGCCCATTTACATACCCAAAACAAAACCCATTTTACAACATCACATTCAAACCCAATTAACTCCACCAAACCTAAAACTAACCCAACATGGCCCAATTAGCCCAACACCAAAATAAAAAATGAAACCCTAGGGCAACTTGCCCTCAAGGCAAGAGCCTAGGCCCCCGCCTCGACGCCACCGACCCCCACCGCCTCGACGACACCCCACCACTGCTCCACCACTTGACTCAAACAAGAAATCTGAGACAAGATGTAAAAAAAGAGAGTAAAGAATGGCTATAAAAGCGGAAAATGTACATTATGAGGGACTTTTTTTCTTTTCAAATCAAATAAAAAAATATAGAGATTTCAGATCCAAACAGTAAAATGAATCCAAAAAATAGCAAGCAAATTAAACGCAAAAAAAAAGACTAAAAGTCAGAATAAAAATCAAAGGTGATTCTTTTTTTTTGCTTTCGAAGTTTCTTTTTCTTTTTATTCTTTTTTCCCTCTTCTTCGACACATAAAAGCATGTATTATTCTTAAAAAAAAAATAAAAAAAGTATAGCTTTTACCTTTTCCTACCACCATGTACGGTGGTAAATGACGACGACGACACGGCATTCCATGGCCTAAAACCCACCAGAGACCCCCTTTTTGCAGAGAAAATAAGAAGAGAAAGAAGTTTTTTTTTAGACTCAGCAGCAAATGAAAAAAAAAAGGAATAAAAATGGGTTTTATAAAAAAATGAAAACGACGTCGTTTCATGAGGGGGTTCAATACCAAAACAAAGACTGTTTAAGGTGACCATGGCGAATTCCGACCCGCAAATCTAGGATCCACAGTTTTTATTGGAGGGCTAATTGCACTTTTAGCCCCTCCGCTTTTTTATGCTTTTGAGATCAAGTTCTATTTTCTTTTTAATTTGGCCCGTTAATTTTCAAAGTTTTGCATTTCGATCCCCCTGCTGCTGCGCGTTTCGGCCGGAAGGAATTATTGCTCGTTTAGTCCCCATAAGTCCACGCGTCGAATCAGCCTGAATCCTTTCTTTTATTTTCAAATTTAACCCTAAAATCCCATTTTAATTTCAATTCAATCCTTTTTTAAGTTGGCTCATGATTTTTGTACATTTATTATCATTATTATTATATTACTACATCATTATCATATTATATTATTATTGTTACTTTATTATTATTATTATATTATTACTACTATTATCATTTTATTCTTTTATTTCATTACCAAGATCATTTTTATCTCCATTAAGATATATTTATTTACATTCTTTTACTATTATTTTATCACTACTATAATTATTACTATTATTATCATTATCTAGTATTTGTATTATTATATTATTATTATTATCTCCATTATTGTTTTGTAACCATATTATTATTATCGTTATTATTTTTATTTCTACTATTACTATTATATTATATTATATTTACTTATTCTTTTGCATATATTACATTATTTATTAATGACTATTACTATTTTATTTTTCCTTCGCTTTTATTTTACATTATTATTTATACATTATATATTATTATTAGTATTATTTATATTGTCATTGTTCTAGTATTATTTTTATTCTCTATCATTCTTGCCATGTTATTATTATTATTATATTATTATTACTGTATCATTATTCGTATGTCATTTTTTACCGTTATCATTATTTATTACCATATTATTGTTATTATTATTATTCGTCATTTTCATTATTTTCACCATTTTTTCTTTCTTTTGTTTGCTATTACCATCATCTATTATTATAATTGTATGTGTTATCATTTTATTTATTTTCTTTTTCTACTACTATTACTATTATTAATATTATTAGTTTATTTATTATTATTGTCATTGTTATCATCGTAGTAGTAGTATTTTTATATTTACTGTGTTTGCGTCCATACTTGTTTTCTTAACCCTGTGCTACATCATTAAACAAGATACATTTTGAAAATTATCATGTTTCCTCTAATTTTTGTTAAAAAATAATAAGGCAATGTTTCGTATTTAGAGATTCGTGGAATAGTGCCCTAACGTGCTGGGTTTCGATTCTCTGTTTCACTAAATAATCAAACATCCTTCTATCCTATTTCATGAAATATGAGACAACCTTGACTTCGAGGGATTAAAACATCGTGCCCTAACGTACTGGGTGTGATGTTTAGATCTTTTCGGAGTAAAGAAATCTCGATTTTTCTTGGCCCGAATACCTATATTTATTTTTAGCTCAAACACTACAAAATCAAAGTGCATTTACAAAACCACCTTATTCCGTCAAAAGTTTTCAAATCAGCAATGTTTGTGTGTTTAAAATCAGAATAGTGCCCTAACGTCTTTGGGTTGCGATTTTCCGCTTGACTAAATAACTAAACATCCTTTTGGTAAACTTCAGAAAATCATGAGGTAGCTTTGATTACGAAGGTTTGGAATATCATGTCCTAACGTCTTGGATGAGATGTTCGTACCCTCTCGAAAGAAAGATATCTCAAAATCTTAATACCTTTTAAAAGACCCGATTTTAAAATCTTTTCAAACTTCCGACATTAAGACATTAATTAATCATTTTGGTACCAATTTTGGGCGACGAGGGTGCCAACCCTTCCTCGTGCGTAACCGACTCTCGAACCCTATTTTTAAAACTTCGCAGACCAAAAACACGATTTTAGTAAAACAAAATATTTTATTAAAATAAAGGTGATCCGATCACACCAAATAAAGGTCGGTGGCGACTCCCGTGCTCTTTTTCATTTTAAAACCCAAAGTCGAACCCCTTGTCGCTTTCCAAAAATGGTTACGACAATCTTTTTATATTTACAATAACTTATATTATTCGAAGATATTTTAATTTTTAATTAAAAATAAAAATCTAGATATGATGGGATTTAAATTCACACTAATTATGTTAGTAAAATATTAAATTTGTCACTCAATTAAAGTTTTATTTTATTTTTAATACATTTTAATTTTACACACAATTTAATCTATTTTCTTATTTTAATATCATATATATTTCAAGTTTATTAATTAATTTCAATAATATATTTTAATAGTTTAGATTTCTATTTTTCATTTAAATTTAAATAAAAGTATTAATTTTATTATTAAAATTTTAATTCATGTCTCATGAGGTGATTCGGATTGAAATTCACTTTGTTGAAATTCAGTTCAAATCATTCAAGCCCATCAGCCGACGAATAATTGGCTTTACTATCTATCAAAAAAAAAAAAAAAAATTGGCTTTACTAATAATCCAAAATTCACCATTTTCATTTGTGGGATATAAATTATATTAGTAGTTATTTAATTATTAGTAAGTTATTTTTTGGTTACATTATTACAAACAGTTATAAAATAATCGTTCAACTATTTAATTATCTTTTTTATTACCAACCATTAAATTGATGATGTGCTAACTTTTAAATATATCATAATAATAATTTAACTTTTAATATTTATATATTGTGTCAATTTAACTTTAATTCTAAAAAATTAACCTCAACATTTATATATTGTGTAATTTAATTTTTTTGTAGTTTTATTTTTTATAACCTTTTCACCTAAAAGCTAAAAAATAATTTTATTAATTAAATTTGATAAAAAATATACAAAAATAGAAACACCCAAACATCTAATATACTAATTTTCATATTTTGTATTTTTTTATAATTAACCCTTAATGTTACACACAAAAAGCAAAACTGTAAACAAAAAGAGACCAATTACACAATGTGTAAATGTTAAGGGTTAATTTTTTAGAATCAAGATTAAATTGACACAATGTATAAATGTTGAGCGTTAGAGTTACTATTATATCGATTTTAAAAGCTAACAGTTATCTTATTATTAGTAATTTAATAACTAGAGTGGAATTTATTGAATAATTTTGAACCAAAGTTCATAAGTCATTTTCAGATTTATCCATATTTTTAAATATAGTTATAAAACTAAAAAATTATGATAAAAATATTAAAATTTTGTACCAACCGGTAAAAATCGATCACGTGCTAATATGCATTAGTACGATCAAGCATCAAGCAGAGTTTATAGTAGAACAAAACTAAAATTTATTGTTTCCATTTATGGTTGAAATGAGATGTTATGATCGGTACAAATGATATTGGTAAGAAATTGATTTCTTTTAATACTCAACGCATAAAAAAAATCATGTTTGATATTTGATGTTAATGAAATTTTAAATAGTTATAATTTTAGGTTTATAATACTTTACTTAACATTTAAATACAACTAGAAATAACCTCACTTTAGGGGGACGGTTGCGAGATGAAAGGAAAATGATGAGGTTTCGAAAAGCATTGGAAGAATGCGATCTAAGTGACTTGGGATTCTCCGGTCAATGATTTACTTGGGAAAGAGGGTGGATGCTTGATAATAATGTGCCCAAACGTCTGGATAAGGGTGGCTAGTTCGAATTGGCGAGAGCTATATCTCGGTTATTCTGTTAAGAATCTGACGCATACTTTCTCCGTTCATTGTCTAGTATTGGTTGATATCGTGGATAATGGAAGTAGACAGAGGGGAAGGAATAATTCACAGTTTCAATTCAATGCAAATTGGATTTTTGAGGAATCTTTTGGAATGTGCATTAACGAATTTTGGGAGTCATCTAGATCAAGTGTACCGATGAAGTTAGAAGAATTAGGAATGGAGTTAAGCAAATAGGCGAGGGAAGATCAAAGACACAGGAAATAGAAAGTGGATGAGTTGAATTCTAGATTGGAAGTGTTGGTTTCAACTGACCCTGATGAAGATACTATGATGAATTTTATTGAAGTTAAACTCGCTTTGAACATAAAGGTTGATAAAGAAGAACTGTTTTGGGAATAATGGCGAGAGTTAATTGGCTTAAATTTGGTGATCAAAATACGAATTTTTTCCATAATTTTGTTTCTATCCGTAGGAAGAAGAATAACATTAGAGGATTGAGAGATAAGGACGGAGCATGGGTGTCAAAGGAAAGGCAAATGACCAATGTGGCATATGATTATTTTAAAGAGTTATTCAAGGCTTCTTTAATTATATATTGTGAACTTGTATTGTTAGGGATCATGCTTAGTATTTTGGAGAGTATGAATGAAGAATTGTCAGTTGCTTTCACAGAAGATGAAGTGTGGGAAGTAGTTACAAGTATGGCTCCACTAAAAGCATCAGGAATGGATGGTTTCCTAGCATTATTTTTTCAAAAATATTGGCATATTGTTGGAAAGGATATATCTCAATTTTGTATTCAGGTTCTAAATGGATCAAGAAAGATTGGGGTTATAAATAGAACGAATATAGTCCTTATTCTTAAAGTTTCCAATCTGAAAGCAATGTCACAATTTCAGCCTATTAGTCTTTGCAACGTTATCTACAAAATCATTGCTAAGACAATAGCCAATAGATTAAGGAATGTTTTAGATGTCTGTATTGATGAAGCTCAATGAGTGTTTATTCAGGGGAGGCAAATTTTAGACAATGTCTTCATTACTTATGAATTATTGCATGCATTTAAGAAGAGGCAATCCACATCTACCAGGTCATTTGCGTTAAAATTAGAAATGAATAATCTTATGATAGGGTGGAGTGGGGGTTCTTGGCAAAGGCCAAAGTATAAGCTTTAACACAGGCTGGATTGATTTGGTGATGAAGTGTGTGACTATAGTCTCTTATTCGGTTATTTTAAATGGCAGGCGAAGGGAAAAATTTTGGCCTTTTAAGGGTTTGAGATAAGGGGATCCTTTGGGTCCATATTTATTTTTAAATTGTGCAAAGGGGCTCTCAAGTTTTCTCCATTTGGCACAATAGGAAGGCACAATTAGAAGAGAAAGAGTGGGGAGGCGGGGCTTAGCGGTGATGCATTTATTCTTTGCTGATGATAGCATTCTATTTGGGGAGGTAAGGGAGGAAGTGCGATTGCAATGAAAGAAATTCTATTACAATATGAAGGTGTTTCTTGGCAAGTGATTAATTTTGACAAATCATTGGTTTATTTCAACAAAAATGTTGAAATAAGGATGACAGGCTAAATTAGGGATATTTTGGGGGTTTGAATTTTGAGTAACCTGAAAAGGTATCTAGGCTTACCAACAATTATCGGCTGGAGAAAGAAGAAGGTGTTTATGGGGTTTAAGGAAAGGTTCTTGAAATGTACTGAGAGCTGAAGTGTGTGACCCCTTTCCGTAGGTGGTAATGAGGTATTTGTTAAATCCATTTTACAAGCAATCCCGATTTATTCCATGCAATGTTTTTCATTACCGATTATGCTATGTTGTAAACTAGAGAGTATCATTAGTAAGTTCTGGTGACATAACAGTAAAATAAATAAAGGAATTCATTAGTGCCAGTGGAAATTGTTGTGTAGGCCAAAAGCTGAAGGTGGAGTAGGCTTTGAGGATTTCGGTGCTTTTAATGTGGCATTACTAGCGAAACAAGCTTGGAGATTAATGATGAAGCCATATTGTTTGTTAGCACGTGTAATGAAAGTTAAGTATTATCAAGGATGCGACTTTATGATTGCAAAACTAAGATCTTACCCTTTGTATACTTGACTTTGGGCTATTCGTAGGGTGCTAGAAGATGGTGGCGGGTGGAAGGTGGGCAGTGGTGCAACAATTAACATTTGGAGGGATTCTTGGTTGCTGGGGCTTGGTGTAATGACCCAATAGTTAGGGGTGTTGCAAAGTATATTCCTGGGACTCCGTTTTCGTAAATCAAACTCGTAAATATTTTCAAAGTTAGTTGTGTAGTTAATTAAGTTTCGATTAAGTGAATTTACTTGAATTAAAAGTAATTAGGTATAAGGACTAAATTGCATTTGAGTTAAAAGTTGAATTATAGATTAAAAATTAATTAAGGGCTAACATAATAATTATACCTATATATATATAGTGGACTTACATATGTTATAAAAATATATTATAATATTAAGAAATCTTAATTATTAAGTTAAATGTATATATGCATTATATAATAATAATTAGTATAGTAAAAAGAAGAAAGAAAAAGAAAGAAAGAAAAGAAAGAAGAAAAGAAGAAGAACGCACGACTTTAGGGTTTCTAAGGTTCAAAGTTCAATTGGTTAGTCAATTTAGTCTCTTTTTGTAACACCCCTAACCCATAACCGTCATCAAAATAGGGTTAAGTGGCATTACCTATCAGTTCAGAACATTCAATATCATTCCACATCCAAACATAGCAATTCACATTCAAGTAGTCCCTTAGTAAGATCTACGAGACCTTAAACACGTAAAAGAAATGAGTCAGAACTAAATCTAACACGTATGAAAATTTCTGAAAACTAAACATCTTTCTAAGTTACAGAGGTCACACGCCCGTGTGGGTAAGCCGTGTGACTCGGACACGCCCGTGTGCCTAAGCCGTGGTAAAATAGGGCATACATACTAACTTGTCCACACGGCCTGAGACACGCCCGTGTGTCTCACCCGTGGTCGACATTGACTTGCACCACACGGCCAGTCACACACCTGTATGTCTAGCGTGTGGTCGAGTCTAACTTGCATCAGTTCACCAACCTAAATGACACAGTCAAGTCACACAGCCGTGTGTTCAACCGTGTGGGAAATTATAGGCCATTTTCAAGGCCAAATTACCATCCACACTTTGGAATCATCTATAAACATCAAACCAATACCAATTCATGCCTCAAATGCAACCAAAACATACCAATATAAGCACCAATTAATCATCAACTACATCACTTATTTCCTTACTCAATTCCTATTCAAATAAATCCATCCAAAACATCATTTTCACAACTCAAATCATATAAGCTAAGCATCATATAATTCATACCACAAATTCACACTTAAACTACTATTCTCATCAACCAATTTAAGCATGAAACACACTATTATCAACATTCACATAACCACTTGTTTATATACCAACATCATTCAACTTTCAAGCCATTATATATGGCAAAACTATAGAACTCAAAACATGCCATAATCACTAGCCTATACATGCCATATACCAAATATATACAATATCCAAAAGTACCAAAATAGTTAGCCGATAGTGTGATTGAGTCGCTGACAATTCTCGGATCTAAGCTAGCTTTATTGACACTGTAAAATAGAGAAACACTTCATATAGTAAGCTTTAAAGCTTAGTAAGTTCGTAATATAATACATATTACTCATTAATGCAATATCAATACATAAATAAATCATCACTTAGATAGATTCACAACTAATCACAATATCATCCTCAAGCATATATTCATACATCCACCTAATCAACCTTCAACAATATCATCAACCACGTAGGTTCGATACATACCTTTGCTAACACTTAGTTATCAAATGTTCTTACTATTTAATACTCAAAACCATAATTCATTCACTGTTCACTAACTCTTCAATTCAATCGCACACTTCGTGCCCAATTTATAGCCGAAGCTTAGATAACATCGCACACTTAGTGCCTCAATACAAAACCGAACTTAATTTGGTATCGCACACAAAGTGCCAATCAAAAACGAATCTCCTATTATTTCGCACACACAGTGCTAATCATCTCTGTCTCATTTCTAATTATGCACACATAATGCCACCTAACTCGATTCCACACATAGAATTTCTAATCCAATAATCACATATCCATTTGTTTCATAGCATTTAAACATAATTTAAGAACACGTATTATATCCGAACTTACCTCGGACGAAGAAATATCAAGACTAGTCGATGAATCGAGCACTTTATCTTTACCTCGATCTCGATCCGAATCTCTCCTTTCTTGGTCTATACATATTCAAATTTAGCTCATTCAATCACCAATTCATTCAATTTAGTCCAAACACACATATTTAGGGTATTTTAAAAAATAGCCCTCACATTTTCACATTTCGACACTTTAGTCCCTATTTCACAAAATCACAAAATACACAAAATTTCTCTTCACTTATGCCTAGCCGAATTTTCCTTGTACTTATACAAGCTCATATATTTCATTTATTTCATATTTTAGTCCTCTAATTTCTTATTTTCACAATTTAGCCCAAATTACTCAATTTTACCAAAAAATCAAAGACAAACCATGTTAATCTTTCACATATTTTTCATATTTCATCATCAATTCTCACAAAGCTCAAACATTCATCAATGGCATGTCTCAAAATCACCATCAAATTCTAAAATTTAAGCATGGGTTTTGAAGAACACGAAGCAACGATCACAAAAGCGTAGAAATTATCAAAAACCGAAACGAAACATACCTTGAATCAAGCTAAACCCTTGCCGAAACTTAGCAACTCTTTTTCTTTTTCTTTTCTTTGTATTTTTGATGGATGAACATAATCTAATGGCTTATTTTTAAGCTTTTGTTTTATTATAATTCATAATAATGCATAATTTACTAAAATATCCTTTAATAAAACATAATATATATACTTAATGGTTGTCCATCTTTGTCCACTCAAAAATTCAATGGTAAATTTATATCATAAGGACTTCCTCTTATAAAGACACATCAATTCGGCCATTATTCAAATAGAAGGCTACTTTTACATTTTATGCGATTTAATCTTTTTCTCAAATTAAGCACACAAATGATAAAATTTTCACACATGCTCAATCACATATCATAAACACAGAAAATAATATTAAAATATTTTTTTGACCTTGAATTTGTGGTCTTGAAACCACTGTTCCGACTAGGGTTTAAATCGGGCTATTACACTTTCTTGTAATTTTTATATTTTTGGAATCCCGGTACCTAGGGCTACTCGACCCATGTTGAAATTTTAGCAATTGTTAAGATTTTAAATGTTGTTAATGTTGGATAGTTTTAGTATTAGGGATTAAATTGATAGATTTTAAGCTAGAAATGAAAAAGGATAAAATTGTAGAATAAATTGTAAATTTTGTGTAAAGTTAGGGTTTAAGTGAAAATAGGAGTTAAATTTATTTAAAAGTGAAATTTGTATAAAAATACGTAATTAAATGTAAAGAATAAAAATTAGTCTCGGTTTAGGGACTAAATTAAAATTTAGGAAATATTTAGTAAAACTTGAAATATTCAATATGAAATTGAATTGTGTTGTATTGATGAATTTTACTTGTTTTAATTCTATAGTTAACATCGTGCCAGAATCCTCGACTAAAAAAGGAAAGGATAAAATCAACGTCGAATCGCTCAGAATCCACAGTTTGTATTTCTATTATCTGAACCTAGTACTAATTGTTGTATTTTGATTTAATGCATATGGTAAGTGGTTGAGGTGAGTATTTGGTTCTTTGATATTGAATTGAATTAAAGTTGATTGAAATGGATTGAATTAGTATATATATTATGAATGTATTGATTATTTGAATTGAAATGAATATATATATATATTTGTTTGTGTGTAAATGTGATAATGTGCAAATATGATAATTGGATATTGGTTGTATTTGGAAAGTGAATTGGAACCATATCGGGCTGAGTCGGATATAGATAGCATGCCATATGATAGGAAAAGTTTAGAGATTTCTTCAAGTTCGAGTTGATGAGGCATTGGGTGCCAATTTACTTCGGTTTAACCATGAGACACTAGGTGTCAATTTATATAGCACTGGGTGCAGTTACTACTTCAGATTTATCTGATGAGGCACTGAGTGCCAAACTGGTGTGTTGGTTGGATTCATATATCCGTCCGAGTTTGACTCGTGTTAATAGGGGTAAATAAATAATAAAGTTCTACAATTGATATTGAAATGGCATGGTATGTGATAGTTGTTTTGTCGAGTTTTAAAATTTATAAAGAGAATAATCGAACCTGAAAAATAACTCTAACAACGACTTAAGGCAAGTGTACCTATCGAACAGTAGTATAGCTTAGGCAAGACCGGATTGTCGAACCCAAAGGAACTAAAAGTACTAATACTAACTTTCTTTTTATTATTTAGCCTAAAATAAGTGAAGTTGCTTTAATCTAAATTAATGACTTACTAAACAAAAGACACAAAGACATAAAGAATGAATTGGAAAATAACTTGAAGAGAAACTCAGTTGATCACGATGATACCCTCGGAAGAATCCACCTAAACTTCACTTGTTATTTAACACTGAACCATATGATTTATTCACTTAGTTTGATCCGTAAGACTCCCTAACGTATATTAAACCCTCTCTCGAGGCGAATAACATCTAACCCTAGGTTAATTAATGGAAATCTCTTTCTCGAATAATAACCCCCTAGAATAGCAGTAAATCGATCTATGGACTCCCATATTAGGTTTCACCCTAATCCGAAAAAATCTCGTCACCCTATCTCTAGACGTGTGATCAACTCCACTTAGTTATGCTAGATCTACTCTTAAGCAGGGTCTATTCCTCCTCCACCTAAGCACATCAGATTTGGATTAAGCACACATAATTAAGAATAAACTAAGTATTTATCATATAATTCAGAAAACAATAACAAGATTCATCTAGGTTTCATCCCATTCAGGTATCTAAAGGGTTTAGTTCATAATGAATAAAGAAAACATCTCAAGAGAAAAGATAAAACAAAACATAAGAAATCCCTAAAACCCCCTGAAGGAATTGAAGGAGAGATCCACCGTCTTGAGTAGAATTCTGGCTCATTGAGATGGATCAACTGGCTATCTTCGAGTAATTCCCACAAATCTAACCTTTTGGCTCGGCTTCTTGGCCTAGCTAATCGCCTCGACAAAAGCCCCGCGTAAGGCTTCGCCAACTCCAAACGTCCCCTAAAGGTTGGCTTCTAGGATCTTTATATAGGCTTTGAGATGCATTACTTGGCCTCTAAGTATCCTAAGTCAAGTATAATTCCTACTCGGGTGTTTGAATAGGCTTTGGAATGTGTTTCTTTGCCTTCAAGTATCCAAATCCGAGTGAAATTCCTCTTGGCCGCGGCAGGGACATGCCCATGGCACACGCCCGTGTAAATCGTTTTCAGGCCGTGTCTCGATTCTGTCGATTGAGGCACGGCCATGTAAATCGTGGCATGGCCGTGTCTTAGTTAATTATCGAGGCACGGTCGTGTGGCTTGAAGTCCAGACACTGTCTCATTTCTAATTACGCACACATAGTACCACCTAACTCGATTCCACACATAGCATTTCTAATCCAATAATCACATATCCATTTGTTTCATAGCATTTAAACATAATTTAATAACACGTATTATATCTGAACTTAACACGGACGTAGAAATACCGAGACTAGTCAATCAATCGAGTATTTTGTCTTTGCCTCGATCTCGATCCGAATCTCTCCTTTCTTGGTCTATACATATTCAAATTTAGCTCATTCAATCACCAATTCATTCAATTTAGTCCAAACACACATATTTAGGGTATTTTACAAAATAGCCCTCACATTTTCACATTTTGACACTTTAGTCCCTATTTCACAAAATCACAAAATACACAAATTTCTCTTCATTTATGCCTAGTCAATTTTCCTTGTGCTTATACAAGACCATATATTTCATTTATTTCACATTTTAGTCCTCCAATTTCTCATTTTCACAATTTAGCCCAAATTGCTCAATTTCACCAAAAATTCAAAGACATAACATGTTAATCTTTCACATATTTTTCATATTTCATCATCAATTCTCACAAAGCTCAAACATTCATCAATGGAATATCTCAAAATCACTATCAAATTCTAAAATTAAAGCATGAGTTTTGAAGAACACGAAGCAACGATCACAAAAACGTAGAAATTATCAAAATCGAAGCAAGACATACCTTGAATCAAGCTAAACCCTTGTCGAAACTTAACAACTCTTTTTCTTTTCTTTTTAATTTCGGTGGATGAACATAATATAATGGCTTGTTTTTAAGCTTTTGTTTTATTATAATTCATAATAATGCATAATTTACTAAAATGTCCTTTAATAAAACATAATATATATACAAAAATGGTTGTCCATCTTTGTCTACTCAAAAATTCAATGGTAAATTTATATCATAAGGACTTCCTCTTATAAAGACACATCAATTCGGCCATTATTCAAATAGAAGGCTACTTTTACATTTTATGCGATTTAATCCTTTTCTCAAATTAAGCACACAAATGATAAAATTTTCACACATGCTCAATCACATATCATAAACACAGAAGATAATATTAAAGTATTTTTTTGACCTCGAATTTGTGGTCTGAAAACCACTATTTCGGCTAGGGTCTAAACTGGGTTGTTACAACTTTCTCCCATTTAGGGATTTTCGTCCCCGAAAATCTTACAAGTGAATAGGTTTGGATATTGCTCTCTCATAACATCTTCAAGCTCCCACGTAGCCTCTTCAACTCTGTGTTTATGCCACAACACTTTCACTAAAAATTTTTTGTTTCTCAACCCTTTAATCTCACGTGCCAGAATTTGAATCGATTCCTCACTATACGATAAATTTGACTGAATCTCAACTTCAGTAGGAGCAATTACATACGATGAATCAGATCTGTATCCTCGAAGCATCGATATGTGAAATACATTATGAATTTTCTCTAATTCAAGTGGCAACATCAATCTATAAGCAACTGGCCCAATTCGTTCAATGATCTCATACGGCCCGATGAACCTCGGACTCAACTTGCCTTTTCGGCCAAATCTAAGTATTTTCTTCCACGGAGACACTTTCAAAAACACTTTATCACCAACCTCAAATTTGATATCTTTTCGTTTCAAGTCTGCATAAGACTTCTGATGATCTGATGCTGCTTTCAAACTGTCACAAATCACTTTTATTTTCTGTTCAGTCTCTTTTATTAAATCAACCTCGTGACTTATTTTCACTCAGCTCAGTCCAATACAATGGAGTTCAGAATTTTCAACCGTAAAGAGCCTTATATGGTGCCATTTTGATACTAGATTGAAAACTATTATTGTATGCGAATTCAATTAACGGCAAATACTTTTCCCACATACTTTCAAATTCAAGAATACAACATCTCAACATATCTTCAAGAATCTGAATGATCTGTTCAGATTATCTATCTGTTTGCGGATGAAATGCAGTACTAAAATGCAGCTTCGTGCCTAAAGCCTCTTGTAATTTCTTCTAAAACCGGAGGTAAATCTCGGATCTTTGTCAGATACAATAGATAGTGGCACCCCGTGCAATCTTATAATCTCAAAAATATACAATTTGGCTAGCTTATCAAGTGAATAATTTGTAACATCCTAAATGTGGGCTTGTGCATTTTATGTTGGTTTAACATGTTAGTTCAAGAATTTAAGGCTCGGGCTGAGACCTTGATTAAATATATGGATTAGAGTTTAAATTAATGTTCTGAGTGGTTTAAGTGATATTTTGGGCTTTAAAACTTGGGTTAGAATGATTAAAAATAGTGTTAGTAGTAATTAAATTTAAATAGTTATGTGTGGTAGCAAGCTGGGCTTGTGGCCCGAAGACAAAAGGTGCTCTAAGTGGGCATTAATGTTGGCATCACAAGGAGGAAGGTTATTGGGCCATGTGTGGCCACTTGAGGCCCAAGAGTTGGGGCAAAATTTTGGCATATCAAGGAGGGGGAGTGGACGGCACACTTGTTAGCATTTAGGAGTGTTTATTTCTTTTAATTTAGGTAATAAAAAGATGATAATTAGGAGGAAATAGGTGGTTCTCAAATGGGCTCTTCTAAAGGTAAGATAAGGATCGGATTATTAGGTGAGATGAAGGCTATTAGGAGGGAGAGAGTTGGCAGAAACTCTAACTCTATGTGTGTGCGCCGAATTTAGTAGGAGGAAATCATCTTTTTCTTCCATTTGCTTCTCTCTTTTTCACACTTTTTCCTCTCTAGCCAAACTCTTCTCACCCACTTGCATTAATTTTTCTCTTCTAGTCAAAATACTTAGTGTTTCTCCTCTCCTCAAAAACCCTTCAAGGTCGAATACTCTTGGTGTACATCTTCTTCCTCCATAGTGAACCATTAGGTGAGATCTCTGCTTCTCAAGGTGCAATCGTAGTTTAATACTCTTTTGTAATCCGGTGAGTTTTGGGATCTTGTTCTATTCGATTTCACTCTTTCTTTTCCTAAGATCTAACCCAATCTTGTGTACTAATGCTGTCAATTTTCCTCTTTGTCCATATAAGTTTAATCCTCTTTAATAGAGTCTACTTGTGCCAAATTTAAAAGAAACAATAGGTAAGTTTTGATTTTGGGATTTCAATGTTCTTTCGGCTTTTCAAAGTCCTTAATAAATGGCTATTAGAAACTAATCTTTTATTTCACACTTCTTTTCGGCATTCGTGATTTAAAGAAGAAGGACAATCGATAGATCTCTAAGTTATAGAATCGTGTTACTTTCGGGATTTCAAGGTAAGAGGATTTGTTTATTTATATATATAAAATCGGGTAGAATATTAACCATGGCCGAATATAGGAGAGGCATATTTTCACGCTTTTCCGCTTTTAAGCAAAGTTATAGATTGAGGATAATAGATCCTGATAGCAAGGACATCGATTAAGAATATTTCACAATATCGTGTGTAATACTTCCGCCTAGATCGATTAATTATATACATATGTTCATAAGTTTTATATGTTACATTAAAAGCCAAAATCTCGATTTAAACAATGGACCTCGTGTTAGTAAATAATCGATTATATGTTACAAGTAAATTGTTGTACATGTTTTTAAATTATTGTACATGTTTGCATGGGTTGGGTGATGAAAGGAGGAAGTTATATGTATATGTATATGTGTAGTGGTTTTTACCGTGATTTACTGTAGCGGCTAATGCCGTGATCTGTTATAAGGGCTTCGCCAATATATGTTGAATAGCAAAGATGATCGCCATCTTGGCGATAGCGGTGTGGGTTGATTGTAGAAATCCCCAATGGTGTGTTGGTTGGTACGGGGGCATGTAGCGGATGGAAACCTAGGCAATTGGGTTGGGTTTTGCATATTATCTGTTACCTATGTAAATGAAATTATTACTATGTATTATGAGGCCCAAATCTAGTGGTGCATGAGGTTGCACATCGAGTCTCGCGACTCACTCAATTAAACTAACCTTTCAGTGACGATTAGTGCATCGGACCGGCCGAGTGGAACGCAAGGTGGCCATGCAAAAGAATATGTGGATCCGGTGAAAAGTTCCCTTATTAGTTTTCTTTTTAAAGTATTCTATGTTATAGATTTGAACTACGTTGTAATAAGGCCATGGGCCACAGTTTACCTTTTTGATTTATTATGGGCCTTTATTATTTATTTTAAAACTAAGACATGTAATTCAGTTTTAGGCTTTTGATTATTAGGCATATTTTATATAAATTATATTTGGGCAATCTGTCAACACGATTGGTTTTACAAAAATTTTCTTAGTGACATACCAGATCCGGTTGTAGTGTTTGGACCGGGTTTGGGGTGTTACAAATTGGTATCAGAGCCCGATTCAAAACTCAACTTTGGGATTTTGGGCCCAAAAGATTTTCTAAAAATGGGTTTTTAAAACATGTATTTCTCTTAGCAAAGGCTTATTAGTTCAGCATGGCACCTGCGTCTCCGGCCAAGTTTACCAGGTAAGTACTCTAAACTATTGTGTGATATAAATGTGGGCTTAACGGGCTTATGGGACGTAGACTATTTAGGTTAGAACTTGATGGACTCTAGGCTTAGACAAACAAACTCTTAAAAATCCATAAGACTTAACTTCATTAAACAAAACACAGAAACAAGTCACAAGACTAAAGTGTGGTAACAAGCATATGCATGTCTAGGAATAGATCCGGAAGAGCTTGGTATTTAAGCAGTCCGAGTGACTCACCTCCTCTTCGCCGAAATCTTACCTGGTGCATAGTGATTGTTCACTTTAGCCATGACAGGGTGTGGCAATAGGCATATGCATGTCTAGGAGTGGATTCAGGGAAAGCTTGGTACTTAAGCAGTCCTAGTGACTCACCTCTTTTCCACTAGAATCCTACCTGGTGCATAGTGACTATTCACCCTAGCTACAAGTACGTGTTGATAGGCCAAAACTTATAATTAAAACTCGAAAGGGACCAGCCACCTATTTTCTCACAAAATTGTTAAAATATCCTTATTTTAAAAAAACCCCGATTTACAAAGTCAACAGAATCTTTCCATAGAAAACAAAAACAACAACAACATCAAAATATCCTTGATTTGTAAAATTACCAAATTACCCGTGATTTGTAAATGACCAAAACACCCTTGATTTGTACAATGATGAAATTACCCCTGATTGGCAAAATTACTAAAATAACCCCAGATTTGTAAAATTATCGAAATACCTCTAAATTTTAAAACTACCGAAATACCCCCCGAGTTGGAAAAAATTACCAAAATACCTTTATTTCGTAAAATCACCGGGAACCATATTTTGAAATTTTTTTTACGAAAATACCCCTATAGGATAAAATTACGAAAATACCCCTGGATAGCGAAATGAAAAAAATACCCTTAGGTGATGAATGTTACTTGTATGAATGTTGTGTGTGCATAATTCCTAGAATAGGAAGACTGAAAACTGTAGATAGGTTCAAATTCCAAAGAATCACTTTCAAAAACTATGTTTTATAAGATTGTTCGGGGATAATTAGTGGAAACAACTAATGACTCATAAAATTTTTAAATCAGATAAATGCGAACTAGAGGAATGAGTACAAGAGGACGAGGACGTCCACCACGTGGTCGCTGTAGAGGTAGGATGACCGTGTCAGAACCCGTAGGATCGGGTCATGGGTCCGAAAGTGAGATACCTGCCCACCAAATGCAGAGGTAGAATTTCAGGACCGGACAGGTGGAGAGGACGTGGTGTCTCAAGCTGTACTGAGGGTTTTGGAAAGAGTGGCTAAGGCTGGTATGGGCATTGGAGCCTAGAAATCTGTGCCAGAGAGGTTGAGGAAGAACAGGGCAGAAGTATTTAGGGGAGTCTCTGGCGTGTCCCCAAGTCTCGGTGAATATTGGTTGGAGGCAGTAGAACGTATAAGGGATGACCTAGACTTCACGGTGGAGGAGAAGCTGAAGGGGGTCGTGTTTCTTCTTCGAGACGAGGCCTACCAATGGTGGTTCACGGTGAAAGAGGGTACGGCTGCGGACCTGATTGACTGTGATTTCTTTAAGGAGTCATTCCAGAGAAATTACGTTGGGGCTAGTTATATGGATGCTCAAAGGAAAGCATTCCTAAATTTGGTGCAGGGGAGTAAGTCTGTGGCTGAGTATGAGGCTGAGTTTCTATACCTGAGTCGTTACGCTCAGGGAATGGTAGCAACAGAGTATGAACAATGCATTCGGTTCGAGGATGGGCTACAAAACGAGCTAAGGGTTCTGATTGCTCCACAACGAGAGATAATTTTTGCGATTTTGGTAGACAAGGTCAAAATAGTTGAGGAAGTGAAGCGGGTGGAGAGACAGGAGAAGGATAAGGATCGAGGAAGGAGTTAGAGGAGTTTTGGACCCTCTAGAGTAATTGGAAATTTTCAAAAGAGGCCTAGGACTGATGGGCCAGCTCGTGCCCCACCGGGCCAGAGTCAAGCATGTTCTACATGTGGGAGAACCCATTATGGGGAGTGTAGAGTGAAAATCGGTGGATGTTTTAGGTGTGTATCCACAGAACATTTGATGAGGGACTGGCTTTAGATGGATCGTAGACAGCCAACGGGTCGAGGTTCTGATCAGGCTAGGAAAGGTGATCAGCTTGGACCAAGGGGTAGAGGTGCAACTAGAGGAAGAAATGGATCCGATCAGGGTTGTGGAGCATCTGGCAGAGGTACAAGAAATACAGATGCAAGGCAGTCGGGCTTAGTTTATACGGCTCGTCGACGGGAGGATGGTGATGCACCGGATATTATAACAGTACGTTTCTTATAACTGATACCCTTTTCTTGCCTTAATTGACATTGGGTCAACCCACTCCTATGTTGCATGTTCAGTATTTGAGACTTTAAGTATAGACTCTCAAATAACCACTAGGAAGGTGACCGTGGTTAGCCCCTTAGGACAATCTAAGGTAGTGGACAAACTATTTAGGGATGTACCTTTAGAGACTCAAGGGGTAGTATTTCCAGCAAATTTAATGGAATTACCATTTGGAAAGTTTGACCATATTTTGGGAATGGATTGGTTAACTAAGCATCGTGCCAAGTTGGACTGTAGGAATAAGCGTATGGTGTTGGGTACCCTGGAAGGCGGGAAGGTGGTTGTGTTAGGAGAAAGGAGGAATTACTTGTCCAACGTGGTATCATCCTTAAAAGCTATTAAAATGATTTGGAAGGGATGTAGTACATATCTCACTTTTATTAGTGCGTTGGATGCTAAGGAGGTGACTGTTAATGAGGTCCGAACAGTCAAGGATTTCGTGGATGTCTTTCCAGAGGAATTGCCAGGATTACCCCGGATCGCGAGGTGGAATTTAGAATAGACCTACTTCCGGGTATAGCTCCAGTATCCATTGTTCCTTATCGAATGGTGCCGAAGGAGTTGGTGGAGCTCAAGGCTTAGATTCAGGAACTATTGAATCGTGGGTTCATTCGACTGAGTGTGTCTCCATGGCAAGCGCCGGTCCTATTCGTGAAGAAGAAGGACGGATCCATGCGTACGTACGTAGACTATAGTTAATTGAACAAGTTGACGATTAAAAATAAGTATCCGTTACCGATGATCGACGACCTGTTCAATCAGCTCAAAGGAGCATCGGTCTTTTCTAAGATTGACTTAAGGTCTGGATACCATCAATTAAAAGTTAAAGAAGGAGACATTCATAAGATGACATTTTGGACTCGGTACGGGCATTATGAGTTCTTGGTAATGCCGTTTAGGTTGATGAACGCACCAGCGGCCTTTATGGATATGATGAACTGGGTGTTTCAGCCATATCTTGATCGGTTCATCTTGGTGTTCATCGATGATATCCTGGTTTACTCTAAGTCGGAGGAGGAGCATGACGACCATCTTCGCGTGGTGTTGCAAACTCTAAGGGAGAAGCAGTTGTTTGCAAAGTTCAATAAGTGTGAGTTCTGGCTGAAGGAAGTGACTTTCTTAGGACATGTGGTTTCGGCCGAGGGAATCAGGGTGGACCCTCGAAATATAGAGGCTGTATAGGATTGGAAACCACCAAAGTCTGTGGCTGAGGTTTGGAGTTTCTTAGGTTTGGCTAGGTATTACCGAAGGGTCGTTGAAGGGTTTTCTCTAATAGCGGCTCCTCTAACTAAGTCGTTGAGGAAGGGAGTATCCTTTATATGGGCTGACAAACAGCAAGAGAGCTTTGAGAAGTTGAAGAGAATTCTGATGGAAGCGCCAGTATTAATTTAGTCAGAGGCAGGAAAGGAATTTATCATCTACTGTGACGCGTCACACACGGGTTTGGGGTGTTTGCTGATGCAAGAAGGAAAGGTGGTGGCATATGCGTCTCGACAGTTGAAACCGCATAAGTTGAACTACCCTACGCATGACTTCGAGTTGGCGGCGGTAGTGTTTGCCTTAAAGATTTGGCGGCACTACTTATATGGGGAGAAGTCGATAATTTACAATCGACGATAAAAGTCCAAGTACCTTTTACCCGTATGAGCTAAATTTAAGACAACGTAGGTGGATTGAGCTTTTGAAGGATTATGATTGTTCGATCGAATACCACCCTGGTAAAGCAAATATGGTGGCGGATGCATTAAGCCATAAAGTAGTATCAGAATTAAAAGCCATGTTCGCTTATCTGAGTTTATTCGAAGACGTGAGTTTGCTGGCTGAGTTGCAAGTAAAGCCAACATATGTAAGTCAGGTTAAGGACAAACAGTTAGGAGATAAAGACTTGAGTGCTCGACTGTTGCGAGTGAGAGATGGTGGAATGGAGGACTATAGTCTGAACAAGGATGGACTTCTGTGTTATCTGGGAGGGTTTGTATGCCTAAAGACAAAGAGTTATGGCAGATGATTCTTTGGGAATCGCATAGTAGCCCTTATGCTATGCATCCTGGAGGAGTCAAGATGTACCGTGATTTGCGAGAGAAATTTTGGTGGCCAGGTCTGAAGAAAGAGGTAATGGAGATCGTAGGAAAATGTTTGACGTGTCAGCAGGTCAAAGCTGAACACCAAGTGCCTTCAGGATTATTGCAGCCAGTGAAGATTCCCTAATGGAAATGGGAGAGAATCACAATGGATTTTATTAGTAGGTTGCCCCTTACACCCACTAAGAAGGATTCGATTTGGGTGATTGTTGACCGACTAACAAAGTCTGCTCACTTCATACCAGTTCGGGTGGACTTTCCTCTTCAAAAGTTGGGTAACTTGTATGTGGCTGAAGTTGTAAGATTGCATGGTGTGTCGGTGTTAATCATATCAGATAGGGACCCTAGGTTTACGTCACGATTTTAGAAGGCTATTCATCAATCAATGGGAACAAGGTTAGACTTTAGTACTGCTTTTCACCCATGCAGATCACCGGTCACTCCGAGAGGTCATCCAAATCTTGGAAGATATGCTAAGGGGTTGCATCATCGACTTTAGGGGCAGTTGGGAAGAGTATTTGCCCTTGGCAGAATTTGCATACAATAATAGTTACCAAGCTAGCATTTAGATGGCGCCTTATGAAGCATTATATGGAAGGGGATGTCGTACTCCAACATGTTAGATGGAGTTGGGTGAACGTATGGTGGTAGGTCCGAAATTAGTTTCGAAAATTAAGGAGAAAGTGAAGTTAATAGGGCTCTGCTAAAGGAAGCGTCTGATCGACAGAAGTCTTACGCGGATCTAAAGCGAAAAGAGGTGGAATTCGCGGTAGGCGATCAAGTCTTCTTGAAGGTATCCCCGTGGAAGAAAATAATGAGGTTTGGTCGAAAAGAGAAGTTAAGTCCACGGTTTATTGGGCCTTATCGGGTACTAGATCGGGTGGGCCCAGTGGCTTATCGTTTGGAGTTGCCTTCGGAGTTGGAGCAGATACATGATGTGTTTTATGTGTCGATGTTGAGACGTTATCGATCTAATCCATCGCACGTAGTGCCGGTAGAAGAGATAGAAGTAAGGCTAGATTTGTCTTTTGAAGAGGAGCCAGTGCAAATTCTGGATCGAGATGTAAAAGTGTTAAGAAGGAAGTCTGTTCCTTTGGTCAAAGCCTTGTGGTAAAATCATGGCGCAGAAGAGGCGACATGGGAGCCAGAGGATGTTATACAACAGCAAAGACCCCATCTTTTCGATCGATCGTAAATTTCGAGGCTGAAATTTATTTTAAGGGGGTAGAACTGCAACATCCTAAATGTGGGCTTGTGCATTTATATGTTGGTTTAACATGTTAGTTCAAGAATTTAAGGCTCGGGCTGAGACCTTGATTAAATATATGGATTAGAGTTTAAATTAATGTTCTGAGTAGTTTAAGTGATATTTTGGGCTTTAAAACTTGGGTTAGAATGATTAAAAATTGTGTTAGTAGTAATTAAATTTAAATAGTTATGTTTGGTAGCAAGCTGAACTTGTGGCCCGAAGACAAAAGGTGCTCTAAGTGGGCATTAATGGTGGCGTCACAAGGAGGAAGGTTATTGGGCCATGTGTGGCCACTTGAGGCCCAAAAGTTGGGGCAAAATTTCTAAGATATCAAGGAGGGGAGTGGACGGCACACTTGTTAGCATTTAGGAGTGTTTATTTCTTTTATTTTAGGTGATAAAAGATGATAATTAGGAGGAAAGAGGTGGTTCTCAAATGGGCTCTTCTAAAGGTAAGATAAGGATCGGATTATTAGGTGAGATGAAGGCTATCAGAGGAGAGAGTTGGCGTAAACTCCAACTCTATGTGTGTGTGCCGAATTTAGTAGGAGGAAATCATCTTTTTTCCATTTGCTTCTCTTTCTTTCACACTTTTTCCTCCCTAGCCAAACTATTCTCACCCACTTGCCTTAATTTTTCTCTTCTAGCCGAAATCCTTAGTGTTTCTCCTCTCCTCAAAAACCCTTCAAGGCCAATACTCTTGGTGTACATCTTCTTCCTCCATAGCCAACCATTAGGTGAGATCTCTGCTTCCCAAAGGTGCACCGTAGTTTAATACCCTCTCAGTAATCCGTGAGTTTCGGGATCTTGTTCTATTCGATTTCACTCTTTCTTTTCTAAGATCTAACCCGAATCTTGTGTACTAATGCCTGTCGATTTTCCCTCTTTGTCCATATAAGCCAAATCCTCTTTAATGAAGTCTACTTGTGCAGAATTTAAAAGAAACAATAGGTAAGTTTTTATTTCGAGATTTCAATGTTCTTTCGCTTTTCAAAGTCCTTAAATGAATGGCTATTAGAAACTAATCTTTTATTTCACACTTCTTTTCGGATTCCGGATTTGAAGAAGGAGGCCAATCGCTTAGATCTCTAAGTTATTGAATCATGTTATGTTCGGATGTCAAGGTAAGAGGATTTGTTTATTTATTTATATAAAATCGGGAAGAATACTAACCATGGCCGAATATAGGAGAGGGCTTATTTTCACAGTTTTCCTGGCTTTTAAACAAAGTTATAGATTGAGGATAATAGATCCGGATAGCAAGGACATCGATTAAGAATATTGGATTTCACAATATCAGGTGTGTAATACTTCCCCACCTTCTAGATCTGATTAATTATATATATGTTCATAAGTTTTATATGTTACATTAAAAGCCGAAATCTCGGATTTAAACAGCGGACCTTCAAGTTAGTAAATAATCTGATTATATGTTACAAGTAAATTATTGTACATGTTTTTAAATTATTGTACATGTTTGCATGGGTTGGGTGATGTAAGGAGGAAGTTATATGTATATGTATATGTGTAGCGCTTTTACCGTGATTTATCAGATGCGGCTAATGCCATGATCTCATTATAAGGGCTTGACCAATATATGTTGATGAGCAAAGATGACCGCCATCTTGGCGTAGTGCGGTGTGGGTTGGTTGTAGAAATCCCCAATGGTGTGTTGGTTGGTACGGGGGCATGTAATGGATGGAAACCTAGACAATTGGGTTGGGTTTTGCATATTATCTGTTACCTATGTAAATAAAATTATTACTATGCATTATGAGGCCCAAATCTAGTGGTGCATGAGGGTTGCACACTGAGTCTCACGACTCACTAAATTAAACTAACCTTTCAGGTGACGATTAGTGCATCGGACCGGGCCGGAGTAGAATGCAAGGTGGCCATGCAAAAGAATATGTGGATCCGGTGAAAAGTTCCCCCTTTTTAGTTTTCTTTTTTAAAGTATTCTATGTTATAGATTTGAACTACGTTGTAATAAGGCCATGGGCCACAGTTTACCTTTTTGTTTTATTATGGGCCTTTATTATTTATTTTTATTTATTTTAAAACTAAGACATGTAATTCATTTTAGGCTTTTGATTATTAGGCATATTTTATATAAATTATATTTTGGCTTTCTGTCAACAACATTGGTTTTATAAAAAATTTTTTAGTGACATACCAGATCCGGTTGTAGTGTTTTGGTCCGGTTTAAGGTGTTACAAATTGGTATCGAGCCTTGCTCAAAACTCACTTTGGGATTTTGGGCCCAAAAGATTATCTAAAATGGGTTTTAAAACATGGATTTCTCTTAGCAAAGGCTTATTAGTTCAAGATGGCACCTGCTCTCCGCCAAGTTCGCTGTAAGTACTCTAAACCATTGTGTGATATAAATGTGGGCTCAATCTGCTTATGGGACGTAGACTATTTAGGTTAGAACTTTATGGACTCTAGGCTTAGACAAACAAACTCTTAAAATCCATAAGACTTAACTTCATTAAACAAAACCTCAGAACAAGTCACAAGACTAAAGTGTGGTAACAAGCATATGCATGTCTAGGAATAGACCCGCAAGAGCTTGGTATTTAAGCAGTCCGAGTGACTCACCTCCTCTTCGCCGGAATCTTACCTGGTGCATAGTGATTGTTCACTTTAGCCATGACAGGGTGTGGCAATAGGCATATGCATGTCTAGGAGTGGATTCAGGGAAAGCTTGGTACTTAAGCAGTCCTAGTGACTCACCTCCTTTTCACTAGAATCCTACCTGGTGCATAGTGACTATTCACCCTAGCTACAAGTATGTGTTGATAGGCCAAAACTTATAATTAAAACCCGAAAGGGACCAGCTATCTGCTTTCTCACGAAATTGTTAAAATATCCTTATTTTGAAAAAAATACCCCGATTTACAAAGTCAACAGAATCTTTCCATAGAAAACAAAAGAACAACAACATCAAAATATCCTTGATTTGTAAAATTACCAAATTACCCGTGATTTGTAAATGACCAAAACACCCCTGATTTGCACAATGATCAAATTACCCCTGATTGGCAAAATTACTAAAATAACCCCAGATTTGCAAAATTACCGAAATACCCCTAGATTTTGAAATTACCAAAATACCCCCGAGTTGGAAAAAATTACCAAAATATCCTTATTTTGAAAAATCACCAAGAACCATATTTTGAAATTTTTTTTACGAAAATACCCTTGATAGGATAAAATTACAAAAATACCCCTGGATAGCGAAATGAAGAAAATACCCTTAGGTGATGAATGTTACTTGTATGAACGTTGTGTGTGCATAATTCCTAGAATAGGAAGACTGAAAACTATAGATAGGTTCGAATTCCAAAGAATCACTTTCAAAAACTATGTTTCATAAGATTGTTCGGGGATAATTAGTGGAAACAACTAATGACTCATAAAATTTTTAAATCAGATAAACGCGAACTAGAGGAATGAGTACAAGAGGACGAGGACGTCCACCACGTGGTCGCGGTAGAGGTAGGATGACCGTGTCAGAACCCGTAGGATCGGGTCACGGGTCCGAAAGTGAGATACCGGTTCCACCACCATTGAGGTGGAATTTCGTGACCGCATGTGGAGAGGACGTGGTGTCTCAAATCAGCATCGAGGGTTTTGGAAAGAGTGGCTAAGGCTGGTATGGGCATTGGAACCCAGAAATCTGCGCCAGAGAGGTTGAGGAAGAACGGGGCAGAAGTATTTAGGGAGTCTCTAGCGTGTCCCCAAGTTCCGCTGAATATTGGTTGGAGGCAGTAGAACGTATAAGGGATGACCTAGACTTCACGGTGGAGGAGAAGCTGAAGGGGGTCGTGTCTCTTCTTCGAGACGAGGCCTACCAATGGTGGCTCACGGTGAAAGAGGGTACGACTGCGGACCTGATTGACTGGGATTTCTTTAAGGAGTCATTCCAGGGAAAGTACGTTGGGGCTAGTTATATGGATGCTCAAAGGAAAGCATTCCTGAATTTGGTGCAGGGGAGTAAGTCTGTGGCTGAGTATGAGGCTGAGTTTCTACGCTTGAGTCGTTACGCTCGGGGAATGGTAGCAACAGAGTATGAACAATGCGTTCGGTTCGAGGATGGGCTATGAAACGAGCTAAGGGTTCTGATTGCTCCACAACGAGAGAGAATTTTTGCGGTTTTGTGGATAAGGTCAAAATAGCTGAGGAAGTGAAGCGGTGGAGAGACAGGAGAAGATAAGGATCGAGGAAGGAGTAAGAGGAGTTTTGGACCCTCTAGAGTAACTGGAAATTTTCAAAAGAGGCCTAGGACTGATGGGCCAGCTCGTGCCCCACCGGGCCAGAGTCAAGCATGTTCTACATGTGGGAGAACCCATTATGAGGAGTGTGAAAACTGGTGGATGTTTTAGGTGTGATCCACAGAACATTTGATGAGGGACTAGCCTCAGATGGATCATGGACAGCCAACGGGTCGAGGTTCTGATCAAAGCTAGGAGAGGTGATCACCGACCAAGGGGTAGAGGTGCAACTAGAGGAAGAAATGGATCCGGGTCGGGTCGTGGAGCATCCGCAGAGGTACAAGAAATGGATGCAAGGCGGTAGGGCTTAGTTTATGCGGCTCATCGACGGGAGGATGGTGACGCACCGGATGTTATAACTAGTACGTTTTTTATCGCTGATAACCCTTTTCTTGCCTTAATTGACATTGGGTCAACCCACTCCTATGTTGCATGTTCAGTATCTGAGACTCTAAGTATAGACTCTAAAATAACCACTAGGAAGATGATCGTGGTTAGCCCCCTAAGACAATCTAAGGTAGTGGACAAACTATTTAGGGATGTACCTTTAAAGACTCAAGGGGTAGTATTTCCAGCAGATTTAATGGAATTACCGTTTGGAGAGTTTGACCTTATTTTGGGAATGGATTGGTTAACTAAGCATCGTGCCAAGTTGGACTGTGGGAATAAGCGTATGGTGTTGGGTACCTCGGAAGGCGGGAAGGTGGTTGTGTTAGGAGAAAGGAGGAATTACTTGTCCAACGTGGTATCATCCTTAAAAGCTATTAAGATGATTCAAAAGGGATGTAGTGCGTATCTCGCTTTTATTAGTGCGTTGGATGCTAAGGAGGTGACTATTAATGAGGTCCGAATAGTCAAGGATTTCGTGGATGTCTTTCCGGAAGAATTGCAAGGATTACCCCGGATCGCGAGGTGGAATTTAGAATAGACCTACGTCCGGGTATAGCTCCAGTATCCATTGCTCCTTAAAGAATGGCGCCGAAGGAGTTGGTGGAGCTCATGGCTCAGATTCAGGAACTATTGAATCGTGGGTTCATTCGACCGAGTGTGTCTCCATGGGGAGCACCAGTCCTATTCGTGAAGAAGAAGGATGGATCCATGCGTACGTGCGTGGACTATCGTCAATTGAACAAGTTGACGATTAAAAATAAGTATCCGTTACCGAGGATCGACGACCTGTTCGATCAGCTCAAAGGAGCATCGGTCTTTTCTAAGATTGACTTAAGGTCTGGATACCATCAATTAAAAGTTAAAGAAGGGGACATTCATAAGATGGCATTTTGGACTCGGTACGGGCATTATGAGTTCTTGGTAATGCCGTTCGGGTTGACGAACCCACCAGTAGCCTTTATGGATATGATGAACTGGGTGTTTCAGCCATATCTTGATCGGTTCGTCTTAGTGTTCATCGATGATATCCTGGTTTACTCTAAGTCGGAGGAGGAGCATGACGACCATCTTCAAGTGGTGTTGCAAACTCGAGGAGAAGCGCTTGTTTGCAAAGTTCGAAGAAGTGTGAGTTCGTCAAGGAAGTGACTTTCTTAGGACATGTGGTTTCGGCCGAGGGAATCGTGGTGGACCCTCGAAATATAGAGGTCAGATTGGATTGGAAACCACAAAAGTCCTGTGGCGAGGTTTGAGTTTCTTAGGTTTGGCAGGTATTACCAAGGTTCGTTGAAGGGTTTTCTCTAATAGCGGCTCCTCTAACTAAGTTGTTGAGGAAAGGAGTATCGCTTATATGGGCCGACAAACAAAGAAGAGAGCTTTGAGAAGTTGAAGAAAATCTTGACTAAAGCACCCAGATTAATTCAATGGAGGCGTGAAAGAAATTTATCGCTCATCGTGATCGTCACACACGGGTTTAGGGTGTTTGCTGATGCAAGAAGGAAAGGTGGTGGCGTATGCGTCTAGATAGTTGAAACCGCATGAGTTGAACTACCCTACGCATGACTTGGAGTTGGCGGCGGTAGTGTTTGCCTTAAAGATTTGGAGGCACTACTTATATAGGGAGAAGTCGGTAATTTACACCGAAACCATAATAGTCTGAAGTACCTCCTTACCCAGAAGGAGCTAAATTTAAGACAACGTAGGTGGATTGAGCTTTTGAAGGATTATGATTGTTCGATCGAATACCACCCTGGTAAAGCGAATGTGGTGGCGGATGCATTAAGCCATAAAGTAGTATCAGAATTAAGAGCCATGTTCACTCATCTGAGTTTATTTGAAGACTGGAGTTTGCTGGCTGAGTTGCAAGTAAAGCCAACATGGGTAAGTCAGGTTAAGGACAAACAGTTAGGAGATAAAGACCTGAGTGCTCGACTGTTGCGAGTGAGGGATGGTGGAATGGAGGACTATAGTCTGAACAAGGATGGAATTATGTGTTATCGTGGGAAGGTTTGCATGCCTAAAGACAAAGAGTTATGGCAGATGATTCTTCGGGAATCGCATAGTAGCCCTTATGCTATGCATCCTGGAGGAGTCAAGATGTACCGTGATTTACGAGAGCAATTTTAGTTGCTGTGTCGAAGAAAGAGGTAACGAGATCGAGGGAAAATGTTTGACGTGTCGTGGTCAAAGTCAACACCAAGTGCCTTCAGGATTGTTGCAGCTGGTGAAGATTCCCCAATGAAAATGGGAGAGAATCACAATGGATTTTGTTAGTAGGTTGCCCCTTACACCCACTAAGAAGGATTCGATTTGGGTGATTGTTGACCGACTGACAAAGTCTGCTCACTTCATACCAGTTCGGGTGGACTTTCCTCTTCAAAAGTTGGCTAAGTTGTATGTGGTTGAAGTTGTAAGATTGTATGGTGTGCCGGTGTTGATCATATCAGATAGGGACCCTAGGTTCACGTCACGATTTTGGAAGGCTATTCATCAAGCAATGGGAACAAGGTTAGACTTTAGTACCGCTTTTCACCCGCAGACTGATGGTCAGTCCGAGAGGGTCATCCAAATCTTGGAAGATATGCTAAGGGGTTGCATCATCGACATTAGAGGCAGTTGGGAAGAGTATTTGCCCTTGGCAGAATTTGCATACAATAATAGTTACCAAGCTAGCATTTAGATGGCGCCTTATGAAGCGTTATATGGAAGGAGATGTCGTACTCCAACATGTTGGACGGAGTTGGGTGAACGTAAGGTGGTAGGTCCAAAATTAGTTTCAAAAACCGAGGAGAAAGTGAAGTTAATACGGGCTCGGCTAAAGGAAGCGTCTGATCGACAGAAGTCTTACGCGGATCTAAAGCGGAAAGAGGTGGAATTCGCGGTAGGCGATCAAGTCTTCTTGAAGGTATCCCCATGGAAGAAAATAATGAGGTTTGGTCGAAAAGAGAAGTTAAGTCCACGGTTTATTGGGCCTTATCGGGTACTAGATCGGGTGGGCCCAGTGGCTTATCGTTTGGAGTTGCCTTCGGAGTTGGAGCAGATACATGATGTGTTTCATGTGTCGATGTTGAGACGTTGTCGATCTGATCCATAGCACGTAGTACCGATAGAAGAGATAGAAGTAAGGCCAGATTTGTCTTTTGAAGAGGAGCCAGTGCAAATTCTGGATCGAGATGTAAAAGTGTTAAGAAGGAAGTCTGTTCCTTTGGTAAAAGTCTTGTGGCAAAATCATGGCGCAGAAGAGGCGACATGGGAGCCAGAGGATGTTATACAACAGCAGTGCCCCCATCTTTTCTGATCAGGTAAATTTCGAGGCTGAAATTTATTTTAAGGGGGTAGAACTGTAACATCCTAAATGTGGGCTTGTGCATTTATATGTTAGTTTAACATGTTAGTTCAAGAATTTAAGGCTCGGGCTGAGACCTTGATTAAATATATGGATTAGAGTTTAAATTAATGTTCTGAGTAGTTTAAGTGATATTTTGGGCTTTAAAACTTGGGTTAGAATGATTAAAAATTGTGTTACTAGTAATTAAATTTAAATAGTTATGTTTGGTAGCAAGCTGGGCTTGTGGCCCGAAGACAAAAGGTGCTCTAAGTGGGCATTAATGGTGGCGTCACAAGGAGGAAGGTTATTGGGCCATGTGTGGCCACTTGAGGCCCAAAAGTTGGGGCAAAATTTTGGCATATCAAGGAGGGGGAGTGGACGGCACACTTGTTAGCATTTAGGAGTGTTTATTTCTTTTATTTTAGGTGATAAAAAGATGATAATTAGGAGGAAAGAGGTGGTTCTCAAATGGGCTCTTCTAAAGGTAAGATAAGGATCGGATTATTAGGTGAGATGAAGGCTATCAGGAGGGAGAGAGTTGGGAGAAACTCTAACTCTATGTGTGTGTGCCGAATTTAGTAAGAGGAAATCATCTTTTTCTTCCATTTGCTTCTCTTTCTTTCACACTTTTTCCTCCCTAGTGAAACTCTTCTCACCCACTTGCCTTAATTTTTCTCTTCTAGCCGAAAATCCTTAGTGTTTCTCCTCTCCTCAAAAACCCTTCTGAAGGCCGAATACTCTTGGTGTACATCTTCTTCCTCCATAGCCAAACCATTAGGTGAGATCTCTGTTTCCCAAAGGTGCACCGTAAGCTGAATACTCCTCTGTAATCCGGTGAGTTTTGGGATCTTGTTCTATTCGATTTCACTCTTTCTTTTCCTAAGATCTAACCCGAATCTTGTGTACTAATGCCTATCGATTTTCCCTCTTTGTCCATATAAGCCGAATCCTCTTTAATGGAGTCTACTTGTGCCGGAATTTAAAAGAAACAATAGGTAAGTTTTTATTTTGGGATTTCAATGTTCTTTCGGCTTTTCAAAGTCCTTAGCCGAATGGCTATTAGAAACTAATCTTTTATTTCACACTTCTTTTTGGCATTCCGGGATTTGAAGAAGGAGGCCAATCGCATAGATCTCTAAGTTATAGAATCGTGTTACGTTTGGGATGTCAAGGTAAGAGGATTTGTTTATTTATATATATAAAATCGGGTAGAATACTAACCATGGCCGAATATAGGAGAGGGCATATTTTCACAGTTTTTCTGGCTTTTAAGCAAAGTTATAGATTGAGGATAATAGATTCGGATAGCAAGGACATCGATTAAGAATATTGGATTTCGTAATGTCAGGTCTGTAATACTTCCCTACCGTCTAGATCTGATTAATTATATATATATGTTCATAAGTTTTATATGTTACATTAAAAGCCGAAATCTCAGATTTAAACAGTGGACCTTCAGGTTAGTAAATAATCTGATTATATGTTACAAGTAAATTGTTGTACATGTTTTTAAATTATTGTACATGTTTGCATGGGTTGGGTGATGAAAGGAGGAAGTTATATGTATATGTATATGTGTGGTGGTTTTACCGTGATTTATCAGTAGCGGCTAATGCCGTGATCTCATTATAAGGGCTTCGCCAATATATGTTGATGAGCAACATATGACCGCCATCTTGGCGATAGTAGCGGTGTGGGTTGATTGTAGAAATCCCCAATGGTGTGTTGGTTGGTACGGGGGCGTGTAGCGGATGGAAACCTAGGCAATTGGGTTGGGTTTTGCATATTATCTGTTACCTATGTAAATAAAATTATTACTATGTATTATGAGGCCCAAATCTAGTGGTGCATGAGGGTTGCACACTGAGTCTCACGACTCACCCAATTAAACTAACCTTTCAGGTGACGATTAGTGCATCGGACCGGCCGGAGTGGAACGCAAGGTGGCCATGCAAAAGAATATGTGGATCCGACGAAAAGTTCCCCCTTATTAGTTTTCTTTTTTAAAGTATTCTATGTTATGGATTTGAACTACGTTGTAATAAGGCCATGGGCCACAGTTTACCTTTTTGTTTTATTATGGGCCTTTATTATTTATTTTTATTTATTTTAAAACTAAGACATGTAATTCAGTTTTAGGATTTTGATTATTAGGCATATTTTATATAAATTATATTTGGGCTTTCTGTCAACACGATTGGTTTTACAAAAATTTTCTTAGTGACATACCAGATCCGGTTGTAGTATTTGGGTCGGGTTTGGGGTGTTACAAATTGGTATCAGAGCCCGGTTCAAAACTCAACTTTGGGATTTTGGGCCCAAAAGATTTTCTAAAAATGGGTTTTTAAAACATGGATTTCTCTTAGCAAAGGCTTATTAGTTCAGCATGGCACCTGCATCTCCGGCCAAGTTCGCCAGGTAAGTACTCTAAACCATTGTGTGATATAAATGTGGGCTTAACGGGCTTATGGGACGTAGACTATTTAGGTTAGAACTTGATGGACTCTAAGCTTAGACAAACAAACTCTTAAAAATCCATAAGACTTAACTTCATTAAACAAAACCTGTAAACAAGTCACAAGACTAAAGTGTGGTAACAAGCATATGCATGTCTAGGAATAGATCCGGAAGAGCTTGGTATTTAAGCAGTCCGAGTGACTCACCTCCTCTTCGCCGGAATCTTACCTAGTGCATAGTGATTGTTCACTTTAGCCATGACAGGGTGTGGCAATAGGCATATGCATGTTTAGGAGTGGATTCAGGGAAAGCTTGGTACTTAAGCAGTCCTAGTGACTCACCTCCTTTCCACTAGAATCCTACCTGGTGCATAGTGACTATTCACCCTAGCTACGAGTACGTGTTGACAGGCCAAAACTTATAATTAAAACCCGAAAGGCACCAGCCACCTATTTTCTCACAAAATTGTTAAAATATCCTTATTTTGAAAAAAATACCCCGATTTACAAAGTCAACAAAATCTTTCCATAGAAAACAAAAACAACAACAACATCAAAATATCCTTGATTTGTAAAATTACCAAATTACCCGTGATTTGTAAATGACCAAAACACCCCTGATTTGCATAATGATCAAATTACCCCTGATTGGCAAAATTACTAAAATAACCCCAAATTTGTAAAATTATTGAAATACCCCTAGATTTCAAAATTATCGAAATACCCCGAGTTAGAAAAAATTACCAAAATACCCTTATTTCGCAAAATCACTAGGAACCATATTTTGAAATTTTTTTACGAAAATACCCATGTAGGATAAAATTACGAAAATACTCCTGGATAGCGAAATGAAGAAAATACCCTTAGGTGATGAATGTTACTTGTATGAACGTTGTGTGTGCATAATTCCTAGAATAGGAAGACTGAAAACTGTAGATAGGTTCGAATTCCAAATAATCACTTTCAAAAACTATGTTTCATAAGATTGTTTGGGGATAATTAGTGGAAACAACTAATGACTCATAAAATTTTTAAATCAGATAAACGCGAACTAGAGGAATGAGTACAAGAGGACGAGGACGTCCACCACGTGGTCGCGGTAGAGGTAGGATGACCGTGTCAGAACTCGTAGGATCGAGTCATGGGTCCGAAAGTGAGATACCGGCCTACCAATTACTAAGGTGGAATTTCAAGACCGCATGTGGAGAGGACGTGGTGTCTCAGTCAGATTGAGGGTTTTGGAAAGAGTGGCTAAAATGGTATGGGCATTGGGGCCCAAAATCATGCTGAGAGGTTGAGGAAGAACAGGCGTAAGTATTTAGGGAGTCTCCGGCGTGTCCCCAAGTTCCATTGAATATTGGTTGGAGGCGAGAACGAGCAAGGGATGACCTAGACTTCACGGTGGAGGAGAAGTGAAGGGGTCGTGTCTCTTCTTCGAGACGAGGCCTACCAATGGTGGCTCACGGTGAAAGAGGGTACAGTACTGCGGACCGATTGATTGGGATTTCTTTAAGGAGTCATTCCAGGAAAGTACGTTGGGGCTAGTTATATGGATGCTCAAAGGAAAGCATTCCTAAATTTGGTGCAGGGGAGTAAGTCTGTGGCTGAGTATGAGGCTGAGTTTCTATGCCTTTGTCGTTACGCTCAGGGAATGGTAGCAACGGACTATGAACAATGCGTTCGGTTTAAGGATGGGCTTCGGAACGAGCTAAGGGTTCTGATTGCTTCACAACGAGAGAGAATTTTACGCGGTTTTGGTGGATAAGGTCAAAATAGCTGAGGAAGTGAAGCGGGTGGAGAGACAGGAGAAGGATAAGGATCGAGGAAGGAGTAAGAGGAGTTTTGGACCCTCTTGAAAATTTTCAAAAGAGGCCTAGGACTGATGGGCCAGCTCGTGCCCCACCGGGCCAGAGTCAAGCATGTTCTACATGTGGGAGAACCCATTATGGGGAGTGTAGAGTGAAAATCGGTGGATGTTTTAGGTGTGTATCCACAGAACATTTGATGAGGGACTGGCCTCAGATGGATCGTGGACAGCCAACGGGCCGAGGTTCTGATCAGGTTAGGAGAGGTGATCAGCCTGGACCAAGGGGTAGAGGTGCAGCTAGAGGAAGAAATGGATCCGGTCGGGGTCGTGGAGCATCTGGCAGAGGTACAAGAAATACAGATGCAAGGCAACCGGGCTTAGTTTATACGGCTCGTCGACGGGAGGATGGTGACGCACCGGATGTTATAACCGGTACGTTTCTTATCGCTGATAACCCTTTTCTTGCCTTAATTGACATTGGGTCAACCCACTCTTATGTTGCATGTTCAGTATCTGAGACTCTAAGTATAGACTCTGAAATAACCACTAGGAAGATGACCGTGGTTAGCCCCCTAGGACAATCTAAGGTAGTGGACAAACTATTTAGGGATGTACTTTTAGAGACTCAAGGGGTAGTATTTCCAGCAGATTTAATGGAATTACCGTTTGGAGAGTTTGACCTTATTTTGGGAATGGATTGGTTAACTAAGCATCGTGCCAAGTTGGACTGTGGGAATAAGCGTATGGTGTTGGGTACCCTAGAAGGTGGGAAGGTGGTTGTGTTAGGAGAAAGGAGAAATTACTTGTCCAACGTGGTATCATCCTTAAAAGCTATTAAGATGATTCGGAAGGGATGTAGTGCATATCTCACTTTTATTAGTGCGTTGGATGCTAAGGAGGTGACTGTTAATGAGGTCCGAATAGTTCAAAGATTTCGCGGATGTCTTTCTGGAGGAATTGCCAGGATTACCCTTGAATCGCGAGGTGGAATTTGGAATAGACCTACTTCCGGGTATAGCTCCAGTATCCATTGCTCCTTATAGAATGGCACCGAAGGAGTTGGTGGAGCTCAAGGCTCAGATTCAGGAACTATTGAATCGTGGGTTCACTCGACCGAATGTGTCTCCATGAGGAGCGTCGGTCCTATTCGTGAAGAAGAAGGATGGATCCATGCATACGTGCATGGACTATCGTCAATTGAACAAGTTGACGATTAAAAACAAGTATCCATTACCGAGGATCGACGACCTGTTCGATCAGCTTAAAGGAGCATCGGTCTTTTCTAAGATTGACTTAAGGTCTGGATACCATCAATTAAAAGTTAAAGAAGGGGACATTCATAAGACGGCATTTTGGACTCGGTACGGGCATTATGAGTTCTTGGTAATGCCGTTCGGGTTGACGAATGCACCAGCGGCCTTTATGGATATGATGAACCGGGTGTTTTAGCCATATCTTGATCGGTTCGTCTTGGTGTTCATCGATGATATCCTGGTTTACTCTAAGTCGGAGGAGGAGCATGACGACCATCTTCGCGTGGTGTTGCAAACTCTGAGGGAGAAGCAGTTGTTTGCAAAGTTCAATGAAGTGTGAGTTCGGTGAAGGAAGTGACTTTCTTAGGACATGTGGTTTTGGTAGGGAATCGTGGTGGACCCTTGAAATATAGAGGTCAGATTGGATTGGAAACCACCAAAGTCCGTGGCGGAGGTTTGGAGTTTCTTAGGTTTGGCGGGTATTACCAAGGTTCGTTGAAGGGTTTCTCTAATAGCGGCTCCTCTAACTAAGTTGTTGAGGAAGGGAGTATCGTTTATATGGGCCGACAAACAGTAAGAGAACTTTGAGAAGTTGAAGAGAATCCTGATGGAAGCACCGGTATTAATTCAGCCAAAGGCAGGAAAGGAATTTATCGTCTACTGTGATACGTCACACACGGGTTTAGGGTGTTTGCTGATGCAAGAAGGAAAGGTGGTGGCGTATGAGTCTCGACAGTTGAAACCGCATGAGTTGAACTACCATACGCATGACTTGGAGTTGGCGGCGGTAGTGTTTGCCTTAAAGATTTAGAGGCACTACTTATATGGGGAGAAGTCGGTAATTTACACCGACCATAAAAGTCTGAAGTACCTCCTTACCCAGAAGGAGCTAAATTTAAGACAACGTAGGTGGATTGAGCTTTTGAAGGATTATGATTGTTCGATCGAATACCACCCTGGTAAAGCGAATGTGGTGGCGGATGCATTAAGCCATAAAGTAGTATCAGAATTAAGAGCCATGTTCGCTCATCTGAGTTTATTCGAAGACGGGAGTTTGCTGGCTGAGTTGCAAGTAAAGCCAACATGGGTAAGTCAGGTTAAAGACAAACAGTTAGGAGATAAAGACCTGAGTGCTCGACTATTGTGAGTGAGGGATGGTGGAATGGAGGACTATAGTCTGAACAAGGATGGAATTCTGTGTTATCATGGGAAGGTTTGCATGCCTAAAGACAAAGAGTTATGGCAGATGATTCTTCGGGAATCGCATAGTAGCCCTTATGCTATACATCTTGGAGGAGTCAAGATATACCGTGATTTGCGAGAGTAATTTTTGTGGCCAGGTTTGAAGAAAGAGGTAACGGAGATCGTAGGAAAATGTTTGACGTGTCAGCAGGTCAAAGCTGAACACCAAGTGCCTTCAGGATTGTTGCAGCCGGTGAAGATTCCCCAATGGAAATGGGAGAGAATCACAATGGATTTTGTTAGTAGGTTGCCCCTTAAACCCACTAAGAAGGATTCGATTTGGGTGATTATTGACCGACTGACAAAGTCTGCTCACTTCATACCAGTTCGGGTGGACTTTTCTCTTCAAAAGTTGGCTAAGTTGTATGTGGCTAAAGTTGTAAGATTGCATGGTGTGCCGGTGTTGATCATATCAGATAGGGACCCTAGGTTCACATCACGATTTTGGAAGGCTATTCATCAAGCAATGGGAATAAGGTTAGACTTTAGTACCACTTTTCACCCACAGACTGATGGTCAGTCCGAGAGGGTCATCCAAACCTTGGAAGATATGCTAAGGGGTTGCATCATCGACTTTAGGGGTAGTTGGGAAGAGTATTTGCCCTTGGCAAAATTTGCATACAATAATAGTTACCAAGCTAGCATTCAGATGGCGCCTTATGAAACATTATATGGAAGGAGATGTCGTACTCCAACATGTTGGACGGAGTTGGGTGAACGTAAGGTGGTAGGTCCAAAATTAGTTTTGAAAATCGAGGAGAAAGTGAAGTTAACACGGGCTCGGCTAAAGGAAGCGTCTGATTGACAGAAGTCTTACGCGGATCTAAAGCGGAAAGAGGTGGAATTCACGGTAGGCGATCAAGTCTTCTTGAAGGTATCCTCGTGGAAGAAAATAATGAGGTTTGGTCGAAAAGAGAAGTTAAGTCCACGGTTTATTGGGTCTTATCGGGTACTAGATCGGGTGGGCCTAGTGGCTTATCGTTTGGAGTTGCCCTCGGAGTTGGAGCAGATACATAATGTGTTTCATGTGTCGATGTTGAGACATTATCAATCTGATCCATCGCACGTAGTGCTGGTAGAAGAGATAGAAGTAAGGCCAGATTTGTCTTTTGAAGAGAAGCCAGTGCAAATTTTGGATCGAGATGTAAAAGTGTTAAGAAGGAAGTCTGTTCCTTTGGTCAAAGTCTTGTGGCAAAATCATGGCGCAGAAGAGGCGACATGGGAGCCAGAGGATGTTATACAACAGCAGTACCCCCATCTTTTCTGATCAGGTAAATTTCGAGGCTGAAATTTATTTTAAGGGGTAGAACTGTAACATCCTAAATGTGGGCTTGTGCATTTATATGTTGGTTTAACATGTTAGTTCAAGAATTTAAGGCTCGGGCTGAGACCTTGATTAAATATATGGATTAGAGTTTAAATTAATGTTCTGAATAGTTTAAGTGATATTTTGGGCTTTAAAACTTGGGTTAGAATGATTAAAAATTGTGTTAGTAGTAATTAAATTTAAATAGTTATGTTTGGTAGCAAGCTAGGCTTGTGGCCCGAAGATAAAAGGTGCTCTAAGTGGGCATTAATGGTGGCGTCACAAGGAGGAAGGTTATTGGGCCATGTGTGGCCACTTGAGGCCCAAAAGTTGGGGCAAAATTTTGGCACATCAAGGAGAGGGAGTGGACGGCACACTTGTTAGCATTTAGGAGTGTTTATTTCTTTTATTTTAGGTGATAAAAAGATGATAATTAGGAGGAAAGAGGTGGTTCTCAAATGGGCTCTTCTAAAGGTAAGATAAGGATCGAATTATTAGGTGAGATGAAGGCTATTAGGAGGAGAGAGTTGGCAGAAACTCTAACTCTATGTGTGTGTGCCGAATTTAGTAAGAGGAAATCATCTTTTTCTTCCATTTGCTTCTCTTTCTTTCACACTTTTTTCTCCCTAGTCGAAACTCTTCTCACCCACTTGCCTTAATTTTTCTCTTTTAGCCGAAAATCCTTAGTGTTTCTCCTCTCCTCAAAAACCCTTCTGAAGGCCGAATACTCTTGGTGTACATCTTCTTCCTCCATAGCTGAACCATTAGGTGAGATCTCTGTTTCCCAAAGGTGCACCGTAAGCCGAATACTCCTCTGTAATCCGGTGAGTTTTGGGATCTTGTTCTATTCGATTTCACTCTTTCTTTTCCTAAGATCTAACCCGAATCTTGTGTACTAATGCCTGTCGATTTTCCCTCTTTGTCCATATAAGCCGAATCCTCTTTAATGGAGTCTACTTGTGCCGAATTTAAAAGAAACAATAGGTAAGTTTTTATTTCGGGATTTCAATGTTCTTTCGGCTTTTCAAAGTCCTTAGTGAATGGCTATTAGAAACTAATCTTTTATTTCACACTTCTTTTCATTCCGGATTTGAAGAAGGAGGCCAATCGCATAGATCTCTAAGTTATAGAATCGTGTTACGTTCGGGATGTCAAGGTAAGAGGATTTGTTTATTTATATATATAAAATCAGCTAGAATTCTAACCATGGCCGAATATAGGAGAGGGCATATTTTCACAGTTTTCCCGACTTTTAAGCAAAGTTATAGATTGAGGATAATAGATCCGGATAGCAAGGACATCGATTAAGAATATTGATTTCGCAATATCGTGTGTAATACTTCCCACCGCCTAGATCGATTATATATATATATATGTTCATAAGTTTTATATGTTACATTAAAAGCGAAATCTCGGATTTAAACAATGGACCTTGAAAGTTAGTAAATAATCGATTATATGTTACAAGTAAATTGTTGTACATGTTTTAAATTATTGTACATGTTTGCATGGGTTGGGTGATGAAAGGAGGAAGTTATATGTATATGTATATGTGTAGCGGTTTTACCGTGATTTCTTGTGGCGGCTAATGTCGTGATACATTATAAGGGCTTGACCAATATATGTTGATGAGCGACATGAGCGCCATCTTGGCGATAATGTAGCGGTGTGGGTTGATTGTAGAAATCCCCAATGGTGTGTTGGTTGGTGCAGGCGTGTAGCGGATGGAAACCTAGGTAATTGGGTTGGGTTTTGCATATTATCTGTTACCTATGTAAATGAAATTATTACTATGTATTATGAGGCCCAAATCTAGTGGTGCATGAGGGTTGCACACTGAGTCTCACGACTCACCCAATTAAACTAACCTTTCAGGTGACGATTAGTGCATCGGACTGGGCCGGAGTGGAACGCAAGGTGGCCATGCAAAAGAATATGTGGATCTGGCGAAAAGTTACCCCTTATTAGTGTTTTTTTAAAGTATTCTATGTTATGGATCTGAACTACGTTGTAATAAGGCCATGGGCCACTAGTTTACCTTTTTGTTTTATTATGGGCCTTTATTATTTATTTTTATTTATTTTAAAATTAAGAAATGTAATTCAGTTTTAGGCTTTTGATTATTAGGCATATTTTATATAAATTATATTTGGGCTTTCTGTCAACACGATTGGTTTTACAAAAATTTTCTTAGTGACATACCAGATCCGATTGTAGTGTTTGGGCCGAGTTTGGGGTGTTACATAATTTGTTCTCACCGGAACGAAATGAGCTGATTTCGTCAATCTATCAACTATCACCCAGATTGCATCTTTCTTCCTCGGAGATAAAGGTAATCCTGACACAAAGTCCATTGTGATTCTCTCCCATTTCCACTCAAGAATCATAATCGGTTGTAACAAACCGGAAGGAACCTGATGTTCAGCTTTAACTTGTTGGCATACTAAACATCTCCAAACAAATTCTGAGATATCCCATTTCATACCTTGTCACTAATAGAACTGTTTCAAGTCATTATACATTTTGTACTCCTGATTGAACAGATCGAAGACTATTGTCGGAGCTTGGTTTCAAACCATGAATCAACTTTGAATTCCTCGAAACAAATTAATCTTTTAATCTCAAACAATGTTTATCAACTGTGTCGAATTAAATCACATTGAGCTGTGATCAGTCATTCATCACTTTTCTAGATCACAAATCTAATGTATAAACATGTTTTCAACTCAACCAAAATCGAACCATCATCACATAGATCCATCTCGATACACAGGACTTGATCGGACTAAAGAGTAAAAGTGGCTTTATATGATAATCAATCACAAGCTGTACTTTTTCAATGATTCTAACCATCTTTAATTCAATGTTTTAGTCATCGATATTTCAAGCTCTTGTGATCATAAATATGACAAACTCCAAATCTTCAATGTAAATACAACCGTAGCTAATTTATGATAGGCGTTGGTTAGTTCTTTTCATGCGCTTTAAGGTTCTCGAAGCATAAGCTATAACTTTACCCTCTTGCATCGGTTCAATATCATCACTAAAATTCTTTACCCGAGGTAAGTCCTTGCCTCTAACATATGTTAAAAGTTTATTTATAAATCTAATGTACTGATGAAATTGATATAATTATAGTATTAATTCATGAATTGGCGAATGTGATGATAATAAAATTGGATTGGTTGAAATTTTAGTTCATGTGAAATGAAGGATTGACTATAATTACATCAACTCGTATTCCCAAATTGATTTAATGCCTAGCTAAATTTTGCATACAATTGCTTCTTCAGAGTCTTGAATTTCAAATGTTCGGCATGTTGCATCTCATCACAAGAATAAATCGTCAATGAATACTACAACAAATCGATCCAAATATGGTATGAATATGCGATTCATCAAATCCATAAACACCGTAGGAGCATTCGTTAGTCCAAAAGGCATTATTCATAGTGTCCGTACCTCGATTTATTTAACTGGATCTCAAATCTTTAATGCATGGCAAATGATACTTATTCTTTATCGTCATTTTGTTCAACCGTCGATAATCAATACACATCCTCATAGTACCATCTTTCTTTTCACAAACAACATAGGAGCTCTCGGGAGAGAAACTCGGTCGTTCCTCTATCGTCTTAAATCTCTTTCAATTTTGTCGGTTCCATTCTATAGGAGCTATTGTGATAGGAGTAGTCCTTTGGTCTATCACATATGCGAGAGTTTCATACCGTTGATTGTTCACATATCTTATGCTTATGAAAGAAATGGTCTAGTTATGATGGTAATTGAATAAGCCAAGTTGATAGAATTGTGTTTATTCATATCACTAGATTCACTTAAGATCGTTTTAATTAGAAAAGACATTGAGTTGTTATGTTTACTTGCATACTTGAGATTATTATATTGATATGAAAAATTATACCTATATAGGTTCAAAAGGTGAGCTATACATAGATAATTGTATACATTCAATTATGTGCCATCATCTTGAATGTACTTTATCAACAAAGACATTATTATCTAAGTGGAAAAATATATATCTTTGATTAGCTCAACTGGGTACTTGATTGATAGTTTTACACATACATATGAATGAGTAGATCCTGGATCTATCAATGCAATCACATCAATATCAAATAGAGTAAAAGTACCAAGAATGACGATCGAGATAACGCCTTCACGAGCATAAATAGCATAGGCTCGGCAGTGCTCTCACCTCGGATCCCAGACTCCCGTCTCACATTTTAAACAAGTTCTGTATTATACTTGTTGAATAATATTTCACTAAGTATGATTATTGATAATCTTTACTCGGTCCATGATAGTACATATGTGTTAATTTTAGTTCATAAATTCCTCGTTAATAATGTTATTCAAATATTTCAATTTAATTGAATACCATAGTATTGATTTGTAAACATTTCCGTCGTTTAAACTCCGCTCATACTCTATAACCGCATACGGCTGTTTCACTAAGCTGAATCGTTAGCTTAAAATTTAACTTGAAAGAAATCACAGTGATTCTCTTTCTCGTAACCACGAGATATCAACATTTTCCATGTTTTCACTTCATATTTCTATAAATTGTGATCAAAAAGTAACTATTGGCTTTTGGATGGCCCTTGATTTATGTTCATCGTCTTATACTCGAAAGCACAACCAAAACGGACTAAATCAACTTATTTTGGGTCGTCAAATTATTTCTCTTAATCGAAAAATTGAGACACGGCTGAAGACGACTTTTGCCATGGCGTGCCCTCGCCGTGAGAATGAGCAATTTCACTTGTCACTTGAAGATAAGCTACTTAAAAATCCTAGGATGAATTCTACTTGAGTTGATCCATCTCAAAGAGTTCTGGAAGAATTCTACATTCATCTTTAGGAGTGACTTGAAGATAGATCTCTCCTTCAATTCCTTCAATTCCTTCGGGGTTTTAGGGATTTCTAATGTTTTGTTTTATCTTTTCTCTTGAGATGTTTTCTTATTTAGTTATGAACTAAACCCTTCATACCAAAAACCTATGATGGATTTTGTTATTGTTTTTTGAATTTGTATAATAAATACTTAGTTTGTTCTTAATTATGTTGCTTAATTCAATTTGATGTGCTTAGGTGGAGGAGGAATAGACTCTACTTGAGAGTAGATCTAGTATAATTGAACGGAGTTGATCGGGCGCCTAGAGATAGAGTTACGAGATTTTGTCAGATTAGGGTGAAACCTAATATGGGAATCCATTGATCAATTTACTACTTCCTTAGGGGGTTATTATAAGAGAACGAGAGTTCCACTAATTAACCTAAGGTTAGACGTTATTCGCTTCGAGAGAAGGTTTAATATAGGTAGGGAGTCTCACGGATCAAGCTAAGTAAAGAAATCATATGGTTTGGGGAATAAATAATAAATGAAGTCATAGGTGGATTCTTCTTGAGGGTATCGTCTTTATCAACTGAGTTTTCCTAAAGTCTTTCTCCAATTCAATCTTTTGTCTTTGCGTTTAGTCGAAGTATTTCGTTAGTTTAATAATCCAATCACTCCATATTTTAGGCTAAATAATAGAAAGAAAGTGAGTAATAGTACTTTTAGGTTCCCTTGGGTTTGATAAGATATTCTTGCCTGAGCTATCTACTGTTCGATAGGTGCACTTGCCTCTATCGTTGTCGCAGTCAGTCTACAGGTTTGATCACTCTTTTATAAATATTAAAACTAGACTGTTTTGTAGCGATTAGTATTCTCGAGCTAGAACTCAGCTCGCTCAGCATCATCATCAACTGTGGTCTTAAACTCTTCAGCCCCATACTTTCAGATTTTATCTACATGAGGCTTATTCAATCGGATCGGATCTACAACTTGTGGCACAATAGGTACTTGTGGGGGTGGAGGTTGTTGAGTAGCCGGATTCATTTGAACGAACTCTGAAAACCACTGACTCATCATTTGGAAGAAGGCTTGCTTAGCTTCTCCCTCTTGGCTACTAGCATTTGGTCTAGATTCGGTCGGTGATGTCCCTTGAGCGAGAGCAGGCGTATTGTTCTCTACATCATCAGTAACTACTTGATCGGGATCCATTTACTATAGGAAAGCACATTTTTAATTGTCAAGATTCATCACACTATCGCAATTATATATATGGCATGTATAGCTAGACTCACACACGCTACGTTAGTCCTAGAATCAACTAAACCATAGTTCTGATACCAATAAAATGTAACACCCTAACCCGTAACCGTTTTCAAAATAGGGTTAAGAGGCATTAACTATCAATTTAGAACATTCAATATCATTCCAAATCCAAACATAGCAATTCACATTCAAGTAGTCCTTTAGTAAGATCTATAATACCTTAAACACGTAAAAGAAATAAGTCGGGACTAAATCGAACACGTATGAAAATTTTTGAAAACTAAATATTTTCTAAGTTACAAAGGTCACACGCCCGTGTGGGTAGGCCGTGTAACTCAGACACGCCCGTGCGCCCAAGCCGTGGCAAAACAGGGCATACATACTAACTTGTCCATACGGCTTGAGACACGCCCGTGTGTCTCACCCATGGTCGACACTGACTTGCACCACACGGCCAGTCCACGCCTGTTTGTCTAGCCCGTGGTCGAGTCTGACTTGCATCAATTCACCAACCTAAATGACACGGTTGAGCCACATGCCCATGCTCAACCGTGTGGGCAATTATAGGCCATTTTCAAGGCCAAATTACCATCCACACTTTGGAATCATCTATAAACATCAAACCAATACAAATTCATGCCTTAAATGCAACCAAAACATACCAATACAAGCACCAATTAATCATCAACTACATCATTTATTTCCTTCCTCAATTCCTATTCAAATAAATCCATCCAAAACATCATTTTCACAACTCAAATCATATAAGCTAAGCATCATATAAATCATACCACAAATTCACACTTAAACCACTATTCTCATCAACCAATTTAAGCATGAAACACACTATTATTAACATTCACATAACCACTTGTTTATATGCCAACATCATTCAACTTTCAAGCCATTATACATGGCAAAACTATACAACTCAAAACATGCCATAATCACTAACCTATACATGGAAAGTACGTTATATATACAATATCCAAAAGTACCAAAATAGTTAGCCGATAGTGTGATTGAGTCACTGACGATTTTCGGATCCGAGCTAGCTCTATTAACATTGCAATACAGAGAAACACTTCACACAGTAAGCTTTAAAGCTTAGTAAGTTCGTAATATAATACATATTACACATTAATGCAATATCAATACATAAATAAACCATCACTTAGATAGATTCACAACTAATCACAATATCATCCTCAAGCATATATTTATACATCCACCTAATCAACCTTCAACAAAATCATCAACCACATAGGTTCGATACATACCTTTGCCAACACTTAGTTATCAAATGTTCTTGCTATTCAATACTCGATACCATAATTCATTCATTGTTCACTAACTCTTCAATTCAATCACACACTTAGTGTCCAATTTATAGCCGAAGCTTAAATAAAATCACACACTTAGTGCCTCAATACAAAACCAAACTTAATTTTGTATCGCACACAAAGTGCCAATCAAAAAGCCGAATCTCCTATTATTTCACACACACAGTGCTAATCATCTCTGTCTCATTCCTACTTACGCACACATAGTGCCACCTAACTCGATTCCACACATAGCATTTCTAATCCAATAATCACATATCCATTTGTTTCATAGCATTTAAACATAATTTAATAACACGTATTATATCTGAACTTAACACGGACGTAGAATCCATAGTTTGTATTTCTATTATCTGAACCTAGTTACTAATTGTTGTATTTTGATTTAATGCAGATGGTAAGTGGTTGAGGTGAGTATTTGGTTCTTTGATATTGAATTGAGTTAAAGTTGATTGAAATGGATTGAATTAGTATATATATTATGAATGTATTGATTGTTTGAATTGAAATGAATATATATATATGTGTGTGTGTGTGTGTGTGTAAATGTGATAATGTGCAAATATGATAATTGGATATTTGTTGTATTTGGAAAGTGAATTGGAACCTTATTAACTATATCGGGCTGAGTCGGATATAGATAGCATGCCATATGATAGGAAAAGTTTAGAGATTTATTCGACTTCGAGTTGATGAGGCATTGGGTGCCAATTTACTTCGGTTTAACCGCGAGACACTGGGTGTCAATTTATATAGCATCAAGCGCTATTACTACAGATTTATCGATGAGGCATCGAAAGTGCCAAACTAGTGTGTTGGTTGGATTCATATATCCGTCCGAGTCCGAGTCGTGTTAATAGGGGTAAATAAATAATAAAGTTCTACAATTGATATTGAAATGGCATGGTATGTGATAGTTGTTTTGTCGAGTTTTAAAATTTATAAAGAGAATAATCGAACCTGAAAAATAACTCTGACAACGACTTAAGGCAAGTGTACCTATCGAACAGTAGTAAAGCTTAGGCAAGACCGGATTGTCGAACCCAAAGGAACTAAAAGTACTAATACTAACTTTCTTTTTATTATTTAGCCTAAAATAAGTGAAGTTGTTTTAATCTAAATTAATGACTTACTAAACTAAAGACACAAAGACATAAAGAATGAATTGGAAAATAACTTGAAGAGAAACTCAGTTGATCACGACGATACCCTCAGGAAGAATCCACCTAAACTTCACTTGTTATTTAACACTGAACCATACGATTTATTCACTTAGTTTGATCCGTAAGACTCCCTAACGTATATTAAACCCTCTCTCGAGGTGAATAACGTCTAACCCTAGGTTAATTAATAGAAATCTCTTTCTCGAATAATAACCCCCTAGAATAGCAGTAAATCAATCTATAGACTCCCATATTAGGTTTCACCCTAATCCGGCAAAATCTTGTCACCCTATCTCTAGGCGTGTGATCAACTCCGCTTAATTATGCTAGATCTACTCTTAAGCAGGGTCTATTCCTCCTCCACCTAAGCACATCAGATTTGGATTAAGCACACATAATTAAGAACAAACTAAGTATTTATCATATAATTCAGAAAACAATAACAAGATTCATCTAGGTTTCATCCCCTTCAGGTATCTAAAGGGTTTAGTTCATAATGAATAAAGAAAACATCTCAAGAGAAAAGATAAAACAAAACATAAGAAATCCCTAAAACCCCCTGAAGGAATTGAAGGAGAGATCCGCCGTCTTGAGTAGAATTCTGGCTCCTTGAGATGGATCAACTGGCTATCTTTGAGTAATTCCCACAAATCTAACCTTTTGCCTCGGCTTCTTGGCCTAGCTAACTGCCCTGACAAAAGCCCTGGCAGAAGGCTTCTGCCGAACTCCAAACGTCCCCTAAAGGTTGGCTTCTAGGATCTTTATATAGGCTTTGAGATGCATTACTTGGCCTCTAAGTATCCTAAGTCAAGTATAATTTCTACTCGGGTGTTTGAATAGGCTTTGGAATGTGTTTCTTTGCCTTCAAGTATCCAAATTCGAGTGAAATTCCTCTTGGCCAGGGACACGCCCATGGCACACGCCCGTGTAAATTGTTTTCAGGCCGTGTCTCAATTCTATCGATTGGGGTATGACCGTGTAAATCATGGCATGGTCGTGTCTTAGTTAATTATCGAGGCACGATTGTGTGGCTTGAAGTCCAGGCTATGTCGATTTCCACTTTGGCCCAAATTGGCCCGTTTTAAGCTGTTTCTTGTTCTTTTCATCCTCGGGTGCTTTCTTGAGTAAAAACATGAAAAGAAAGGATTAAGAGCAGCTTTTTACATAAATCAAGGGCTAAATCATCCAAAAGCATACTAAATGTGGGCCTAAAATATGTTACTTTTACTATTTATCAAATACCCCCACACTTAAGCTTTTGCTTGTCCTCAAGCAAAATTCTCAACTTATAATTAAAACGAACTTTTTATAATTAACAATTCCTATCAACAATGCCTCATCATAATTCACAGATAATTTATACATGGATAATTTAACTCAAAGACTCTTAAAGGCTCAAACAATTCTAAGTCATAAATTTGTAGCATAAAAACATAGGCGTCTCCCCTTATTTAAATAATTACCTTTAATTCAAAATCGACAATGATTGACATCCTCACTAAAGATTCACTCAAAGCACTTGAAGTGTTTAAGGTTCAAGAAAAAGCACTCATAAGTCCAACCTGAAAAGTTAATCCCATAAGCTTGCCTGAAAATCAAATCTGCACCACTGTAATATGAGATGATCACAAATCAAAAGGTCTTTAACAGGGTTGTAACGGGGCTTAGGTTAAAGGTGTGGATAAAGGCTGAATTAGAAGGTTTAGAATCGAGATTGACCTAACAAGTTACGTAACTTTTAGAAAAATAATTGAACTAATAATCTGAATAATTACATCACATGAAACTTTGGAACTAATAATACTATGAGCTTTTTCTTTGATAATTGAAATTTAAATGTACAAGCTCACTTTGTATACTACTAATATTGAATATATTTTGATTTTTCGATCGATTTTTTTTAATATCAAATAGAAACATAAAAAAAACTTTATCAACTAAATAAACTAATTCAGTAACTGATCAAATCAATTCTTGATAGAAGGGTAGTCAAAAGAATGGTGATAACAAATACAAAGGGTTTTGGGTTAATATTAGCGGGTAAATCAATAAAAAGGGTTGTTGGGATCAAATGGGTTCACTAAGGGTTAATTTGTGAAGGTAGGCTTTTTTAGTGGAGTGAATGGGTTAAAACTTAGGTACCTTTATCATCTCAGTATATCAAATCATTAATGTGGTCTCGATATGTATAATCAAGATAAGTTCTAGAATAACAATTCAGTGTTGACACACTCATAATCAATAAAGTGAGCATGAAAAAGAATATATGCTCTATAAGGCTCAAAATCTCACAAAAAATATGGGTGTTTGACATCAATCCCTATAATTTCAAACTTCAAGGTAATATTCAAATTTAGTTTAACAACCTAGGAAATTTTTGATTTATTCTTGAAAAATAAACTTATCATGCTTGATTCTCTAGTATTCTTCAAATTTAATCATCAATGCACAATTTTCAATGACTTACTCAAAAACATATCAATAAAAATCATAAATCATCATAAATTTCACCCTAATTAATAATATGAGAAAATTACTTAGGAACAAGACAAAAATTCAGGATTTTGGAATAATGTAAAAAGTTAGGTACTTTTACCCCCCACACTTAAGATGTACATTGTCCTCAATGTATAAAGATAGATAAACAATTATGTAATAATAAAATCAAAAGAGAAGGGGAGAAGTAACACTTCCTGAATTTTTTGATGAAGTCAATGAAAAGAAACCGGATAAGATTGGATGTGAACGTGGGAAAGCGTCTCGAACCGTTTGAAATTGAATCCTCGAAGTAGCCAGCTTGGTTTTTTTGTATCCTAAGCTAAATCTAAATGCCATTGAGAAAAAGGAGAAAATAATAAAGGAAGTAAAAATAAAAATAAAAATAAAAATAAAAATATGAATAAAAGTAAATAATTAAATAGAGATAAGGTCCACGCCCATGTGCCTAGCCGTGGTGTCCACACGGCCACGGCCAAGGCTGTGTGGGTATGGAAACCTATGCCTAAATACAGAAAGAAATAAAACCAAACTAATTAGTACAGTTAGTACTTAGGTTGCCTCCAGAGAAGCGCTCGTTTAAAGTCTTGAGTTAGACTTACCTATTGTACGCACAATCATGGTGGTTTGAGGAGGTGGAAATCCTTTCTCATGCGATCAACTCGATTATGGATATAAAGTTTAAGTCGAGTAATGTTTACCTCAAAAGTGTTGAATTTAGGATTGCTTACCTCGACTATGCCGTATAGGAAGACATTAAGTACCTCAAAAGTGATTTCTTCATTTTTCTTGAGGTCTAAATTGGTGATTCGAGGGTCTTCCTTATTCAACAATACCTGATCCCCTATTTTGAAGTGATTTGTTGTTCCTATCAGCTCGTCTGGGGTTTCTTTTGGTTTCACTTCGTGTGGTTACGGTTCTTCTTTAGATTGTGTTTTCCACTCTTCTAGTTTGTCGACCCTAAGGCTTCGTTCCTCATATAATTCTTCTTTATTGTCACGAGGTCTAAGATCTAGCTCAACTAGGTGATTTCATGATGCTTCTTGTAAAGAAGGTTGAACCAAATGGTTATCAATAGAAATAACGTTCGTACCTTTATTACTCGATGTCCTAGCTGAGTCAAGAGCTTGAAGAGTGATTGTTTTGTCATCTACACAAAGTGTGAGTTCACCAAATTCTCCCTCTGCGTGATCTTTCTTTATTGCATTGGGATATGGCACACGAGTTTGGTACTCTTTAATTGCCGGTTTTGGTATATCATGGCACACCTCAACCTTACCTTCACTTACCACAGGTTCTTCCCTTGGGTTTGGTTCGTCTAACCCTTCATTGTCATGAGCTGGTACGGTTTGAATTTGCTCGTTTGGGTTAATCTCTATGTTGCTTGGAAGACGCCCTTGTGGTCATTCGAACATTAACTTTGCAAGTTGTTTAATTGACTTAGTAAATTTTTGAACTTGGTTCTTGATCTCTTTGATCGATGCTTGTTGATTATCAAACATTGTCTCAATTTTTTGGGGACGGGTTTCTGTGGCTGCCACGAATTTTTTCAGCATCTCCTTAAGTCTCGACTCCTCTTCCTGTTGGTGAGGTGGTTGTTGAAAATTTTGAGGAAGTTCCTGTCTTTGGCTACTTTGATCATCCCACGAGAAATTGGGATGATAACTCCAACCTGCATTATAAGTGTCATTATAAAAATTATTTTGTGGTCTAGAATAGTTACCCGTATAGTGAGCTTGCTCGTTTTCCATGCCATTTCTATAGGGTGGGCACTCAGGATTCACCACGCCTCCTAAATTCGAATCATATTGCATTACTGGATGTACTGCGAAAGACTATTCAAACCATCAATCTTTTTATTCATCATCTCTACCGGTTTGATAGCATGGTTATTGGGTCGAGGTTGTAGATATCGGTTTGCTTTTGTTGGCTTTGTCCTCATAACTTGCCACCGATAGTTATTTAGTGCCATCTCCTCTATCTGCCAAAATCAAATAAAATAAAATTTAGTAAAATCAAAATTTAACCTAAAAATAAATAAAAGTAAAATTGCGAAAAAAATGGCTAAAGTAATAAAAATAGAGCTTTCTTAATATTTTAGTTCCCCGGCAACGACGCCAAAAACTTGATCGATGTTTTGTCGAGTTTTAAAATTTATAAAGAGAATAATCGAACCTGGAAACTAACTCTGACAATGACTTAAGGCAAGTGTACCTATCGAACAATAGTATAGCTTAGGCAAGACCGGATTGTCGAACCCAAAGGAACTAAAAGTACTAATACTAACTTTCTTTTTATTATTTAACCTAAAATAAGTGAAGTTGTTTTAATCTAAATTAAAGACTTACTAAACTAAAGACACAAAGACAGAAAGAATGAATTGGAAAATAACTTGAAGAGATACTCAGTTGATCACGACGATACCCTCAGGAAGAATCCACCTAAACTTAACTTGTTATTTAACACTGGACCATACGATTTATTCACTTAGTTTGATCCGTAAGACTCCCTAACGTATATTAAACCCTCTCTCAAGACGAATAACGTCTAACCCTAGGTTAATTAACGAAAATCTCTTTCTCGAATAATAACCCCCTCGAATAACAGTAAATCGATCTATGGACTCCCATATTAGGTTTCACCCTAATCCTGTAAAATCTCGTCACCCTATCTCTAGGCATGTGATCAACTCCGCTTAATTATGCTAGATCTACTCTTAAGTAGGGTCTATTCCTCCTCCATCTAAGCACATCAGATTTGGATTAAGCACACATAATTAAGAACAAACTAAGTATTTATCATATAATTTAGAACAATAACAAGATTCATCTAGGTTTTATCCCCTTCAGGTATCTAAAGGGTTTAGCTCATAATGAATAAAGAAAACATCTCAAGAGAAAAGATAAAACAAAACATAAGAAATCCCTAAAACCCCCTGAAGGAATTGAAGGAGAGATCCGCCGTCTTGAGTAGAATCTCAGCTCCTTGAGATGGATCAACTGGCTATCTTCGAGTAATTCCCACAAATCTGACCTTCTGGCTTGTTCCTTGGCCTAGCTAACCACCGACAAAAGCCCCGCGAAGAAGCTTCTTAAACTTGAACGTCCCCTAAAGGTTGGCCTCTAGGGTCTTTATATAGGCTTTGAGATGCCTTACTTGGCCTCTAAGTATCCTAATTCAAGTATAATTCCTACTTGGGTGTTTTAATAGGCTTTGGAATGTGTTTCTTTGCCTTCAAGTATCCAAATCCGAGTGAAATTCCTCTTGGCCGCGGTAGGGACACACCATTGGCACACGCCCGTGTAAATCATTTTTAGGCCGTGTCTCAATTTTGTCGATTGGGGCACGATCGTGTAAATCGTGGCATGGCCGTGTCTTAGTTAATTGTCGAGGCACGGTCGTGTGGCTTGAAGTCTAAGCCGTTTCGATTTTCACTTTGGCCCAAATTGGCCCGTTTTAAGCCTGTTTCTTATTCTTTTCGTCCTCGGGTGCTTTCTTGAGTAAAAACATGAAAAGAAAGGATTAAGAGCAGCTTTTTACATAAATCAAAGGCTAAATCATCCAAAAGCATACTAAATGTAGGCCTAAAATATGTTACTTTTACGGTTTATCAGTATGAATGGAAGTGATTTAGTGAATTGAAAATGGAATGTGAAATATGTTGTAAACACGTGGAATATATAAGTTATATACTCATGAATTGAATATGGAATGGATAATGCTATTGTTTAAATGAAATGTGGTTGGATATGTGAATAGCTATTTATATAGCAATTGTATGAATTGGGACATTGTTAATCAAATGAAATATGATAGCATGTGTAAATTGAATGTAGTATGAAATAATGTGCTAATATGTATGAATTCAAAATGTTGGCATATGATAGTTGTGATCTTAGTCATTAATATGTGTTTATAATGAAACTGTGCATTTTGTGTTCTCTTGTCTTTAGATATTCGGAATATAGAAATATTACTGAGTTTTACTTAGCGTACAGTTTTGTTTTTCCGTGCGCAGGTTAGGGACTTCACTTTTGATCACTGATTTAGCATCAAACAACGATCCCAAACTCAAATGTGGTGATGTTTATCTTTTGTGTCAGCATGTATCTAGGATGTCTAGATGATAGTTATTTTGTGGATGGAATGTAAATGAGGTTATAAGTGTAATGTTGGTTTAGTATTTATGTAAACATGTGTTTGTGTTTGAAGCCATAATATGGTATGGTGAATTGAAGCAATGCTTTATATATGCATGTTAATGATGAATTATATTATGATTTTTTTAAATGTTTGAAAATGAATGATTTAGATTATGGTTACTCGATAATACTCTGAAACCTTATTCTGGCGACGGATACGGGTTAGGGGTATTACACTTGGACAAGGGAGATTGACACAATTCATCAATATTAATTATACTTATGTGACAGACTTGATAGTTATGAGTTCTAATACATGGAAGTCCGATGTGTTGAGCCAACTTTTTGGCAACGATCAAGTAAACATAATCCTATCCATTCCAATATCGAGGTTTACCGATATTGATGAGTTTGTGTAATGATGGGATAATATAGTTATCTACTTGATAAAGAGTAGATATAAGTGGCCTATGGCCAAGGATAGAGATGCAAAAGAAATTGACGCTATAGACCAAAACACAAACTTAAAACCTTTTTACACGAGACTACGAAAGCTTAATGTTGCTAGTAAAATTAAGATTACATGCTGGAAAATTGCAAATAATTTTATGCCTACTCTAACTAATCTCGTCTTTCAGAGAGTGGTAGTGAAATGACCCGACAGTCACGAGTATCGAAAAGTGTGTTTTCGGGTCTTCATTTTCGTAAAATGGACTTGTAAATATTTATTAAAAATATTTACGAAGTCAGTTGTGTAGTTAATTAGGTTTTGGTTAGGTGAATTAGCTTGAATTAAGAGTAATTAGGTAAAAGGACTAAATTGTATATAGAGTGAAAGTTAAATTATAGATTAAAGAATGTTAAAAGGACCAAATAAGCAATTATGCCAATTACATAATTTGAGGCGGCATAAGTATGTATTTATTTAAAATTTAAAGTTAAATATATATTATAATATTATAATAATAAAACTTAAAAGTTAAGTATATATATTATATTATATTATATTATATTATATTATATTATATTTCATTATATTATATTATATTATATTACATTATATTATATTATATTATATTATATTATAATAACTAAATAAATAAATGAAATGAAATAGAAAAGTAACAAACAATAGGAATGAAACATAGAAGAAAGAAAGAAAAGAGAAATAAGGAGAATTAGGATTTCAAGGGTTCAAAGCTCAATTGGTTAGTCAATTTAGCCCCTTTTCTTGTAATTTTTATGTTTCTAGAATCCTAGTATTAAATACTACCCAACTTATGTTGAAATTTTAAAAATTATTTAGTTTTTAAATGTTGTCTATAATGAATAATTAGAGTATTAGGGACTAAATTGATAGATTTTAAGCTAGAAATGAAAAAGATTGAATTGTAGGATAAATTGTAATTTTGAGTATTAGGGACTAAATTGTAAAATTTTTAAAATTTATGGATTTAATTGAAATGAGAGAGTTAAATTTAGTTTAAATTGGAAATTGAATGAAAATATAGAATTAATTGTAAAGAAATAAAGTTAGTCTCGGTTTAGGGACTAAATTGGAATTTAGGCAAATGTTGAATAAAAATTGAAATATTCAATGTGAAATAAGAATTGAATTTTATTATATTGATGAATTTTAATTGTTTTAATTCCGTAGCTAACGTTGTGCGGAGGCTTCGACTAAGAAGGGAAAAGATAAAGTCGACGAGAAATAGCTCGGAAGTTCTGATTTGTATTCCTATAATCTGAATTTAATTATTAATTGTTATATTTTGATTTAAATTTTTATGGTAAGTAATTAAGGTGAGTGTTAGCATCTTGATATTGAATTGAATTTATATGAATATGTGATTAATGTGGAAATCGAATATTAGATATTTGTTGCACTTGAAAAGTGAATTGAAACCCTATTAACTGTATCGGGATGAGTTGGATATAGATGGCATGCCATAGGATTTGAAAGAGTTTAAGGATTCTTCAACCTCGAGTTGATGAGTCAGTGGGTGTTAATCTATTACTTCGGATTAATTCGATGAGGCACTAGGTGCCAATTCACTTCGGTTTAGCCAATGAGACACTGGGTGTCAACTTATTACTTCGAATAATCTAATGAGGTATTGGGTACCAAACTGGTGTGTTTTGGTTGGATCCGTATATCCGTCAGAGTCCAAGTTGTGTTAATAGGGGTAACTAAAAGAAATGATACTAAGATTGGTATTGAAAAGCATTGAATGTGAAATGAAAATGAGACACATGGATTGTGTATTATATTGTAGAAAGCTATTTGAGATAGCAAATGATGAGAAATGAATATGTAATGAACTGATTAATTGAATGACTATTGTTACTGTATGATTAAATGTGTATGTTATATTAATTTTGCTTTTAAATATTCGGATTATAGAAATACCACTGAGTTTATACTCAGCGTACGATTTTGTTTTCTGTGTGGAGGTTAGGTACTTAAGTGTGATCACCGATTTAGCATCCATTAATGATCCCGATCTCAAACGTGGTGATGTATATCTCTTTTGTGTTGGCATGTACGTAGGGTGTCTAAATGTTAACTATTTTGTGGTTTGGTTGTAAACAAGATTATAATTTTAATGTTGGTTGGTACAATCTATAAGCATGTGTTTGTGTTTCAAGCTTTAAATTGGTATGTCAAATTGATGTTTAAGTGTTCATGATTTAGTTAAAAATTTGATTGAAATTGGTATGTTATTAATATGGATTAAATAGATGTTTTGATAATATTAATATGGAATCTATGACGGAACATTAGATAGGCATCTAAGTTGATTGTTTTGATATGTTTTTAAGGTATTCGATTATGTTTTGAATTGGTTGAACGATTGGTTTTTGAGTTGCTTGGTGTCCAAGATTGCAGGGAATGGTAAACTTGATGTTTAAGGTTCATTTTGAGTCTACACGGCCAGACACACAGGCGTGTGATTGGATCGTGTGAGACACATGGCTAACACATAGGCATGTGGTTTTGCCGTGTGTCCCCTGCAACTTTAAAATTTTAAAATGGAATGCTCAGGTATTTTCACACGGGCAGAGACAAGGGCGTGTGTTTCAGTCATGTGTCACGGGCGTGTGACTTGGCCGTGTAAACCCTGCACCTTAATATTCCAAGTCAGTATGCACCTAAATTTGGACATGGGCTGGGACACGGCCGTGTGACCTTATTTCGAATGCTCACATGGCTTGGCCACATGAGCGTGAGTCCCTTATTTCTATGAAAATTTTTGATGGTTTTTAAAAAAATTTCCTAAGTACCTGGTTTAGTCCCGATTAGTTTCTAACACATATTTTATGCCTCGAGGGCTCATATAAGGGACTATATAATTTATTTACAATATATTTTTCAAATGATACGTAATGTTCGTAATTGATCTGAAAAGTTTGGTAATGCTCTGTAACCCTATTTTGACGACGGATAAGGGTTAGGGGTGTTACACTTATTAGTATCAGAGCTATGCAGGTTTAGTCGATTCTCAGACTAAACCGAGCTCGTAATCGATTCTAGAGGTACATACAATAATTAAGTCAAATTGAGTCGGGATTTGGATGCTGATATATATTGTTTGCTTTTGTTTTATAGTTGAAAATTTCAATGATTATAATGATGATGTTGATCAAGAAATGTATATAGGAGATGATGTTTCCAATGAATTAGATGAAACTGAATCGACAACATCGAGTGTTAACCCAGTTAGTAATCAACAACCTAATGTTGAGTGAAGTAATATTGGGGAAAGAGATGATTCACAGATACTTGAGCTATTGCTGATGCTCTTTAGCGAGTGGCTGGAGCCACATCCGGTACAACATCTACTACTATTCATCGAGCTCCGATTAAATAATTACGTAAGTATGGTGCAACTGAATTTTTGGGTTTGAAAGGAGTTGATCATTCTATAGCTAGAATTTGGATGGAATCGAAATTTTTTTATAGAAACTTGAGTGTAATCCACGAGAAAGTTTATTATGTGCTATTTTTCTACTGCAAGGAGTAGCTTATACTTGGTGGAAGTTAGTGACATGACTTGTATCCACAGATCAGGTAATTTGGGATTGCATTTAAAAGGAATTTCAGAAGAAATATGTGGATGAATTGTATATTGAAGATAGAAAACATGATTTTTTGATGCTGAAACAAGGTGAAATGTCTGTGGTTGATTATGAACGTGAGTTTTCGAGACTTAGTGGGTATGTCTCTGAGTTTGCGTTGACTAAAGCTGACAATTGTAAGTGATTTCTGCGTGGTTTACGCGATAAATTACGGGTACAGTTGGTATCACACAGAATCACTGAATTTGCAAATTTAGTTGAAAGGGCAAGAATGGTAGAATAAGTGCTTGGTTTTGATAAAAAGACTGAGAATACCCGCATACAGTTGGAAAACGCCTTGGAGCTGCTAGTTCAAATCCACAACCAAAGAGATCAAAAGAATTCTGTGGTAGCTGGAGATCAAATTTTAAATCTAATAGAACTAATAGAAACCGTGATAGACAGTTGACAGTGTCTACTAGTAGTATACGAGGTCCATCTCGGGATACTGAAATTTCAAATTGTGAACATTGTGGGAAAAAACACCATGGTGAATATTGGAAATTAACTCGAGGTTGTTTTCACTGTGGATCTATAGAACATTTTGTTAGAGATTGTCCGAAGAATGAAAATGCTACACCTGTTACTTCTCAGAGATCTATGCCTACTTCTAGAGGTCGCGGGTCGAATCGAAGTGGTTCATCTTCGAGAGGTGGTGCTAGAAAAGGAAATGATGCTGTTTCTCAACAGTCAGAGGTTAGAACACTAGCTCGAGCTTATGCCCTGCGGACTCGTGAGGATGGAGATGCAAATGATGTTGTTACAGGTATATTTTTATTACATCCAGAACCTGTTTATACTTTGATAGACCGGGATCTTCACATTCATATGTTAATACTAAATTTTTTGAGTTAGGAAGTTTAAATCTGAGATGTTTAGAGTATCGATAGTGGTGTCTAGTCCGTCGGGACAATCTATGTTAGTGGATCTGGTGTGTGGGAGATGTCCTTTAATGATACAGAATATAACTTTCCTAGTTGATTTGTTGACAATGCCGTTTGGTGATTTTGATATAATTTTGGGTATGGATTGGCTTACAGAGCACGGGGTGAACCTAGATTGTTGCAAAAAGAAGTTTATTGTTCAGAGTGAAAATGATGATAATATTGAGGTAAATGGTATTCAAACAAGTGGTTCGACTCGTATTATTTCAGCAATTTTATCTAATAAACTTCTTCATCAGGGTTGTGAAGCTTTTCTAGCTTATGTTATCAATTCAGATTCTATTTAAATTTAGTGTGGTAAAATTCAAACTGTTTGTGAATTTCCCGATGTATTTCCTAAAGAATTACAGGGATTACCACCAGGTCGGGAGGTTGAGTTTGCAATTGAAATGTTTCTTGGTACGGCTCCGGTGTTAATACCCCCTTATCGTATGTTACCTACAGAGTATTAAAAGTGCAACTGCAAGACTTATTGGATCGTGATTTATACGTCCTAGTACATTGCCTTGAGAGCCCCAGTGCTTTTTGTCAAAAAGAAAGATGGTTTGATGCGACTTTGTATTGATTATCGGCAATTGAATAAGGTGACGATTAAGAATTGATACCCACTACCCTGTATTTATGACTTATTTGATCAACTAAATGGAGCTTCTGTCGTTTCAATCGGGTTACTATCAGTTGAAAGTGAAAGAAAGTGATGTACAGAAGACGGCATTTCGAACACGTATGGTCATTATGAATTTTTAGTGATGCCTTTTGGATTGACAAATGCTCCGGTAGCATTTATAGATCTTATGAATTGAATTTTTCAACCGTATCTGGATCAGTTTGTGGTTGTTTCCATTGATGATATTTTGGTCTATTCAAAATCTAAATCTGAGCATGAACAACATCTCAGAATTGTTTTGCAAGTGTTAAGAGAGAAGCAGTTGTATGGGAAGCTTAGAAAATGTGAATTCTGGTTATCAGAGGTTGTATTTTTCTGGCATGTTGTCTCGATAGATGGAATTAGGGTTGATCTGAAAAAATTAAAGCAATTGTTCAGTGGAAAGCACCGAGAAATGTGTCAGAGGTTCGTAGTTTCCTTGGATTGGCAAGTTATTATAGAAGATTTGTAAATGGATTTTCGAATATAGCCTTGCCGATAACAAAGTTGTTGCATAAAAATGTTCAATTTATTTGGGACAATCAATGTCAGAAAAGTTTTAAGAAATTGAAGCAGATGTTGACTGAAGCTCCGATTTTGACTTTACCAGAATCGGGAAAGGATTTTGTTTTGTATAGTGATGCTTTTTTGAGCGGTCTTGGTTGTGTCTTGATGCAAGATGAGAAAGTGATTGCTTATACGTCTCGTCAACTTAAAACGCATGAACGTAATTATCCGACGCATGATTTAGAGCTAGCTGTTATTGTTTTTGCTCTAAAGATATGGAGACATTACTTGTATGGTGAGAAATGTTACATTTATTTTGATTATAAGAGTCTTAAATATCTTTTATTTAAAAAGGATTAAATTTAAGACAGCGTCGTTGGATAGAGCTTTTAAAAGATTTTGATTGTGTTATTGATCATTATCCTAGTAAAGCTAATGTTGTAGCTGATGCATTGAGTAGAAAAATAGTAATTGAATTGTGAGCAATGTTTGCTCAACTCAATATCAGTGATGATGGAAGTCTGTTGGCTGAATTGAGAATTAAATCGATCATATTTGATTGGATCAAGTCAGCACTGCTAGAAAACAACAAGTTGATGAAGAAAAGAAAAATGGTTCAGAATGGTATGTTAGAAAATTTCAGCATTGATGATTATGATTGCTTTTCGTAAATGAATTTGTGTTCTAGATGTTTCTAAATTGAAAAAGTTAATACTTCGTGAAGCTCATGATAGTTCTTTTGCTTTGCATCCTGGAGGAACAAAATGTATCGTAATCTACGAGTATCTTATTGGTGGCCAAAAATGAAAAGAGATGTGGTCGAGTATGTAGCTAAATGTTTAACTTGTCAGCGAGTTAAGGCAGAACATCAGGTTCCTACAAGAGTACTTCAGCCTATTAATATTCCTAAATGGAAATGTGATTGTATCAGGATGGATTTTGTAACGGGGTTACCATTTTCGACAAGTAAGAAAAATGCTACTTGGGTGATTGTTGATTGGCTTACGAAATTGGCTTATTTTATAGCGGTCAGAACTGATTGGTCACTTCAAAAACTTGCCAAGTTTATATTCAAGAAATTGTGAGATTGTACGGTGTTCCTATGTCGATAATTTCGATCGAGATCCACTGTTTACTTCGAGGTTTTGGAAATAGTTGTATGAATCTCTTGGCATGCGACTTAATTTTAACGTAACTTTTCATCTGCAAACTGATGGGCAATCTGAACGTGTTATTCAGATTTTGGAAGATATGCTTCGTGCTTGTGTTATTGATTTTGAATAACGTTGGGAATGTTACTTACCTTTGGCTGAATTTGTATACAATAATAGTTTCCATTCGAGTATTGAAATGGCTCCATATGAAGATTTATATGGTCGTAAATGTCGATTACCTGTTTGTTGGATGAAATTGAATGAAAGAAAAATGATCGGGCAGGGGTCTGACAGAGATCCGAGGTTTACATCACAATTCTAGAAAAAATTACAAGAAGCTTTAGGTACGAAACTGCATTTTAGTACCACTTTTCATCTGTAAACGGATGGTCAATCCGAACGGATTATTTAGATTCTCGAGGACATGTTGAGATGTTGTATCCTTGAGTTTAATGGTTTGTGGGAACAGTATTTGCCATTGATTGAATTTGCATATAACAACAGTTTTGAGATTTAAAATGGCACCTTATGAAGCTTTGTACGGACGTAAATGTCTAACACCTCTGTACAGTTTACTTCGAGGTTTTGGAAACAGTTGCTTGAATCTCTTGGCACGCGACTTAATTTTAGAATAACTTTTCATCCGCAAACTAACGGGCAATCTGAACGTGTTATTCAGATTTTGGAAGATATGCTTCGTGCTTGTGTTATTGGTTTTGAATAACGTTGGGAACATTACTTACCTTTGGCTGAATTTGTTTACAATAATAGTTTCTAATCGAGTATTGAAATGGCTCCATATGAAGATTTATATGGTTGTAAATGTCGATTACATGTTTGTTGGATGGAATTGAATGAAAGAAAAATGATTGGGCCGGGGTCTGACAGAGATCCGAGGTTTACATCACGATTCTAGAAAAAATTACAAGAGGCTTTAGGTATGAAACTGCATTTCAGTACGCTTTTCATCCATAAACGGATGGTCAATCCGAACGGATTATTCAGATTCTCGAGGACATGTTGAGATGTTGTATCCTTGAGTTTAATGGTTCGTGGGAATAGTATTTGCCATTGATTGAATTTGCATATAACAACAGTTTTTAGACGAGTATTAAAATGACACCTTATGAAGCTTTGTACGGACGTAAATGTCGAACACCTCTGTATTGGATGGAGCTCAGTGAAAATAAGATACACGGGGTCAATTTGATAAAAGACACTGAATAGAAAGTGAAAGTGATCCGAGATAGTTTGAAAGCAGCGTCTGATCGTCAGAAGTCCTATGTGGACTTGAAACAAAAAGATGTTGAATTTGAGGTCGAGGACAAAGTGTTCTTGAAAGTATCTCCATGGAAGAAAGTACTCAGATTTGGTCGTAAAGGTAAATTGAGTCCGAGGTTCATCGGGTCGTATAAAATTATTGAATGAATAGGGCAAGTTGCGTACAGATTGTTATTTCCCTCTGAGCTAGCAAAGATTCATAATGTATTTCACGTGTCAATGCTTAGACGATACAGATCCAATCCCTCTCATGTGTTTCCTCCGTCTGAGATTGAAATCTGATCCGATATGACTTACGAAGAAGAACCAATCCGTATCTTAGCTCGTGAAGTGAAAGAATTGAGAAACAAAAGAATTTCGTTAGTTAAAGTACTGTGGCATCGACACGGAGTGGAAGAGGCTACGTGGGAGCCTGAAGATTTAATGAAACAGCAATATCCGAATCTATTTAACGGTAAGATTTTCGGGGACGAAAATCCCTAAGGAGGAGAATTATAACAGTATGGTTTAGACCCTAGTCGGAACAGTGGTTTCGGGACCACAAATTCGGGATAGAAAATATTTTAATATTATTTTCTGTGTCTATGATATATGTCTAAGCATGTGCAAAATTTATGTGAATTAATTTGTCCGATTGGGTGCTTAATTTGATAAAAGGATTTAATTGTGAAAGAGGCAACATTTGCATGTTTTATAAAAAATACCTATTTTTCATGTCTTTATAAATGTGGAGGCTTTATGAGGCAATTAAGCCAATTATAAGATAGTGGAAGGTTAAATGACATAATAGCCTTAATATTTATTTGTCTTATATGATTAATAAATGGGTAAAATGGTAATTGAATAAATAATGTATTTGTTATTAAACAAAACCAATTGAAAGCCATGTTCATCTTTTGTTCTTATGACCGAAAATAAGAAAAAGAAAGCAAAGGTTTGAGCTTTGCATATTCGGCTACTTAAAAGCCAAATTCAAGGTATGTTTTCAATCAATTTTCGATAATTTCTACGTTTTTGTAATCCTTGCTTCGTATACTTCAAAACCCATATCTTAATTTTGAGAATTTATGATGTTTTTGAAATGAGCCTTTGATGAACTCATGTGTTTTGGATATTTGATAGTGAAATATAAAAGATATGTGTTTGATTATCATAGTTTGTCTTTGGAGTTTTGTTGAATTTGAGTATTTTGGATTAAATTGAGAAAATGAAATTTTGAAGGATTAAATTTTGAAATAAATGAAATATATGGACAAGTAAGAAGCATGTGAAAATTCGGCTAGGCATGGGTAACTTGAAATTATGTGTATTTTGTGATTTCATGAAATAAGGACTAAAATGTTAAAATGTGAAAAAGTGAGGGCTAAATTACAAATTGCCCTAAATATGTGTTTTTGGATTGAATTGAATGTTTTGGTGAATAAAATGGTTAAATTTGAATTTGTATAGATAAAGAACCAAAAAAAACGGATTTAGATCGAGGAAAGTCGAAAATCATTGAATAGCCGTTTGTTTCTATTCCTCATGTACGAGGTCAGTCTATATACAAATAAATGTATTTGAGTTGAATTATTTGTACATATATGAAATGTAAATTGCTATGAATATCCATTGAGATGGAATGTTTATGAAATCCGGTTTATGCATATATCGACAATTTATCAGTGTCCGATAAGTTCCGTTCGAACCTAGGTATAGATAGGATTAACTATGTAATAGTCTGAATTTGACCCTAATCGAATGGTAGTTTCGGGACTACGAATCCGAGTTTGAATAATAATTAAATAGTATTTTCTGTGTTAATTATATGTGAATTAGTATATGTGAAAGTTTCATAAGAAAATTTGCTAATTTGTGTGATTAATTTAAGAAAAAGGATGTAATACCCAAACCCTGACCCATTCGCTACTGTTGAATTTGAAATGCCATCATGAAAACGTTTGAAAAACTTTTGACTTAGAGTTAAAACATAAAATTTATTGTCCTTTGTAAAACATTGTTTGTTTAAAATTCTAAGTAAAACTTTATTATTACAATCGCCTTCAATTGAAAATCGTAATGCATATTTTAAGGTATAAATTGCCGAGAATAAAAACATTTTCAAATAATACTTTAATCGTCAATCCACTTTAAACATAATAATAAACCTCAAATCCCTTAAAAGGCCCTTATTACAATAAACCTTACTTAAAAATACTGAAAATATAAAATACGTAAATAATTAAAAACATCTTCTGCATGGGCCACCTCGTATCCACTCCAACCCAGTCCAAGCTTACGCATCACCTGCAATGTTGGAAAAAAATTTGGGTGAGTCACACAGACTCAGTGCATAGTTATTTCACATGTCTCCACATATGGGCTTGGCCCATATCCACACAGTCCACTTACATAAATATGCAACATGAAGCCCAACCCAACCTAGTGTCCATCCGTTACACCTACCTTGGCAGACCCGCTGCCCAAGGCCGTGGCTAATCCACCGATCAACCAAGTGATCCACATATCTTACCTTGGCGGACTGTCAGACAAGGCAGTGGTCGAGCCACCGATCACATAAGTGATCCCACATATCAATCAGTCCATGGTGATGCACACAGCTATCAACCGTCGAGATGTGGCACCTAGCCAACACCTCCCTTGATGAGGCACATAGCCAACATCAAGCGCCAATGTAGCACAAGGCTAACATTAGACCACGTACATAAAGTACACCCTTTCCTTCGATAGTCACATCCCAAGTCCCATGCATACATATATATCATGGCAACATATCACTCGAACAATTATACATCACATGCCATCACATTTCATACCTATATCAAATGTAAATCAACGTCATAAAATACTGATCTGGTTGAACGATTACCCATCATGGGTATCCACCATTTTAGCCCTTACTTCGGCTACCATTCACATCATATCACATATACATAAATATAACACATACACACAACAAGAGAACGGTGCGATAACTACACACCTGTTTAGCACAATTTACTCAATCCCGAACTACTTGTATCTAACACGATGAATGGGGTTTTTTCTCCTCCCTTAATGCCGATTTGGTCTCCTACCAAATCCTGAAGGCTTTGCATATTCCTGACGATTAGCCCCTTACGGATCTAAATGCCAAAAGCTTTCCTTAATCTAGCCGACTTGCCCCTAAAAGCCATAATCGAAAACAGTCAACACTTAAATACCCAAATTATGGCCCTTGGCGAATGTTATCAATCACTTACCTTAATGTTCCAAAACCCGATAGATCTCTTTTAAGGCTCCTTAGCTACGGCTACACACAAAAGAACACATAATCATGGCTTAAAGAATATTCGCCATCCCTAGGCCTATCCTCATGATTTCGCACACTAGCAAAAAGAGTTCAAAACCGAATGATAAAGAAAGAACTTACCACTACACTTTGAAGAGAATAAAAGATCACAAGCACGTAGTCGACAGCCCCTCCAATAAAGATTCGACTATGGTGTTTCGGCACTTTTAATAATGGAGAGAAATAGAGTAGAAAATAAGGCTATATGGTTCTATTATGGCCCTTAAAAAGAGGGTTGAAATATTCTACTATCAAAATAAAAGAAGAGAGTTTCCGAAAGAGGGATAGGTTCGGCCAAAACACCAAATAGAAGAGAAGAAGAAAACGCCAATGGCTTTAAGGGTCTTTGAAGTTTCGGTCACAAAACAAAAGCCAAAACTAGGTGGCTGTTTCACAAAAAGAAATCGGCACAATGGAGGATTTCAATTTCAACACAAAGGAAATAAAGAAACAAAAAAGATGCCAAAGAAAATCACCCTCTTATTTATACTATACATTTTCGGCACTTAACTCCCCCTCTTCCTAGCCGAATTTTGCCAACCAAAGAGACCCATAATTGGCCACTAAAATAGCTCCTATCATATCCCAAAATTTTCTCCTTTATCCCTTAATCAAATAATCACAATTATCATTCACCTAATTTCCTATGTTATCTCTTATCCTATCATATTCCTTAATCATCTCCTCATTTATCACCTTAATAAAATAACAATAATCCAACATTAATCCCTTATCACTCTCCTATTCTTCCTCCTAATTCCTTCCAAAATAAATTCGCCAATTTCCCCTAGTCCATGATACCGTCCATGTTCATGGACAAAATGCCATTAAAAAGTTTCCAAACCTCATCCCTTAATCCATGCCTTTTGTCCCCTTATCATACCATATTTTCTTGATTCCATACCTTAACTAATAACTTGCCTTATTCCTTTAGTCTACTATCCATAAAAGATAAAGTCCAACCTTACCTTAATTAGAGTTGACCGACACATGCCATACACATGCAAAAATAAAAGTCACCTTATTGTCATTCATGGGATTCGAACCTCTTTCCTCATGCAATTGCTCATGCGCCAACACCACTTTAGCTCATTTATGCTAACATTAAACACTTAAATTAACTTAAGCATCATAATCACTTGATCCACTTCACTAAATTCTCCATACTAAAAATTATTCTAAACCAATTAATTCCAAGCCTTCTCAAGACTATATTAGGCATACAATAAAATCATATCCGAGCTAACACAATCAACAAGATGATACTTAAATTTTTCCTAAAGCCCAAGGCCCAATCGGCCCAATCCTACTAGGCCCAATTTTGGGATATTACAAAGGATTAAATTGTTTAAGAGGTAAAAGTAGCCTTTATTTTAATTGGAAGGATTAAATTGATTTGTTTCTTGCATGCATGGACTTGCATGTCAAATTATCCAAAATTTAATTAAGTGGATAGCATGACGATGGCTTTTTAATTTTTAATTATTTTCTTTAAGTAAGTGGGATTATATTAATAGTTTAAATGATTAAAATTAGGAAATAAACATAAAAGAATAATGGGATTTCATCTTCATTTTTCTTGTTCTTCATTGCCGAATTTAACAAAAAAAAAAAAAAACGGTGGGGACTTAAGCTCTCAAAGTTCGGTTATTGCATGTCATTTTTGAGGTTAGTATTGAGTTGGTTTTTGGTAGATTTTTACAATTTTTGAGTTTGTTAGTCTAAATACTATCAAACCCAAGTGAAAATTTTAGAGTTTGAAGCATGACATAGGTTCGGCCATGGATGCATAATTTGGCTTTTTTGTGTTGATGGAAGAATAATAAGCATATGTTTGAAATCTATAAGGTAGGTATATACGTAAAGTTATCGAACGAGAATGATATTAATGGTTCATGTTTATGTAGCCATATTGGGATTACAGTGATGACATATATATATAGATGTATGAAGTGTCAAATGGACATGCGTGTGTATATATATATATTTTTATTATGTGAAATTAATAAGTGCAAAGTATATACTTATTTGTGTGTATATATATATATATATGCAATCCTATTGAATTATGGGTATTGGAAATATGAGTAGTGGAGAAAAGTTGTTAATTTATATATGAACCATATGCCGAATTAATAATTTGATGGTTAAAAGCAAATTAGTAATGATGGTTGAGTTAAATGGAGTATTAGCATTCGGCATTAATAAACCATATATATATATAAGTTAAGTAAAATATTATGTTTTAAGTATTTGCTTTAAATATGTTTAGATCAAGAACAAAGGAAAATGAATTTGGATCGGGGAAAAATGAAGATAATTGAATAGCCGGTATTTGTTGTCAAACGATATCCGAGGTAAGTCTTTAAGCAATTTAATACCGTTAATATCAGTTGTAACCTTGATTACATGCTGAATTTTGAATTTTTAAATTGGAATTTGGTCAAAGCCGAATGTGATAAAATGTTCTAACAATGAAATGTAGTTAAATTTAATTGAGTTCGATATGTGAAAGTGATATGAATTATGTGTGATATATGTGATATTGGTAATATGTAATGTGTATGAGATGACTCAGTAATATGAATATTCGGGCTTCGAGCCTAGCAGGCCTTGTGCTGGTGAAGTTTATCAGGCTTATTGCCTAGCAGGCTAAACACCGGTGATTTAATTTCAGACCTTGGGTCTAAAAGGCTTAGTGCCGGTGAAAAATTCAGGCTTATGCCTAGCAGGTTTAATACCGATGACAAAATATCAACTTGTGACTTATAAGAGTGCATTGTGATATGCTTATTGAGCAAGTAAATTGATATTACGAGATGTCTATATTCGGCCATACAGGTAAGTGCTTATAAGTTATTTAATTGAGTTTTTATATACTCGATCAATTAAGTAAGCATATATGTGAGTTTTTGTTGGGCAAGAATGTGACTAATGACTATATATGCATATTCGGCCTTTGGTTAAGTGATCATACTATCTTTACATGGATATTGAGTATTTAGATATATAAATCGTTGAATGGATAAGTGTATATATGTTATTGTATGAGGCTTTATTGAATGATGTGCATATGAAATGAGTATATGGTTGAAAGTTAATACTTACTTTTTGAATCTTGAGCTGAGATAGTAATTTATTTATTAAAATAAGATAATAAAGAATGCTAAGTAAATAAGACATTGAGGTTCGGCAATATGTTGCCATATATGTGTTATGTTAAAGTTTAATTATTATTAAGTATTTGATCTAAAATGTTTGAGAGTTCAATTGAATTACTCTTAATTGCTTAAGACTTACTAAGCTAGTTAGCTTACTCTGTGTGCTCATCATTCTGTTTTATAGATTTTGATCAAGCTACGAGCTCAGGGGATCGTCAGTGAAGTCATCCACACTATCAACTTATCTTGGGTACTTTGTGTTTGGATTTTGAACTAAAGGCATGTATAGGCTAGACCAAATTTGAACTTTAGACTTTGTTCATGTATATATTATAGCCATGCGAAAGTGGCTTACCTTTAATGTAAATTGTTTTGATGTTTTATGTTTTAAGTCATGATATACGTGTTTATCATATTTGGATTATAAGCATAAATATGATTTGTTATGAGTTAATCTTAAAGGTCTCAAGTTGTGTTTTAGTAGCAGAAATGTGTGATCGTTGAATGTGATTGGGGGAAGGTAGATTCGGTCAAGACTTATATGTGTTCTTGTTGGATTATAATTCGATTATTTGTTAGTGAAAATTTCTATGTTTAAGTATGCATTCAAATTGTAAAATAGGATGATTTGGTTTGATCACTTAAGTACATTATAATCATGTTTTATATGAATAATATTAGTAATTGAATAATGCATGAAATGGATAAAATTTTATTTGGTAATATGTTAGCCGAATAGAACATGGGATGAATGGCAAAGTGTATTCGTGATTATGCTTGACCATAATATGAAGTTGTTAATATCGTATTTGCTTATGCGTATTACGTTGTGTATAAGTAGGTAAAGAATTATGAAGTAAAATGTTTAAATTAGGTTAGGAATTGAATATTATTAAGATGTTATATATATAATTCAAGTTATGTGTTTTGTCAAAGTATATATATATATGGTATAACTTTGTGGCATATTTGTTAGTTTGAAATATGATGATATACATGGTATGGTTTCAAGTAAATTTTGAGGTATGATCCATATGTATAATATGAGTAAGAAAATATGTTTAACATTTAATTAGCTATATGCTTTATATATATATATATATATATGAATATGGCTCGTGTGAATGGTTGGCTTTGCACTTGTGTTCGGTAATACCTTGTGACCCTAATCCAGCGACGGATATGGGATAAGGGTGTTACAAACTATGTTATGACATAGGTATCTGTTATGTGATATCATGTAAGACCACGTCTGGGACGTTGGCATTGATTCGAGATTTCATGTAAGACCACGTCTGGGACTTTGGCATCGAGATGAGATTTACGTGTAAGACCATGTCTGGGACATTGGCATTGTATTGATTCGTGTAAGACCCTGTCTGGTACAGTGGCATCGATATCTTAGTACATGTAAGACCTCATCTGGGACGTTGGCATTGTACAACTATTCCGAGCACTCTGCTAATCCTATTTAGTTCCGAACGGTTCAACGAGAAAGTTCAAGAAATGAATGAATATGTGAATTGTACATCCGTGTCAGGTACGTTAAGATATATGCTTTGTCTAAGCATGAAAGGTGAGTATGTAGGTGCATTAATGCAAATGAACATTTGAGATATAGGTATGTTTGAGATATGAGCAAATGAGATATTTGAGATGTGATGAATTGGTAAGCAATGGAAAACCAAGCGAGCCAAAGAGTTTATTTATGTGCTTGAATTGAAGATATGTCAATGAATTCAAATAGCTATGCTTATGAATGATTTATGTTAAGTTTATTTGTATATGACTTACTAAGCTTTTGGAAAGCTTACTTTGTGTGTGTTTGTTTTAATTTATAGATCGTTAAAGCTACGAGGGGCTCAGGGACTGTTGAGGATCATCACCACACTATCAAATTCTACTTTGGTACTTTTGAATATGTATATAGCTAAATATGGCATGTATAGGCTAGTTGTTTTGGAACATGTTTGAAATGTGTAAAAATAGCCATATGATGTGGCTAGATAAATGTTGGTAATATGCATGATTAAATATGGTATATGATGCATGTTTTGGTATGGCTTGTTGGCAAATGAAATGGTCAAGATTATGGTAAGCCTATTGATGCAATATGAGTGCACATGTTTGGTCAATGAAATGGATATATAAATGGTAAGATGTGGATGTATCATACTTGGTTTACTTGTGTATTGGCTTTTGATCATGGCCGAATATACAAGGGATCTCAAGTTTCTACAATCGTTGAACAAAAAGATCAAGGATCTAAGGTAAGAACAATTGATTCTTGTTCTTTTAAATCGTTTAAATCAAGGCTTAAGAAAATAACCTCTCTTATGTCTATGGCCGAATGTCAGAAAAGGAGTTTCGGGATTTCAGAAGCGAGGAAAATTAAGGTAAGACACATTCGGCTAAAGGCCAACTACAACTTATTAAAGTTAGATCAAATCTAACCTATGATCTTTAGGGATTTCGACAGATATTCAAGACAAAAAAGGAACTTTCGGGATTTGGAATCTATAAGGTAAGCCTCTAAAATATTCGGCCAAAGGTTGTGAGAGTATCTAAATCAATTCCTTAATTTTTGAAAAGCCGAAAAACTAACCATATTGAATTACAAGGTTGGCCGAATATCAAGTAGAGGAAAAACCAAACTTTCGGGATTTGTATAAACACCAAATCGGCAGAGGTGAGTTTCTCTTTAACAAATCCTACTAGGATTTGGTTTTGTTTAAGCCAAAAGAGGTTTATTAATGTGTTTTAATTGGTGGGCCGAATATAGGAATTAATAGATCTAAAACTAGATCGGGATTCTCGAGATCTCAAGGAATCTATTAAGCGAAAGCAGTGTGTACCCTTACTATCCTTCGATATTTTATGGCTAAATATTTTAATATATGATATGAATAATAATGTGAATGTGGCTATGTACCACAAATGTGGCAAAAGTACCTGTGCACGTTTCCTACTTGATAGGATTATGAAAATGTTATTTTATAACATGCGAATATATGTATATGAACATGAAATTAGTTATGCACTATATATATATTTTGGGGCATTCAGATTTATGTGAAAGGGGAGAACAGTGTTGACTTGGTCTCAAAGAACGAAGGTGTTGACTTGGTCTCACCAATCTAAATATGTTGACTACGGTCACATTGCAAAATTTTGGTAACCGGTTACAATAGTGTCTAATGACACAACGTATGAATTTGATTATAGTGTCTAATGACACAACGTATATGGGCGAATGCCTCTGATGGAGAGTAGCGGATGGAGGGTTGACTTAGTAGTCCCCACTTGTGTCAAAGTTGGTACGGGGAGTGTAGTGGATGGCTAATTAGGATTGGGTTTGGGTTGCATCATAATTTCATTATTGTATGGACTTAATGATTTGAACATGAATGCCTGATTTATTGAATGATAGTATTGTGTGCACATTAAGTCTGTTGACTCACCCCATTGTGGGAATTATTTTTCAGGTGATGAGCAGTGACGGACCGGGCCGGTGGACCATGAGGAGGCCATGCTACATGCGAAAATTTCAGTTATTTTGGACTTAATTTTATTTTTAGTTACTTTTATTCTATTTTGGGTTTCACTTGATATAATAAGGCCTTAAGGCCCAGTGGATTATACTTCATGTTTGCTTATTGTTAAGTTTCATGCTAAGAACTTTATTGGATGCGTTTAATTAAATGGGCTTACAAGATCAAATAAATGGGTTTCCAATCTAAGCCCAACTCAAAATAATAGTTTTACTAAAAATTTATAATTTTCTCTAAGAATCGAAAATGATTTTGAATCGTTGTGTATTGGTTAGGCTATTTAGCGTTGGTATGTTAGAAATGAGATTGAATTGGGATGATATTATGATCATTTGGTCTGCTTTTGGTTGCCTATTGTGTTAAGAAATATGCTTGTATGTGCAGGTGAGAATGACTTCGGTGTGGTGGCAATTTGGCCTTGAAAATGGCCTATAATTGCCCACATGGTTGAGCACACGGGCATGTGGTTCGATCGTGTCCCTCATGGTTGAAATTTAAAACAAGTCAGGATCGACCACGGGCTGGATACACGAGCGTGTGACTGGCTGTGTGGTGCAATTCAGGATCGACCACTGGTGAGGCACACGAGCGTGTCCACTACCGTGTGGACAAGTCAGATGTATGCCTTGTTTTCACACGGCTCAAACACATAGGCGTATCTGAGGCCGTGGGAGGCACACGGCCTACCTACATGGGTGTGTGACCTCTGTAACTTAGAAAAAGTTAAAAATTTCTAAGAAATTTCGTATGTGTTCGGTTTAGTCCCAGCCTATTCTAAAGCATGCTTGAGGTCTTGTTGACCTATATAAGGGACGCTTTGATTGCTTTTGTGATTCCATGGATTATGTCCTAAATTGTCTATAAAAGTTTATGATCTGTCCGTAACGCCTTTAACCCTAATTCAACGCAACGGATACGGGTTAGGGGTGTTACACATACTGCATATTTGTACTGCAATTTATCGCATTGCACAGTACAACTTATACGCTAGCCTTGCTGCGTAATATATGAGAGTGGCAGTTAAACTTCATATTGTAGCCCTTAATACCCAAAGGGTCGTGGGCAATCCCAATGCCCGAGGGTCGTGGACTTTACTAATATTGGTATAGCGGATTACCGCATTTCACAGTACCACAAGTACGTTAGCTACGCTACATACGACTATCTGATCTGGCAGCTCAGCTGCAAATTTCTGTCTGTGCTGCATTCGGTACGACTTGTAAGTATAAGGATGGGTGGGTTAATTAAATCCCCACAGTAAGTGCAGGGTTGGACGGATAGGTGTGTTGGCTGTGTATAAGCCCAAAATTGCCAGTCCCATTTTACCATAAACCCATACACCAATAAACCAAATCTAACCCAATAAAAAAAAACCACCAGCCCAAATTAAACCCAAAACCAGACTCAACAAACTATTAGGCTAAACCCAAAATAACCTAAACTTTGGCCCACTACAAACCCAAATCAGAAGAAAAACAAAAAAAAAAAACAAAATACAAACCCTATGTGCGTAGCACCTAGGGCCACTTGCCCTGCCTTTTGGCCACCGCCTCACATGCTTCTGCCACCGTCCATACCCTACAAAGAGAGGCAAACACGCAACAGCAACAGAGGCAAACAAGAACAGTAGTATACACATATGTAATCGGCTATAAAAGCCGAAAATCTAATGTAACCGATGGGGGTACACAGAGACTTTTTCAATACAAAAACAGAGAGAAATCAATACAAAAGGGGATTTTTTTTGAAAATAAAAAAGGACTTTGAATACAAAAACAAATTCAAAAATCGAATCTGTAAGATCTTTATTCTTTTATGTTATATTATTTGTTTTATTTTTTTCTTTATTTCCTATTTCAAATAAACATACATATATTCATATTTTCCTCTCTTTTTTTTCCTTTAAAAAAGGTGTACATATGTGTAAAGATATCGAAAAATAGAAAAATATAAAAAAATTTACCTTTTGGGATTTTGGCCACTATGTGTGGTGGCCGGAGGCGGCGTCGGCATTGGCGGATGGCGGGGGTCAGTCACCGGAGCTAGGTCGGAATAGGAGAGGTCGAGAGAGAAAGACAAAGGGTTTAGTTCCTTTTTTAAAAAAAACAGAAGGAGAATGATTTTTTTTCAGAATTTTGCTATTTATATAGCATCTCAAACGGCACCATTTTAGGCTTATGCATTTATGCCAAAACGACGTTGTTTAAGGAGCCGACCAAAATCCGACCCGTCCGCTCCAGGGGATCCGTGCGTTTTCGATTAAAGGTCTATTTGTGCAATAGGTCCCTCCGCTTTTGCGATGCATTTCAATGTGGTCCTATATTTTTTATTTTTTTACTTAAGGCACAAAACTTTTACTTTTGTTTCAATTTGGTCCTCAGACAATTTGAGCGTGAAACGGCGTGATTTCGGGTCAAACCCGACCCGCCGAAAGATCAACGTATTTTGTGACCCTGGGACTATTTATGCAATAGGCCTTTCCACATTTTCTTTTTTTTAAAATCCAATTTTTTTATTATTTCTAATCTATACATTCTATTTCATTTCAGTTTTGATTTAATCCTTCTTTCTTTAATTAGTTTATTTATTTAATTGCTTATTATTATTATTATTATTATTATTATTATTAATTATTATTATTATTATTATTATTGACTTATTATTATTATTAACCTTATTATTATTATTTAATATTTTTATTATTATTACTATTAATATTATTAGTATTGTTATTTTTAATATTTCTATTATTATTTAATTAGTTTATTTATTTAATTGCTTATTATTTCTTTATTATTATTATTATTATTATTATTATTATTATTATTATTATTATTGTTGTTGTTGTTATTTATTATTAATTTATTATTATTTAATATTTTATTATTACTATTAATATTATTACTATTGTTATTTTTTAATATTTCTATTATTATTTTCGTTACCATTATTATTATTATTATTATTATTATTATTATTATTATTATTATTATTATTATTATTACCATTATTTATCTATTTTATTTTCACTTTTATTTTTTATTTTTTGTATTTTTACTATTATTTGTTTACTATTATTACTTTTTATTATTAATATTATTTAATATTGTTATTACTACTATTATTTTCATTATTATGATTTTTGTTATTCTCTTTTATCACTAGTATTATATATATTGTTCATATTAATATAATATTGTTGTTTTTAATGTTTTATTACATTTCTCTATTTATTTACTCGAAATTTATGTTACATATATTTTATCTTGCTCATTTTATTATCGAATTTCATATCATTATTTTATTAACGATTTATCCCGTCACGCATGTAGCATCGTATTTTCACATTACTACTTGTCACATTAATCTTTACTCGATACAATAAAAACGTTGTTTCAAATAATTGATATTTTGTATTAAAGATTCGAGAAAGTCGTGCCCTAACTTACTGGATTCCGGTTTTTCTCATTCAATCTGAATAACGGAATATCTTTTTAAAGATTGCAATACAAGTTTTGAATAAAATGCTTATCCTTGGAGATTCGAGATGTTGTGCCCTAACTTACTGGCCATGACATCTAGATACCTCGAGATAAGGTTTTTAAATAAAGGTAATATTTCATATTTGGAATTTCAAGAAATCGAGCCCTAACTTACTGAGTTCCGATTTCTCATTTGACAAATGACAAAATATCCTCCTTAAACTTAAATCCGAGTTTTAAAGTCAAAAGACAAGCTCAGTTTCGGGAACCCAATGTGTTGTGCCCTAACTTACTAGGTATGACATTTTATGTAATATCCCGGACTATGGCTTATGCATTATTACTAAATTGTGTGAAATGGCATGCTTATGAACATTTTGAATGTGTTCTATGAATTTTGTGAACCTTAGTGCGTAGGTGAATGCCTTAGAAATTATTAAATTCTAAATCTAAAAGAGGAAGCTAAGGTGGTGGCTTTAAGAGGAAGTGTAGGGAGTTATGACACACAAATGGGCTTGGTTAAGTGGCTTGGAGGCGCCACTTAAAGCCTCCGTAAGTGACACCACAAGCAGTGCAAATGGGCCAAGGTTCAAGTCGCAAGGGAAGCAAATAAAAGAGTTTAATTTTGCTGGCTAGGAGAAGAGGTGTTGGGCGGCAATGGGGCACTGAGTGGAGGTGTGTAGATTAAGTTAAATTTCCTTTTAAAATTCGCCAAGATGAGGGATAAATGATGGATTAATTTTATTATTAATCTTAAATAAAGTGATAAGAAAAAAGGTGGAATTGGAGAGGAGGATAGTGTTGGTAGGCCAAGGATTCCTTGGTGACCAATTTCAATCTTAGCCGAATTGCTAAAGGGAGGTTTAGAGGTTCTTTTTGGTTCTTCTTTCTTTCTCTAGTAGTGTGCCGAAACTTAGTTCTCTCTTCACTCAACTTATTTGTGCCAAAAATTCTTAGGAGATTCAATTAGCTCTCTCTGCTTTCTTCTTCCTTTCCTCTTCATTTGACCAAAACCGGATATTCTTTTCTCAAAAACCACCATAGCCGAATCTCTAAGCCTCATATCCTCTCTTTTCACTCTTGTTGAAGCCGAATACAAAAGTGACTCATAGCCGATCGTTCTCTAAGCCTCAAAGCCGAATCTACAAGGGTGGTTTAGTTTCCGAAGGTGCACCATAGGTCGCATGGTCCTTAGTGATTCGGTAAGTTTCGGATTTCTTTCCTTGCGATTTCTTCCTTTCTTTTCATCAAGATCTAACCCGAATCAATTGTTTATGCCTATCAATTTCTCCTCTTTATCTCTAGAAGTTGAATCCTATTTTACAATAGCCGTCGCCGATTTTGGAAAAGTTAAGGTGAGTGGTTGATGGTAGGTGACCGAATGGCCCTTTTCATTCTTTTCTTTTTTGGTGAATGCCATATGGGCTAAGTTAATTGTGATTTTTGGTTTGTTGAATAAGTGGAGGATGGCCGAATGTAAGTAAAATTGAGGTGACTTTGGCTTTTAGGAGAAAGTCGACAGAAGTAAGCTGAGGTTTCCGGGATTTGTTAGTAGAGAATCGGCAATAAGGTAAGATTTCGATTTCGTTAATCCTTCAGGATTTAATTAATTAGCCGAATGGCTTTATGCTAAAGTGTTTAAGGTTGGCCGAATATAGGGATTAAGGGTCTAAAAGTATTAGATCAGGTTTTCGAGATTTCAATAAAGCGCTAAATAAACCAGGTGTGTACCCCCACACTAAGCTTCAATTAATTTATGGTTATGCGTTAATATATGTGTTAATAAAAATATGTGTGAATCGCTAAAAGTACCATGCAATGGTACGAACGAAATACTTAGGTATGTTTACCCACTCTACTATGAGTAGGTTATGATCTATTATGGCACATATGTTAATAGTGATAAGAATGTGAAATAAAGCATGTTATTGCATGATATGTTTGACATGGGGCATATGGGTGATATGTAAAGGGAAGTGAATTGGTGGTTTAATACCCCAATATTCAATGTGGTGACTTATATCCGTGTGGTGACCTACGTCACAATATCCGAATGTGGTGACTTATGTCACAATATATGAATGTGGTGACTTATGTCACAAAATAATTATCTGGTGGCTATGCCACGAATTTTATAAGAGGCGATGAGCACGTCATCGCAATGAACGCTTTGATGGTGTGTAGCGGATGGAGGGTTGACTTAGTAGTCCCCACGGTGTGATGGTTGGTATGGGTGATGTGTAGCGGATGGATACTTAGGCTTGGGTATGAATTTGCATCATTAAGTATATGTGCTATTATGTATGAATTGATATGCCTGAATTAATTGAGACTTATGTTGGCTGTATACATTGAGTCTGTTTGACTCACCCTGTTGTGGGATTACTCTTCAGGTGACGCTCATTAAAGGACTGGGTCAACAGGAGCTTAGTGGTGGCCATGCTCAGTTCAAGATTTTATTTTATTTTGGACTTGTTATATTTTAAGTATTTTGGATTTAATTTGGGTTTTATTTGATGTAATAAGGCCTTGGTTTGAATCATATGCATGCATATTTAATTATCTAAGTATGACTCGATTTTAATAATTCAAAGTTAAAGTCTATTTTTCTTAAGTATAAATATTAAACGTTTTGACACATAATCAACACGGGTTTTAAAATTTAAGCCCAACCCAAATCAACTATTTTCAAAAACATGCAAAATTTTAGCAAAGTTTCAAATAAGAATCGACTAGTTTTTCCTAGAAGCATGCCAGATCCGGTCAGGGCTTGTGGGTCGAGTTTGGGGTGTTTCATTTTGGTATCAGAGCTCGGTTCAAAACTCGGCCTTGAGGGCTTTTAGGGCCCAAAACATTTTTAGTCTTTTGAAGTTGGATTTTTCTAAGAAGTGAGCAGGGTTTCTGGCATGGCACCTGAGTCTCCGACCCGAAGTCCACTAGGTAAGTACCCTATCCATTGTGTGAATTATTGTATGGTTTGTATAGGGGTAAAAATGGAACGTAGCTTAGCATGATAAGTACTTGAACTATAGGACTAGTTTACCCCCAACAATTATATAAAACTTTAATGCACAATTAAACAAACTTGTGTCTAAGTCACCGAGTTAGGGTGTGGCAACCACAGCGCATGTCTAGGATTGGTTTCGGTGGGAGCTTGGTATTTAAGCAATCCTAGTGACTCACCTCCTACCCACTTGAATCCTTCCTGGTGCGTAGTAATGGTTCACCCTAACCAAGAGGACTCACCACAAAGCTAAACCCAATAACTAAAACCCGAAAGGGACTAGCCATATTTCCACAAAATTCTAGTTTTAAAATCACCAAATTACCCTCCGATGTATAGGAAAACTATTTTGAAAATTTTTTCTAAAATAATCTCGATTTACTCAAATACCTCAGTCGAAAAAATTACTAAAATGCCCTCGGTTTATAAAATTTCCATATTACCACGCTTTTACCAAGATTCTCTTACCTTACAAATATCCAAACACCCTACTTTATAATAAGACACCCCGATTTGGAAAATTTATGAAATTACCCTAATTTGCAAAATGACCAAATTACCCCTAACATGTACAAATGACCAAAATACCTCAAGAAGGAAAATTATCAAGTACCCTCAAATTAGAAATCTTTAAAAATACCCTCATTTTGAAAAGTCACCAGAACTATATTTTGCAAAAATTATCGAAATGACCTTGGCTTGTAAAATTACAAAATACCCCTAGTGTATAAAATTATCATTTCACCCTTGAAATTTTTTCAAGAAGGATTTTAATTTTGTAAAATATCAACAAACTCTATTTTGCAACATTTTCAAATACCCTAATTTGAAAAATTACCAAAATACCCTATAGAACAAAATTACAAAAATACCTTGGGTAGTGGAAAATAACAAACAACGACAACTACAACATTTCTCCGAATGGACGCAAGTTCATGTGTGTGACTAAATGAATGATGTGAGATCTGTATGTGTATGAAACGAAAGAACTACTTCCTAGAACTATTAAACATAAAACTGTTCGTGATAAATCAGTGGAACCAAACTAATTCATAAAACTCTTTAATCAGATAAATGCAAAGTGGAAGTATGAATTCTAGGGGACGTGGTCGTAATGTGCGTGGCCGTGGAAGAGGTCGGATGACCGTGTCTGAACCCGTTAGATCGGGTCAAGGATCTGAGAATGAAATGCCACCACCACCACCACCACCACCACCGATGTGGAATATCGAGATCGACGGGGATGATGCAGGTCACAAAGCGATCTCGCAGGATTTGAAAAGGGTGGTGGAGTGGGTGGAGGCATGGGAGCTCGAAAGTCGATACCGATCAACTTCGAGCCAACGGAGCCGAGGTGTTCCGTGGTATATCCGTGTGGCACCCAGTCTCTTGAATATTGGTTAGAAGCGACCGAAAGCGAATTATGGATGAGCTCGATTTAACCGACGAGGAAAAGTCGAAAGGGTTGGTGTCACTTCTCGCGATGAGTCATATCAATGGTGGCTCACGGTGCGAGATGGTGCTACAACCGAAGAACTCACTTGGAGTATGCTAAGGCGGCATACCGTAAGAAGTATGTTGGCACTCATTATATTGATGCGCAGAAAGGCATTTAAAATTTGGTTCAAGGAACAAGTTCGTAGCTAAGTATGAAGTCAATTCTAAAATTTGAGCCGTTATGCTCGAGGATAGTGTCATCGAGCATGAGCGGTGTGTCCGGTTGAGGACGGACTAAGGGATGATCTGAGGTTCTTGATAGCTCCACAACAGAGAGCGGAGTTTATGTGTTGGTGGAGAAGGCTAAGGTAGTCGAGGGAATTAAGGATTACGTAAGGCGTAACACCAATCGAAATAGGCGAAAAGAGGATTTGGATCATCAAGGCCATATAGGAATGAGCAAAGAGGCCTAGAGTTGATGGGTCATGAGGTCGCAAGCTACTTCAAGAGGCGATGTCGTGCTTGTGATCAGTGCGGGAAAAAGCACTTGGGTGAGTGTTGGAAAAAGACGGGAGGATGTTTTAAGTGTGGGTCCAAGGACCACATGATTAAGGATTGCCCGATGAGAACTGAAGGGGGACGACCAGTAAGTCAAGGTTCTAACCAGGCTGGAAGAGGAGGACAGCAGCCACCGCGAGGTCGTGGGTTACCGGCGAGAGGTAATGGTTCTGGTAGAGGATGAGGAACACCGGGCCGAGGTGTTGGTAACACGAGAGGCCGGCGGTGGGTTTGGTTTATACGGTTCACTGGAGGGAAGACGGAGATGCACCGGACATCATAATCGGTACGTTCCTTATTTTTGGCAAACCTTATGTTGCTTTGATTGATGTGGGCTCGACCCATTCTTATGTTGCATGTAGAGTAGTTGAAACTCTAGGGATAGCCTCTGAACTATCTGATAGGGAGATGACTGTAGTAAGCCCATTAGGCCAAACTGTAGTGGTGAATAGGATGTTTCAGAGAGTACCTTTGGAACTTCAAGGAGCGGTATTTCTTACCGACTTAATGGAATTACCCTTCGGGAATTTGATCTTATACTTGGCATGGATTGGCTAGTGGAGCATCGGGCTGTATTGGATTGTGCAGCCAAATGAATGGAGTTAAGGACCCCAGAGGATGAGGTGATGGTTATGATAGGAGAAAGAAAGAACTACTTGTCTAACGTAGTTTCAGCATTAAAGGCGGATAAGATGGTTTGGAAGGGGTGTAAGGCATTTTTGTCCTTCATTTGTGCTTTGGATACAAAAGAAGGGGGAGTTAGTGGAGTTAGAACTGTAAGGGAGTTTGTGGATGTCTTTCCGGAGGAATTACGAGAATACCCGGACGGAGAGGTGGAGTTGGAATCGATTTGCCGGTGCATGCCTCACGTGTCAATTGCCCCATGAGAATGGCACTAAAGGAGTTGGTTGAGCTCAAGGCTCAAATCCAAGAATTACTAGACCGTGGGTTTATTCGACCCAGTGTGTCTCCATGGGGAGCACCGGTCTTGTTTGTGAAAAAGAAGGACGAAACTATGCGCATGTGCATAGATTATCGTCAGTTGAACAAGCTAACCATCAAGAACAAGTACCCTTTGCCAAGGATTGACGACTTGTTCGATCAGCTTAAGTGGGCCACAATTTTCTCAAAGATAGATCTGAGGTCCGAATATCATCAGCTTAAGGTGAAGGGGGTAGATATCCATAAGACGGCTTTTCGAACAAGATATGGGCATTTTGAGTTCGTAGTAATGCCGTTTGGATTGATGAATGCCCCAGCCGCATTTATGGACATGATGAACTGGGTTTTCCAACCCTATCTGGACCGATTTGTTGTTGTGTTCATAGACGATATTTTAGTGTATTCGAAGTCAGAGGAAGAACATGATGAGCACCTCCAATTGTGTTACAAGTGTTAAGGAAAAGAGTTTCACGCCAAATTCAAGAAGTGTGAATTTTGGCTTAAGGAGGTTACGTTTTTAGGACATGTGGTATCCTTTGAAGGAATAAGGATGGATCCTCGAAAGATTGAGGCGCTTTTGGATTGAAACCCCTAAGTCATGTGGAAGTTCGGAGTTCTTAGGATTGGTAGGCTATTATAGAAGGTTTGTGGAAGGGTTCTCGCCGATAGTCGCCTTTGACAAAGTTGTTGAGAAAGGAAGTACCTTTTGTTTGGACAGATAAGCAACGGAAGAGCTTTGAGAAGCTTAAGAGGTCTTGACCAAGCTCGATTTTGATTCAAAGCGAGGCGGGAAGGATTTTGTGGTGTATTGTGACGCTTTCCATACAGGATTGGGATGCATGTTAATGCAAGATGGGAAGGTAGTTGCTTATGCGTCTCGACAACTAAGGCCACATGAGGTTAACTACCCGATGCATGATTTGGAACTAGCGGCAGTGGTCTTTACTCTTAAGGTGTGGAGGCACTATCTCTATGGAGAGAAGTCGGTAATCTACACAGACCACAAGAGCCTTAAGTATCTCACGACTCGAAAAAGAGTGAATCGAGATAATGAAGGTGGGTGGAACTATTGAAGGACTATGATTGTTCAATAGAGTATCACCCGGGCAAGGAAAATGTAGTGGCGGACGCCTTAAGTCGGAAGGTGGTGTCAGATCTAAGGGCGATGGTTGCGCATTTGAGTTTGTATGATGATGGAATTCTGCTGGCAGAGTTGCAAGTTAAGCCGACATGGCTGAATGAGGTGAAGGAAAGTCAATTAATGGATAAAGATCTAAGTGTTAAGCTGAGACAAGTGCAGAATGGAGAGTTGGAAAATTATGGTATTAATGATGAAGGAGTATTGTGTTTCAAGGGAAAAGTTTGTATGCCGAAGGACGAGGAGCTTAGGCAAAGAATTCTTCGAGAATCATATAGTAGCCCTTATGCTATGCATCCTGGAGGCAGTAAGATGTATAAGGATCTAAGGGAACAGTTTTGGTGGCTTGGTCTTAGGCGAGAAGTGACTGAATTTGTTGGCAAGTGCTTAACGTGTCAGCAAGTTAAGGCTAAACACCAAGTTCCGTCAGGATTGTTTCAGCCGATTAAGATTCCACAGTGGAAGTGGGAGAGAATTCCCATGGACTTCGTTAGTGGGCTTCCCCTACGCCTACTAAGAAGGACTCGGTATGGGTGATAGTGGATCGGTGACAAAGTCCGCGATTTTATTCCAAAGACGGATTGACTACTCCCTGCGAAGTTAGCGAGGTTGTATGTAGCGGAGATTGTGAGGTTGCATGGAGTGCCAATGTCAATTATCTAAAATAGGATCCGAGGTTCACGCCTCGATTTTGGAAAGCTTTACATCGTGCTTTAGGCACTAGATTGGATTTCAAGATGACTTTTCATCCACAATGGACGGCCGGTCTAAACGAGTGATCCAAGGACTAGAGGATATCTTTGAGAGGTCAGTGATAGACTTGAGAGGAAGTTGGGAAGAATATTTGCCTCTAGCGGAATTTGCATACAATAATAGCTATCAGGCAAGTATTCGGATGGCACCGTACGAAGCACTATATGGTCGGAAGTGTCAGACTCCTACATGTTGGACGAAATTGGGAGAACGTCAGATTTTGGGTTCGAAAATTGTGCCAGAGTCTGAGGAGAAGGTTAGTGTAATTCAAGCTCGATTAAAGGATGCATCTGATAGACAAAAGTCGTACGTGGATCTCAAACGAAAGGAAATAGAATTTGATATGGGAGATCAAGTGTTCCTTAAAGTTTCGCCTTGGAAGAAGGTGATGAGATTTGGTCGAAAAGGGAAGCTAAGTCCAAGGTTTATAGGGCCTCATCGAGTAATGAAGCGAGTTGGACCAGTGGCATACCAGTTGGAGTTGCCACCAAAATTGAAGCAGATGCACAACATATTTCATGTCTCCATGCTACGTCGATATCGATCGGATCCATCTCATGTAGTTCCGGTTGAAAAGGTGGAGCTGAGACCGATCATCTTATGAGGAAGAGCCAATTCAGATTCGAACGAGATGTGAAGGTGCTTGAGGAAGTCGGTCCCTTTAGGTCAAAGTGTTGTGGCATAACCATGGATCGGAGGAAGCTTTTGGGAGCCGAAGAAGCAATGCGACATGATACCCACCTATTCTAGCCAGGTAATTTCGAGGACGAAATTATTTTAAGGGGGTAGAACTGTAATATCCCAGACTATGGCTTATGCATTTTTACTAAATTGTGTGAAATGGCATGCTTATGAACATTCTGAATGTGTTCTATGAATTTTGTGAACCTTAGTGCGTAGGTGAATACCTTAGAAATTATTAGATTCTAAATCTAAAAGAGGAAGCTAAGCAGGGTGGCTTTAAGAGGAAGTGTGGGGGAGTTATGACACACAAATGGGCTTGGTTAAGTGGCTTGGAGCCGCCACTTAAAGCCTCTGTAAGTGACGCCACAAGCAGGTGCAAATGGGCCAAGGTTCGAGCTGCAAGGGAAGCAAATAAAAGAGTTTAATTTTGTCTTTGAGTGGAGGTGTGTAGATTAAGTTAAATTTCCTTTTAAAATTCGCCAAGATGAGGGATAAATGATGGATTAATTTTATTATTAATCTTAAATAAAGTGATAAGAAAAAAAGGTGGAATTGGAGAGCAGGATAGTGTTGGCCTGCCAAGAGATTCCTTGGTGACCAATTTCGATCTTAGCCAATTGCTAAAGGGAGGTTTAGAGGTTCTTTTGGTTGTTTTTTTCTCTAGTAGTGTGCCAAACTTAGTTCTCTCTTCACTCAACTTATTTGTGCCAAAAATTCTTAGGAGATTCAATTAGCTCTCTCTTTTCTTCTTCCTTTCCTCTTCATTTGACCAAAATCGGATATTCTTTTCTCAAAAACCACCATAGCCGAATCTCTCTAAGCCTCATATCCTCTCTTTTCACTCTTGTTGAAGCCAAATACACGAAGTGACTCATAGCCGATCGTTTCTAAGCCTCAAAGCCGAATCTACAAGGGTGGTTTAGTTTTCAAGGTGCACCATAGCCGCATGTTCCTTAGTGATTCGGTAAGTTTCGGGATTTCTTTCCTTTGTGATTTCTTCCTTTCTTTTCATCAAGATCTAACCCGAATCAATTGTTTATGCCTATCAATTTCTCCTCTTTATCTCTAGAAGCCAAATCCTATTTTACAATAGCCAGAAGTGCCGATTTTGGAAAAACCGAAGGTGAGTGGTTGATGGTAGGTGGCCGAATGGCCCTTTTCTGTTCTTTTCTTTTTGGCCGAATGCCATATGGGCTAAGTTAATTGTGATTTTCGATTTGTTGAATAAGTGGAGGATGGCCGAATGTAGGTAAAATTGAGGTGACTTTGGCTTTTAGGAGAAAGTCGACAGAAGTAAGCTAAGGTTTTCGAGATTTGTTAGTAGTGAAATCGGTAATAAGGTAAGATTTCGATTTCGTTAGTCCTTCGAGATTTAATTAATTAGCCAAATGGCTTTATGCTAAAGTGTTTAAGGTTGGCCTAATATAGGGATTAAGGGTCTAAAAGTATTAGATCGGGTTTTGGGATTTCAATAAAGCGCTAAAATAAATCGGTGTGTCCCACTTTAAGCTTTAATTAATTTATGGTTATATGTTAATATATGTGTTAATAAAAATATGTGTGAAGTGGCTAAAAGTACCATGCAATGGTACTGCAATGAAATACTCGTGTATGTTTACCCACCCTACTATGAGTAGGTTATGATCCATTATGGCACATATGTTAATAGTGATAAGAATGTGAAATAAAGCATGTTATTGCATGATATGTTTGACATGGGGCATATGGGTGATATGTAAAGGGGAAGTGAATTGGTGGTTTAATACCCCAATATATGAATTTGGTGACTTATGTCACAATATATGAATGTGGTGACTTATGTCACAAAATAATTATCTGGTGGCTATGCCACGAATTTTATAAGGGCGATGAGCACGTCGACTGCAGCGACTGCCTTCGATGGTGTGTAGCGGATAGAGGGTTGACTTAGTAGTCCCCACGGTGTGATGGTTGGTACGGGTGATGTGTAGCGGATGGATACTTAGGCTTGGGTACAAGTTTGCATCATTAAGTATATGTGCTATTATGTATGAATTGATATGCCTGAATTAATTGAGACTTATGTTGGCTGTATACATTGAGTCTGTTTGACTCACCCCATTGTGGGATTACTTTTCAGGTGACGCTCATTAAAGGACCGGGTCGGCAGAAGCTTAGTGGTGGCCATGCTCAGTTCAAGATTTTATTTTATTTTGGACTTGTTATATTTTAAGTATTTTGGATTTAATTTGGGTTTTGATTTGATGTAATAAGGCCTTGGTTTGATGTAATAAGGCCTTGGTTTGATGCATGCATATTTAATTATCTAAGTATGACTCGATTTTAATAATTCAAAGTTAAAATCCATTTTTCTTAAGTATAAATATTGAACGTTTTGACACATAATCAACACGGGTTTTAAAATTCGAGCCCAACCCATATCAACTATTTTCAAAAACATGCAAAATTTTAGCAAAGTTTCAAATAAGAATCGACTAGTTTTTCCTAGAAGCATGCCAGATCCGGTCAGGGCTTATGGGCCGGGTTTGGGGTGTTTCATTTTATCTCTTGGAAATAAGAGGGTCTTATCATCCATTTTGGTTTGTTCAATTTTTAAAAATCAAAGAGGATCGTATTTTCAAATCTTTTCGAATTTTCGACATTAAGACATTAGATAATCAATTATGTACCAATTTTGGGAGTATCGAGGGTGCTAACCCTTCCTCGTGCGTAACCGACTCCTGAACCCATTTTTTGAATTTCGTAGACCGAAATTGCTGTTTTGATAAATCAAATTATTTATTAAAAATAACCGTTTTACGAGGTGACCCAATCACACCCCAACAAAAAGAATTGATGGCGACTCTTTTTTTGTTTTCATTTTCAAAACCAAAGTCGACCCCGTTTTTCAAATAAAATGGTTACGACAGCTTGGCAACTCCATTGGGGACCTGAGAGAGTCGAGCCGTAAAATTGATTGTTCTCTGGCTCGTTGTCAAAAATGGAAAATCTGATTTGAAAAATTACGATCCTATTATTGCATTTGTTCGTATTGTTTTTCATAATTACTGTGGTTTAAGTCTTGCATCATATTGCATAGGGACCATTTTGGTCTTACCCTTTTAAGTGGAAGTGAGAAACTACTCCTTCGTGAGGTTTTCACCTCAGTGCAGGATAGTGGATCGCTTTCGGGATACATCCGTACCTATGTCTTCGTAAGATTTTCGTCTCCGTGTAGCCATAGGGAAATGTATTCCCTAATGAACTCGGTCCGTATGAGCCTATAATGGGTGAGAATCGAGGAATCTGCTAGTTTAGGTACCTCTCTTTTGAACCAAACCACATATAGTGAACCCTAAGAGCCCACCTTAGGTAGAGCCACGCCAAACCCTAGTGGTTACCCGTAGGTGCTTTATTTCTTGCTTGCTTTAAGCTGTGTGTAAAATACTGACTTGTTTTGTTTTATTTTAATTGAATGGCATTTTCATCACACTTGGTTCACTTTCACGCATCATATTACATAATCGTCCAATTTTTTATCCTTTTAAGTAGAGCAAGGTACTATGCCTTCATGAGGTTTTCACCTCTTCATGGGTTAGTGTATTGCTTTCGGGATACATCTGTACCTATGTGCTTCATGAGATTTTCATCTCCACATGGCCATAGGGAAATGTATTCCCCTGAAACCGAACCTCATATAGTGAGCCTTAAGAGCCTACCTTAGGTAGAACCATTCCAAACCCCTAGTGGTCACCCCGATAGGTGCTCTATTTTGTCTATTTCTCCTGTGCTAACATGTTTTGTTTTGTTTATGATTGCATTGCATTGCATCGCACTGCATCATATTAGAAAGGAGGTGTTGATTCATATTTGATTGCTAAATAGAAGAGTTTGTTATAAGGAAATGGTTTACTTGATAAAGTGGATTATAATACGGTCGTTCAAACATAGTCCAGGTAAACAACGAGAGAAGGCTAATAGTCCGTAGAAGAATACAAGACTTTGCCCAAGGATTCAAGCCGACAAGGATTATTCGAGAGTCATCATGTCTCAATTTTCTTAAAGAAGCTTATGAACATTACGGAGACTAAGTGAGTGAAGAGGTACGGCCTGGACCAAGCAACAAGGAGCTAGAAGAGGCATCTATTTGGCAAGTTCACGGGACATGACCATAACATCCGGATACGAAGAAAATGCGTGGTGTTTTCACCTGGACTATGAGGACAAAGCCATATATGTAATCCGTTTTATGTAAAGAAACTTATTTTCTAGAAAAGTTCTTCTAATGGAATTGAGTTCATAATCAACACCTCTCCTTCTTTTTGCATTCATTTCATGCATTTGCATTGCATTTCATGCATTCGCATTACATCTCATCATATGCATTAAAATTTGTAGAACCCAAACCCTTGCATGTTTGGGAGTGTTTTAAATAATAGGATTGTGGAAGAGATTCATGTATTTTTAAAGCTTACTCAGAGTAATGTTTGGAACACACTTGTTGCTTAAAGCTTAGAGGTAATAAGAGTCCTTTTGTGAAATAGGCTTGCGTCCAGAATCTCTATTTCAATAAAATACATCTTTTTGAACAAATATTTTTCCATTCTTTATATTTATAGATTCTTTTGTATCTTGGATTTCTATTCAAATATTCTTTCATTCTTTATTCATGATCATACTGTACAAATAATCATTCCGAAAATCATTTATTCTTTGAAATTTACCTTCATAGCCACAATGGATCCCTAGATATCAATGACATGAGCGACGCTATTATTGACTCCCTTTTTAGTGAGATATGTGTCTAGAAGGATCTAAGGACTTTGAAGATGACAAAGATTGCAACTTATTTCCTAATTTTTTAAGAATGGTAGATCCTACCTTACGAAGTGTCAGCGAACACTACAAGCTAACGAAGGAGATGAAGATGGAAGTTTAGCTCACCGCAGGAATAAGGCAAGGCATCATTGAGTTATCTCCAAGAATTCAAAGATGTTTTTGCATGATCACCTTAAGGTACACCTAGCTACTGAGGCGTGAGTATGCCGTCAAAGTTAAAAAATCCTAGAAGAAGTCCATAAGGGTATTTGAAGATCACATGCTAATATTCCTACAATAGTCAGGCTAATCATGAGGTTTAGGTACTGCTGGCCCACCAAAAAAGGGAGGTTGTATCAGTTATGCCGTAAATGCCAGATAGATGAATACAGAACTTATGTGCCTCCTCTATTTCTTCACAGATTCCCTATATGTGGGGCATGGACGTTATCAAGCCAATCTCTCCAAAAGTTTTTAGTCAACATCGATTCATATTCATGGTCGTTAGTTACTTCACTAAGAGGGTGAAGGTCGCTTCCTATACCAATCTTACAAAGTCAACAGTTATCAAATCCCACTTTCAATGCCAAAAAAAGGGGAAGCTAAAATTAGATGCCAACAAAGAATACCAGAAAGGATCATGTTTAACAATGCATAATTGCACAATTTCAAAGATTTACAGCCTATTCAAAGATCAGACACCATATCAATGCAGCAAAGGCAGCCAAAAACCATTAAAATTCTTTGAAAAATGACTGAAATTTGTAAAGGTTGGCATGGAGAAGTTACCATGCTTCTTGAACGTTGGCTAGGACCCTCACCGGGAAACACATTTCTCATTGATTTATGGAATAGAAACAATTTTTCCCATAGAGGTCAATATTCCTTCTATGTGAGTTTTATCAGAATTGAAGTCGGATGAAGCAGAATGGATTTAATCTCGACATGATCAGTTGACATTGAAGAGAAAATGTTAAAAGCTACCTGTCTCGATCAGATGATGTGAGCTTACAACAAAAATGTTTGCCCTAGAAAATTTCATGATAGGGCTTTGAAGAAGATTTTTCCCATGTAAAAGGGACTTCAGAAGAAAGTGGATGCCAAATTGGGAAGGACCTTATACAGTAAATAAGGCCTGTTCTGGGGAAGCCTGGATATTGACCAAGATGGATAGCAAGGACCTACCCAATCCGGTGAATTCAGATTCAATAAAAAGTTTTCCAAAAAAAAGGGAGGAGAGGCCAAGGCGAAAACTCGCAACGGGTGCCTTGAGACAAAAGGGGATTTGAGTTGAAACCCGAAAAGGGCAGTTCAAATTTTGATCAAAAGTTGGGCATATAGTAGTCTTGCTACGCTTGAATTAACAATGAAGAAGTATGTTACGTCTTGGGGCATCGACAAAGTACTCCAATCCCCTAAACACATATTGAGCTTAAAATGGTCCTCAAGAAGTTTGAACAGAGAAGCTCAGGCTGCGATATCTAGGTCACCTAGTTTCTATTTTACCCATTTTAAATTTGTCATTTGTGATTATCTTATTCCTTTCAAAATACACTACCAATAAATTTCCTTCTTGATTGCATTTGCTAGCTTTGATTAACTTGTTTGTTTCGAGCATTGTTACGACCTTTTTCAGGCATTTTGCATTGAAATAATGATTAGTGGATTAATAATACTTTCATAAAAAGAGTTTCGCATATTACTTTGGAAGCTTCTGAATAATATAAGAACTTGAAACAGGACTATTGTTTAAAACTCACCAGGTTTAAGAAAGAGTCTAGACTAAAACTATCTCTTCGATTTTTTGTCAAAAATGGTGATTGAACAAAATGACAAGATATTGCGTCAGTGATACAATCTTAACGAAAAATGGGCAATGCTAACCTAAGTGCAAAAGGGGAATCATTCTCAAAAAATGATATTCTGCACCCATGCAAATATCATGCATACACATTTAGTTAGGTCACCCAGGGAGTGATCGGTTGATCGAACGAGTTACAGTCCTCTACCCTTGAGTTGTGGTGGGATGGATTAAAAATGATACAAGTCTTCTACCCCTGAGTTGCATTGGTATAGATAGAAAGTGAAACAAGTCTATCCTTGAATGGCGGAGGGATTGATTGAAGAGAATACAAATCTTATACCCCTGAATGGCAGTGGGATGGATTGGAAAAGTTTCATCCTCCTGAATCACGGTAAGATGGTTTGAAGATGGTACAAGCCCTAGGTCCCAAAGGTACCATGGTGAACTTTGAAGTTATAATAGGGCAAACCGATTGAGTGAAGTATGATTGTTTATACGGGTTTTTCTGTCAAAATACCAGTCGAGCAAGAAGGCAACATATTACGTCAGGGATAAAGCCTTGATGATTAACAATGACACCTTTAACATTTGAAAAGGAATCATTTTCATGACATTTATGCATTCATATCATTCATAACACATGTAGTTAGGAGCCTTAGAGTCATTCAGATCATAGCATCCTCATCATTTGCATAAGCATAAGCACATAAAACTAATTCTACAGGACAGGTTCCTCAAAGAACGATGTAGCAATATCAATTATTTCAGATTTTGTTCCCTTGAGATAACAGTAGTTGAGCAGATCAGTTAAAGACTGCAGATCTTATCTCACTAAACAGTAGTGAAACAGATCGAAAACCATAATTTTTATTTCCTTGAAGTTCCAGTGGAGTAGGTTGAGGCTACAAATCCCTTCTCCCTGAGTTTACATGGAGGATCAGTCTTTATTCCTTTAAATTTTCAGTAGAGAAGATGAAAACTACGAATCTCTTCACCCTGAATTCTTATTTCCTCGAAGCTCCAGTGGAGTAGGTTGAGATTACAAATCCCGCCTCCTTGAGTTTACAATGAGGATAAACCCTTATTTCTTTGAAGTTTCAGTACAGAAGATGGAAACTACAAATCTCTTCTCCCTGAATTCTTATTTCCTCGAAGTTTCAGTGGAGTAGGTTGAGATTACAAATCCTGCCTCCCTAAGTTTACAATGAGGATAAACCCTTATTTTTTTGAAGTTTTAGTAGAGAAGATTGAAATACGAATCTCTTCTCCCTGAATTCTTATTCCCTTGAAGTTTCAATGGAGTGGGTTGAGATTACAAATCCCGCCTCCTTGAGTTTACAATGAGGATAAATATTTTTTTCTTTGAAGTTCCAAAGAGAGAAGATTGAGGTTACGAATCTCTTCTTTTGAATTATTATTCTGAAGCCACCAGTCCTATATCCCTGACGAGCAGTGGAATAGGTTGAAGATTGTAAATCTTGTCGCCCTAAACAATAGTGGGATGAGATCGAAGGCAAATCTTGGCTTCCTAAATAGTAGGGAACATGATTTAAGCCATCGTCCTATATCCCTGACCAACAGTGTAATAGGTTGAAGATTGTAGATCTTGTCACCCTTAACAGTAGTGGAATAAGATCAAGGCGAATCTTGGCTTCCTAAACAATGAGGGAACATGATTTAAGCCACCGTCCCCATATCCCCGACCAAAAAGTGGAATAGGTCGAAGATTGCGAGATCTTGTCGCCTAAACAAGAGTGGGGCAAGATCAAGGCAAATCTTGGTTTCCTAAACAAGAGGGAACACGATTTAAGCTACCGTCCTATATCCTTGACCAAGAGTGGAATAGGTTGAAGAATGTAGATCTTGTCGCCTAAATAGTAGTGGGACGAGATCAAGGCTAATCTTGGCTTCCTAAACAAGAGGGAACACGATTTAAGCCACCGTCCTATATCCCCGACCAAAGAAAGGAATAGGTTGAAGATTGTAGATCTTGTCGCCCAAAACAAGAGGGGACGAGATCGAGGCGAAACTTAGGTTGAAGATTGTAGATATTGCCTCCTAAATAGTAGGGAATATGATTTAAGCCACCATCCTATATCCCCGACCAAAGATGGAATAGGTTAAAGATTGTAGATATTATCACCCTAAGCTTGTATTCTTCTGATTGTTGTGAAAATTGAGTTTTGGAAACGAGATCGATCATTTAATAATAAGCTTAAATTGAATCTTGGCTTCCTAAAAGAAACGAATTTATTTAGTAAACATATGTATGGCCCTAGGAAACACGATTTAAGCCACAAAATTTAACTAAGGGTGAGTCATCAAGACTATAAATCCCGACCAACGGGTGTTAAACCCTTACACAATTTCATATGAAAATATACATGTCATGCAATAGGTTAAAGTCACCGATATCAATATATTGTGGTGCTAAACCATTGGTGACCCAAAGTCACGAATAATCTATGTGGGGCCAACCCACGCCAGATACCAAATCACTCGCGACAATCCCATTTATCAAATGTGGGCCAACCTACCGTGGTGCGGCCACCAGGACGAGTCGCTATGAGGTGCCAAACCTCCGTGACCCAAAGTCACGAATATTAACTGTGGTACCAAACCACCGGTGGTGCTAAACCACCGTGACCCAAAGTCACAAATATCAATCTTCCCTCCTCTCATCATACCCATGCAATATGACATAATAATTGTGTATGCAGATGTCATGTATGCTAGACATATATCAAATAACATATGAAACGAATTACCATCATAATCGTAATAATAATATACAACATAATCAAGCTAACCAACCTCTAAGGGTATAGCAGTAATTTTACCTACCAAGGGTATTTTCGTAATTTACCCACCAAGGGTATTTTTGTAATTTATCTACCAAGGGTATTTTCATAATTTACCTACCAAGGGTATTTTCATAATTTACCCACCAAGGGTATTTTCGTAATTTACCCACCAAGGGTATTTTCGTAATTTACCCACCAAGGGTATTTTCGTAATTTATCCACCAAGGGTATTTTCAGTAATTTACCCACCAAGGGTATTTTCGTATTTCGACCTACAATGGCCCTCCCAGGTCTAATGTTATCCCGAGCGACTCACCACCATTTTCTGGTCATTACTAGACTATTGGGCCTAAAACTCGATTTCGGCCACTGTGCCCACACGCTCGTGTGGCCCACCTAACATAAATCTAGCCATGTATATAGGTTCCACCTAGTCTAGTTCACTATATACTATATCATCATACAATTTATTCCAATTAGGCCCACTACCATTGGGCCCACTTCTACCATCGTGGCCCAAGCAAACCGCAACCCACAAGAATACTATTGATGGCCTCAACTATCGCTGTCGAAGCCCCACACGCATCCGCACACTTGTGTGGCTACTATTGCCGTGATCGGCACATCGGTATTTGCCACTTCTACAACTAGAGTAGAGAGTTACACACCGACAGGACTCGGTGTTAAACCCATACTGCAACCACTCCTGCTGTCAAACGCCCACCAAGGTCTCTTAACTCTCCTCCCGAATGCTTTTTATATAGCTAGCTCTTCACCTTCCTTCTTTGTATCTTTCCGATGTGGGATCCTCCGTCAAGAGAGTTTAAATTCAATCAAACTCTTACCGTCCAATCCATAAAATAAATACTCCTCGCTTCTCATGAGATTCAAACCTGGACTCTCCTCAGTAGCATAATCCACGCCGCTAGCCACTTTACCAACTAGCTCCTTGTGTCTTAAACCATGCGCAACTAAATATAACCCTATGTCTAAGGTCTAAATTCATTTAATAAAAATAATCTAAAAGGAATGCAAACGCTACAACTAGAACCTTGGACCTCCTTCCTTCCTTGTATGCCATTCCTTGTCCCCTAAGTGGCGCCACTTTGCCACTCCACCACACACTCCACTTGTGTCACTTTTCTCCATATTTTATTCTTAAGGCCTACTCGCCAACTTTCGTGGTTTTTTCACCTAAAACCAAAATTTCTCCAAAGCTAATATTTGATCTCGAGACTTCATGAAGCCCCTAACCTTCCAAAATCACTTATCTAAAAGGTCCAACTTGCACTTAAGCCGATCTCCTATTCTCCAAAAATTTTAAACCCTACTACGCCTAAGGCCCATTGGGCTCAATCCTACTAGGCCCAATTTTAGGATGTTACAAATCTACCTCCTTAAAGAAATTTCGTCCTCGAAATTTTCAACTACTAACAATCACACATCCTAACCCACCACACTACGCTCTTGTTACGACTCGATCTTAATAAAACTAATATACTTTCTAATTAAATCTTGGAACCCCTTCACATAACCAACTATCTACCAAAAGCAAATGATATTTTCACACATACATACAATTTCTATATCACATCCACACAACGAAGAATGAATACAATCATTCAAAGATATAACGAATACAAGAAAAGGAAACTTACGATTTGGTGTCAAGACTCAAAAGCCATACTTACGTAAAAGAGATATATATATATATTTTCTAAACCATCCTTTGAAAACATTTTGAACCCAAACCCACACCGAAGTTTTAAACCTAAGCTCGATACCATAATTGTAACACCCCAAACCCGACCAAAACGTTACGATAATAGGATCGGCATGTCACATGAAAGGAATGTCTAAATATCGTGTGTTAGTTAAAAAGCTTGTATTCTTTATAGTTGTTGTGAAAATTTGAGTTTAAGTAATTTTGAATAAGAAACGGTTTATTATCATTTTAGGAAAATTGATATTGATCATTTAATAATAAGCAAGAATTAAATTGAAAGTCAAACCAAGTAAAATACCCAAGGCCTTATTACATAACAAAACCCAAATAAAAATAAGTCCAAATAAAAGAAATGAATTTACGAGTAAACATATGTATGGCCCCACGAGTCCACCTCACTCCCAAATCCATGATCTAATGATTACCGCAAAATTTAACTAAGGGTGAGTCATCAAGACTCAGTGTAAATCCCATCCAACGGTGTTAAACCCTTATACAATTTCATATGAAAATATGCATGTCATGCAACCCAAAACCTAACCATCCAAACTCCCGATTCTACCCGTGTGGTACCAAACCACCGGTGGTGCCAAACCACTAGTAACCCAAAGTCACCGATATCAATATATTGTGGTGCTAAACCACTTGGTGACCCAAAGTCACGAATAATCTATGTGGGGCCAACCCACGCCAGGATACCAAATCACCGGCGATAATCCCATTTATCAAATGTGAGGCCAACCCAATCGTAGTGCGAAGCCACCGACGAGTCGCTATGAGGTGCCAAACCTCCGTGACCCAAAGTCACGAATATTAATCGTGGTACCAAACCACCGGTGGTGCTAAACCACCGTGACCCAAAGTCACAAATATCAATCTTCCCTCCTCTCATCATATCCATGCAAGATGACATAATAATTCGTGTATGCAGTATGTCATGTATGCTAGACATATATCAAATAACATATGAAACGAATTACCATCATAATCAGAATAATAATACACAATATAATCAAGCTAACCAACCTCTAAGGGTATAGCGGAATTTTACCTACCAAGGGTATTTTCGTAATTTACCCACCAAGGGTATTTTTGTAATTTATCTACCAAGGGTATTTTTGTAATTTACCTACCAAGGGTATTTTCATAATTTACCCACCAAGGGTATTTTCGTAATTTACCCAGTAAGGGTATTTTCGTAATTTACCCACCAAGGGTATTTTCGTAATTTATCCACCAAAGGTATTTTCGTAATTTACCCACTAAGGGTATTTTCTAATTTCAAGACCTACAATGGCCCTCCCGGTCTAATGTTATCCCGACGACTCACCTACCATTTCCTATCGTCACTAGACTATTGGGCCTAAAACGAAGATTGTAGATCTTGTCGCCTAATCCACGTGCCACTTTACCAACTAGCGCTTAGCAAAGTGGGAAGAGATCGAAGGCTAAACTTGGCTTCCTAAATAGTAAGGAACATGATTTAAGCCATCCCCTATTCTCCAAAAAAATCCCTATCTCATTGACCATCGTCCCAATTTTAGGAATAGGTTGAAGATTGTAGGTTTTGTCACCCTAAACAGTAGCGGGACAAGATTGAAGGCAAATCTTAACTCCCTAAATAGTAGGGAACACGATTTAAGCCACCGTCCTATCTCCTTGACCAGCAGTGGAGTAACAACCCGATTTTAGCCCTGACCGGAAAGGTGGTTTCGGGACCACGAATCCAAGTCAAAAAAATATTTTAATATTATTTTTTGTGTTAAATATATATGATTGAGCATGTGCTAAAATTTCGTGAATTTATTTGACTGTTTGTATGTTTAATTTAAAGAAAAGGACTAAATTGCATAAGTGGTAAAAGTAGCCATTTATTAAATTGAGTGACTAAACTATTTTGTCTTCTTTTATAAGAGGATTAAGGTTGTAAATTGGCCCTTTTAGCATGCTAGTGGACGGCACTAAGCTTTTATAAAGCATTTTATATTTGTTTTTCTTTATATATTAAGCTTATAATAAAATATGTATTATATTATAACATTAAAATAAAAAAAAAACATAAAAGAACATTGCATGTTCATCTTTTTGGGTGCTTTTGACCGAAATTAAAAGGGGAAAAAAAGAAAAAAACTCTAAGGGTTTCGGCATTTCTTAATCTTGATTAAGCTATGATTCGGTTTTAGTTTTTGATAATTTTTATGTATTTGACATCGTTGGTTTGTATATTCTCAACCCATGTTGGAATTTTTGAATTTTATGCTTGTTTAATATTCAGCCATTGATGAATACTCATGTTTTGTGATGGTTGATGATTTTAAATAAAATATATGTGTTAGATTATTAGATTTTTTGTGTTGGAAATTTTGATTAAATTGAGTACCTAGGACTAAATGACAAAAATAGTAAATTGAGGGGCTAGATTGTAGAATTTATGAAAAATGGGGACTTGTATAAGCTTAGGGAACATTCGGCCCTAGCTTAAAATATGTAAATTTAGCATATTTTGTGTTTTGTGAAAATTGCATTAAATTGTAAAAGTTGCAAATGTCAGAGGTAAAATGGTAATTTGCCCATTTATGTGATTTTTGTATTAAATTGAATGAAGCTTAATCCGGTAATTTCCAAGGTAAGATTTTAAGCAATTGAGTTAAATTGAATTTTCTTTATAATATGTCTATGTTAAAGGGTGGTAAGTATATTGAACATTAAGTTGTCGAATGTGTTGTGGAATTTGGTATAAGTTAGCCTAAAGTGGGGTTGCTTAGAAATTAAATTTGATTGTATGAAATGTACATCTAAATGTTTATGATGCAAGTAAATATGTGAGGTATTAAATTATGATATGAATATATATTTCAAGTAAAGCTAGTCACATGATATTGTTATAGCCGAATATGAAATTTATATTTGGGTATGAAATAATAATGTTATGCTTGTATGCATGTGCGTACACGAAATGCCATGGATTTGATCTTGAATATATATATATAAGTGCACATGTGAATGAATTACAGGTCTACAAAAAGGTACTATGTGTACGAAATTATAACCGGGCACTAAGTGTGCAAAACCGGTCCCATGGCACTAGCAAAACCGGTCCCATGGCACTAAGTGTGCGGAAATGTTAAGTAACGGCACTTAATGTACGATACGTTACGGGAAAATTGGCACTAAGTGTGCGAAAATGTTGAGTAACGGCACTAAGTGTGCGATACGTTACTAAATCTTATTAACCAGTGTACAGGTATGAAGCTCATTAAAATACTTCTAATACTAATGCTATTAAGTATACGGATATGATCGAGTATACTATCACATGTTTCACATGAATGGTTAAGTTTGGGGAGGTAAGTAAACTAGAGGTATGTATTATGCCTATTAACTTGAGATTGATGGTAGCTGAAATGTAAGTAGAAGATTCGGTAAGTATTATACATATATGCTAATTATTTATTATGTGATAATGATTTATGGATATTGGTATAACCATATAACATGGTTATGAATTCAACCTTTGAATGTTTGACTTTTTGGTATTGATGTTATAAATGAATTAGGTTTTGAAATCTCAAATAAGCTTGTATATGAGTATAAATTGCTTAAATCTTACTAAGCTATGAAAGCTTACTTTGTTCTCGGTTGTTCTTTGAAATTGTAGATTTCATTTGGGAGCTTGGCTCGTGCTTGGGGATCATCTTGGAAGCTCATCATACTGTCATCTATCTTTGGTACTCTTTTGATGAGTCAAGTTTTGAGAACTATGGCATGTATAGGCTATATTATTCTACTTATGAGTTTTGTATCGAATATGATGTATAAAGGCCATGCGAAAATGGCTATACTTTTATGCTTGAAAATGGTTTATTCATGTTTGATTTTGGTGATTTTAATTGTGCATGTTAGAATATATTATAAACTTATCATGAAAGTTATTTCATACTACGTTATGTGTGAGATATTAATGATCAAGATAAGGTATACTTGTATTATTCGGCCATGTTAGTGTGTTATAAAGAAGGTATGTTTCATGATGTAATTAAGAATGGTGATTGGTTAAACGGTTTAATTTCTAAGCTTGGGTTCGATTATATTTGAACATGATGCTTAAATTTGGGAATATTTGTTGATGATAGAATTTTGTTATTAAATACATCTCATGGTATGTATGTTTGATGTTTAGGTTAAATGGTTTGATTGATTTGAGCTAAATTATAGTTATGATACTTGATTATGATATTTGTATAATGTGGTAAACAAACTTGCATATTTGGTACGAAAGGTTTTATGAGTCTTGTAATTTGGTTGGGCATAATCGGTCATGGTTCTTATGTGCGTTAGGGAATGAGAGTAGATTCACATGTTTTAGTTAATGTGAGTTATGTTTGGGTTTTGTTGTTTTAACTATGATATTCTAAGAAAAGTGTTCTATATTATGATTGGATTTTCGATAGTTGATATAGAAGTTGGTATATTTACTGCTGATAGGAATTGAAGGAATATGTATATAGATGTTTCATGTTCGGTTTTAGTAATTATTGATTTGCGTTAGTAAGGTCATTATAAACATGAGTATATTCAGCCACACTCTTAAAAATGACCAAATGAATAGTACTTTGTAATTTGATCGAGTTTACTTATTTTACTATATATAATGCAATTGATATTATTTTGTGATGGCTTGTTTATCGTAATATCATTTCTTAAGTATTATGATCCATGTGACTGAATGAACTTGGTGGTTAGTTGAGTAACACCTCGTAACCCTAATCTGGTGACGGACACGGGTTAGGGGTGTTACATTTGATTAGTATCAGAGCTACGGTTTAGTCGATTCTTGGACTAACTTAGCGTGTGTGAGTCTAGCTATACATGCCATAATTTATAATGTGATAGTATGATGACTTCTGGCAGTGAAATGTGTTTATTTCTTCTATATAGTAAATGGATCCTGATCCAGAGCGAGCTTTAGCTGACGATGTTGAGAGTGAGGCACCTTTTCCCACGCAAGGGACAGCGCCGGAGGAATCTCGACCAGCTGCGAGTAATCCCGATGAGGGGGCTAAACAAGCCTTTTATAGTATGATGAATGATTGGTTCGGTCAGTATATTCGAGCCAATCCGACTGTTCAACAACTTCTGAATCAGAACACTCCCCCTATAGTACCGGTGGTAACCCCGATCGTAAATCCTGAGAGAGCAAGCAAGCCACCGGTTGACTGTATTAGAAAACACGGGGCTCAAGAATTTATAGTCGAAGATGATGATGATGCTGAGCGAGCTAAATTTTGGCTCGATAATACTATTTGTGTTTTCGATGAGCTGTCTTGCACACCCGATGAATGCACCTGAAGTGTGTCATATCATTATTACAAGATTCTGCCTACTATTGGTGGAATACTCTTGTATCAGTTGTTCCGAAGGAGAGAGTTACCTGGGACTTTTTTCAGATGGAATTCGTAAGAAATACATAAGTCAGCGATTCATAGACTCTAAACGTAAAGAATTTCACGAGCTTAAGCAGGGTCGTATGACCGTGTCGAATACGAGCACAAGTTTGTGAGACTTAGTCGCTACGCTCGTGAATGTGTTTCATCTGAGGCTGCTATCTGCCAGAGATTTGGAGAAGGTTTAAATGAAGATATAAATCTTATGGCTGGCATCCTTGAAATAAACAAGTTGTAATACTAGTGAACGAGCTTGTAAAGCTGAAGAGCTAGGAAAAGAAAAGCGAAAGCTGAGTTTGAAGCTAAAGACTTTCAAAGAGATCTGCGGGTAAATTTCCTCAAATGTCAACGAAGAAGTTCAAGAATGATGGTAGCCAATCCAAACCTAACATAGGGATTTCTATAGAGAATGACCACCAGTGAGTTCTCGGGCTACATCAGTTGCTGGTGTTGGTAATACTCAACCGAAGCCCAAGTGTTAGCAGTGCGGTAGACAGTATTTCGATGAGTGCTAGGGTAAATCTATTAATCGAACTTGTTATAAGTGTGGTTCGCAGGATCATTACTTTCAGGATTGCCCGGAGACCACTGAAAAGGGTATTGCTCAGAGTGCGAGACCGAGTAGCACTGCAGTTAGAGGTAGACCATCACGTAATGTGGAAGGTAGGAGTGGTGCTCAGAGGGGGACTTCGATACGGCTATTCGATCAGAGGCCTGTGCACCGGCTAGAGCTTATGCCATTCGTGCCAGAGAGGAGGCTTCATCTCCAGATGTCATTACCGGTATTTTCACTCTACTTGATACTAGTGTAACTGCTTTGATTGATCCCGCTTAACTCATTCATATGTGCATGAAACATTAGTATCCAGTAAGACTCTACCTGTTGAGTCTATTGAGTTTGTGATTCGGGTTTCAAACCCCTTGGGTCGGTGTGTGCAAGTTGATAAAGTGTGCAATAATTGCCCTTTAATGATTCGAGACTCATGTTTTTCAGCTAATCTGATGTTACTACCATTTGACGAGTTCAATATTATTCTTGGTATGGATTGGTTAGCGGTACACGATGCAGTAGTGAATTGCAGACGAAAGACTATTGATTTGAGAGGCCAGAATAATGAGATAATTCGAATTGAATCTACGGATTTGAATGGGCTACCAGCTGTGATTCTTCGATGTTTGCTCGACAGTATTTGAGAAGGGTTGCGAAGCTTATCTTGCGTATGTGATTGACAACAAGGTAATAGAAAAGAAGATTGAATCTGTACCGGTTATTTGTGAGTATCTGGATGTGTTTTCGGAGGAATTGTCGGGATTGCCACCTGTTCGAGAGGTAGAGTTTGCTATTGAACTAGTGCCAGAGACAACTCTGACTTTGATCAGCTTAAGGGGGTCTCGGTGTTCTCAAAAATTGATCTGAGGCCAGGGTATTATCAGTTGTGAGTTAGGGACTCGAATATACCATAGACTACTTTTCAGGCGAGATACGACCATTACGAGTTCTTAGTGATGCTGTTTGGACTCATTAATACCCCTACTGTTTTCATGGATCTGATGAATCGGGTAATTAGACCGTATCTAGATCGATTTGTGGTTTATTCATAGATGACATATTGATCTATTCACGTGACAAAACCGAGCATGCTAAGTATTTGAGGCTGGTGTTACAGATTTTGCGTGATAAGCAGTTGTACATGAAATTTAGTAAATGTGAGTTTTGGTTGAATGAAGTTAGCTTCCTGGGGCATGTTATTTCAACATCGGGCATTCGGGTTGACCCGAGTAAAATCTCGGCTATACTAGATTGAAAACCTTTGCAGAATGTTTTTGAGGTACGTAGCTTTCTAGGATGCCAGATATTATAGATGCTTCGTGAAAGGGTTTTCTATTATAATAGCCCCGATGATAAAGCTATTACAAAAGATGTTAAATTCGATTGATCAGACAGGTGCCAGAAGAGTTTTGATCAGCTAAAAACTTTGCTAACAGAAGCTCTAGTGTTGGTTCAGCCAAAGTCGGGTAAGGAGTTCGTTATTTTAAGCGATGCATCCTTAAGTGGGCTGGTTTGTGTTTTGATGTAAGAAGGTAAAGTTGTAGCCTATGCTTCGAGACAGTTGAAACCTCACGAGAGGAATTATCCGACGCACGACCTTGAGTTGGCCGCTATAGTTTTTACTTTAAAAATATGGCGTCACTAACTATTCGGTGAGAAATGCCATGTTTATTCGGATCACAAGAGTCTAAAGTATTTAATGACTCAGAAGGATCTGAATTTCAGACAACGACAATGGTTGGAACTGTTAAAAGACTATGAGCTTTTGATTGACTATCACCCAAGGAAGGCTATTGTGGTTACTGATGCACTTAGCCGAAAGTCACTATTTGCTCTACGCGCAATGAATGCGGATGTAGCTATGACCGATGATGGTGTGATCATTGCAGAATTAAAGACAAGAACACTGTTTGTACAACAGATTCGTAAAGCTCAAGAGGTTGATGATGACTTAATAGCAAAAAGCAGTCAATGTGGCTCGAGTGCCGATTCAGATTTTCAATTAGATGCTGAGGGGTGTTTATGGTTTAAAAAATCAGATATGTCTGCCTAAGAACCCTGAATTAATTCAAATGATTTGTGATGAAGCTCATAATAGTAGATTGGCGATTCATCCGGGTAGTACGAAAATGTATAACAACCTGAGAAAGCATTAATGGTGGCATGGTATGAAACGAGACATTTCAGACTATGTTTTAGTATGTCAACAAGTAAAAGTCGAGCATCAAGTGCCATCGGGACTACTCCAACAGATTATGATACCTGAGTGGAAGTGGGATAAAGTCACGATCGGGTTTACCGTTGACGCCGAGTAAGAAAGACTCAATCTGGGTTATTGTTGATAGATTAACGAAATCGGCCCATTTTATTCCGTATGTATGGATTTTTCACTCAATAAGTTAGCTGAGTTGTACATACCACAGATCGTATGATTGCATGGAGTACCTATTTCTATTGTTTCGGATAGAGATCTGATGTTTACATCACAGTTTTGGAAGAAACTGCAGGATGCTCTAGGTACCAAGTTGAATTTTAGTACAACTTTTCACCCTCAGTCGGATGGTCAATCCAAGCGTGTTATCCAAATACTCGAGGATATGTTGAGATGTTGCGTTCTTGAGTTTGAGGGTACATGGGATCGATACTTGCCTTTGATTGAATTTACGTATAATAACAGCTATCAATCGAGTATCAAAATGGCATTATACGAAGCTTTGTACGGCCAAAAATGTCATGCACCTCTATATTAGACCGAGCTAAGTGAAGGCCAGATACACGGGGTTGATTTAATAAGAGAGACTGAGCAGAAAGTAAAAGTAATCCGAGAAAGTTTGAAAGTCGCCTCAAATCGCCAGAAGTCGTATGCGGACTTGAAACGTAAAGATATAGAGTTCCAGGTGGGTGACCGAGTATTTTTGAAAGTCTCACCGTGGAAAAAGATACTTAGATTTGGTCATAAAGAAAACTGAGTTCATTGGGCCGTATGAAGTTATAGAGCGTATTGGGCCAGTTGCGTAGAGACTCATCTTGCCATCTGAGCTAAATAGATTCACAATGTCTTTCATGTATCGATGCTTCGACGATACCGATCCGATCCTTCTCATGTGATCAGTCCATCAGAGATTGAAATTCAACCCGACTTAACTTATGAGGAAGAACCGATTCACATCTTAGCTCGTGAAGTGAAAGAGTTGCGAAATAAGAAAATCTTGTTGGTTAAAGTTATGTGGCATAAGCACGGGGTTGAGGAAGCAACTTGGGAAACCGAGGAATCAATGAAAGAACGTTACCCACATTTATTCATTGGTAAGATTTTCGGGGACGAAAATCCCTAAAGGGGAGAGTTGTAACAACCCGATTTTAGCCCTGATCGAAAAGGTGGTTTCGAGACCATGAATCTGAGTCAGAAAAATATTTTAATATTATTTTTCGTGTTAAATATATATGATTGAGCATGTGCTAAAAATTCGTGAATTTATTTGACTGTTTGTATGTTTAATTTAAAGAAAAGGACTAAATTGCATATGTGGTAAAAGTAGCCATTTATTAAATTGAGTGACTAAACTATTTTGTCTTCTTTTATAAGAGGATTAAGGTTGTAAATTGGCTCTTTTAGCATGCTAGTGGACGGCACTAAGCTTTTATAAAGCATTTTATATTTGTTTTTCTTTATATATTAAGCTTATAATAAAATATGTATTATATTATAACATTAAAATAATAAAACATAAAAGAACATTGCATGTTCATCTTTTGGGTGCTTTTGACCGAAACTAAAAGGGAAAAGAAGAGAAAAGCTCTAAGGGTTTCGCATTTCTTAATCTTGATTAAGGTATGATTCGGTTTTAGTTTTGATAATTTTATGTATTTGAGATCGTTGCTTTGTATATTACTCGACCCATGTTGGAATTTTTGAATTTGATGCTTGTTTAATATTCACCATTGATGAATACTCATGATTTGTGATGGTTGATGATTTTAAATAAAATATATGTGTTAGATTATTAGATTTTTTGTGTTGGAAATTTTGATTAAATTGAGTATCTAGGACTAAATTTCAAAAATAGTAAATTGAGGGCTAGATTGTAGAATTTATGAAAAATGGGGACTTTTATAAGCTTAGGGAACATTCGGCCCTAGCTTAAAATATGTAAATTTAGCATATTTTGTGTTTTGTGAAAATTAGATTAAATTGTAAAAGTTGCAAATGTCAGGGGTAAAATGGTAATTTGCCCATTTATATGATTTTTGTATTAAATTGAATGAAAATATATTGAATAAGCTTAAATTTGGAATTTATTTAGATCAAGAAAATAAAGACACGGGATCAGATCAGGGAAAAGCAAAATTAAACGAATAGCAGGGAAGCTTAATCCGATAATTTCCAAGGTAAGATTTTAAACAATTGAGTTAAATTGAATTTTCTTTATAATATGTCTATGTTAAAGGGTGATAAGTATATTGAACATTAAGTTTCCGAATGTGTTGTGGAATTTGGTATAAGTTAACCTAAAGTGGGGTTGCTTAGAAGTTGAATTTGATTGTATGAAATGTACATCTAAATGTTTATGATGCAAGCAAATATGTGAGGTATTAAATTATGATATGAATATATATTCCAAGTAAAGCTAGTTACATGATATTGTTATAGCCGAATATGAAATTTATATTTGGGTATGAAATAATAATGTTATGCTTGTATGTATGTGCGTACACGAAATGCTATGGATTTGATCTTGAATATATATATAAGTGCACATGTGAATGAATTAGAGGTCTACCAAAAGGTACTATGTGTACGAAATTATAACCAGGCACTAAGTGTGCAAAATCGGTCCCATGGCACTAAGTGTGCGGAAATGTTAAGTAACGGCACTTAGTGTGTGATACGTTACGGGAAAATTGGCACTAAGTGTGCGAAAATGTTGAGCAACGGCATTAAGTGTGTGATACATTACTAAATCTTATTAACCAGTGTACAGTTATGAAGCTCATTAAAAGACTTCTAATACTAATGCTATTAAGTATACGGATATGATCGAGTATACAATCACATGTTTCACATGAATGGTTAAGTTTGGAGAGGTAAGTAAACTAGAGGTATGTATTATGCCTATAAACTTAAGATTGATGGTAGTTGAAATGTAAGTAGAAGATTCGGTAAGTATTATACATATATGCTAATTATTTATTATGTGATAGTGATATAAGGATATTGGTATAAGCATATAACGTGGTTATGAATTCAACCTTTGAATGTTTGACTTTTTGGTATTGATGTTATAAATGAATTAGGTTTTGAAATCTCAAATAAGCTTGTATATGAGTATAAATTGCTTAAATATTACTAAGCTATGAAAGCTTACTTTGTTCTCTGTTGTTCTTTGAAATTGTAGATTTCATTTGGGAGCTTGGCTCCTACTTGGAGATCATCTTGGAAGCTCATCATACTATCATCTATCTTTGGTACTCTTTTGATGAGTCAAGTTTTGAGAACTATGGCATGTATAGGCTATATTATTCTACTTATGAGTTTTGTATCGAATGTGATGTTTAAAGGCCATGCGAAAATGGCTATACTTTTATGCTTGAATATGGTTAATTCATGCTTGATTTTGGTGATTTTAATTGTGCATGTTAGAATATATTATAAACTTATCATGAAAGTTATTTCATACTACATTATGCGTGAGATATTAATGATCAAGATAAGGTATACTTACTTGTATTATTCAGCCATGCTAGTATGTTATAAAGAAGGTATGTTTCATGATGTAATTAAGAATGGTGATTGGTTAAACGGTTTAATTTCTAAGCTTGAGTTCGATTATATTTGAACATGATGCTTAAATTTGGGAATATTTGTTGATGATAGAATTTTGTTATTAAATACGTCTCATGGTATGTATGTTTGATGTTTAGGTTAAATGGTTTGATTGATTTGAGCTAAATTATAGTTATGATACTTGATCATGATATTTGTATAATGTGGTAAACAAACTTGCATATTTAGTATGAAAGGTTTTATGAGTCTTGTAATTTGGTTGGGCATACTCGGTCATGGTTCTTATGTGCGTTAGGGAACGAGAGTAGAGTTACATGTTTTAGTTAATGTGAGTTATGTTTGGGTTTTGTTGTTTTAACTATGATCTTCTAAGAAAAGTGTTCTATGTTATAATTGGATGTTCGATAGTTGATATAGAAGTTGGTATATTTACTGTTGATAGGAACTGAAGGAATATGTATATAGATATTTCATGTTCGGTTTTAGTAATTGTTGATTTGCGTTAGTAAGGTCATTATAAACATGAGTATATTCAGCCGCACTCTTAAAAATGACCAAATGAATAGTACTTTGTAATTTGATTGAGTTTACTTATTTTACTGTTTATAATGCAATTGATATTATTTTGTGATGGCTTGTTTATCGTAATATCATTTCTTAAGTATTATGATCCATGTGACTGAATGAACTTGGTGGTTAGTTGAGTAACACCTCGTAACCCTAATTCGGCGACGGACACGGGTTAGGGGTGTTACAAGTGGAATAGGTTAAAGATTGTAGATCTTGTCGCCCTAAACAGTAGCGGGACAAGATCAAAGGCAAATCTTAGCTCCTTAAATAGTAGGGAACACGATTTAAGCCACCACCCTATCTCCCTGACCAGTAGTGGAATAGGTTGAAGATCGTAGATCTTGTCGCCCTAAATAGTAGCGGGACAAGATCGAAGGCGAATCTTATCTCCCTGAAGTCACAAGTGGAGCAAGTTAAAAATAAACAAATCTCATCCCCTCGAAGTTGCAGCAGGAGCAAATTAAAGCTACAAGTCCTATCTCGCTAAAGTAGCGGTGGAGTGGATCAAAGCAATAAGATGTGGTGCACTAGAACGAGGCTACCTGAAGAAAAGAGCACCAAAGAAGTCAAGACCCAGCGAAACCAGGCAAAATTGGCCTTTCTTAAAAGTCTTTCCCTATTCCCGTTACACGACAATGAGCAAAGAGGGGCAGCTGTATAAGCCCAAAATTGCCCGGCCCATTTTACCATAAACCCATACACCAATAAACCAAATCTAACCCAATTAAAAAAAAAACCATCAGCCCAAATTAAACCCAAAACCAAACTCAACTAAACCTATTAGCCTAAACTCAAAATAACCTAAACTTTGGCCCACTACAAACTCAAATCAGAAAAACAGAAAAAACAAAAAACAAAATACAAACCCTAGGTACGCCACACCTAGAGCCACTTGCCTTGCCTTCTGGCCACCGGCCCACGTGCTTCTGCCACCGTCCATACCCTGCAAAGAGAGGAAAACACGCAACAGCAATAGAGGCAAACAAGAACAGTAGTATACACATCTGTAATTGGCTATAAAAGCCGAAAATCTAATGTAACCGAGGGGGTACACAGAGACTTTTTCAATACAAAAACAGAGAGAAATCAATAGAAAAGGGGATTTTTTTTTAAATAAAAATGGACTTTGAATACAAAAACAGATTCAAAAATCGAATCTGTAAGATCTTTACTCTTTTATGTTATATTATTTGTTTTATTTTTTTTCTTTATTTCCTATTTCGAATACACATACATATATTCATATTTTCCTTTTTTTTCCTTTAAAAAAGTTGTACATATGTGTAAAGATATCGAAAAATAGAAAAATATCAAAAAAATTTACCTTTTGGGATTTCGCCACCATGCGTGGTGGCCGGAGGCGGCGTCGGCATTGGCGGACGACGGGGGTCAATCACCGGAGCTAGGCCGAAATAGGAGAGGTCAGGATAGAAAGACAGAGGGTTTAGTTCCTTTTTTAAAAAAAAAGAAGGAGAAAGTTTTTTTTTCAGAATTTTTCTATTTATATAGCATCTCAAATGGCACCATTTTGGGCTTATGCATCAATGCCAAAACGACATCGTTTAAGGAGCCGACCCAAAATCTGACCCGCCCGCCTGGGGATCCGCGCGTTTTCGATTAAGAGTCTATTTGCACAATAGGTCCCTCCGCTTTTGCGACACATTTCAATGTGGTCCTATATTTTTATTTTTTTTACTTCAGCCACGAAACTTTTGCTTCCGTTTCAGTTTGGTCCTCAAACCATTTGAGCTTGAAATGGTGTCATTTCGGGTCAAACCCGACCCGCTGAAAGATCCACGTATTTTGTGACCTTGGGACTATTTATGCAAGAGGCCCTTCCACATTTTCTTTTTTTAAAATCCAATTTTTTATTATTTCTAATCTATACCTTCTATTTCATTTCAGTTTCGATTTAATCCCTCTTTCTTTAATTAGTTTATTTATTTAATTGCTTATTATTTCTTTATTATTATTATTATTATTATTATTATTATTATTATTATTTAATATTTTTATTATTATTACTATTAATATTATTAGTATTATTATTTTTAATATTTCAATTATTATTATTATTATTATTATTATTATTATTATTACCATTATTTATCTATTTTATTTTCACTTTTATTTTTTCTTTTTTGTATTTTTACTATTATTTGTTTATTATTATTAATTTTTATTATTACTATTATTTATTCTTGTTATTACTACTATTATTTTCATTATTATGATTTTTATTATTCTCTTTTATCACTAGTATTATATATATATTGTTCATATTAATATAGTATTGTTGTTTTTAATGTTTTTATTACATTTCTCTATTTATTTACTCGAAATTTATGTTACATATATTTTATCTTGCTCATTTTATTATCGAATTTCATATCATTATTTTATTAACACATTTATCCTGTCACGCATGTAGCATCGTATTTTCACATTACTACTTGTCACATTAATCTTTACTCGATACAATAAAAACGTTGTTTCAAATAATTGATGTTTCATATTAAAGATTCAAGAAAGTTGTGCCCTAACTTACTGGGTTCCGGTTTTTCTCATTCAATCTGAATAACAGAATATCCTTTTAAAGATCCCAATACAAGTTTTGAATAAAATGCTTATCCTCGGAGATTCGAGATGTTGTGCCCTAACTTACTGGCCATGACATCTAGATACCCTGAGATAAGGTTTTTAAATAAAGTTAATATTCCATATTTGGAATTTTGAGAACTCGAGCCCTAACTTACTGAGTTTCGGTTTCCATTTGACAAATGACGGAATATCCTCCTTAAACTTAAATCCAAGTTTTAAAGTCAAAAGACAAGCTCAGTTTCGGGAACCCAAAGTGTTGTGCCCTAACTTACTGGGTATGACATTTTATCTTTTGGAAATAAGAGGGTCTTATCATCCATTTTGATTTGTTCAATTTTTAAAAATCAAGAGAGGATCGTATTTTCAAATCTTTACCCTTTTTGAATTTCGTAGACCAAAATCTTTGTTTTGATAAATCAAATTGTTTATTAAAAACAACCGTTTTACGAGGTGACCCGATCACACCCTAACAAAAAAGATCGGTAGCGACTCCCATTTTTTGTTTTCATTTTCAAAACCAAAGTTGACCCCGTTTTTCAAAAAAAAATGGTTACAACAAGCTGGATAGGTGAGTTCTTACTCTATAACTCATTTGCACTCATATGCATCTGATTGATACTGTGACTGAATGTGATACTGTGATTGAATATGATTGTTTTGTTCGACTGAAAGGCACTTGTGCCTATGTGCGGATTCTATAAACTTTGACTGAATTTGACTGACTGAGTTGATACTCATGATTGAATGAGAATTATTGATTCTATGACTGATTGTATCTTATGACTGCAAAGCACATGTGGCTTTGTGTAATCATTGAACGCTGATTGTAACTGATTGATTGATTAGAACTGGTGTCTTATTTTGATTTGTAATATCCGATTCAGACTTCTGTCTCAAGGTTACTGTCTGTACCTATGAGTATGTTCTGCTTCGAAACTTATTTCTGGTGTTTTGCCCTAAATCTATAGTTTAGCTGGTTTGATCTCACACTGAGCTCGAGTAGCTCACCCCCTCTTTTGTTTCCCTTTTAGGTACCTTTCTGATTTTCTGACGTTGGGCCCGGTACACAGAGGTCTCGGACAGTTTCGATGGAGTGGATTATCCGGTTGTGATTTCCAGTTTCCATTATTTGTTTAAGTTTGAACTGTAAGGAATTTTATAATGCTATGGTACAGTTTTTGTTTTATGATTTTAATTGTATATTTTAAACGAGTTATATATTAAGTTTTATTGTAAATCTTTACAGGTTGGTTTTTAAACGATTTAGATAATTTTGGTCCACTGAGATAAATTATTTTGTAAAATTTTCCCACGATCACTTCGATAACCAATGTAGCATTCCGAATTCAGTCTAGTCTTCTAGGCCGGGTTTGGGGTGTTACAAAATTTTAATTTTCACCCTTCACCTTTATAAAAGCCACGTTAATCTCTTCTCTATATTTTTTTTTTGTCGTCCATTGCATTCCAAAGCTCCTATCATTCAATTTTGATTCCCAAACTTAATTCCTTAGATTTTTATCATTCCCCAAACCATAAATCTCCATAGTATTTCAATTTTTTAAGTTATTTGATCCTTTAAATTGAGTTTTTAGCCATTAAATCGTATGTTTTAAATAAAAGCTAAAAATTGGGTCATTAATGGTGGATTTCGGATTTTGGATAAAAACGTGGTTTCAAAGTTTTTTTCAATAAGTTTTGACATGATTAGAAGGTTTTTAAACTTACTTTAAAGTTTTGTTGAAGATTTCCAACGTTTTAATGAAGTTTTGTGAAAATTGTCAAAAATTTTGATACCATGAATTGGGAAGTTTTGAGTAGTTTAAAGGTTGAGAATCAGTCGTAGGTGGATAATTAGATGAACGGAATTAGTTTTAGGCAAAAAGATTAATTATAGATTGAAATAATTGAAATTCAAGTTTGTTATGTCAAAGGTTTAGATTATAAGAGAATATAGTCTAGACTTGCATATTTGGTTGGTTTAGGTGAGTCTTTTGTTATTAATTAATGGTGCATATTGTGTGGTTATTATTTTTGAAGCATCGAAATCGTTAGAGCCTTCTACGAGCAAGGCAAAAGGTAAGGAAAAGCTTGTTTAAGCTTTGGGCAATTAGGCGAAAGCGTGATCGATGAGTGCTTGGAATCACTACTTCTAGACACAATTCATAGTGTTAATTAGACCTTAGGAATAGCCTAAACCCCTATCCTAAGTTTCGAATGTAAGTTTTCTATTTCCCTTGCTTTATTTTGGCAATTATGTGATTATGTGAATAATTGTGGATTGAGTGTTATGATGCGATATTGTGATATGAGACATGTGTGATAACTATTTTGAATTGTGTTGTGTTGTGGGCATGATATACATGCCAAATGACAGTTATAATGATACGCTAATAATGCAAATATGTAACAAAAGCGAGTGAAATTTCGATAAGTATATATGTGTTGAATTGTGGAATGTGATATTATTATGATAGGTATTATGTGAGAATACTTATATGTGATATATGATGTACTGATTTTAATACACACATATGTGGTCGGATATGTGATGGCTCAATTAGCATTATTGTGGACTTAAAATGCAATTAAATGTGACTCCGATAAGCATGCATTGTATACAATTTGTGATGTCAATTGATGAATATGAACAGAGATGATGTGTATTAAATTAGTAATTAAAAATGTGTAATTGTGGATATTTTGGCCTTGTGATCTCTTAAAACCTTTGGATATAGTTGGCATGCAATAGGATTGTGATTACTCACCTATATGTATTGGGTTTTGGGGTATTAAGGCCCTGGGACAGGTTGGAGAGATAAGGGAATATGAGCTACATGTTTGTTGTGTTGGAAAGCGTTAGCTTTACGCTTCACTTTTTGGGATATGTTTGACTCTATGAGTCAATTGGTGTGTTGGAGATCTATGTATCCGATGTATGGTGGTAGAGCCCACTTTTATGTTTCATAGCCTCAAGTGCCAAATTATCGTTTAAATGTGATATTATTTATTGTGATAATATGATGTGAGATGGATGCATAAACATGTAAATAATATGCTAAATGAGTCGATTTAAGTTTCATGAAAATGTTAGTATGTTCTCATAGTAAATTGCATATGTAATTGTGGGGTTGTTTCCATTTAACTTGTGAATGCGTGTGAATATATTAGCTAGACTTGTGAGTTATTAAAGTATGTATACGTTGTTTAGTCTTGATGAATTATTGTTAAATGAATTATATATATAAGCGAGCTGAGTGTAATTGCATGTAGGAGTATGTTTTAGTTTTATGATTCAATGAAGCGTGAATATGCTATTGTGACTTGGTTAGAATATAGTTGTGAATGTAACACCCCCTAACTCTTATCCGTCGCTGGAACAGGGTTACGGGGTGTTACATTTAGTGGTATCAAAGCTTTCCAAGTTTAGTCGATCCTTAGACTAAATCGAGCTCGAAATTGAGTCTAGAGGTGCATGCCATAATTGAGTCAAATTGAGTCGGGATTGGATGCTAATGTATGATTTTATTTCTTAAACATTTATAGTTAAAGATGTCGGATGAATATATTGATAACATAAGGGCAAGATCAAGAAATTTATCTTCGAGAGGAAAAGTGGCTCAAGGTGTCGATGAATCTTATGAATTAGATGTTAATTTAATTAGGTGATAATTAAAGGAGATAATATTATCACTTGTGGGGAGTAGTGGCCAAGTTATAGACTCTTGGTCTAGCAATTTCAGTTAAAAGAGGAAAATTGAGACTATTCTCTCATCTCTTCTAGCCTTGCCAAATTTTGCTAACTCTCTCCCTCTCTGAATTTTCCTTAAGCAAGAAACCATCCTCTCTTCTTCAATTTCTTCTCTTTTCTACTCTCGTAACCGAACCTTTGGTGATTCTAAGTAAAGAAGCAATCGATTAAAGGCATCAAGGTAAGGTTAAGCCATTCAATTTCCTCTATTTTCTTTTCTAAATGCCGAAAGTAAAGGTACTAATCCCAAATCTTGTTCATGGTCAATCTACAAGGGTTTCTCGGTTTCTACACTCTTCGAATATAGGATCAAGGATCCAAGGTAAGTGAATACATACATTCGCCAAGGCCAAATCTTAGGTATTCAAATCAAGTTAATCAAAACTAATGGATTCGTGGAATTAGGATTTGGCCGATTCCAAGAAAGAGGAAGGTGAAGTTTTGATTTAAAGTTCATAAGGTAAGCATCTAAAAGTATTCGCCAATGTTTGTGTGATTATCTAGATCAGTTCTTTAATTGTTAAAAAGCGAAAACTAACCCATATTGAGATTCAAGGTTGGCGAATATCGTGAAAAGGAAAAACCAAGTTTTGGATTTGAGTAAACACCAATCGGCCTCAAGGTAAGCCTTTTTACAAATCCTACTAGGATTTGGTTTTGATATTAGCCAAATAAGTTTATTAATGTGTCTTATATGATGGCCGAATATAGGAGTTAACAGATCTAAAGTTAGATCGGGATTTTTGAGATCTCAAGGAACCTTTTTAAGCGAATCAGGTGTGTACGCACACTAACCTTCGATTTATCATGTGCCAATTATTTTTATGAATATGTATAAAAATATGAATATGGCTAAGTACCTAATGTGGTACAACGGTACTCGTGCACGTTTCCTACTTAGATAGGATTATGAAATATGTTATTCTATAACATGTGAAAATACGAATATGAATGTGAATTTAATTATATGCATGATTATTAATTTTGGGGCATTCGGTTTATGTGAAAGGGAAGAAGGTGTTGACTTGGTCTCACTAACGTTATATGGTGACTACGGTCACAAATATTTGAATATGGTAACTCCTGTTACATTATCTCGAATTTGGTAACTTGTTACAACATTTTGAATATGGTGTCTTATGACACAAATTATATAGGCGATGAGCACGTCGACTACAAATGACGCCTTGATGGTGTGTAGCGGATGGAGGGTTGACTTAGTAGTCCCACGGTGTGGTGACCGGAATGCGGGTGGTGTGTAGCGGATGGACAAATAGGCTTGGGTTCGGGTTGCATCATCATTTATTTTATACTGAATGTAAATTTGATTTGACCATGCATGCCTCGATTTGTTGAATGTTAGTATTGTGTACTGCTGAGTCATTGACTCACCCGTTGTGGGAATTATTTTCGGTGATGAGCAAAGGATTTTGACCGGTAAGTGGACCTTGAGGTGGCCATGCTACGTTAGAGATTTTATTTTATTTGGACTTTATTTTATTTAGCACCTTTAATTTTATTTTGGGTTTTACTTGATGTAATAAGGCTATAAGGCCCAGTGGATTATTCTTTATTTTTACTTTGCTTTTAAATATTGTGCTAAAGATTATTTTGAATGTAATAAATTGGATTTACAAGATTAAATAAATGGGTTTCAATCTAAGCCCAATCCACAACAACATTTTCTAAATTTTTGTTCAAACTTCTCTAAGCATCAAAATTTTTGAAACCTTACTTTAGGAACATACCAGATCCGATTCGTGCTCGTGGTAGGGTGTGGGTGTTTCAATTTGGTATCGAGCCTGATTTAAACTCTCGGCTGTGGGCTAAGGCCCAAACGCTTTCAAAGCGAGGCAAATGATTTTCTTTGAAAATAAGCGGCTTACAGCATGGCCCCAAGTCTCCGACCCATGATCCACCAGGTAAGTACCCTAACTCTATGTGTGATTCGTGATTTATGAACTGCTTAAGGGTAGAAAAGGCATGGAACGTAGAATAGAATGATAGGAACTTGAACCCAGGATTAGACTACTCAAACACAAAACCACATAAGAACTTAAAGTACTAAACAAACCTATGGCTAGGTCAACGAGCTAAGGTGTGGTAACCCCATGACGCATGTCTAGGATTGGATCCTAAGAGCTCGATATTTAAGCAGCCCTAGTGACTCACCTCCTCTTCGCAGAATTCTACCCAGTGCGTAGCATCAGTTCACCCTAACTCGGAGGGCTCGGTGGTGTGGTAACCTCATGCATGTCTAGGAATGGTTTCGTGGGATCTTGGTATTTAAGCATCCGTGACTCACCTCCTCTCCACACGAATCCTCAGGTGCGTAGCTTTGTTCACCCCGACCAAGAGGGCTCGGTCATAGGCTAAACATAATGACTAAAACCCGAAAGGAACTAGCCATGTTAAAAAAAAAAGAGAGAACAAAACAACAAACCCTAGTTTTCAAACTTTTAAAACTTTCTTTTAAATCTGAGAAAATTATTTTTACAATATTTTCTAAAAAACTCCGATTTGCGAAAATTACAAAAATGCCCTTGGGGTGAAATTACCAAAACACCTTGGTTTATTAAATGTTCAACTACTCAACAAATTTTACCAAAATTTCATTATTTTATAAACATTCAAAACCCTAATTTGTAAAATATCAAAATACCTTGACTTTGGAAAATTACAAAATTGCCCCTAACTTACAAAATTACCAAAATGACCTCGATTTTCAAAATTCTTGCAACATTCCCATTTTTGAAGGAACAATTTTTGAAAAGAACCCTCAAAGTTTTACAAATTTTGGAATACCCCAAATTTATTAAATTTTACAAATTTACCCTGATTTGTGAAAAATTACCAAAATACCCCTGAGGTCAAAAAAAATTTTACCGAAATACTCCCGGATTTTAAAATTTTTCCAAATTACCCCTAGACTTCAAAATTTTCAAAATAATTTTTGACAAAAACACCAAGGAATGTTTTTCTTCTGAAAAATTACGAAAAAGCCCCTGTAGGACAAAATTACGAAAATACCCCTAGGTAGAGGAAAACAACAACAACACAAACTACAACGTTTCTTTGAATGAACGAAAGTTCATATTTGTTTGATGGATGAATGAATGAATGGAAAAGACATGTGTTTGTATGTATCTGAAAGAACCACTCTTAAACCCTTTTCCATAAAACTCCTTCATTGGTAAATAAGTGGAACAATGACTAATTCATAAAATTTCTTAATCGATTTGACGTTAGAAAATGAGCTCTAGAGGATGTGGACGCCGTGGTCGAGGTAGAGGAAGGATGACCGTGTCGAAACCCGTTAGATCGGGTCAAGGGTCCGACAATAAATGCCACCGCCACCACCACCCCACCGTTAATGTTGAAGCGAAGAGCTCGACGGGAAGATCTTTGTGTCGCAGTCAGGTCTTCTGCGAGTTTTGGAATTGGTGGCGGTCCGAGGAAATTCAGAAATTGAAAGTCCAGACCGAACGGCTCGAGCTAATGGAGCGAAATGTTCCGGGAGTATCTAATGTGGCACCCAAAGATACCGAAATCTTGGTTGGAAGCAACGGAGCGTATCATGGATGAGCTCGATCTGACTCTAGAGGAAAAGTTGAAAGGGATGGTGGCATTATTACGCGATGAAGCGTATCAGTGGTGGTTAACTGTTCGTGATGGTACCACGGCTGAAAATCTGACCTGGGAGTATGTTAAAGAGGCATTTCAGAAGAAGTATGTGGGAACCAGGTATACAGATGAACAAAGGAAGGCTTTTCTAGGGTTGGTGCAAGGGAGTAAGTCTGTCGCAGAATATGAGGCGGAATTCCTGAGGTTGAGCCGCTATGCTCGAGGGGTAGTGGCGACTGAGCATGAACGCTGTGTCCGTTTTGAGGACGGACTGAGAGATGACCTGAGGCTGTTAATAGCACCGCATCAGGAGCGGGAATTCTCGGCTTTAGTGTAAAAGGCCAAGGTGGCCGAGGGGATTAAAGATGCTACAAAGCAGACCGTGGATAGGAGTAAGGCCAAGAAAGGATTTGGGCCATCCGGAAAGGGCTACAAGAGGCCTAGGGTTGACAGCCACAAACCAACAATTTGGTCGGGTGGGCAAGACGCCTTGTGAGCATTGGGGAAGAAGCACATGGGAGAGTGTTGGAGAAAGACGGAGGATGCTTCAAGTGTGGGTCCAAGGACCATATGCTTAAGGATTGTCCCAAACAAATGTATGAGAGCCAACCGCGATTCGAATCGCTAGCAGACCTAGGTAGAGGCGACAAAGACCTCAACGGGGTCGTGGTTGAATAACCGAGGTGGTGGTATCGGCGAGGCCGTGGAACATGTAGTAGAGGTACTAATGTTAATGCCAAGCAAGACAACCGGGTTTGGTTTATGCGGTTCATCGAAGGGAAGATGGTGATGCACCGATGTTATAACCCAGACGTTCTTTATCTTTGACAAACCCTACTTTGCTTTGATTGATGTGGGCTCGACCCATTCCTATGTTGCAAGTAGTGTAGTGGAAACACTAGGCCTGACTCTAAGCTTTACGATAGGCGGATGACCGTAGTAAGCCCATTAGGCCAAATCAGAAGCAGAGACAAGATCTTTCAAATGTACCCCAGAGATTCGGGGTAAACTTTCGAGCAGACTTAATGGAGTTACCCTTCTGAGAGTTTGAGCTTATACTCGTAATGGATTGGTTAGTAGAACACCGAGCCGTGTTGGATTGTACTGGCTAAACGTATGGAACTAAGAACCCGGAGGATGAAGTGGTAGTAATGATCGGAGAAAGAAGGAACTACTTGTCTAATGTAGTTTCAGACCTTTGAAGGTCGAGAAGATGGTTAAGAAAGGTTGCGGGCGTTCTTAGCTTTAAGTAAGTGCGGTAGGTGGAAAGGAGGAAGGAGTTAATGGAGTTAGGACGGTAAGGGACTTCGTGGATGTGTTTCGGAGGAATTATCGGAAAACCCCAGATGGGAGGTGAAATTTGGGATTGATTTGCTCTCGGGGACACCTCCATGTCAATTGCTCCATACCGAATGGCACCAAAGGAGTTAGTGGAGCTCAAGGCTCGGATACAAGAACCTGTTGGATCGTGGGTTCATCCGACCCAGATGTCTCCGTGGGGAGCACTTGGTCTTATGTGAAGAAGAAGGATGGAACTATGCGATGTGCATAGACTACCGTCGCTTGAATAAGTCGACCATTAAGAACAAGTATCCTTGCCAAGGATCGATGACTTGTTCGATCACCAAGGGAGCCGCAGATGTTTTGAAGATCGATTCTGACGGGGATACCATCGATTGAAGGTGAAAGAGGTCGATCCATAAGACCGCTTTTAGGACAAGATATGGCCACTTGAGTTTGTGGTGATGCCATTTGGGATGAAACGCCCAGCCGCGTTCATGGACATGATGAATCGGGTTTTCCAACCCTACTTGGATAAGTTCGTCATTGTGTCCATCGACGATATTTTGGTGTACTCGAAGTCGGGGAGGAGCATGATGAGCATCTCCGAGTCGTGTTGGAAGTGTTAAGGAGAAGAAGCTCATACCAAATTCAGCAAGTACAATTTTGGCTTAGGAGGTGGCATTCTTAGGACATATGGTATCCATGAGAAGGAATAAGAGTGGATCCTAGGAAGATCGAGCGGTGTTGGATTGGAAACCACCTAGGTCCGTGGCTGAAATCCAAGTTTCTTAGGCTTGGCGGCTATTACGTAAGGTTGTGGAAGGATTCTCGCCAATAGCCGCGCCTTTAACCAAGTTGCTAAGGAAGGAAGTACCCTTGAATGGACGAATAAGCGGCAGGAGAGCTTTGAAAAGCTTAAAAGAGTGTTGACGAAGCCCAGTGTTAATTCAAGGAGGCGGAAAAAGAATTTGTGGTAATCGTGACGCTCGCATACGGGTTAGGGCGTGTGTTAATGCAAGAAGGCAAAGTGGTTGCTTATGCGTCACGGCAGCCTAAGGCCGCATGAGGTTAACTACCCCACGCATGATTTGGAACTAGCAAAGTGGTTTTGCCCTTAAGGTTTGGAGGCACTACCTTTATGGAGAAAGGTCGCTTATCTACACGCACCACAAAAGCCTTAAGTATTTATTGACTCGAAGGAGTTGAACTTGAGGCAACAAAATTGGGTGGAATTGTCAAGGACTCATTTGCTCAATAGAGTATCATCCGGCAAGGCGAATGTGGTAGCCGATGCCCTAAGTCGAAAGGTTGTATCGATCTACGGGCTTTGTTCGCTCACTTAAGTCTCGTATGATGATGGAAGTCTGTGGCGGAATTACAAGTCGCCCACATGGCTAAAGGAAGTGAAAGAGGGACGATTATGATAATGACTTAAGTACTAAGTTGCGCAAGTATGCAAAGGGGATTAGAGGATTATGGTGTCAATAATGAAAGAGTATTGTGCTACAAGGAAAAGTCCGTATGCCGAGGAATAAGGAGTTGAGACAAAGGATTCTTCGAGGCGATGGTAGCCCTTATGCTATGCATCCGGAGGCATCAAGTCGTATAGAGATCTAAGGAGCAGCTTTGGTGGTCCGACCAAACGAGAGGTGACCGAAGTTGTGGGGAAATGTTTGACGGTCGACAAGTTAAGGTTGAACACCAAGTCCCATCAGATTGCTTTAACCAATCGAGATTCCCCAATGGAAGTGGGAGAGAATTACCATGGACTTCAGTGGGCTTCCCTTACGCCTACTAAGAAGGACTCGGTATGGGTGATAGTGGACCGTTTGACCAAGTCCACACACTTTATCCCAAATAATGGATTATTCTCTTGAAGTTGGCTAAGTTGTATGTGGCAGAAATTGTGAGATTACATGGAGTACCAATGTCAATTATCTCTGATAGAGACCCAACGTTTACGTCTCGATTTTGGAAGGAACTTCATCAAGCTTTAGGCACTAAGTTAGACTTCACTACGGCTTTTCATCCACAATCGACGAGCGAAATCAACAGGTTATACAAGTGTTAGAGGATATGTTGAGAGGTCGTAATGGATTTTCGAGGAAGTTGGGAAGATTACTTGCCTTTAGTGAGTTCGCCTACAACAATAGCTATCAAGCCAGCATTCGGATGGCACCATACGAAGCATTGTATGGAAGGAAGTGTAGAACACCTACTTGTTGGACAGAGTTAGGAGAACGCCGAGTTTTGGGTCCAGAATTAGTGGCAGAAATCGAAGAAAAGGTTGAGTTAATTCGGGCAAGGTTGAAGGAAGCCTCTGATAGGCAGAAGTCGTACGCAGACCTTAAACGGAAAGAAATAGAGTTTGAAGTGGGAGACCAAGTATTCTGAAAGTCTCACCTTGGAAGAAGGTAATGAGGTTGATCGAAAAGGAAGTTAAGCCTAAGGTTTGTAGGGCCTTATCGAGTCTCAAACGAAGTTGGGCCATGAGCATACCAATTAGAGTTGCCACGAGACCAGCAGCGATGCACGACGATTTCATGTGTCCATGTTACGCCGCTATCGATCGGATCCGTCGCATGTGGTATCTGTTGAAGAAGTGGAGCTAAGGCCGACTTATCCTACGAGGAAGAACCGATTCGGATCTTGGAACGTGATGTGAAAGTACTACGAAGGAAGACAGCCCTCTACTCAAAGTGCTATGGCGCAATCATGGAACGGAAGAAGCTTCAGGAGTCGAGGAGACCATGCGACAAAGAATATCCTCAATTATTTTAGTTAGGAAATTTCGAGGACGAAATTTTGTTTAAGGGGGGTAGAACTGTAACATCCTGAATAGGGCCTATGCATTTTCAGTTTGATTGTATGAAATGACAAGTTTAAGCATGAAGAATAAATTTTTGATATTTTTGGAAACCTGGAAATGCATGAAAATGGAAGCCTAAACATTTTGGAAACTGAACATTTTGGAAACACGAACATTTTGGAAACCTAAACATTTTGGAAACCCGAACATTTTGGAAACCTCGAACATTTTGGAAACCTAAACATTTTGGAAACCCGAACATTTTGGAAACTTGAAGATGTAAGAAAAATGGCAAGTTACAGAGCCGATCGAAAATTTTAGGAAACTTGGAAATAAGGCCGGAATGACAAATCTTAAAGTTCAAAATAGGAAATAAGGGCAAGAGGGCCTTAAAAGAAAAAGTTGGTGAAATTTTACATACAATCGAGCTTGGAAAAGTGGCTCAAGGTGTCACTTAGGGCTTATGGAAATGGCCTCGAGTTCGAGTCACTTGGAAAGCAAATAATGAAGGTTTTATTTTGCTTCCAAGGCTAAGAGGTTGACGGCACAAGCTTCTAGAATTAGAGGAGTTTTAATTCCATAAATATATGATAAAATAAGTGATAAATAAGGGATTTTTAATTGAAGAGATAAAGGGTGGATTAAACACTTTTAATTTAATTAGGTGATAATTAAAGGAGATAATATTATCACTTGTGGGGAGTAGTGGCCAAGTTATGGACTCTTGGTCTAGCAATTTCAGTAAAAGAGGAAAATTGAGACTATTCTCTCATCTCTTCTAGCCTTGCCAAATTTTGCTAACTCTCTCCCCTCTGCCAAATTTTCCTTAAGCAAGAAACCATCCTCTTCTTCAATTTCTTCTCTGCTTCTACTCGTAACCAACCTTTGGTGATTCTAAGTAAAGAAGCAATCGATTAAAGGCATCAAGGTAAGGTTAAGCCATTCAATTTCTCTATTTTCTTTTCTAAATGCCGAAAGTAAAGGTACTAATCCCAAATCTTGTTCATGGCCAAATCTACAAGGGGTTTCTCGTGTTTCTACACTCTTCAATATAGGATCAAGGATCCAAGGTAAGTGAATACATACATTCGCCAAGGCCAAATCTTAGGTATTCAAATCAAGTTAATCAAAACTAATGGATTCTGTGGAATTAGGATTTGGCCGATTCAAGAAAGAGGAAGGTGAAGTTTTGGATTTAAAGTTCATAAGGTAAGCATCAAAAGTATTCGCCAATGTTTGTGTGATTATCTAGATCAGTTCTTTAATTGTTAAAAAGCCAAAAACTAACCCATATTGAGATTCAAGGTTGGTAGAATATCGTGAAAAGGAAAACCAAGTTTCGGATTTGAGTAAACACCAATCGGCCTCAAGGTAAGCCTTTTTACAAATCCTACTAGGATTTGGTTTTGATATTAGCCAAATAAGTTTATTAATGTGTCTTATATGATGGCGAATATAGGAGTTAATGATCTAAAGTTAGATCGAGATTTTGAGATCTCAACGAACCTTTTAAGCTTAATCAGTGTGTACGCACACTAACCTTCGATTTATCATGTGCCAATTATTTTTATGAATATGTATAAGAATATGAATATGGTTAAGTACCCTAATGTGGTACAACGGTACTTTCAGCACGCTTTCCTACTCCGATAGGATTATGAAATATGTTATTCTATAACATGTGAAAATACGAATATAAACAGAGTCAAGAACACCGAGTGTAAACCAGTGGGTAATCAACCTCCTAATATTGAAAGAGGTAATGTTAGAGAAAGGGATGACTCACAACTACTTAGAGTTATAGCTAATGCTCTTGAACGGGTAGCAGGAACTGCATCTGCTACAACATCTGCTCTTACTACCCGACGAGCCTCGATTAAGGAATTACATAAGTACGATGCAACTAAATTTCTGGGTTTGAAAGGAGTCGGTCCTTCTACAGCTGAAAATTGGATGGAATCTACAAAAAGAATTTTACAGTAGCTTGAATGTACTCCCCGAAAAGTTTATTGTGTGTTGTCTCTTTACTACAAGGAGAAGCGTATGTTTGGTGGGAATTAGTAACTTGACATGTACCGGCAGAACAAGTAAACTGGGATTTCTTTAAAAGAGAATTTTAGAAGAAGTATGTGGGTGAGTTGTACATTAATGACAGAAAATAAGAGTTCTTAATGTTAAAACAAGGTGAGATGTCAGTAGTTTATTATGAACGGGAATTCTCGCAACTCAGTAGATATGCAGCTGAATTTGTGCCAACCGAAGCTGATAGTTCTAAGCAATTTTTGTAGGGTTTACGTGATGAATTAAGGGTACAACTGGTATCACATGGAATTACAGAATTTGTAGATTTGGTTGAGAGAACAAAGATGGTTGAACAAGTATTGGGTCTTGACAAAAAGCCTGAAAATACTCATCTATTTGGAAAATGGTCTGGAGCTATTAGTTCAAACCTACAACCCAAAAGATCCAAAGAATCTCTTGGTAGTTGGAGATCGAGTTTCAAATCAGACAGAGGTGATAGAAACCGTGTAAGAAAGATGGCAGTTTCTACTGGTAGTGTACGAGGTCCATTTCGGGATACTGAAATACTAGATTGTGAACATTACGGAAAAAGCATCGAGGTGAGTGTTAGAAATTGACTCGAGGTTGTTTCCATTACGAATCTACTGAGCATTTCATTAAAGACTGTCTGAATAATGAAAATGCTACACATGTTACATCTCAGAGATCTATGCCTACTTCTAGAGGTCGAGGATCAGGCAAAAGTGATTCATTTTCCAGGGGTGGTGCTAGAAAAGGAAGTGATGTTGCTACTCAACAATCAGAAGCTAGAGTACCGGCTCAAGCTTATGTTGTACGGACCCGTGAAAAGGGTGATGCACATGATGTGGTGACAGGTACATTTTTATTGCATTCAGAACTTGTTTATGCTTTAATAGATCTAGGATCTTCACACTCATATGTTAATACAAAATTGGTTGAGTCGGAAATTTAAAATCTAAAATGTCTAAAGTATCAATAGCAGTGTCTAATCCATTGGGCAAACTGTGCTAGTGGATCAAGTATGTCGAAGATGTCTGTTAATGATACAGAATGGAATCTTTTTGTTGACTTGTTGATAATGCCATTTGGTGATTTTAATATAATACTGGGAATGGATTGGCTTTCAGAGCACGGGGTGATTTTAGATTATTGTAAAAAAAGTTTATTGCTCAGAGTGAAAATGTGGATAAGATTGAGGTAAATGGTATTCGAACCAGTGGGTCAACTCGTATTATTTCAGTGATCCAAGCTAATAAACTTCTTCATCAGGGTTGTGTAGCTTTTCTGGCTTATGTTATTAATTCAGATTCTGTTGAAAGTCAATGTAGTAAAATTCAGACTGTTTGTGAATTTCCTGATGTTTTTCCTGAAGAATTACTAGGAATACTACCAGATTAGGAGGTCGAGTTTGCAATTGAAGTTTATCCTGGTACAGCTTTAATATCAATACCCCCATACTGTATGTCACCTACAGAGTTAAAAGAATTGAAAGTATAGTTGCAGAATTTAATGGATCGAGGATTTATACGTCCTAGTACTTCACCTTGGGGAGCTCTAGTGCTGTTTGTCAAAAAGAAAGACGGTTCAATGTGGTTGTGTATTGATTATCGGTAATTGAATAAGGTGGCAATCAAGATTCGATACTCATTACCTCATATTGATGATTTATTTGATCAGTTGAAAAGAGCTTCTATGTTTTCAAAGATTGATTTGAGATCGGGTTACTACCAGTTGAAGGTGAAAGAAAGTGATGTACCGAAGATAGCATTTTGTACAAGGTATGGTCATTATGAATTTTTAGTAATGCCTTTTGGATTGACTAATGCCCCGGCAGCATTTATGGATCTCATGAATTATTTTTTGCAACCATATTTGGATCATTTTGTGGTAGTTTTTATTGATGATATTCTAATCTATTCGAAGTCTGAATCTGAACATGAGCAGCATCTCAGAATTGTTTTGCAAATATTACTGGAGAAACAGTTATACGGGAAGCTAAGTAAGTGTGAATTTTGGTTATCAGAGGTAGTTTTCTTGGGACATGTTGTTTCTGCAGATAGAATTAGAGTTGATCCAAAAAGATAGAAGTAATTGTTCAGTGGAAAGCATCGAGGAATGTGTCAGATGTTCGTAGTTTCCTTGGATTGGCTAGTTATTATCAAAGATTTGTAAATGAATTCTCGAAGATAGCTTTACCGATGACGAAATTGTTACAAAAGAATGTTCAGTTTGTTTGGGATAATTAATGTCAAGAAAGTTTTGAGAAATTAAAGCAAATGTTGACTGAAGAACTGGTTTTAACTTTACCAGAGTCAGGAAAGGATTTTTTTGTGTACAGTGATGCTTCTTTGAATGGTCTCGGATGTATTTTGATGCAAGATGGAAAGGTGATAGCTTATGCATCTCGTCAATTGAAACCGCATGAGTGTAATTATCCAACACACGATCTAGAATTGGCTGATGTGATTTTTGCACTAAAGATTTAGAGACATTACTTGTATGGTGAGAAATGTTGTATTTATACAGATCATAAGAGTCTCAAGTATCTCCTATCTCAAAAGGAGTTAAATTTGAGACAACATCGGTGGATAGAGCTTTTAAAAGATTATGATTGTATTATTGATTATCACCCGGGAAAGGCAAATGTTGTAGCTGATGCATTGAGTAGAAATGCAACAACTAAATTACGAGCAATGTTTGTACAACTCAATATCAGTGATGATGGAAGTCTGTTGGTTGAATTAAGAGTTAAACCAGTGAAATTAAGTTAGCACAGTTAGAAGATGACAAGTTAGTAAAGAAGAAATAAATGGTTCAGAATGGCATGATAGAGAATTTTAGCATTGATGAGCATGGTTGTTTGAGATTTCATAATCGGATTTGTGTTCTATATGTTTCTGAACTAAAAGAGTTGATACTTCGAGAAACTCATGACAATCCTTTTGCTTTGCACCCTAGAGAAAAAAAATGTATCGAATCTGTGAGAATCATATTGGTGGTCGGGAATGAAAAGAGATATAGTTGAGTATATGGCTAAATGTTTGACTTGTCAACGAGTAAAGGCAGAGCATCAAGTTCCTATTGGATTACTTCAGCCTATTAATATTCCTGAATGGAAATGGGATTGTATTACGATGGATTTTGTAACGGGGTTACCATTATCAATGAGTAAGAAAAATATTGTTTGGGTGATTGTTGATCAGTTTACTAAATCGGCTCATTTTATAGCAGTCAAAACCGATTGGTCACTTCAGAAACTTGCTGAAGTTTATAGTTGGAAAATTGTGAGATTGCATGGTATTCCTATATTGATAATCTCTTATTGGGATCTGCGGTTCACATCGAGATTTTGGAGGCAGTTGCATGAATTACTTGGTACTCAACTCAATTTTGGCATAGCTTTCTATCCGCATACTGACGGACAATCTGAGCATATTATTCAGATTTTGGAAGATATACTTCGAGCTTGTGTTATTGATTTTGAATCAGGTTGGGAACGTTATTTATCGTTAGCTGAATTTGTATATAATAATAGTTTCCACTCAAGTATTCAAATGGCTCCTTATGAAGCTCTATATGGTCGTAGATGTCGACCACTTGTGTGATGGAAGGAATTGAATGAAAGAAAAATAATTAGGCTGGAATTAATTTAAGAAATAGAGGATACTATTAAGAATATTCGAGATAGATTGAAGGCAGCTTTCGACAGACAGAAGTCATATGCATACTTGAAACGTCAGGATATTGAGTACTCTATTGGTGATAAAGTATTTCTTAAAGTCTCACCTTGGAAGAAAATTTTGAGGTTTGGTCGAAAGGGAAAATTGAGTCCTCGTTTTATTGGGCCGTATGAGATTGTGGAAAGAGTTGGGCTAGTTGCCTATCGTTTAGCTTTACCTCCGGAATTACGAAAAATTCATGATGTTTTTCATGTTTTAATGCTCAGAAGATACATATCAAACCCTTCTCATGTTATTTTGACAGAGGATATTGAAATCCGACCCGATTTATCATACGAAGAAGAACCGGTTGAGATATTAGCTCGAGAAGTGAAAGAGTTACATAATAAGTAAGTTCCATTGGTAAAAGTGTTATGGCGAAGTCATAATATTGAGGAAGCAACTTGGGAACCGGAAAAAACAATGAGATCTTAGTACCCCTGCCTCTTTTCAAGTAAATTTCGAGGACGAAATTTATTAAGGGGGAGAAATGTAACGACCCGATAATTACGAGTATCGAAAAGTTTATTTCCATGTCTCCGTTTTCGTAAAAAAAAATATTTACGAAGTTAGTTGTGTGATTAATTAGGTTTTGGTTAGGTGAATTAGCTTGAATTAAGAGTAATTAGGTGAAAGGACTAGATTGCATATAGGGTAAAAGTTAAATTATAGAATAGAGAAAAGTTAAGGGACTAATTAAGCAAATAAATCATAAATTGACAATTTTATGGTAATGGTAATTTACATGTGTAATGTTAATATACATATATTTATAATAATTATATAGTTGTAAATGTTATTATATTATATTATTGTATTATATTATATCATATTAGTTTAATAATAAAACAAATAAAGAAATAAAATAAAATAAAAGAATAGAAAATAAAGAAACGTATGAAACGAAACAGAGAAGGAAAGGGGAGAAAGAAAAAGAAAAAGAAAATTAGGGTTTTAAGGTTCAAACTCAAATTGGTAAGTCAATTTAATTCCTTTTCTTGTAATTTTAATGTTTTAGAATCCTAGAACTAAATACTACTTTATTTATGTTGAAATTTTAGAAGTTATTAGATTTTTAGATGTTGTTCATGTTGATTAAATTGAAGTATTTGGAGTTAAATTGATAGAATTTCAAGTTAGAATTGAGAAAAGGATTGAATTGTAAAATAAATTATAAGTTTTGAGTAATAGGGACTAAATTGAGAGCATTTGTAAATTTAGGGTTTTATGGTGAAATTAGAGAGTTCAGTTTAGTTTTAAGTGGAAATTGAATGAAAACAAAAGTTGAATGTAAATTGAAATATGTAATGTGAAATTGTAGTGTATTGATAAGTTTCAATTTTTTTAATTTCCGTAGCTAACGTTGTGCCGGAAACCTCGGATAAGAAAGGAAAGGAAAAAGTCGATGAGAAGTGACTCGAAAATTGCGGTTTGTATTTCTATAATCTGAACTTAATAATTAATTGTTAAATTTATTACTTGATGTGTATGGTAAGTGGATAGAGGTGAGTAATTGATATTGTGATATTGAATTTAATTTATTTTATTTTATGAGCATATGTGAATATTTGAATTAGAATGAATATTGTTTGAAATTGAAAAGTGATTTAAAACCCTATTAAATGTATCGGGCTCAGTCGGATATAGTTGGCATGCCATAGGATTGGAAGAGTTCAAGGATATTTCGACTTCGAGTCATGAGACACTGGGTGTCAAATTATTACTTCGGATAAATTCGATGAGGTACTGCGTACCAACTTACTGCGGCATGGCCGATAAGACATTGAGTGTCAATCTATTACTTAGAATTATCCAATGAGGCACTAGGTGCCAAACTGGTGTGTTTTAGTTGGATTCGTGTATCCATCCGAGTCCGTGTCGTGTTAATAGGGGTAAATAAATGAATTGGCGATATGATTGATATTGAATGACATTGTATGTGAATAAGAATTGGACAATGAGTTGAAGTATATAAATGAAATGTATGAACCAAGGGTTCATGAAAAGAATATTATTATTGATAAATGATATGTGAATCAAAGTGAGAAAAGCTATTTGAAATTGCTATTGATGAGAAATGGATAAATTGATTTGTTGATTGGCTAATGTTCTATTATGGTTAAAAATGCATATTTTATAATGTTATTTTCTTTAAAGCATTAGGATTATAGAAATACCAATGAGTTTATACTCAGCGCACGGTTTGTTTTCCGTGCGCAGGCTAGGTTAAAGTCAAATCATTGAATCAGAATCCAAGGCCGATCCCGAACTCAAAGTGGTGAAGTATATTTCTTTTTGGTAATGGCATGTACCTAGGATGTTTATGTTTGTCATTTTGGGAAGTTTTTGTAAATAATATTATAAGAAGATATTGGTTGGTTATATATAAACATATGTGCTATGTTGAGGTTATAAACTGGTATGTTTAAGCTAATGCATAAATGTGTATAAAATAGGCAAAATTTGAGTTAAATTGGTATGATTTAGAAATTGGTTTGAATGATGACTTGTTGAATTGTTTTGATATTATGAGTAAGATATCTATGAGAGTTTATCAATTAGGCATCTATTTTAACAAGTTTTAGAGGTGTTTAATTGTGTTTTGAAGTGGTTGAAGATTGGTTATTGAGTTGCTTGTTGTTTAAGTTTGCAGGGTTGGTAAACTTGATATTTAAGGTTCATTTTGAGCCCACACGGCCAGACACAAGGGCGTGTGATTGGACCATGTAAGACACATGGCTAGGACACGGGCATGTGCCCCGGCCGTGTGAAAACTGCACTTAATTTTCAAAAAATAAATTGACCACACGGCCTAGCACACGGGCATGTGATTTGACCATGTGAGATAAGTCAGAGAGTTCACAGGGTAGGACACGGCCTGAAACACGGGCATGTCATAGGGTCACACGAGCGTGTCCCTTGGCCACACGGGCATGTATGCCCAGCATCTAGGAAAAAATTTGAAATTTCTCAAAAAAAATTTCTCTGAGTTTCCAATTGAATCTCAATTCGTTTCTAACATGTATTTTGGGCTTCGAGGGCTCGAAAAAGGGACTATATGATTAATTTATGATGTATATGCTAGATTTTATGTTTATTGTTCATAATTGATCTGAAAAGTCTAGTAATGCTCCGTAACCCTGTTCCGAATATGGATAAGGGTTAGGGGTGTTACAGTGAATGTGTTATAGCATGCTCTTGTTTAACCTTTGATGTTGCGTATATATTGTGGTTGCTCTAACATTCACTGAGCTTGTTTAAGTTCACCCACTCTCTCTAATCATTGCAGACATTTAGCGTTTGCGGTGTGAGCAATACGAGGATACCAAGGAAGTGATCCAAGTTAGGCTTTAGTATTTGCATAGGTGGTATTAATATTATTCTTTGAACTGTGGGGATAAGGTAATGTGGTTAGACTTTGATCGATTATTATTGTGGTCCTTGTGATATTTTATGGGTTTAGTTATCTAGCATTATTTATGGATGTTATAATTGTTTCATTGGTATTGTTTTGGTTTGAATATTTGCTATGTTGAACTTCCATGAACTATATATATGGTCAATGGACGTTGAATAATGTGGTAGAACTTTGTATGAATTTTGCCTTAATGTTTTTATTACTTTCATAGCTTATTTGTTCTTAGGATTTATGGATATTGTTCTTATTATATTGTTTGTTTACTCAAACATGTTTTCGATGATTGAACCGTTATTGTGGTTGTTTTGGTGATTACTTGATAAGGTAAAAGTTGAGTTGAGTAATTATTATTTTGAATGGATTATATGCCTTAAACTGTTGAATTTTTGTGTTCTGGAGCAGAGGTATCGATATTTGTGTTTTAAAAACGATACCTCCATGATTTTTGAAAGTGCTAACGTAATTTGGTATCAATACCATATTACGAGTATCGATACATGGTGTAGAATAATTGATATTTTATGAAAGGTACCGATAAATTTTGAGATTTTAATTTTAAGTGAGAAACAGAATACTATTTTGGTATCGATTTTCCAAGCAGGATCAATACCATTTGAAAGAAATATCGATACCTTTGATTTAGTATCGATACCTACGTAAGTAATTCTAAATTTTTGTTTGCTGGTCTAAAAACATGTTTAATTCTCGTTTTAAGTTCATTTGATAAATGTTGAGCATGTTTTGAGTTCGTTTGACGGTGGTATGACATCCTGATATTCGGGCTCGGTGACTGGGCCAAGTATAGGGTGTTACACAAAATCATTCTACTAGAATATCATGATTGAGCTCTCCCTAATTACATATCATTACAAAAACTACTTAATTAGTGCACATCCAATAACTTTGTCATAAGTGTGTTACCTCATAGGATATCATTAATATTTTTGAGATAAATTTATTCTTTCAATATAATCTTAATTTATCTAATAGTAACTCTTAAATATTCTTTTCATGAAAAATCAATTATTATAAAATAATAATCAAGTCATTTATCACTAAAATAACTAACTTGTAATTACGTTTACTTCTCATTCATAATGTAATATCAATGAAATGATATCAAATAATAATTCATGTCACCATATAATGGATGATCTTCCTGAGCACATCAGTAGAAATAGGGCACTCATGGTCAAACTTCGTATGTCCCAGAGGCCCACAAACATAGAGAAAATAGATAACTGTTCGTACTTAAGAAGACCTTGTAATGGTCTTCCATTGGCACCACGAAAGGATATGGATCAAGTAAAAAGCTTAGAGACTGAAAGAGTAACACGAAAGTGCATAAGTCACCCCTAACTCCACTTCGCTAAACTATAATCAAACGGGCAAAATTGGCCAATGTGAGCACTTGTACATTCAGCAGTACTAGCAACCATCAAGTTCAAAGGCAGACCATAAAACTGAACCCAGAAACCCACCTCAGTAAATAGATAATCCAATGAGCATAGATTACCATCATACTCCTGAAACAGCAAAAGATGTTTTTCAAAAGACCAAAGCCAGGACACTATTTCTGCCTCGCAGCAAACCAAATTTAATGAGCATGATATTCTCGTCCAGCACCTGAAACTGTGTGGACTCAGATAACTTCCAAACCGGATGGAACACGGAAATGAACGCATCCCAATTTGGAGCACGAAAGCGTTGGAGCTTACACACAACCCAACAATCAGAAGCAGATCAGAGGCGAAGTCAGGATAATTTTTTAAGAGGGTAAGATGAAATTTTAATTTTTTATAATTTATATATTTATAATTTGTAAAGGATTAAATCAAATTTTTATAATTTTAGGGGACAAAGTGTAATTTTATCTTTACTAATTTAAAATTTTTAAAAAAATTTAAAGGCCTAAATAAAAATATTACATTTTAAGGGGAGTCGGGGCTCATGTCAACCCCTAACTTCGCCTCTGAAGCAGATGCCACAGTAGCGTCAAGAATATCAACAAGATCAAGGTCTGCAAACTCATCCTTTGTCAACTTGAAATTCTACCAACCATGAACTAACTCCTCCGCCATTAGCACCGAAAAGACAGAGAAATGCAAAAGAGAGAAAAAAAGACAAAAATCACTAGAAATCAAAAATAACTAAAACAGTAATGGTAATTAGGAACCCAAAAGAACAGCAAAAGCCAAACTTAAGGACAAAACTTACCCAAAGCAAGATTAAACACCCCCATAACTTACACTGAGAAAATTAAAGAGACTAATCTTTATTATTAAAGAAAATATATTTTAATAATATTCTAACAAGTTGACATAACATTAATTAAAAGAAAACATAGAATAAATATAAATTATTTAAACATAAGTAATATAGACCACATAACATTCCTAGATAAAAAAAATAAAACAAAAGCAAATTTAGTACACTCGGGTCAAATTTTGGGTGTCATTTTTTGAGGTGTTGTTTAAAAAAACAAAGCATCTTAAATTTGAGAAAGCCAAGTACATGCCCAAAAATAAAGTCGGATAGAAATTTAGACAAATTTCTATACATAATTAAAAGGGAAAATTAAAATTAAAAAATAAGTAAAGTTAAGCTCGCCACTTATTAAGCAAAGAAATTCAGTACATGTCAAATAAAGAGGTTAACATGTCCAGATTCTTTATATATATATATATATATACTCGCTCCCAACCATAAATCTATTCTTATATATATATATATACACGCTCCCAACCATAAAGTTAGTTTAGATTAGAGATTTATATACAAAATAAATGGTAATTATCAATTTTGTGTTGATCACAATTACTTTTTAAATTTTCAAGAAAAATATTATATTTTTCAAATAATAATTTAAATTACAACTTTTATAATTTAAATATTTATAAAAATAAAAATTTAAACATAAATATTTTGTTTATACAAAGCAACTCATCACTAAATTCAATCAATTCAATCGAATCAACTTTTGAATCTCTATCTACCATTTTTATTCATTAATTCAACCCAAAATTATATAATATTTTACAAAGAGATTACAAACAAACAAAATCTATAAAACATAACTAAAAAGCAATAAACATTAACACTAAAATATACCCCATACTTTTTTTTTATGGGTTTTAACTCATCACTACAAAAAATTTCAAGCAGGAAGAAATGAAGCTATACAAAATAGTATGCAATTTCCAACTCGCCAAAAAGAGATTATTGCAAAAAAAATCCGAATAGGTCGAAATATCCCAAATTCATATTTTTTTTCAAAGAATTATATTATAGAATTGCAGCTTGAGCATTAGGATTCCGCATGATGAAGTACTCGAATTCATAAGTTCGGGGCATGGTTCTGGGAATACGGACTCGGAAAACTCGAAAACATATGAACATTGCCAAGATGACAAAGAAGTAGAATTGATTGGTAAGGAGATATTTGATAGACATATAAAAGTAAAGGGAGATTCTTCAATTCCTTTGAAATTACCTGCACTGGTGATATTTGTGCCAATGATGTTCTGTAGGGTGATTTTCTCTAATACCGGGAAAGCATCAGGATCGAATTTGTCATCTGGATGGGATCCATAGTCACCGATGGCAGCAAAAGATGTATTAACATTTAGCAAGTCAACATCTGATATCATGATTTCTTTGATGTAACCACCCCTACCTGTTGTTGTTCTAAACTCGATACCAGTTAATGAGTCGTAGAGGTGGACTTCCTCAACTAGAATATCGGAAATGCCACCAGACATTTCACTACCAAAGACAAGAGATGAGCCTGTGGATGATCGAAGATCGACCCTTCGAACATGGGCGATAGTGATCGGTCTACCATATGCAATGCCATACTCATCCCATCCACTCTTGAAGGCAATCGCATCATGGCCCATGCTAATGTTGCAGTCCTCGATGCAAATGTTATCCGAAGAATCTAAAACCGGAATGTTAAAGAATGATAATAAAAAATTTTCCTGCAGAACCGCTTTAAACACCGCCAAGCAACTAGTAACAATTAGGCATGCAATTTCTTTTGTAAAAGCTTTTAACCTCTTCTAGAAACATATCGATACAAGCAAAAACTAGTATTCTGTCTTGTAAGTAAAGGAAATTATAAATAAAATTAGAAGAATAAATATAGATATTGACAACAAGCAATATCTGAAAACAAATTAGATTATCAATATGAAAAGACTGAGATATTAGCATCAGAAACCTGGGACTATGCCGACAGTATATGGAGATTCTGGTGGAGCATAGACCGATATATTATGAATGTGTACATTGCTGCATGAAATGGAAGTAGATATAAATTTAACTTTCTCCATTTATTTGCATATTAAACACAAATTTTTATACAAATTTAACTTTCTCCATTTTTTTTTGCATATCAAACACAAATGTTCAAACAATAAGCAAAGCGATGGAAAACTTACGAAAAACAAAAACAAACCTGCAATAGACTGGATGAATGTTATATGCAGGGGCATTCAAAAGACTGATATTAGAAACAAAACTCCACAAGATGAGGGCGCGTGTAGTTTAAAGAATGCGATTTGAACCATTCCCACCAAACCAAGCCCTGTCCGTCTATAGTTCCATTATCACCTAGTGCAACATTCAAGTCCAAGTTTATCCAAGACTCAACCAAGATCATAACAAATAGTAGATAAAGGAAGTTAAGAGGTAATCAACCTTACCAGTTATTACGACATCGCGCAACATGTAACCATTCACCAAACTTCGATATCTTCTACCGGGAAGCTCGATTCCTTGACCATACGAAGGTAATGGTTCAACAATACCCCAATGAGATGGATCCTTAACAAGCAAAACAAAATCAAGAGTGGGCTCATAGTAACCTGCACTGTTTCGATTGAACAAAAGAGCAAAAAAATACCTGAGATCCGAGAATGATGGCATCTTTTTCCAAGAAGAGGGTAAGATGGCTCGTAAGGTTGAAACTTCCGGTAAGCCATCGTCCAGGGGGCACATAAAGTTGGGCACCGCCTTTGTCGGCAAAGGATTTGAGATAGAAAATGGCATTTCGAAAGGCGATGGTGTTCAAAGTTTTGCCATCTCCGATAGCACCGAATTCTTGAATTGAAACACTATGAGGTCTTGGGTTAAACTTAAGCTTATGATCACATCGTCCATTGCTTTCTTCTCCATTCACTCTAATTGCATTGCACAATGCCCATAGCAAAAACAAAGCCACCTGTTTGAACAAGTGAAAAAAAATAGTAACTTTGATATCCGAGACCTGAAAATCCGTGTTCAGCACATATTCAAACATAAGGATTAGGACATCACCCCGCAAAGAACCCTCAACATACATGGAAAGACAGAAATGATTAAACATGCTCGTGTCTGAGACATATCCATAGCTGATATTTACACCCGAGCTCGAGTAACATAGATTCACATCAAGAGTACAAGACAAGAACAAAAAGAATAAAACTCGTATTTGTTGAATCTAGAGTTTAGCTCTTTTGGATCATGCTACTACCTTTACAAGAAGCATGGCCTTGATTGAAAATTCAATGTTTGAAACTCGATTCAAGTTTAATTGAGTTGAATTTGAAATGAAAATTGAACTGCTTAAGCTCACTCATTTACGCTCATCTACTTAATAAAACATGAGCTTGGTTCCAAGTTTCATAATCCAATGAAAACCAGAAATCTGCACCCCCACAATCCCCTCCCCAAATACTATAAAATGAAGGAAATCCAGAATATATAATTGCCACCATTGATGATAAGCAAATCCAGTTAACAAAAAGAGAAAAAAAACCCAGAAAAGTTGCAAGTTTTTATCATCAAAAACACTTGTACAAATCCAGAATATATATATGTGTGTGTGTATAATTTCCACCACTGATGATGAGTAAATCCAGTTAATTTATGTTACTATTTACAAATCCAGAACATATGTGTGTATATATACAAGCTAGAAAATCACAGGTAGAATTTAAATAATATAGAAACATACTTACTGCCATCTTCCGCAGCAACAGTTGACCGAAGAGATGAAGTGACGAAGAAGATAACCTGAAGTATGTTTAAACATAAACTAAAAAAATAGGAAGCCGACTTTTTGTAAGTATGCTAATGATGAGCATTAATTATACATAAAACACCCAAATCTGATTACATTCTCGTCTTTTTTAACACAAATATTAAATTGGGTTAGTCTCTGTAACTTATAAATTTAGTCATTATATTTTAATTTCTACTTTTTCTTAAATTCTGAAATTTCACTCCACTCGTAAGTGTAATTAAATTATGCTATAATTAAAATAGTGTGGGTAAATATAGTATGAAAATAACAAATTGAAATATAATTCCACATGTTCTCAAATTAAATATAAAACCACATCTATAATTTACGCATAATACAACCAATTTTAAAAATTTCAATCTAATCCTTCCCTTATAAAAACAATTGTTTTTCATGTTGAATTTTAAATTTAAATATATCGAGTTAAAATTAAAATTTCAAACTCCATTACAGTGGCAAATCCTTCTAATAAAAACATTAATTTATTTGATTTATCCGTAAGCAAACTGAATTTTGAATCTTTTGTTTCTTTTGCGCGGAATTCAAATAAATTAGGAAAAAATTAAAATAAAAATGTAATAATCAGTAATTAATTAGAAGTAAAAAATGATTAACAACGTCTCTCGCCAACAAATTTGTCTGAAACGGCCCCCTCTCTGCCTTCCACTTCCTTAAATGCTACAGTAATTAAGAGATCTAAAAATAAAATTAAAAGAGAAAGTGTTGTTTTTGTGTGTTTTTATTACACTGTTAAGGATCGATTAGTGGGATATGATAATGTTAATGTGATTTTATTACATTTTCTTTCCAGGTGTCACTTGATTCTGTTTAATGTCAATAATTCGATTTAAATTATTTATTCTTTTAAATTCATATTTAAATTTAATTATAAAATATCAAATTATTTTATTATTTTTAATACTAAAATAAGTTGTTATTGAGTTGAAATAAAATCAAACTTAAATAATAAAATTTTAAATAATTCGATTCCAAATCTTGCTCATGACGTCGTAAAAAATTATATCAAAATCCAATTTAAAATTTTTTAAGGGTCGAAATTAATTTATATATTTTATGATAGTAAAATATAATTTTATCATTTAATAATTTATATCTAAAAATTAAATTATTTTTTATCATCTTTAAATATCAAAATACAATTAATTTAAAATTTTATAAAATTTCCCTAGAGGAGCTGGCCGCTCCAGCCCCTTCACTCTGCGACATAATTTTTACTTAATTTACTTATGTTTAATTTTTTTGAAATATATTTTATAAATTCAAATATTAATATTTATTATTTATGATCTCAAATTGCAATTTTTTATAGTCGTTATAGAATCGATAATATTATATAAGATACGATTATATAACATTAATATAATGAGACATTTTAATTAAAAATATTTTATAATAGTATGAATTATTAATGTATAAAAATAAATATTTTCTAAAAGATTAGATAAAATAAAAATACTTTAGAACTAATTATAATATGATTAAATATGCTGATATGAATACACTGAGCATGAAGCGAGTGGAGGATGTTGGAAGACAGGGAAAAGAAGGGACCCAGGTTGTAAAAGATGCTAGCCTGGCTTCTATCACTTTGAAAGAGATACACAACTGAACATCCAAAAAGTAAGAAATAAATAATTAATTAATTAATTTTGAGTATCATAGTGTGTAAATAACGGGTAAACTACACTAAGGTCACTAAATTATTGATAAGTTTACGTTTAGATCATTTAACTTTAAACAGTTACAAAATAGTTATTGAACTATTCAAAATTTTCATTTAAGTCATTAAGCAGTTAAAATTGTAATTGTATGGCCTTCTCTATTTGCACCAATCGAAAGCTCTTTTTTTCCTTTTCTACAATTTAATTTTTGCTTTCATGAAACAACTTGAACATCACAGATTTATGAATCAAAATCCAAACAATTTTTTTCTTTCCATCTTCAACACTGACCAACAAATTGAATTAGATCTAAAGTTAAAAATTTTACTTGTTGATGAGCATTGATCCGCCATTTTGGTTGTCAAATCGTTGCTTAGAGGTCACTAAACGAACTATTTTAAAGAAAACACCTAACCCATAGACTTAAATTAAAACTTACGAATAAGTTTATAACTTAAATGCAAACTTTCGAACAATTTAATGATCATCTTGTAACTTGTTAAAATTGAGTGACTAAAATGTAAACTTCCTACTAATTTAATGACATTGACTATAGATTATCGTTATATGATTTAAAGAGAGAATTTTGAGTACCTTAATATTTCATTTGATTCTTGATCCAAATAATTTACAAATCAAATAAGTTTTCTTTTAATATTTTTTCAATCTCCTATTTGTATTAAAAATTAAATATTTAATTTGAGTTAATCACATTAAACATCCTCAAATTATAATTATAATTATAATTATAATTATTATATCAATCAATTTCTATTATTGAAGCCATTGAATAAACCTCAAATCTTATATGACTTAATTTAAAATAAAATTTTAAGTTATAATAAGAAAATTTAAAATGAAGGGCTATAATTTGTCATTTAATTTTGAGATTACCATTTAATTAAATTAATTCATCTTATCCTTAAATTTCCTGTATTCTGATATTTTTATAATCTTTAAATTTTTAAGAAAAACTTTGAAAAGATTGAACACATCTATATCAGACAAGTATCTATTTGTATCCCATTTTCATATTGCAGAGTCCAAATAACATGAAACAGTAATTAAATGTCACATGTATCAAAGAGATTAGTGCCCAATATACATACAAAACACTATATTTTCCTTGTTCAATTCATCTCAACATTTTTCCCTATTTGTTCAAATACATGATTAGACACATACAAAATGGACAACCACCTACAAATTTTACATGCATGACTTACAAGTTAGGTATCGGGAGCGACGTTAACATTCATCGCTGTAGCTGTTCCGAAGTGTTAGTGGTTGATGATGTTGCCGTCCTTCCGTTCTCTGTTCCATTATCGACAGGTACATGAAGTCCCCATTTCCTCTCTGCTTCCGAGGGTTCTATAACTTTGACAGCACCGTTACTCAATCCCACAGCTATCTGATTGGCTTCTTGTGGATGTGCCGCAACTACAAGTGGGTGAATGGTTGGGCTGTCATTGTAGAACATCGAAACCAGACGTAAGATTTCATATGTATGTCTCATGCAAGACTTTTCAACACATCACTAGGAGAATGCACTTGGTCAGTTCAGCCGGTTCGGTTAAAAAGCCAAAAAAACCAACTTAACCAACCTCCAATAAATGATAACTGAGAACAAAACCAACTTGAGAGAAAACCAAATAACTGATCCAACTTAAGTCAATCGGTTCAGTTAACCAAAAATAAATAAGTAACCTAACAACTATCATATATTTTATTTATATCCCTTAAAAAATCCTAATTACCGAAAAAAATGTAATCGGCTTTATTATTGCAAGGTTTTTCTTTCATACATCTATAACATTTAAACCTATTTCCTTAACCAACTAAAAACTGAAACCAAACTAATCAAACTGCACCGGTCAATTCCCATAGTTGTTGAAACAAGACCAGCCGATACAGCAGTCAGAAGGGAGAGAACCAGTTGACCCACAAACCGGTATGAACCGGTATAGAAAAACAGTCGAGCCGAAGGTTAAACTGCGTTTTATAGTTTTTAAGAATTTTTTTTTTTTTACGATTTTTAAAAATTTATTTAAGTAAAAGCGGACCGGCGGTCAGACCGAGAACCGATGACCTCACCAGTTTGACCACCAGTCTGGTTTCAAAAACCATGTTAATTCCATTAACTCGGCTTTAACTGAGTTTTGCACACCCTTATGCATCACAATCAACAACCAATAATAATAACAACAATAACAATAAACTAAGTTAATGACATGGTTATATAAGCTGTAACCTGTTTGACGATGCGGGAGAGATATACGAAGATGGTGCAATGCGACATCTGAGCCTTAAACTATCGGCGTCGAACACTCCAATGTTACCATCAGTAAAAGTAGCATAAACTAGCAGGCTATTGCAGGAATATACTGCACACGATATAGATGAAGAAAGTACTTCTTGGGGCATCCACTGCGAAAAAAAGAACAGTAAAAATGCATTCACCACGTATTTAAATTCATTACATAAAATGTTATAGCTTTTTTACCTGCCGAATGTATTCCATCTTGTTAGCATCGTATATCGCAAGTTGAGTTTCATGGCACACTAACAATCGAACTTGATCAGAGTGAAATTGCACTCGAGTGTCACCCTGAGAGGTCTTTCCAGCAGGCAGTTGAAGTGTAACTGATTTTATCTTTTCCCAGTTATCGGTATTCCAAAAGAAAAGCTGCAAAAAGAAAGAAGTTGAATATGATAGGAAATAAAACTACAATGAGAACTGATATGACATACATGTATGTCTATGTGTTTGTGGGTGTATGTATATATACGAAATACAAGAGAAAATACAAACAGCAGAACTCTTGAAGCATTTGAAATGATTACAGCATACTGCAAGAGAATGTGAGAATTCCCTTTACAGGAAACTGAAATCAATTTCTTTTGTTTCTAGCTATGCTACTCCAACTCTTCATTTTCTTTGAAGTATCCACGTCCAATCACACATTGGCATGGCCTGGACGTACTATCTTCCATATACATGGAAAGACCTTCGAAAAAAATTATTATATCAATGTCAAACACATATCCATACTTGACACTCGCCCCCGAGTCCATGTAACATAGATTTTAAGGACATAAAAAGAAACATAGGAACCATTAAGAAAGGTATTCAGGTACAATAATCTCATTTCCAATAAAGTTCTACTGCAGTTTTCTACAATTACTCTCGTATCATATATAGGCAACCAATGTACAGGAAAAGTATTCGCAACCAAACAAAACAAATGCAAGAAGTACATCCGATCTCTTTTCAACAATAACCATGTTTCCATCAATAAGAAAGAAAGATAAAATTACACAACCAGAAACAGCGATGTTTGATGCTGAAGCATACCTGAGCATCAGCACCAGAAGAAACCAGGATGTTCAAACTGGTGGAAAATGCTAAACCACTGATGCGTTTTTGGTGACCCTTCAATTTTGTTTTGACCTAAAGGGGAAAAAAGCACCTCTTTTGTATTAAATATCTAAAAGGTACTGGTATCGATGAAAGATACAAAGATAAATACTCTACCTCATCCACCCTAACATTGTAAATATGGATGGCAGAGTCATCCATTCCAATAGCTATGATATTATTATCTTGAGGATGAAATGCCAAGAAAGTTGAAGCTGGAGGAGGTGCCATAAAAGTTGTCATTACCTGCAAATCAATGTAATTTGTATCAACTAAAAGATAAATGTAGATGAAATCAAGGGCGACAAGAAACTCCATGCTAACTCCAGCAATTAAAAAATCAAACCAGACCAGCCATTCAATGTTGAACCAGGAACCATTTGGTCCGGGTTCAGCAGTTTAAACACAGGTTAAACCAGAAAACCAGCAAGAACCACTAAAAAATCAAGAATCAGAAATCAGGAAAGGCGGTTAAAAACCAGAATCTTTTTTTTTTTAATTTTGGGTTCTTTTAATAAAAGAAAATGGGATTGGTTTTTCATGAATATATGTTTTCTGTTCTTTCTTTTTTTTGAAAAATTTATGCTTTTTTTCTTAGGAACTATTTTTTTCTCTCATTTTTCAAGAAGGCTGAACAGCCCAATTCAACCGATTGAACCAAGAACCAGAGTTCTGCCAGTTAACCTACGATCAGTTTTTTAATTCTTAGGTAACTCAAAATTTGCAGCCACAACAGAAAATTTTCAAAATATGCATTAATTTACCTTGAATGTCATCATATTGAACAATGAAACCTTTCCACCACATGCAGACATTACATAGGAGTCATTCTTAGACAGTGCTATGCATGGAACTGCATCTTCGGAATTATCAGGGACATCATTAGCCATGAGAAGACCACTGTTGGGTTGCCAAAGTTGTGGAACAATGCTTGCAGTAGCCTATAGAACCACAAAAGATTAAAAGAAGAAAAGACAGCCACGGAAACTTCTCTACGATATGAATAAGTACAAACAGGCATATGAACCTTCATATATAAATTTGCATGTGTGCTTTAATGAACAATAATATATCAATGCTTCCAAAGCATAACTCACCTTGCCACTAGGATTTTGTTCACTGCGACTCCATTTCCACAGCTTTTGGACACCATTTGTTCCAAGAGCAAGAACCCCAACACCAGAATTTGTGTAAAGAAGTCTAGCAACCTTAATACAAGGCAATTTAATAATGATAAAAAATGATTAACTGAACAAGAAATTCCAGAAAGATAATGTTAAAAACAAAAAATGAGAAATGAAAAACAATATATATTTATATATTGAAGTACAACCTTGCTAGCAGTATCCAAGTTGTCCGGCATGGCAACTGTTCGACACTGTGTGGCGTCAACAATCTCGGTTAGTTCCCAAGTTTTGGTTTTCTCAGACACATGTTCCAAATTCCTCGGCTTTTCAATTCCTCTACTCATCAGTTCAACTCCATTCTACAAGAATTTGTAATTCAACTTAGAGCCAGTTCAAAACACTAGTAAATTGCATAAGAGACACCAAATTAAACTCCATTGAGCAGCAAATCCATAATCTCTAAACTTCGTTTTAATCTTTTATTTTCTTTAATATGGGTATCAGTTGACACTAATTTCTAACCAAAATATCAGCACAAAGTAAAGCTTAGTGCATCGCAGCATACAAGACTGGGAGTAGGCCTTGCTGGGCTGTCTACACGTTCTACTTTGCTAACAACTGGACCGATGCTTGTACCCATAGCAGAACTAGATACCTGTTACATTACCAACCAATAACACAAGTCGTCAATACAAATTTGTGACAAAATAACAAAAAATACAAAAGTGAATATTGTGATGGAAGATGTATAACCTTCATCTCAAGTGGTGTTCTAGATGCTTCATAAGATCGAGCCTCCATTGCCCTTAATGTTCTAAGACCATTGGCATTTGCAAGAACCTTGAAGCCATTGTCTGCTGTAGTAACAACAAGCAAATTCCCGTCCTTGTTGAATCTCAATCGGGGAAGACTCTGTACCATCCCAATATCAAGTCAGATAACCAAATTCAAGTCACAGTATATGTTCTTCATTCAATAAAAGGTGTATAAATAAGGATGGTCAAATGAACAATGAGATGCTAACCGGAAGTCCCCCCTCAGCTTCTGTGCTGGTGAGCATATTTATACTATCCATATGCCAAAATTTAATCTGGCTATCATCACCAACAGCCAAAAAGCGATTCCTTGTTGTGTCAAACTGTACTACACCAGTTGCATTCTTTCTAAAACCAGAATATGTCCTCTTTATTTTCCCTTCACTTTCATTCCATTCAACCAAAAATGAATCCCCATCCTTACTTGTGCCACAAGAGAATAATCTGCATTAGAGAGGATTGTTAATTTATCACTTTCCATATATGGTCAAGGAGATTTGTAGCACCAGTGAAAGACTGAACATCTAACAATCGAAGATACTACTTTGAGTTTTCATCTAATTACCTACTACCATCAGCACTATAGAGCATTGTGGTACACCACTGTCCGGGAGCATCATAGTCAACCCTTGAGCCCATATTGTCATACAACCAAGCCTTGATTTTGCCATCTACAGCAGTTGAGAATATGAACTGCAACAATATGACAGAAGCTTAATTCAAAAACAATTCACAATTGGAAAAACAAACTATTGTATATCCTACAAATGCATTTATCAAGCTCAGACTTGATAAAAGCTGATCAATCCAATGTAGAACAGATTAAATATAGTGACAAATGCAACAGATGCAAAATGTTTGTCCTGGACTTCTATAAGAGATGCAACAAAAATGCACATTCACCAGTGCCTTCTAATCTTATCTAGAGAAGAAATTCCTGCATGCAAAGTAGAAAATAAAAAATAAATAAATTATACAAAGTATCATCTAGACATCTATTATACAGCTTTCTCCATAAAATATGATGGCACAGATTTAGTAGTTGTGCATTTACTCATAATGTGATGGGACTGATATAGTAGTTTACGTATTACTGATAAAAATGCTGCTCTACTTTCTTATCACAGATCAGAGTACACTAAACTTGCATCAAATGGCTCCTTGACCAACAGGTAATAGCCAATAGCAGCACATTCAAATAGTTCTATATCCATATCCAAATATCAGCTTATCTCCACACACAAAAAGAAAAAAAAAAAACTTTCCCTTAAAGCATGAATCATCTTCCAGATTTAAAAAACAAAAAAGCTACCTGAATATTTTCTTTCTGATGAGGACAAACAGAATAAACAGGTGCCTCATGACCTTCAAAATTAAAAAGCTTGCTTCCGGCCAAATCCCACACCTATATTCATCACTGAAACTGAGAAAACATGAAGTTCAAAGAGAAAAAGAACAACGGTCTCTTTATTCGCTTTCTCACCTTTATTAACTTATCTTCTCCACAAGTAACAACACAGAGCTTTTTGTTTGGATGAGAGAAAGCTAAGTCATTTACACTACCCACATGGGCTTCAATCTACAGAAATATGATATGGCAATTATCAGCTTAAATTTAAGAGTAAACACCTTTTTACATAAAGTACAAGAAAATGAATTAGAACATGCCTCTAGATGTGGTCGTAGATCATTTGACCCTTGATACGCAAGCAAATGAACAAGATGTTTTGTGAATGCGACTCCTGCAACAAGAAAAGTTCAATATGGAAGCCCAAACAGCACTTATTAGTCACTCTTACAGCACATACCAATCAAATTTCCATCTGGGCTCCAAGCAACACGGCTTACAGACATGGATGAATCTTTGATACTAGCCTGCAAGAATTTCAATTATAATGCCAGCAAATGCATTTTGCCAAATTCCAGCATTCCAGAAGCAAAAGTATAAACCATATCTTGCTTCAAGAACTTTTTAAAGACGACGGAAGAGGTGTGAAGACGAAAAAAAAATTAACATAGTTAATTGAACCAGCAGAACATTGTTTGTGTTTGAAGTATAGTTTCGATATAGAAGAGAAATGTTTTGAAAAGCAGATTGACATAATCATCAGTAACAGAAACAATTTGAATTTTAAAACTAAAATTACAGAAATAAATGCATTTACGGACACCAATCACTAGCACACAGAAAGATCAAATTTTCAGAAGTTGATCAGATTCAAATTGATAGAGTGAATCAGTTATCCTACAATCCTCAGTAATAACATATGAATTATTTTTGTCAAAGATGCGATATTCACCTGAAATGTAACTGAACAAGCAGACAGATCCCATATCTTGAATGGTTTTGTCACCAACCTCTCTTGCATGCCAACTTCCCATAACGAAATTTCACCATTGCTACAGCCAACTATTTTAGGAAGTGCATAAAGTAAGATAACAAAACACAACCCATAGCATCAAATCTAAAGGAGTGAAATTGATATAAAATCGCCATGGGTAAGATGGTTTTGAAGTTGTCATTGATTGTACCAGTAAGTAGGGTATGATGAGTAGGATGGAAATCCATGCTTGTCACATTAGATCCCTGGTGAATGGTACAAGCAACAGATCTGGGTAGATCATCAAGTGACAATGAAGCTTGTTGAGAAGAAGCGGGATATGTGACCTGAATAAATTAATAACAATTCTGATAGTTGATTATCATATATTACAAAATAGTTGAGTATATAAAACTGCTATGAAGAAAAAGCTCTTAGAGACCTACCTCATCAACAGATTGTGCAGACCGTAGCCGTTTCATTAATTGCTCATGATCAGTGCTTCCATACTCAGTCATTCCAAGTGTATCCGGTGGTGTTCTTGGATGTTTCAAAACTGAAACTGCAGTACATTTAAAATCAAATCAGGTCAGTAATGTACATAAGGAATTAATCAGACAAGATGAAAAGGGAATTCCCTCGCACTCCTTTAAGGTTTGTCACATGAAGGAAACTTTTAATCTTGGGATAATTATTTTAACAGCTGACAACATATAAAGTTTTTAAGACAAAACCAAATGTACTTAAAGCAAGTTTTTAAGTAGTATATACAACCCCAAGTCCTATAGTCTCTTTACCCCCCCCCCCCTCTCATCAAGGTCACTAACAAGCATACAAACAGAGAGCATAAAACACAAAGGATTGATATAATCAGATATATGTCACTGAAAATTATATTATCTGAAGGAACATATAGAAAGAGAAAAGTAGCCCTCCTTTGAACATAATTATTTGGACTACCACTATGTACCTGATTGCCTACATGGCAACCACAGTATAAACATTAATTTTACCTTGATTTTGAGGAACAGGAAGTGATGAAGCAGAAGCAGCAATGACAGCAGGTTGGACAGGTGAAGAATGATTGGCATTTGCCATCCACCCAGCTAAAGCATTAGCATTTGCAGCGGCTGCTCCTGGAGGAAAAGGCTGAAATACCATAAACAAAAGAAAATTTTAAGGTCCATACGATTAACATGCATCAAGAACATCCATGATTAAAATGATAGTGAACATTAGGATCATACCCCACCATGCGCTCCAAGTGGAGCATAAGTTGAAGCCTTAGCAACTGCTGCAACTGGAAGAGTTACTGGAGTAGGTGCACGAGCCCCATTAGGAGGCGAACAACTGTGATCAGTGAATAAGGTTTTGATATCAGGATTAGGCCTAGGGTTCTTACACAGCTGATGTTGCCAATTCAAACTGCAAAAAATAACAATCAGACAGATACAATATCATCCATTTATCATTCATAATTACAACTAAAAATATGTCATGTCACAAAAAGTACAAAATACCTTTGATTAATCAAAGTTCGCAACCGTGAAGCCTTCAATGTAGGGAAAACAAGCTTTTCACGGAACAAGGGATTCGCTTCTATTAGTTTCTTAAGCTCAACTAGCATTATGCTACGAGCCGATTTAGTATCACCATACTTTGATAACTGCTCATTTTGCCTACATTATATCAAAACACATAAATCTCAATTTAATTATAATTCTACAACCAAAACCAACCATCAAATCTTTCACAATCATGGTTACCTAAAATTCTCCATGGTTAAAAGCAGCGTAATTTCCTTATATAGTTCTTCATTAAATGTCGAGAAAACTTTCAAATCTTTCACCAAAATCTCAACAGCTTTAGCTCTATCATGGCTGAACCAAAACAAAAACCAATAACAAGATTATTATATATATAACCAAACCAAATCCAATATCATTCAAATTAATTAAGCAAATAAATACCGGTCTAAAGCTTCTAGATACTTCTGTTTTCTGATCTCAAAAAAAATCTTCATTGAATATCTATTATCGTCAACTTTAGTGAACCCAGAGAGGTATTTCTCAACTTCGTCCCATTCTCCAGCGAGAGCTTTCTCTTCGAAGTATTTCATGTTGAAAAAGAACCCTGACTCTTGCTCTAACCTGTAAATTCCAGCAAAACCGAAAACAAACTCCCAATTAAAACGACATTAGAAACCAAAAGTAGATAAATAAAACGAAAACGAATTTTTCAAGCTTACCTATGAACGGTCTCCTTGAATTTTTCCTCTTCAAGGAATTGAAGAATCAAAAACACTAATTCTCTGCTAAGAGACGACATTTCTTCTTAACCGATCGAGAAATTTAAGAATCCAAATTAGGAACTTAGGGTTTTTAAATTCAAACAATCGGAGATGCAATCGAAAGGGCGAAAGAAAACGACGAAGGCGGTGTCTAAAACGGCGGCCTTTGGTGGAAGTTAGCGGCGGGTTTAAGGGGAAAAAAATCGGTTCTAGGACTGATTTCTAGGGTTTGAGGTTCAATTTCATGCTTTGGCGTTCAACGACAACAGTAGAAAAAAATAAATTAAAAAGCTGCCAAATAAAATAAATAAATAATAAAAATAGAGAGAGAAAAAGATAAAGAAGAAAGAGAAAGTGAGTTCTCTTACCTTTTTTTCGATGCTTTTTTTGCAGCGACACACCGACCTATCACTTGATTGTGAGAACTTATCACATTGTCGATTGATAAGTCAGTGTACTTATACATTTGGAGAATTTCAAAAACATATGATTCACCAAAATTATTTATTACAACGTTAACTAGAAGCTAATAATATAGCCATTAAATTCGAATTTCAGACCGGGATTTTTTTTTCCTGAATTTGGATAATATTTAAATTTAAATTTTAAAATTATATTTTAGTGCAGGTCTACCATTATACGAATCTGAGTTGATTATTTGAATAACACAATATTTGAGTCCACTAATTTTATAATGTTTTATAATTTTGATTTAATATATATAAATAATTTTAAAGGATTCAAATTTAGATTTATGAAAATTTGAATATTTAAAATTGATTGAAAATTTTGAAATTAATTTTTTCAGATTTAAATATCCAATGGATAATAGTACTTAATTCAAATTTGAATTTGAATAATAATAATAATAGGATAAATTGAAGATAAAAAACGGATTCAAAATTTCAAGTAAATTTACAAATTCGGACAAGGTTAAACGATTCAAATAGTTACCGAAATATTTTTTGAAATAAAATACTGAGGTAGAAATTGCATTAAAAGAAAAAGCAAAACCAACAACCCCATTATTATTGAAGTTTTAAGTTGTTATGTTTTAGTCACTTATTTTTTGATTAATTTATCACTCACATTAGATTAATATCAATATTTACTTATTCTACCATTATAATACCATGGTCACTAAATGAAGTTTTGATGTGAACTTTTTTTAATTGGTCCATAATAATAAAATAAAACTTTAATATTTTATACATTCGACAATTTAATATTAACTCTAAAATTTTAATAAATTTATCTTTTAATATTTACATATTTTATTAAAACTAATATCAGATTAAGAAAACATATAAAATGTTAAAAGCTAAATTATTGTATCAATAATAATAAAAAAGGTCATATCGAATTTCATTTAATGACAAGTAAATATTAAACTGCTCGACCTTTTCACAGGTTTTATTTTAAATATTACTTTCATTATTGTATTTGGCTAATAAAATATTTACGAAGGATGTACCTTTTCTAAATTCCCTCAAACGGCAAGTACATGGTAAAACGCGGACTCTGAGGTATCTTTAAGTGCGGTCGGGACCATCTAGAACTAGATTCTAATGAGTTAAAGTACTATTTATTAATTACGTGGCGAACAATGAATGGTTTGAAGTAAGTTGTTGAGTTTCGGTCTTAAAAAACTCAAAACCCAACAACTCAAATAAATAATCCACATTTAGAAATTGAATATAAAAACAATTTTTTATTTAAAATTTAGTTTATGTCTTAAATTTTAATTTCATCCTCTCTTTTTAAAATTTATTCGGACACGCAGATTTTAGGTTGGCTTTTAAATAATCAATCCTGATTTTATTCAAATATATTATTCGTAATTACAATAATAATTATTTTTATACTTGAAAAATTAATTAAATTAAATAATGAAATATTCCTTAAGCTGAAAAAATTATATAAAAACTAAATATGATTTTAATTAAAATAATAAAATTGAGATGTTAAGATGCTGATCTCAGATATGAATATTTTATAAATAAATTGAGATCGATCGAAAATAATATCAATTATATATAAATTATCTTCGCATATACATAAAAATATTAATTTAAATCCGAAGAAATGTTTCCGGTAAAAGAAGTCCGAGGATATATATACCTATCAAATGAATCTTAATTTGAATTGAATATATTTTAATTATAAATTTTAAGTTATTCATTTTAATTATAATTATTTGAATTATAGTGTCTGAAAGTGGGAAAATTAGTGGGTTGAATAAAAAAACGTAAAATAAAGACCACCACATGCCGTTGCATTGTTTGTTAATGACATGTCGCACTTTGACGCTGCATCTGTTGACTCCTTAAACTGTGTCCAAAATTCTTTTTTTATTCTTCTTTTTTAACTTTTTTGTACAATTAATTTATTTTAAAGTAAATTACACAAAAACTCACATAATTATTAAAATCTTTCATTTTAAGTACTTAAAATAAAAAATTATAATTTAAGCACTAATATTAAATAATTCCATTAGTAAACTGACGTGGCAGTTAAAATTTTATATAATAATAAATTTAACTTTAATTTTACACATTATATCGATTTAATTATAAATTTAAAAATTAATCTTAAAATTTACAAATATTTTTAATTTAATCCTAATTCTAAAATTTCAAAGAAATATATAAAAATATATAAATATTTTTAAAAAAATATAATAATAAAATTAATTCTATATCATTATTAATATTAAATAAAAATAATTATATTAATATTAAAAATAAAAAATAAAAACCCTCCGTCTCCCCCACTGGACCTCCTCCCTCTCCCCCACCCCGACGGACAATACACGGAGGCAAACCCAGCACACATAATACTAAAACCAGGGAAATTAAATGTGCTCTTTCTTTTTTTTATTTAATATTAAATATTTTATTTTATTATTATATTTTTTAAAATATATATGCGTTTTTATATATTTCTTTAAATATTTTAGAATTAAAATCAAATTGAAAACATTTGTAATTTTTAGGGTTAATTTTATTAAAATTATGACTAAATCAAATAATATGTAAAAGTTGAGGTTAAATTTATTATTATACTGATTTTTAACTAGCAAGTATTTTAATTGGAGTGACCAAAATGACTGAATTATAGAATATGGGTGTTAAATTATAATTTTTAATCTTTAATGCTTAAAATAAAAAATTTATAGTTTAGTGGCTATCTATATAGTTTACCCTTTGTTTTAATATTCTATTCTGTTGTACTATTATATAAATATCGCGAGAATTGAGTGGGAAGTGAACTTGGAATCTAAGAACCGGAAGTTTCAAAGAATTCCTACAATATTCTTTGCCCTTTTACTTTTTATCTACTAATTATATGATTCCATTTATGAACCATAACAAATAATAGGGATTTAGATATTTAATTAAGGGTATTTGTTCTTTTATGGATTTAAATAATATTTTAATATTCAAATTTATACTAAAATTAAAGTGTTGAGTTGATGTCACCCTTAACCGAATCAATAACTCAATGATAAATTTACCAAAATTCATCATTCTTAATGAATATAGATATTATTTTGAGGGTAATTTTATATTTTCATATATAATCTTAAAAATTATTAGCATCATGATATTTGAACTCAAAACATTATGATTTTTATATCTATTATCTAAATTTGTTTTACTTTTATGAATAATACATTTCTAACATTCGCATGTTATGTAAATATGGTTTTATTGCAATAATTTATTTGAATATTTGAATTTATATTCGTAATCTATTTATTTTTATTTTATTTTATGAAAAGATAAACAATTAATCATAAAATGTCCAAAACACAACTTATCTCAAGTTTATAACATTATTTCATATCAAATCAACACCATTCAATAATATACTTATTTACTTACTAACTTTAGCTTTCACAAGTTTATTCAATTCAATTCTCATTATCATTTAATTCACATTTTCATATAACCAAATGAGCACATTATGGAAATAACACATTCAATCATATATCTTTCTCATATAAATCTCATATCATCATTTATACTCAAATTCACCTTTCATTCATATATGATCTGCTAATTTCACATATGCAACTTTATAAATCACATCTTATACATTTGTTCATATTTCTTTTGCTCATATTCACATTTCATTTCCATATAAATCACATAACATTCTTTGCATATATACTTTACCTTTCATTTCCAAACATTGTATACTTTTCAACATACCTAATCGAATGTCATTCACTTAATCACTTATTTCTCGAAACGCTCGTTGAACTGTTCGGAATAAATAAGGATACTCGGATAGTCGAAAATCTCGTACAATGCCAACGTCCCAGATGTGGTCTTACATGTAATCACATATTGATACCACTGTCACAGACAGGGTCTTACACGAATCAAATACGATGCTAATGTCCCAGACATGGTTTTACACGTAAACACAAGTCGATGCCAACGTCCCAGACGTGGTCTTACATGAAACCATATCTCGGAATCCTATGTCATGAGATATGTATCCTCTACCATTCCTAGGGTTCGTACGGGGCTTTTCGGACGTCGTCACGTTATCGAAACTTTCTCATATTCATATATTCTGCTTCTCAAACAATTCAATATCATAATATCATATATATATAGCTTATTCAAAATACTTACATTTGCATTACCATTCGGCATTGAATTCAATCATATAAATAATATGCATTTATAATATAATTTTGCAATGTCTATTAAAATACGAACTTACCTCGTTCGCTGTGACGACAAATTAGGTCGATTAATCGATACTTTGTTTTCCCCCATTCTAGATCCGAATCTCATTTTTCTCAATATATATAATAACAAAGTTTACTTATTTAATCATTAATTCATTCAATTTAACACAATTTACACATTTTGGCAAAATTATACTTTTACCCCTATTATTTCATATTTTTATAATTTAGTCCTTATCACATAAAATCACAATTTCATGCAATTTCATCCTACCTATGCTTAGCCGAATTATTCTTATTGCCTTAGCAACCCACATTTTCCAAATAATCACACTTTTAACCACAAATTTCAATATTCTACAATTTAATCTCTAATTTACATTTTCATCAAAAATCACTTTATAAAATATGAAAATCTAACATCAAATATTCATATTTCACCATTAAACATCAAAGAACACATAAGCTCATCAATGGCAACAATCAAAATCTTTAACAGTTTTGAAATCTAAGACACGGGCTAGCTAGTACTAGTTGCAACGATCACAAAAACGTAGAAATTATTAAAAACCGAGCAAAATTGCACTTACAAGCATGAAATTATGTTGGCCGAACCTTAACAACTCCCATGGCTTTTTTCTCTTTTTGTTTTCGGTGAAGATGAAGTAGAAATGATGATATGCATGTTTGGTTTCATTAAATTAATCTTTAATAATAAACTTACTATATTATCCTTAAAATAAAACCATTAAACATGCATAAATAATACCCATAAATGTCCATTCACACTTCAAATGGTTTAATTACCATTTGAGGACCCCACTTGAAAAAAAACATAACTAATAAACATCTTTAGCTTATAGAATTGAACTTTTACAATTTACGCAATTTAGTCTTTTTAATAAAATTGAGTACACAAATGCTAAAATTTTCACACGAAATTTTCACACATATAATTTAACATGCTGTAGACATCAAAATATTATTAAAATATTTTTCTGACTAGGATTTGTGGTCCTGAAACCACTGTTTCGACTAGGGTCTAAACTTGGCTGTTACAGTAAGCTTGGACAAACTTTTGATCATTGGAAAATCAGAAAACCAAGATGACTCACCCTAATGAGAATTTCCCTAGCAATTTCTCATCATACTAAGCTAGAGGTTCTGACACCAACAATCAACCCCGAGAGATGGATCCTTTCACTGGTTGGTTTGCTAATCAGCCAGAAATTTTAGGCAACTCAAGCCAATGGGATGCTTCTAACTCTTTTGATCTCAATGCTCCTTTTGGTCAGGTGTCGTCCTTTCCCTCTAATCAGGGAGCATCGCTGTAATTGTTTGGTTTACAAGAACAACTAAGGTTAATGAAAGAACAAATGACTCAACAAAGTACCAAGTTCGGGTAGCAACAACTGTTTCACTAGGAGTTACTTAGACAGAATAAGGAATTAAGGAGAAAGATGCAATTCGACCATTCTGATCTCCAGGACAATGTTGCGCCTCTCCACGAGAAGGCTGTTGGAGCACATGCAAAGTCATGGAAAAATGAGATGGACGATTTGCGTAGGGGTGTTCAAGCACTACACCTTGATGTACAAGACATGGATTGGTTATTTTGTTCCAACAATCCATTGTCTCCAGATATGGCAGTCGTAAGCTTACAGTCAGAGTTCAAAGTGTTGAAAGAGATGTTCGAAGGTAAAAGGGACCTAAGAGCACATCTCGTGCAATATAATTATTACATGAACGTGTTAGGAGCTTCTGACATAGCAAAGTGTAAGGCCTTTTCAACCACTCTCAGGGGAAACACAAAAGATTCGTATTTATCTTTGCCAAAACATTCTGTTCAAAGCTTCTCATAGTAGGGTCAGATGTTTTTGGGTAGGTTTCGTACTCATAGGAAGATAATGAGCACTCTAATAGTTTAATGTCAATAAAGTAGAGAGATGGAGAATCTTTGCAAGATTATGTGAAACGGTTTCATATAGCCACGTTGAACACGAAAAATTTGGAGGACCAATGGGCTATTGGTGCCTTCATTATAAGAGTTCAAAATAAGCACGTGGAGTACTCATTTATTGATAATAGACCGCAAAGTTTAGCAGACTTATATGAGATGACGTATAAGTTCGCTGAGGCTAAGGAAATTAAAAGAGCAGCTCGTAACACCTTTTAGCAGGATGATAGGCAGTTTAAGGGTTGTCAAAGTGCGCATGGCCAACAAGGTCCTTCTTCTCAAAATCTACGGGTCCAATGTGGGGGACAGTAGATGAACTACTCGTAGAATGAATCACCAAGAGCATTTTAGAGGCCTCAGGGTGAGCATACAATAAGGTATATTCCTCATGGAAAATTTAAAGCATACACTCCTTTAAATGCTTCACGTACCTACATTCTTAATTAGGTTAGATGTAACACCCCTCACCCGTATTCAACACCGAAATAGGGTTACAGAGTATTACCGGACTTATAAAACAATTAAACATTCAACTCTGCATAAATTTTCACATTACAAGCAATCATCAATCAATCTCAATCACTTTGTCCCTAATATGCTCCTACGAGGCCCTAAACATACATTGGGAATGGTTCGGGACTAAACTGATAACTTGGGAAATAATTTCAACACTTAGAAAAAAATTCAAAATAGGGGACACACGCCCATGTGGCCAGACACATGGCCACCAGACACGCCCGTATCACAAGCCGTGTGAACATTCGAAATGGAAGCACATAGCTGTGTCTCAGCCCGTGTCTTACCCATGTCCAAACAAGTGAGCTTACTGACTTGGGTCACACGGCCAACCACACACCCGTGTGTCTAGCCCATGTGCCCTTCGAAGTGCCACACACGCCCGTGTATTAGGCCGTGTGCTAGGCCATGTCAATCTTGTAGGTATACTGACTTATGCAACACGCCCGTGTGCTAGGCCATGTGCCAATTAGGGGGTATACTAACTTGTACCACACGGCCGATCACACACCCGTGTGTGAGATAGTGTGGAGCATACTGACTTCACTTTAATTTCAACACTAGGGGACACACAGCGTGTAACATAATTGTGTGTCACACACGGCTGAGACATACGCCCGATCTCTGCCCGTATGGACAAAAATAGGCTATTTACCAAGCCAATTTGCCACCCAAACTTAAGTTCACCTAAACAACCAAAATGAAAACAATTCAAAGCATAAATGAACATCAATTTAAGCCACAATCAAGACTAAACCATACTATTTCCAATACTAGCAATCAACATGCTTATAACCTCAAGTTAAACAAAACATACCTAATTACATATAACATACATCATTTTGCACCAATTCACAAATACAATTCAAATCCAACATCAACCAATTAACCTTTAATATGAAAATATCCACAAGCTTCATAACAAGCCATTCTTGAACTCAAATATCAACCATAATGCACATATAAGCACATAACCAAATCCACCAAATTAAGCCATATCTCATGGCTATATTTACAAACAAAAACATATATGTATACAAGACATTTCAAATTACCAAAATCATTATCAACTCATGATCAAAATGACTCAAAATACTTTTACATGCCATATACTTAAAATACCAAAGTTCAAAGGTACCAAGTGATAGGTGGTAGTGTGAAGCGATCTCCGACTATCCTTGAATTTGAGCTAACATCGATAGCGCTATAAAACACGAGAAAATGCACAAAATAAGCTATGAAGCTTAGTAAGCTCATATGAATAAACTTAATGCAATCACATAAATATAATTCAATAATTTGAATACAACAACATGTAGCTTATATTAGCTAACAAACCTTTCAAATACTCATTCACAAAATAGTATACTTTCATCATCATTTTCTCGATTCAATGCTAAAATAGTTTATACACATACCTGTACCATCTAGTACAATTCTCATACACATTCTCGTCTTTTATTTACTCGTTGAACCATTTGAAATAGAAGTCGGATACTCAAGGATCTCACACGATAAGTACCTATACCATGGCCCGTAGCCAAATTAATGTAACTTATCTCCGAAGTTCTGATATCATGGCCTGAAGCCAAAATCAGCCGATATGCATGGCCCAAAGCCAAATCGATATATCTCGCACCCGAAGTGTTAACTCATGGCCCGAAGCCAACATCAAAGAATCCCTAATGACATGTCACTAGTATCCTAAACTATTCCTAAGGTTCAATCGGGATTTCGAATGTCAAATCGTTGTCGAATCACTATCGATCATATCTACAGTTTCTTATTTGCAATTCATGTAATATCAAAGCATATAAAATACATTTATATTGAAATTTATCACATACGAACTTACCTTAAATGTGGAAATGATAAAATAAGTCAATTAGTCGATAACTTTCGTTTTCCCCGATCTAGATCTGAATTCTGCTTTTCTTGATCTAAATATATTCAAAATTGACTTATTTAATCATCTATTCATTCAATTCAATCCAAAATATACATTTGAGCTAATTTACACATTAGCCCCTAAACTTTCATATTTTTACAATTTAGTCCTTATTACACAAAATCACAAATTAATGTAATTATCAAAATACCCATGCTTAGCCGAATTACCATTATACCCCTAGAAGCCCATATTTTTCATTTATTTTATATTTCAACCATAAAGTTTAAACATTTCTCAATTTAATCCCTATTTTGTATTTTCACTAAAAATCACTTAACAATACTTGTATATCTATTAACAAAGATTCATAATCTATCAAGAAACTTCAAAACACATGCTTATTCATCAATGGCATCATTCAAAATCTTTAACAGTTTTGCAAAATAGTTCATGGGCTAGCTAGTACTAGCTACAACGATATCAAAAACATAGAAATCATTAAAATCGGGACAAAAATCGTACCTTAATTGCCCAACATAGCTTGGCCGAATGAAAGGAATGAAAATGGCTTTCTCTAGCCCTAATTTTCGGTGCTAACCACTTAAGGAAGATGATGATATTATGTTATTTTGTTTTTAACTTATTAATTAATCAAATTACTAAATTAACCTTAGTTATAATTCATTAAAACCATATGATGCATGCCCATCTTTGTCCACTCACAATTAAAATGGTCTAATTACAACATAAGGACCTTAACTCTAAGGTTCTATAGCTATTAAACACCTTTAGCTAACATGACAACACTTTTGCACTTTACGCGATTTAGTCCTTTTTCTCAAATTGACCAACTAAACGATAAAATTACTTCATGAAACTTTCACACATACACTCAATCACTCTGTAAACATTAAACAATAATAAAATAAATATTTTGACATCGTATTTGTGGTCCCAAATCACTATTATGATTTGACCAAAAACGGGTTATTAAATCAGAAGTTTGGGAATTTTTCTGAATCCACCACCTATGCGACCCAGTCAATTGAGGTCCAACTCAAAAGACAGATATAGTTTCCACAATGACAGGGGACACAAGACTGAAGATTGCTTCTCTTTGAAGGATGCTATAGAGGAGGCTATTAGAAATGATGAGCTAAAAGATTTTGTAACCTAGACAGCTTCAACGTTAGATTAGAGCTCGTGAGGTGCTGATAAAGGTAGATAGAATATTAGAGGCACAATACATTTCATAATTGATACAAATAAAGAGTGGATAGCTTCCAACACGAAAAGAAAAGCTCATCTTAATAGCTTGATGTTAGTTAGTTCCCCAAAGAGGTTGCGTCAACAAGAAAAATGAAAGGTGGATTTTAGTGAGGAAGATAAGGATTCAATGTATGATGAGGAAGGAAATGACCCTATAGTCATGACAACAAATATTGTTGGATTTAAGGTTAAAAGGATTTTGGTTGATAGTGGATGTGCTGTAGAGGTTTTAACATGGGACGCGTATCAGAGGATGGGATTGAAAGAGAAGAATTTGAAGAATGCAAACCCTTTGTATGGCTTTGTTAACCATCCAGTCGAGGTGAAAAGATGTATTAATTTTCCTGTTACCTTTGAGGATGGCGAGCACACTGCTACAGAATACATTCAATTATTTGTGGTAGACCATCTTATGGATTATAACGTCATTTTTTAGTGTTATATTATGAGAATGGCTAGAATGATGATCGCTACTTTTTTATGAAGATCAAATTCTCTACCAATATGGGGATAGGATTCATGAAATCTGACCAACGATTAGTCAGATAGTGTCATATGTTGTCAGTTAAGCAGACTCCTAAATAGGAGATAGAAGGTTAGGGTTCGCAGTAGGTAGAGGTGGCTAGTCAAGTTTTAGATTTGGATAGCTTGGATGTTAGAAGCGAGGAAATAGTTTACAAGCCAGAGCCAACAGAGGTCCCAGAAACTCTGCAATTATTTTATGATGACACAGAAAGGTTAGTAAGGATTTCGTCGACATTGATTAAAGAGGAAAATAAGGACTTAGTGCAGTGTTTAAGGGAGGATTCAGATCTTTTTGCATGGTCAGCAGCAGACATGGCTGGTGTGGATCCACAGGTGATTGTGCATCAATTGAATATGTCTTCTGAGGTCAAATATATTAAGTAAGAAAGGAGGATTACAAGGGCCTCAGGTCGAGAATTAATTTAGCATTTTTATTATTTTTTTAATCCAATTTAAATGTTGTTTCATTTTAATTAATTTAGCATTTTTATTATTATTTTTTTGAAGTATTATTTTGTCATTTAGTTATAAATTTTAATTTTTAATAAATTCATTAAAAAAAAAAGCAACGGATCGGTTTGACACTAAGTCGTTGATTTCATCGCTATGCTGGGTGAATATCATCGGTTTTGTTAAATATGATATGCCCTTTTGAAAAATTGAAAGATACAAAAATTTTCGAGTTTTTTTTTTAAATAAAAATGTTTATTTTTGTAGTTATTTGTAAATTATCAAAATTTCATCTTTGAATTGTATAATAAGTTAATATGTAATTTATAAAAATTCTCATGTTTTCGAAATTTCTAGTGTTTTCAAAAATTATCGTTTTCAAAAATTTTCGTATTTTTAAAGATTCTCGGGTTTCAAAATATTCTCGAGTTTTCAAAAATTCTTGTGTTTTTTCAAAATTTTCGTGTTTTCAAAAATTTTCGTGTTTTTAAAATTTCTCAGGTTTCAAAAAAAAATTCTCGTGTTTTAAAATTTTCGTGTTTTCAAAATTCCCGTGTTTTTATAAAATTCGTGTTTTAAAAAATTTTCGTGTTTTCAAAAATTCTCGTATTTTCATAAAATTCGTGTTTTTTTAAATTTTCGTGTTTTCAAAAATTCTCGTGTTTTCATAAAATTTGTGTTTTTAAAAATTTTCGCGTTTTCAAAAATTCACTTTTTTTTTAAACAGATCACGATTAAATATTAAATTGAACTCGTATTTTTGAAAATTAAGACAACACGCATTTAACGAGATACCAATTTTGGGCATCGCGAGGGTGCTAACACCTTCCTCGCGCGTAACCGACTCTCGAACCCTATTTTTTTCTGGAATTTTGACGTAGACCTAAACTCGGCTCTTTTTTTAAGAAAATACAAAAAATAATTTTTCTTTTAAAAAAAGAGGATTTGTTAGGTGTCCGATCACACCTAGAAAAAAAGATCGGTGGCGGCTCCCTTTTTTAATAAATTTGAAACCTTGTTTTGAAATGTTCAATAATTTTCTCAATTAGCGCCCGTACTAAAACTTTACGTCGCTACAGCTGGCGACTCCACTGGGCACTTTTTTTGAGAGTCGAGTCTGGAATTAAACGCGTGTTGTCAAAATTTTTAAAACTCTTTGTTCAAATTAATATTTAGTCATGATCTTTAAATTTTGAAAAGTCATGCATTTGCATTTTTTGTAAATATTTTTCTAACTTGTTTTATCTTTTTGTTTTTCAAATTCTAAGTTTTTACTTGTTTTAGTTTTTTTTCTAGTTTTAAAATAAAAGCGAAAAGGTTTGTGAGTTTCTCCCCACACACCGTGCACTTGCATTTTTGCATAACATGAGCTCTCTACCCGGGCTCCGTCCGCTTAAGTGGAAGTAAACGCTATGCCTTCGTGAGTTAACTCGTCCCTCCGCACAAGCTAGTGAATACTTTCGGGTTACATATGACTTATGCTTTCGTGAGTTAACTTGTCCCTCCGCATAGGCATAAGTAAATATAATCCCTCGAATTGAGCTCGCGAGCCTATGATGGGCGACAACCGAGGCTCCGTACTAGCCTTAGTAAGCGACAGTACGGACAATTCGAGTACCTTTTTAGAACTGAAACCGCATGTAGTGAACCGTACGAGCCACCTAACTAGAGCCATGCCGAACTTTTGTCAGTTTAATAGTCACCAAAATAAGTACATGGGAGAAACGCTTCTTACTTTTTATTTATTTTACAATTATATTTGCTTTTGCAAGAGAATTAGGTCTGTTTGATAGAATTGGATCGGTAGATTATCTGATGAGCATGTGGGGTAAGTTTATTTTGTAAAGCATGATGGGGCAAAAAAACAAAAAAACAAAAAATAAAAGTAGGTCGTTTTCACTAAAATGCAAGATTAAATAGCTTAATTTGTTAGATTTGCCATAGTTTTTCTCTGTTTATATTTGTTGTGATTACTAATCAAGGTTATTTGTCTTTATTTTTATTTTTATTTTTCATCATGCATCATAGGCATCTTGTTAGGAAGGTGTTGATTAAAGATTGGTTGCCAAAAATGGGTTTCTGATGGAGGAGTCAATTACACAAGTAACCGAGAAGAATGTCGTAGTTCGAGACTGGTCTTTGAAAACCCAGAAAGCAAAAAGAGACAGTTTAAAGGAAGGATGTATCTCCAATCTTCCCGAGCATGTAACTTCAAATGCTCGTTAGAATAACCTCAAAGACTTGACTTTGATCTGGAAACAGTGGGACTCAGACACTAGGGGTATCTTAACTGAAAAGTATGGGGATATAGCTCACTTGATCACCGTCAACATAGACGAATAGTTGATTCAAGCCATGGTTCGATTCTGGGACCCAGCTTACCAATGTTTCACTTTCAATCAGGAAGATACGAATCCGACCATAGAAGAGTATGCCACTTTGCTTCGCGTTGACAATGCACAATTCAGCAAGATATATGTGAAAGAGCCCAAACCAATGACCTTCAAGAAAAAGCTAATGAAGTTGACGGAAATGACTGATACATGGGCTGAAAAATAGATAAAGAAAAAGAACGAAGTCAGTTGTGTTTCGTGGTTTTCTCTACGAGACTTAGCTCAAAACCATCCAGATATTGTGAAGAAAGTGGATCTATTTGCTTTGGCCATTTACGAATTAATCTTTCCAAAGGTCCTTGGGCACATAGGAGTTGCGATAGTGGATTTCTTTGAAAAGTTGAGGTAAGGAATCAACCCCGTCCCAACTATCTTGGCCGAGACTTTTAGATCTCTAAGTAGTTGTAGGGGGAAAGGGGAAGGACGTTTTATCGGATGCGCGCAGTTACTTAATGTTTGGATTTTGAGCCACTTCTGGAAAGTGAAGCGTACACCTTTCCACATGTTATCAAAAACATTCTCTCCATTGAAAGCTTACCTTGAAAAAGATTGGCCAAAGGATATCACCGAACAACACTGGGTTTCAGTTTTTCAGAGCCTCTGCGCTGATGATATAACTTGGAGAGCACTATGGATCCGTCCTTCGTTTCTGTTATACAAGTGTGGAAGCCAAGATTGGGTGCATTTACTCGGATTATGGGAAGGAGTTGGATATGTTTAGTTAATGGTTCAAAGGCAATTTGCTTCACGGCAGTTCATACCAACTATCGGGGGATTGGCACAGTCTGAATTTACTTTTACATGTGAAGGTTACATGAAAAAAGTCTGAGATATTGCAAAGTCTTGGAAAGAAATTTACCTAATGGATTTAGCTCTCTATGCTGATACTGTCACTTAAGATTATGACATATGGAGACAACGACAAGTGAATAGTCAACAAATCTCACCGACGGATTATACTTTCCAGAATCCTTTCTCAGAAGAAATGCCGTTCGAGCTAGAAATGGCAAGACACGAATTTGAACGTGAAAAGGCCAAACTGTTACGGGATATTAGTTCTCATCAAGAGGAAAATTACCGGTAAAAATCGATGTTCAAATTGAAAAATCCAGAACTGAGAAAGTCCAGAAAGAAGCTGAGATCATGAGAAATGACTTAAAGGATCTTTATTTGGAAAATAAGAAATTAAGAGGCACTATAAGAATTAGCGAGCTAGGCAAATCATCGGCAGAATGGAAGGAAAAACTAAGCAACACCAAAGGTGGGATGGAATTCTGGAGAGGGAAAGCAAAGAAGGAAGAGGAAAAAGCTGCGCGTGCTATGATAGAGTTAAGAAAGAAGAATGTTGAATACAAAACTGTGTCTGCAGAATTAATAACTAGTCAGTCTGAGTGTCAAGAGCTAAGAAAGAAAATACGAGATTTAGAAAATATGCTGCAAGCTCATTAGCAACATTTGGACACTCTCCAAAAAACCTTAGAAGAAAAGAATGGTCTGCATGACAGAGACATTCATGCCTACGAAAGAGCTCTCCAAGAAAAAGATATGCATCTTGGCGGTTTGATCAATGAAATTTGCAAGGAGGCTGTGCAAATCGTACAATTATCAGATGAAGCCGAAACTCTCAGGTACAAATTCCTTCCAAGACAAGGATCAAGCATGTCGGAGTTCCTAGAACGAGTGAAGAAACAAGGCGATGTGGCTAGGAAATTTGTGTACCTATTAAATCAGATATGACAAAACGTTTTGTAATAAACTCTCTTGATTAATGAAATGCCTAAGTATGGGGCTATCTTGAAATCAACACCAAATTCTTGCATATTTATTCATGACTAACATTCATTTGTCATTTATTCATTTATTCATTCATTACATGTACATATCACTCTAATCATTCACTGAGGCTAAAACCGTATAATCTACAGTTGCGACACTACAAATCTGGAATCACGTCATTCTTATAGGCCACGTCTAAGAGCTAAAGCTATGGATGCTGAACTCAACGAAAGAATTGAAAGAATGGAAAGGACCCAAAGAGAGTTGCAAGAGCAGTTGGCTAAGTCACAACAGGAAGCAAGAAATCTGATGGTAAGGTCTCGAGAGGAATCGCTCGAGCAAAGGGATCGAATGGCAAAAATGATGGAGATGATGACAGCTTTGGTCAAAGGAAAAGGACCCATACAGAGCCCTGACATCACAGAACCCCAGTCAAGAGTTAATAAGGATCCACTCTATCCCTCAGGATTCACTCTACGCCACGTCCATGCAATGCAAAAAGGATATTCTCAAGGGGAACCTGCAGGCCTGGAATAACTACCTACAGCACCTACTCAAGAGAAGCAAGGTATATTCGTATCGAGCCCCGGAGCTAATCCTGCTGATCCAATTGTTCTAGATTTGGATGATCATGTAGAAATAGCTAGGTTGAAAATGGATGATCATAATGCCCAGGATAAATATAGGAGCCTGGAAGAAAGACTAAAGGCGATAGAAGGTACTGAAGTCTTCTCTGCACTAAATGCCAAAGAGCTCAGTTTGGTGCCCGATCTGGTTCTGCCTCTGAAATTTAAAGTGCTAGATTTTGAAAAATATGATGGGACGAGATGTCCAAAGTTGCATCTTATCATGTTTTGTCGAAAGATGACTGGTTACGTGAATGAGGATAAATTACTAATACACCGTTTCTAAGACAACTTGGTCAGATTGGCTCTTCGATGGTATAATCAACTCAGTAGAGAAATGATCCGGTCATGGAAAGACTTAGCATTAGTATTCTGTGAGCAATACAAGCATGTATCCAACATGGTGCCTGATCGACTAACCCTGCAGATGATGGAAAAGAAGCCGACGGAGACTTTTAGGCAATACGCGCAAAGGTGGAGGGATATCTCGGCCCAAGTGGAACCCCCATTAACTAAAACTGAGATAACGATCCTCTTTATCAACACCTTGAAAGCACCGTTTTATGATAAATTGGTAGGAAATGCCACGAAAGACTTCGTAGATATTGTAATATCTAGGGACCTTATAGAGACTGACATCAAGAGTGGAAGGATGGAAGGCCCCGAGAGTTCGAAAAGGGCAGTACCTATAAAGAAAAAAGAGGCAAAAACCTATATGGTGGGGACTGAGAGCCACTATACTTCTAGTCTGCACCCAACCCAACCACGACCTCGATATGGCCCACCTCCAAACTTCTATTTTCCTCCTCAAAGTCCTTACTATCAAGCACCTCCTCCTTACCCCGTCTACGCGACAAATAACCAAAGACCATTCGTCATGTTCCCACCAAATACCATGCCTACTCAAAGCCAACCCAAAAATGAACAAAGACCAATAAGACCCAATCCTAAAAAACCTCAATTCACCCCTATTCCCGTATCATATGGAGAGCTCTGCCTAAAACTATTAGAAAAACAATTAATATCCCCACATTATATGGCACCCCTGAAGCCTCCATATCCAAAATGGTACGATCCTAATGCTAGTTGCATATACCATGCTGGAAACCAGGGGCATTCTACAGAAAATTATCTTGCCTTTAAAAAGAGGGTTCAAGGTCTTATTGATGCAGGTATTTTACTATTTGATGGTGCTAGTAATATGGCTGAAAATCCGCTCTCTAACCATACTGAAGGGAATTTAAGTGTGGTGACGAAGGAAGAAGGTGGCGAGCCAAAAGTTGTGTTTCTGAAATAAAGACACCTTTGTGGAAGGTATGGAAAATAATGGCTGAGAAGGGTTTGCTCTGTCCACTCAATAGAAGTTTCAAGGAAGAAAGTACAAAATGTCAAATCTTTTGTGTCTTCCATGGCATAAAAGGGCATTACATCCAGTCTTGTGAGGAATTCAAAAGATTACTTCAAGACATGATGGACAACAAAGAGGTCGAGATCTTTAATAGAATGGAAGAGGCCAATGAAGGATAAATATGCGCTTCTGATAATCAATCATTAGGTTCCCCTTATAGTGCCGATCGACCTTTGGTGACCTATTACGAGAAAAAAAAGAAAAAGTGAAACCAAAGATGATAATTGAAGTACCATCTCCTTTCCCTTACAAGGATAACAAGGCGGTACCATGGAAATACGATGTCAACATTATCATACCCGAAGGTGAAAAATCCAAAGCTACGACTGGAAGTGTTAGCGAAGTGGGACACTTTACCCACAGTGAGAGATGTTATTTTCCTGAAGTGGTTGAACCAATGAAGAAGACTGGTGACTCAAATCAGAAAGGAAAGGCACCAATGCATGATGTTGAGGTTGATGTTGAAACACAGTCTGAGTAAAAATTAAAGACCTGTGAATGAAGATGAAGCACATGAATTCTTAAAGTTCATCAATCACAATAAATATAACGTCGTGGAGCAGTTGAACAAGTAACCGACGCGAATCTCGGTATTATCCCTACAGTTGAATTTAGAACCACATTGGAATGCTTTGATGAAAGTGTTAAATCAAGCGTATGTGGCGAGCAACGTATCTGTTGAAAAGCTTGATAGGTGGGTGAACAACTTGAATGCGGATAATTTCATCTCTTTCAGTGATGACAAAATACCACCAAATAGTAGGGGCTCTGTAAAAACATTGCACATCACAACCAGTTGCAAAGGCTATATAGTACTGAATATGCTTATTGACAACGGGTCTGCACTCAATATCATGCCTTTGGCCACGCTTTCTAGAATGCCAATTGATATGTCTTATCTGAGGCCTTGTCACTCTACAGTAAGGGCATTTGATGGGACACGACGAGAGGTCATGGGGAAGATCAAAATTCCTCTAGAAGTGGGCCCATGTACATATGATATCGAGTTCCAGATCATGGACATCACGCCCTCGTATAATTGCCTTTTAGGGAGGCCTTGGATCCATTTTGCTGGGGCAGTTCCTTCATCTCCACATCAAAAAGTAAAGTTCATCATGGATAGTCGCTTGATCACGATCGCTGGTGAAGAAGACATTGTTGCATCTATCCCTACTGACACACCCTACATCGAAGTAAACAAAGATGCAATAGAATGTTCCTTCCGTTCCTTCGAATTTATCAATGCTACATTTGTTGCTGAAGGAAATAGCATTCCTACACCCAAGCTGTCAAGGAATACCAAGATGAGAATTAAGCTGACTGTGGTAAAGGGAGCCCGAGCGAAGAAAGGTTTGGGAAGAAATCAACAAGGGATAGTTAGAGCATTAAAACCAGTACATCACAAGGCTCGATACGATTTAGGATTCAAGTCAAATATGCGACAAAGAAGAAAACAGTTGCAGAAAGATCAAGAAAGGAGGATTACAAGAGCCTCAGGTTGGGAATTGGAATGGGAGCCCATAGCATATCCTCCTTTGTCAAAAACATTTACATCTACAAGAATGATGTACCCAGGGCGAGATAATCCACAAAGCACGATGTTATGGATTGAAAGGGGTCTTCAGAACGTTAGTATAAATGTTGTTGACAAAGGATGATGCAATTGAAGATGTTTCAATGATACGCCCTTGTCCTCCTGGATTCATTTTGAACAATTGGACTGCTGTGGATCTTCTTGTAGTTTCTAAGTCCTCTCCAGAGTAATGCTCAATGTTAACTCTCTTTTTTGTGTGCCCCTAAGTGTAACACCCCTTACCCGTATTCGACACCGGAATAAGGTACGAGGTATTACCAGAACACATACACTTGTAAATGTATTAAACTAAGTCATAAAATTTTATCCAAATTATCACTTTTCAACTTTCATCACAAACATGTAACTTAAATAATACTAGTCAACAACAATGGTCTTATACAAAATGAACTACTAAATATTAATGGCCAACATTTTAGACCAAACCAATTATGACATATACAAATGACTAAGTCCCCGATACATGCCATAAACTTAAGAGGTTTGTATTCACTTTTTACCCACGATGATAGCTTGACAGTGTGATTACATCTCCGATGATCTCCAACTCGAGCTAGCATACAACCCTATATGATATGGGAAAGGAAGGAAGGTAAGCTACAAAGCTTAGTAAGTAAGTATGTAAATATTAAGTGATTTATTAATAGGCTTTCATAAATCTTCACAATATGTTCTCAAGATAATACAATCATAATTGCACATGGTTCCACTTTTTATTCATGTTCATCTCAAGCTGTCTACTTGAGTCACTGTCACTAAATTATTTATTTCTCGAGATACAGAGCTCCAAATGAAGAACCGTTAATTTTATATGAAACTAGACTCAAATATATCCACATCATAAAATTTCTAGAATTTTCGGCGTAGCCAATTAGTACAGTTTATTCTTTAAAGTATCCCCTATTCTGTTGTCCGATAGTTTCAACCTTTCTTTACTAAAAATTAATTATCTCATTGTACAGAAATAAAATTATATTACCGTTTATTTCTATTGAAAATAGACTCATTAAGAAATTCATGGATATAAATTTTATCCCATGATTATTTTTGTACAATTTTTAATGAATTTTAAAAGTTACAACAGGGGATTCCGAAATCATTCTGATCCTGTCTCACAAAAATTCAAATATCACAGAAAATTAAATTTTTTGTTTACATCGTTTCTTTTATGTCAAAATAGACTCATCCATATTTAATTTCATATCTTATTCAACCTCTAATTCAATTTTCACCATTTTTGGTGATTTTTCAAAGACACATAACTGCTGCTGTCCAAAACTGTTTTATTTCTAAATTTACTCTTTCATAATTTCACTTACTCCATTTCTTCTTACCGAAAGTTCGCTCAAATATCGAGCACATTGTTCATAAATTTTCACACTTATACCTACATTTATTCATCACATAATGATATTCAATTACACTTAGTCGTTATTTGATAATTAGCACACGAAGTGCCGTCTTCCGGTAATGTATCGCACACATAGTGCCATTACCCGTTTCTCGCACCCATAGTGCCATCTACCGGTAATGTATCGCACACATAGTGCCATTACCCATTTCTCGCACACATATTGCCATCTTTCGGTAATGTATCGCACACATAGTGCCATTACCCATTTCTTGCACACATAGTGCCATCTTTAGGTAATGTATCGCACATATAGTGCCATTACCCATTTCTTGCACACATAATGCCATCTACCGGTAATGTATTGCACACATAGTGCCATTACCCATTTCTCGCACACATAGTGCCCGGATATGTACTCATATACTCAATGTCGTTTAATAAGCTTACAAATTGTTTAACTTCACAATTATGAATTCCCAACATGTAAATTAACCATCAAACATATAAATATAATTAAATGAATCCATACCTCAATTTGATACCTTGCATTCGGCCAAATTATAAATTATGCAATAGTATCATAATTACACACCACCAAGCCATAATTTGACCCTCCTCAATTTATAATCAACATTGGCATTTCAACGAAAAGTATTCATCCAAAATTTTGAACCATAGTCCCAAATAATAGGCATTAAACCAAATAGGAATTCACATCTAATATTTCCCTTGACATTCGGCAATATGACATTTTATGCATACCCAAATTCATATTAACACATATAATTATAAGAAGCATAAGTTTAATTAAATTACTTAAATCTTACCTCGGATATCGATGGATCGACTTCTTGATTAATCGTTCAACTTGGCTTTTCCCCGATCTAATTCTTTTTCCTTTTGTTCTTGATCTAAAAATTCCAATTAAACTCATTTAATTACCTTACTAATCAATATAATCCATAAATTCAATATTTTAAAATTTACTATTTATCCTCCAACATTTACATTGTTTACAACTTAGTCCTTATAGTTTAAAATACAAAATAGTAAGTATTTTACCTCTCTTATTAAGGCCGAATGTTCACAGCCCCTCTAGTAACTCATTTCTTCCAAATATTTTTCTAATTCGGATCCGTGGTCCCGAAACTACCGTTCCGATTAGAGTCGTAATTGGGCTGTTACACTAAGTAATAGTAGGATTCTTTTGTAACAGCTTATGTTTGCTCTTTATCATTTAAATGAATGTTAATGGAGATGCATTTTGTCATAGTCTTTTCATTCTTGTTAACTTCATAATTATTCTTTCTTCTCACAGCCTATCCTTACATGTACCTCATATCATGCCATAACATTATGTTTGTTTGGTTCCAATACTTTGATGCTCCTCTATAGTTTTCTTTTCCATTCACCTTTCAGGTGCTCAGATACTAACGACATGAACAATCCCGTTACAAGTCCTGAAATCAATTTTGAGAAAGCTATTTGTTTAGGAGAATTTGAAGCTGAGGAAAATGTTGAAGATTATGTATCGTCTCCTGGCTTACTAAGGATGGTAGAACAAGAAGATAAACAGATTTTACCCCATCAAGAATATGTTGAGACAGTAAATTTGGGAAATGAAGAAAAGAGACAAGAAGTGAAGATTGGGACTTTCATTTCAGAGAACACCAAACATGATTTGATCACCTTGCTTCGTGAATACAAAGATGTATTTGCATGGTCGTATCAGGACATGCCAGGGTTGAGCGAGGATGTAGTGGTCCATAGACTCCCACTGAAACTAGAATGCAAACCCATTCAACAGAAGATAAGACGAATGAGACCTAAAATACTGTTAAAGATAAAAGAAGAAGTCAAGAAACAATTTGTTGTTGGCTTCCTACAAGTCTCTAAATATCTAGAATGGGTAGCTAATATAGTCCCGGTACCGAAGAAATACGGAAAGGTGCGAATGTGCGTAGATTATTACGATCTAAATCGAGTAAGCCCTAAGGATAATTTTCCTTTGCCACACATGGATACGTTGGTGGATAACACAACAAAACATTCATTGTTTTCTTTCATTGATGGATTCTCGGGTTATAATCAGATAAAGATGGCTCCCGAAGATATGGAGAAAACTACCTTCGTAACGATGTGGAGAACATTCTGCTACAAGTTGATGCCATTCAGATTAAAGAATGCTGGGGCAATATATCAGAGGGCCATGGTGATGTTGTTCTATGGCATGATGCACAAAGAAATAGAAGTCTACATCGATGATATGATTGCCAAATCTCGGGGGGAAAGAGAGCATGTTGAGAACCTCAGAAAGTTGTTCGAAAGACTAAGAAAGTTCCAACTGAAGCTTAATCCAGCCAAGTGTACGTTTGTGGCTACCTCGGAAAATTACTAGGCTTCATTGTCAGTGAGAGAGGTATTGAGGTGGATCCAGATAAGATAAAAGCCATATAAGAACTACCACCTCTGCGCACACAAAAAGAAGTCAGAGGATTTTAAGGAGGTTAAACTATATCGCTCGATTCATTGCTCAACTTACCAACCAGTTTGACCCAATTTTTCGACTCCTTCGAAAACATAATCCGGAAGAATGGAACGAGGAGTGTCAAGTGGCTTTTGACAAGATAAAACAGTATTTGTCTAGCCCCCCAATGCTAGTACCGCCAACTCCCGGAGACCGTTAATATTGTATCTGACTATGTTCGAAAACTCAATGGGTTGCGTACTGGGGCAACATGATGAGTCGAAAAAAAAAGAAAGGGCGATTTACTACCTCAGCAAGAAATTCACAGAGTATGAAGTAAAGTATCCATCAATTGAAAATTTCTGTTGTGCTTTGGTCTGGGTAGTTCGAAGGCTCAGACAATATATGTTGTATCATACAACATGGTTAATTTCAAAGCTGGACCCAATAAAGTACATGATGGAATCACCTGCACTCTCAGGAAGAATGACATGATGGCAGATCCTACTATCGGAGTACGACATCGTTAATGTGAGCCAAAAGTCGATAAAGGGGAGCGCAATAGCTGACTTCTTAGCAACTTGAACAATGGAGGAATACAAGCCATTGAGATTTGATTTCCCAAACGAAGATTTGATGTGCACTACAAAAAAAGGGAGTGATTCGGCAAAAAAGAAATCATGGAAGATGAGCTTTGATGGTGCATCGAATGTATTGGGGCATGGGATTGGAGCAGTCTTAGTGTCACCAAAGGGGAACCATTATCCGCTCACTGCCAGATTAAATTTCTTTTGTACCAATAACATAGCGGAATATGAGGCTTGCATCATGGGACTTCGTGCAACTATTGAACGAAACATCGAAATCTTAAAATTGTACTGGGACTCAGCGTTGGTGATTTACCAAATCCGTGGAGATTGGGAAGTGAGAGATTTGAAATTAGTTAAATATCATGATCTAGTTACAGAACTGATTAAAGAATTCAAAGAAGTGACTTTTAATTCCTTCCCACGAGAAGAAAACCAATTGGCTGATGCCCTGGCCACTTTGACTTCAATGTTCAAAGCAAACAAAGAAACGAAAATAATGTCTCTCCAAATGAGCATATATGAGGTCCTTGCACATTGTTTTAGCATTGAAAAAGAGACAAATAGACTATCATGGTTCCATGATATCTTAGAATATATCAAGAATCAAAGGTATCCCGAGCAAGCAAATGAGAGCGACAAAAGAACAATCAGAAGAATGGCGGTGGGATTTGTCCTTGATGGGGATATCCTAAACAAAAGAGGAAAAGATCAAGTGCTCCTGAGATGCGTAAATGCTATTGAAGCCAGGAAAATACTTGAAGATGTCCATGAAGGAATTTGCGGAACGCATGCCAATGGTTTCACTATGGCTAGGCAGATTATGAGACTTGGTTATTACTGGCTGACGATGGAAAATGACTGCATCAGTTATGCACGAAAGTGCCACAAATGTCAAATTTATGGCGATAAAATTCATGCAGCCCTTTCGCCCCTTCATGTCATGACTTCTCCGTGGCCTTTTTCTATGTGGGGTATGGATGTTATAGGGCCAATTTCCCCAAAAGCTTCTAATGGACACCGATTCATTTTTGTGGTTATAGATTACTTTACAAAATGGGTAGAAGCCACTTCATTTGCTAATGTGACGAAGACTGTAGTTTGTAGGTTCTTGAAAAAGGAAATCATATGTCGATACGGTTTGCCTGAGAGAGTTATTTTAGATAGCGCTTTAAATCTAAACAAAAAGATGATTGAAGAAGTGTGCGAGCAATTTCAAATAAAGCATCATAATTCCTCACCCTATCGCTCAAAGATGAACGGAGCAGTAGAAGCGGCTAACAAAAATATTAAGAGGATTATTGGGAAAATGACCGAGACATATAAAGACTAGCACGAGAAGCTACCATTCACTTTGTATGCATATTGCACATCTGTGCGGACATCTACGGGAGCAACTTCTTTCTCTCTGGTCTATGGAATGGAAGTTGTGCTGCCCATCGAAGTTGAGATCCCCTCTCTACGAGTCTTAATGGAGTTGAAACTAGAAGAATCAGAATGGGTTCGAGCTCGATATGACCAGCTAAATCTTATCGAAGAAAAATGCTTGAAGGCAATTTGTCATGGACAGATGTACCAGAAGAGAATGATCAAGGCTCATGACAAGAAGGTGCGGCCAAGAGAATTTCGTGAGGGAGAACTCATACTGAGAAAGATTCTCCCAATACAAAAAGACTTTCGAGGAAAATGGGCACCAAATTGGGAAGGGCCATATGTTGTAAAGAAGGCTTTCTCGGGTGGAGCTTTGATTCTCATTGATATTGATGGGAGAGAGTTACCTAATCCAGTGAACTCAGATGCTGAGAAAAACTACTATGCCTAAAAAAATAAAAAATAAAAAAAAAGAGAAGAAAAAGAGATCAAGATGAAAACCCGAAAATGGCGTCTTGACAAAAAAAAAAAAGAAGAAGAAAAAAAGATCAAGATGAAAACCCGAAAAGGGCGTCTTGATAAAAAAAAAAAAAAAAAAAAGAAAAGAGATCAAGATGAAAACCCGAAAAGGGCGTCTTGATGAACAAAAAGGATTAGGATAAAAACCCGAAAGGGCTTCCTAATGAAGCAGATTTGGTCTTAAGGAACCAGGCGATTTGAACAGAGAGTCAAATGGCGAGATTATAATATTTGAAGCAGACTCAGAAGCTCAAAATCTTCTACACAAGAAGCGTTGCTAAAAAAAAGATATAGGATGAAGAAACGTGAGAAGTTTATGTGTTGGATATCTAGAGCATTTATGACAATTGAATCTGCTTTCCTTTCTTTATAATGTTTTTTTATTGAATTATTCCTTGTCAATTTTCTTTGTTTGTTGCTTTTGAAATAAATATGAGTGTGAGGTATCCTTTTCATACCTACTTTGCCATTTTCATGCATCTCATTTATGGTTTATTTAAATGATAAATAGTGAAATGACATACTCTAAACAAAAGGAATGTTAAGCATTACCGGATGAGAATTTGGTAAGTACAAGAGCCTCAAAGCAAGGACAAAGTTCAACAGGGGCAAAAGGTGATATACAAGAAACGCAGATTATTCGTAAAACTCGAGGACGAGCACAAAACCTAAAAGGAAAGTCAAGAATCGAAACAATGAATGCAGGCCATCATGAAAATCGTAACGAAAAGGGATATATGACAAACAAGCCCAATGCACATGGCATAATCATGTAGGCATGAAAGCATTTAAGACAAACACGTGCATGTCATGATAACATCATGCATGACATATACAGGTGCTCCAGTAGAGCAAAAGGTGTTAATGATAGCTGTACTGAATCAAGGAAAAAGAAGAAATCCGAGTTCCACCAGATGATATGTTTTGAAATTTTGATATTTGAAAAAAATTCAATTGCAATTTTTCCAAAAAAATCAACTTATAATGCGAGAGGTGAGATATTTGAAAAAAATTCAATTGCAATTTTTCCAAAAAAATCAACTTATAATGCGAGAGGTGAGTTGAGCCTCGGGTTACATGCCGAGGTATTTTCAATTTTTGTTTTTCAATTTCAATTTTTCCAAAAAGTCAACTCATAATGCGAGAGGTGAGTTGAGCATCGGTCACATGCCGAGGTATTTTCAATTTCTGTTTTTCAATTTTTGTTTGTTCCAAAATATCAACTCATATTACGAGAGGTGAGTTGAGCCTCAGGTCACACGCTAGGTATTTTTCAATTTCTGCTTTCCAAAAAAAAAAATCAACTCATAGTGCGAGAGGTGAGTTGAGCCTCAGGTCACACGCTGAGGTATTTTTCAATTTCTATTTTTCAAAAAAAAAAATCAACTCATATTACGAGAGGTGAGTTGAGCCTCAGGTCACACGCTGAGGTATTTATTTTATTTTATTTTATTTCTGTTTTTCAAAAAAATCAACTCATATTACGAGAGGTAAGTTGAGCCTCAGGTCACAGGCTGAGGTATTTTTTTAATTTTTGTTTTTCAAAAAATCAACTCATATTACGAGAGGTGAGATCCCCTCTCTACGAGTCTTAATGGAGTTAAAACTAGAAGAATCAGAATGAGTTCGAGCTCGATATGACCAGCTAAATCTTATCGAAGAAAAATGCTTGAAGGCAATTTGTCATGGACAGATGTACCAGAAGAGAATGATCAAGGCTCATGACAAGAAGGTGCGGCCAAGAGAATTTCGTGAGGGAGAACTCTTACTGAGAAAGATTCTCCCAATACAAAAAGACTTTCGAGGAAAATAGGCACCAAATTGGGAAGGGCCATATGTTGTAAAGAAGGCTTTCTCGGGTGGAGCTTTGATTCTCATTGAGATGGATGGGAGAGAGTTACCTAATCCAGTGAACTCAGATGCCGTGAAAAAGTACTATGCCTAAAAAATTAAAAAATAAAAAAAAAGAGAAGAAAAAGAGATCAAGATGAAAACTCGAAAATGGCGTCTTGACAAAAAAAAAAGAAGAAAAAGAGATCAAGATGAAAACCCGAAAAAGGCGTCTTGATGAACAAAAAGGATTAGGATAAAAACCCGAAAGGGATTCCTAATGAAGCAGATTTGGTATTAAGGAGCCAGGCGATTTGAACAGAGAGTCAAATGGCGAGATTATAATATTTGAAGCAGACTCAGAAGCTCAAAATCTTCTACACAAAAAGCGTTGCTAAAAAAAAGATACAGGATGAAGAAACGTGGAGAAGTTTATGCGTTGGATATCTAGAGCATTTGCGACAATTGAATCTGCTTTCCTTTCTTTATAATGTTTTCTTTATTGAATTATTCCTTGTCAATTTTCTTTGCTTGTTGCTTTTGAAATAAATATGAGTGTGAGGTATCCTTTTCATACCTACTTTGCCATTTTCATGCATCTCATTTATGGTTTATTTAAATGATAAATAGTGAAATGACATACTCTAAACAAAAGGAATGTTAAGCATTACCCGGATGAGAATTTGGTAAGTACAAGAGCCTCAAAGCAAGGACAAAGTTCAACAGGGGGCAAAAGGGTGATATACGAGAAATGCAGATTACTCGTAAAACTCGAGGACGAGCACAAAACCTGAAAGGAAAGTCAAGAATCGAAACAATGAATGCAGGCCATCATGAAAATCGTAACGAAAAGGGATATATGACAAACAAGCCCAATGCACATAGCATAATCATGTAGGCATGAAAACATTTAAGACAAACACGTGCATGTCATGATAACATCATGCATGACATATCTGAGTGCTCGAAGAGAGCAAAAGGTGTTAATGATAGCTGTACTGAATCAAGGAAAAAGAAGAAATCCGAGTTCCACCAGATGATATGTTTTGAAATTTTGATATTTGAAAAAAATTCAATTGCAATTTTTCCAAAAAAATCAACTTATAATGCGAGAGGTGAGTTGAGCCTCAGGTCACATGCCGAGGTATTTTCAATTTCTGTTTTTCAATTTCAATTTTTCCAAAAAGTCAAATCATAATGCGAGAGGTGAGTTGAGCATCGGTCACATGCCGAGGTATTTTCAATTTCTGTTTTTCAATTTTTGTTTGTTCCAAAATATCAACTCATATTACGAGAGGTGAGTTGAGCCTCAGGTCACACGCTAAGGTATTTTTCAATTTCTGCTTTCCAAAAAAAAAAAATCAACTCATAGTGCGAGAGGTGAGTTGAGCCTCAGTCACACGCCGAGGTATTTTTCAATTCTTTTCAAAAAAAATCAACTCATATTACGAGAGGTGAGTTGAGCCTCGGGTCACACTGAGGTATTTATTTTATTTTATTTTATTTTGTTTTTCAAAAAATCAACTCATATTACGAGAGGTAAGTTGAGCCTCAGTCACAGTGAGGTATTTTTTAATTTCATTTTCAAAAATCAACTCATATTACGAGAGGTGAGTTGAGCCTCAGTCACACGCTAATGTATTTTTTTAATTTCGCTTTTCAAAAATCAACTCATATTGCGAGGTATTTTTCAAAAAAATCAACTCATATTATGAGAGGTGAGTTGAGCCTCGAGTCACACGTTGAGGTATTTTTTTAATTTCGCTTTTCAAAAATCAACTCATATTACGAGAGGTGAGTTGAGCCTCAAGTCACACTGCAGATGTATTTTTTAATTTCCGTTTTCAAAAATCAACTCATATTACGAGAGGTGAGTTGAGCCTCAGTCACATCTTGAGGTATTTTTTAATTTCATTTTCAAAAATCAACTCATATTGTGAGAGGTGAGTTGAGCCTCGAGTCACACACCGAGGTATTTTTTAATTTTGTTTTCAAAAATCAACTCATATTACGAGAGGTGAGTTGAGCCTCGTGCCACACGCCGAGATATTTTTCAATTTCATTTTTCAAAAAAATTAACTCATATTGCGAGAGGTGAGTTGAGCCTCGTGTCACACGCCAGGTATTTTCAATTTATGCTTTTCAAAGATCAACTCATAATCCGAGAGGTGAGTTGAGCTTGAGTCACATCTTAGAGCTATTTTTATTTCTATTTTTCAATAAAGAATAAAGATTGGACAATCGAACAAAATTTAGTGTTTTTAAGTCTTTGCTCTATCCCTGTTTCACAGCGATGAGCAAAGAGGGACAGCTGTAAGCCCTAAATTTTGTCCGACTTGATTTCGTGTTTAATTAAAAAAAATTGAAAACTTGAAAAACACAAAAAATGAAAATTACATTTTGACCCCTCAACTTTTTCAAAATTACATTTTAACCCCTATCTTTTCTAAAATTTCATTGTGACCTCTAAACTTTTCAAAATTACACTTTGACCTTGATACTTTCTCGAAATTATGTTTTGATCCCACAAGTTTTGCTGCGATTGCAATCTGGTCCTTCTGGCAGATTGCATGATTTAGGGCACCTACCCTCCGTGATCTCTGGCTACCAGCCTAAGGGATGGCCTCCCTTCCCCCTAGCCATCTGCTACCTGCAAAAAACAACCATAAAAAGGGTTCTTACCCCCCAAAAAATCAGCAAGCAAGAGACCCCCAACATTAAAAAAAAAACCACGAAAAAGAAAGAAAAAAGAAAAAGAAAAAGAAGAGAAAAATGGAGAAAAGAGAAGAGAAAAGAAAAAGAAGAGAAGAAAGAAAGCGTCACACACCGGTGGAAGAGGCTACGACCATGGCGGTGGCGGCTAGGAGAGAAGGAAGAAGAAGAAGGAAGAAGAAGAAGAAAAAAGAAAGAAAAAAAGAAAGAAAAAAGAAAAGAAGGAAGAAAAAAAAAAGAAAAGAAAAAGCAAAAGAAAAGAGAAAAAATTTAATGATCAGGGCCGACCAAGTGACCCGACCGACCGAACCGACCCGACCATGAAGACCCAAAGAGGCCCAAGCCCGAAGAAGCAGTGACCCATCATCAAAAAAAGAGAGAAAAAATAGCAGACCCAAATTAAAAAAAAAAAAAGGAGAAGGGTGCACAAGCCCAACAAGGGCCCAAATTTCAGCAACCCAAGCCTATAACTTTGGGCTTTGGTACACTCTCAACCCAATTTTTTAATCCACCTATTTAAATGTTGTTTCATTTTAATTAATTTAGCTTTTTATTATTTTTTTGAAGTGTTATTTTGTGATTTAGTTATAAATTTTAATTTTTAATAAATTCATTAAAAAAAAGGCAACGGATCGGTTTGACACTAAGTCGTTGATTTCATCGCTATGCTGGGTGAATATCATCGATTTTGTTAAATACGATACGCCCTTTTGAAAAATATACAAAAATTTTCGAGTTTTTTTTAAAATAAAAATATTTATTTTTGTAGTTATTTGTAAATTATCAAAATTTCATCTTTGAATTGTATAATAAGTTAATATGTAATTTATAAAAATTCTCGTGTTTTCAAAATTTCTAGTGTTTTCAAAATTATCGTTTTCAAAAATTTTCATATTTTTAAAGATTCTCGGGTTTCAAAATATTCTCGAGTTTTCAAAAATTCTCGTGTTTTTTTCAAAATTTTCGTGTTTTTAAAAATTTTCGTGTTTTTAAAATTTCTTGGGTTTCAAAAAAAATTCTCGTGGTTCAAAATTCTCGTGTTTTTAAAATTCCCGTGTTTTCATAAAATTCGTGTTTTCAAAAATTTTCATGTTTTCAAAAATTCTCGTATTTTCATAAAATTCCTATTTTTTTTAAAAATTCGTGTTTTAAAAAATTCTCGTGTTTTCATAAAATTCGTGTTTTCAAAAATTTTCATGTTTTCAAAATTTCGTATTTTCATAAAATTCCTATTTTTTTAAAATTAGTGTTTTAAAAATTCTCGTGTTTTCATAAAATTCGTGTTTTCAAAAATTTTCGCATTTTAAAAAATTCACGTTTTTTTAAACAGATCACGATTAAATATTAAATTGAACTCGTATTTTTGAAAATTAAGACAACACGCGTTTAACGAGATATCGATTTTGGGCGTCGCGAGGGTGCTAATACCTTCCTCACGCGTAACCGACTCCCGAACCCTATTTTTCTCTGGAATTTTGACGTAGACCTAAACTCGGCTCTTTTTAAAAAAATACAAAAAATAATTTTTTTTTTTAAAAAAGAGGATTTGTTAGGTGTCCGATCACACCTAGAAAAAAAGATCGGTGGTGACTCCCTTTTTAATAAAATTGAAACCTTGTTTTCTAATGTTCAATAATTTTCTCAATTAGCGCCCGTATTAAAACTTTACGTCGCTACAGACCTATAGATATCACTTGCTCAAAGCTCTATGAAAACGCTTCAAACAAACAGTCAAGTGAAGGCAATGAACAAGAAAATCCCAATAACTTTAACGAATAAGGTTGATGATGTCAAGGGTGCTTGGTTAGAAGAATTTCTAGGAATTATGTGGGCCCTAAGAACATTTCCTCACACAGCAACTGAGGAAACAACATTCTCATTAGTATATGGGGCAAAAGTAGTAATCATTGTTGAGATAGGTCTACGATCCCACAGGACATCTCATTTTGATGAAAGTGCCAACTAGGAAGCCATCAGACTCAATCTAAATCTTATTGATGAAACTAGATAGATAACAAGTGTAAGGAATGCTGCACGAGCTCAACAAGTTACTCAATACTACAACACTAAAGTAAAAAAAGTAATTTCAAGTAGGCGGTCTAGTCTTGAGAAATATTGAGGCCAGTTTACTAGCATCGCAGCAAGGAAAGATTGATTCCAATTGCGAAGGGCCCTACAAGATCATTGAGAAAATAGGCTATGAAGCTTGTAGAATAGAACAAATGCGCAGTCCTATTCTATATTATACATGGAATACTTGTCATCTAAAAAAAATATTATGTATGAACGTTCCATCCTCTTTTTTAATAAATATACAATTTTTGCAAATGTTGTTTAGTTTTCCCAAATAAGAGATGAGGAAACATGTGAAGCAACTCATTAATTTAAGATCACAATTGATATTATTAAGGCTCGCTAATTTACAATCACAACCTCAGTTAGATAATTTTTTTTGAGTTAGATAGTTTACGATTGTAACTCTAAATAGCTCGTTGATTTACGATTATGGCTGATATTAATAAGGCTCACAGATTTATGATCATGAACAATTTCTTCTGAGTTAGTTGATTTACGATCGCAACTCCAAATAGCTCTCTGATTTATGATCACAACTGATATTATTAAGGCTTACTGATTTACGATCACAACCTAAGTTCATTGATTTACAATCATGAACAATTTCTTCTTAGTTAGCTGATTTATGATTGCAACTCCAAACAACTCATTGATTTACGATCACGGTTGGTATTATTAAGGCTCACTGATTTATGATCACAACCTGAGTTCATTGATTTATAATCATGAACAATTTATTCTGAGTTAGCTGATTTACAATCTCAACTCCAAATAGCTCACTGATTTACGATCACAATTGATATTATTAAGGCTCGCTGATTTACGATCACAACTGTAACACCCCTAACCTTTATCCGTCGTCAGAACAAGGTTACGAGCATTATCAAACTTTACGGACTAATTACAAATTTTTCATTACCTTTATTATACAAATCAAGAATAAGTCATATAACACTTATATTGTCCCTTAGATGGGTCATTGAAACCCAAAATACACATTAGAAGTGAATTGGGACTAAACCAAACACTCAGGGAATTTTTCCCAAAATCTTAAAATTTTTCTTAAAAGCAGGGGACACACGTTCGTGTCTCTGCCCGTGTGGACGAAATTAGTCCATTTTAAGGCCACTTTTCTCACCTTTTTATTATCCACCTGCACACAACATTGAAATACACTAATATATCTCAACCAAGCAATCAATTCAAGCCAAAACATGTATTTAACATAATGTGTTAACACAAAAATCATTTGTTTAACTTTGCCAAACTAACTTCATTCATTGATTTACCAAAACTTATTCCTAATTATATATATACAAACGCACACACACATATATATATATTTTAATTCATAATTATACATCAAGTTTAGCCCTTTTTAATCCATCCCTATAAATGCCATATAAACCATAAGTGTACAACAAAATCAACCGAAGTAATCTGGATAGCGTGACCCGATGTGTTGATCCGATCCTCCGAACTTCTTGAAAATCTACAAAGAACATTGAACAACACAAGTAAGCTTAATGAAGCTTAGTAAGTTCGTTGGCTTAAACATAAATCTTACCGAACATACTAAAACAATTCATTTAAGTAAATCATACATTTCACATTTCCTTCCAACCATAATTTCAGTTGATGAATTCACTTATTTCATCTCACAATCAACAATATCATTGAGTCTTCAACCATTAATATCAAATATCACTTACCAAATTATCAGCCTTTTTCAGACTAATGAACGTCTTACGGATATGAGTACATCATAAACAGAAGCCCGAGGGCTGAACAGAAGCACATAAGTACTAACAGAAACCCGTAAGGGTTGAACAAAAGCTCATAAGAGCTGAACGAAAACCAATAGGGTTAAACTGAAATTCATAAGAGTTGAACTGAAACCCATTAGGGTTAACTGAAACTCATATGAGTTAACTGAAGCTCATGTGAGCTAAACGAAAGGCAAACATGAAAGTTCACAACAAATGCTAAACCTCGGTTTACTTGGATAATTTTCCATCAATTCCTCTTTTGCACTGAACGATTGTACTCAATCCAGTGTTCCATCCTTTTCGAACGTTTCAATTTAATTTTCATAATTTCAATAATATTTTATTTTCAATAATGGATATGAATAAATATATATAATACCATTCATCAATTTAACAAATAATATTAAAAAGTTAACCATACGAACTTACCTGGACTAAATTGTAGAATTCGTAGTAATTTGGGAACTATTCTTCTAATTTCTCATTCCCTCGTTGATCTACAGGCTCTTGATCTAAAATATAAAATTACTTGTCCATTAGCACATATTTCAGCCTCATTCCACTTTACAATTTATACCCTTCAATTTTTGAAACACATTTTCCCCAACTTTTACATTTTATAATTTAGTCCCTCATAATTTACCTATTAATTGAGCTAATTTTTATCAATTAACACTTTATCTAATTATTTTAGGCTATTATAAAGCCTTTGATATTCATAATTTCAACACCAAACCCTAATTTTCAACCTTTTCATAATTTAGTCCTAAAATCAATATCTATCAAATTTACTTAATAAATTCATTATATAACAAAATTAAAGCTTAAAACCATGATAATTCATCATAAAAATCCATAACTCATCAATGGTAACTTTGAAAATCATCCATAGAATCAAAAATTAATGAAATAAATAGTTGGACCTAATTGTAAAAGTCTTAAAAACACAAAAATTACAAGAAAAGAGCAACAATTGAACTCACATGATGCAAAAATATGAAAAAACAGCTTAGAGGAACCCTTCAATGGCTTTTTGGCTGAAAATTTATGAAAAATTGTCTAGATTTCTCCTAAACTTCATTTTTATCTACTTTAATTTTATTTATTTCCCATTTTGCCCCTTAATCATCTAATTTCTATGGTTTTTTTTTCTGCTTATGTCGTTTCAGCCTATAAAATTTAGGCTCAATTTCCCTTTAAGTCCTCCCATATTTATCACTTGAGTAATTTAATCATTTTAGCAAGTTTTGTATCTTTTTCAATTTAGTCCTTTTTATTTAATTAACTATCAAAACGTTAAATTTTTCTAATGAAACTTTAATACTAACTCAATGGAACTCTATAAATATTTCTAAAAATATTTACGGCTTGGTTTATGAAATCGAGGTCTTGATACCTTGTTTTTGAGACTAATTAACCTAATAATTCTTTTAAATCACAATTTCACTAATTCAATAATATTTCTAAAATCACACCTGACCCATAATTATTAAATACTAATAAAATTTTCAAACTCACTCGTTGGATTTAGTGATCTCGAATAACTATTTCCGACACAACTGAAAATTAGGCTGTTACAACAACCTAAGTTCATTGATTTACGATCATGAACAATTTCTTCTAAGTTAGTTGATTTACAATCACAACTCCAAACAGGTTGTTGATTTACGATTACAACTCCAAATAGCTCACTAATTTACAATAACAACTGATATTATTAAGGCTCGTTGATTTACGATCACAACCTAAGTTCATTAATTTACAATCACAAATAATTTCTTCTAAGTCAGCTAACTTATGATCGCAACTCCCAACATTTCACTGATTTACGACCGCGACTGATATTATTTTAGCTCACTGATTTAGGATCACATCCTAAGTTTATTGATTGACGATTATGAACAATTTCTTCTCAGATTCAAACAATTCGTCACAGTTAAGTTGAACAATGTGATGGTTCCCAATCATTGTTAGGTTTATACTACTTGATTCATTTACGATGATAAATTAATTAGGCAATTTATTCAGGCAAAGTCATAATCCAACTACTAAAACATTTAAATATTAAGCAAAAGATAGTTCTTTCATTTCAAAATACAATGCAACAAGTATAATAAATACAAAGAAATTAAAAATTTGTACTAGTGTCATTGGGATCGGCAATGTCATCTTCTCCTTCCACTTCTTCATTATCATTTCCTTCACCTCCAATAATAGGAGCAAAACTAGTCTCAGCAGGAGTATCAACAAGATAAAGTCTACTAAAATTTTTCCACTCTTCAACAAACTCCTCCCAAGCAGCTCTAGAAAGGAAGCGAATATCAAAATCTAGATGGGCACCAGTGAGATTACTTAAAGAATCAAAATTTACCCTGCAAGCATCAAAGGGACCGCTAATCATTTGGGTATGTAACAAAAGATTTGATTTCAAGTCTGGTAGATAATCTTGAAAATTCTGCATTGTATCCGCCTTATATTTTGCCAAGGCTTCTTCATGATTCTTTTCCAGATTATCCATAGCAAGTATTATGTTGCTCACTCATAGCTTGTATGGTCTCTTCTAAAACAATCTTCTCAGCTCGTATGCCTCTAATCTCTTCATGTAATATCTCATTGGCTTTTTCACAAAGAGTGAAATGATCCCCTAACCTTTTATTTTGATCCACCGGTTTCCTATTTTCTTCCTCCAATTGTTTACCTCTAGGGCCCTCATGGTAGACTGGTATGGATTTACAGATTCCATCTTTTTTACCTCATTTCACCAATACCTTTAGTGAGCCCTATGCTAATCATTTCAGCTTCAACTAGAGCCACTTGAAGAGATCATATAAATTCCTTCAATGATGGATTCTTTTCACAGTTAAATGATGTAGAAGGGCACACGTATTCCTTTGCCTCTTGAGGCATTGATTCTTTCCATTTTCTACCCACCTCAGTGGAGCAGTAGGGAAATTTCTGTATACTTAAGTGGTCACGCCAGGAAAATAATGTTTGTGCTTTGCCACCAGTGGGCATAAACTTCAGCAATCCCTTAAGTGGACCATGCTCAACAATCATACTAAAGGCATCTTTAACCAATAGTCTCGGAGGGAGTGGGGACACAAGTGGAAAATGAATCACAGGAGGGCTACCATGGTGGTTGCCATAACACCAGATGATGTGGCGCGATCCTTACCCTTCTTTCAATGAAGTTCCCTCAAAGGACCACCTTTATCTTCGCTGCTTAATACAATGTTGGCAGCTCCGGCAATAATATTCTATTTCTTTTGAATACTTGAACTTCCTTCCCCAGCAGAGGCACTAGAAAGAATACCTTAAACATTTTGCATAAACGACCGTACGTCCATATATTCGTCGATCTCTCTAAACAAAATTATTGATTCCCCTGAAGTTTTTTCAACGACGCGAACAATGTCTGCATCACCAGTAAGTCTATTATCAATACCAACAATAATCATAAAGGTGTTCGCGCTACCTTCTGGATCCCTTGCAAATTTGGAAGACCACGAACGAAGCTTTAATTTACGAAATGTATAAAAATAATTCTTAGGCTTCCTTTTTTTTCCTTAAAAGAATAAGTTTCAACTCATCAGTATCTCCATGTGGCCACGCGAACTGCGCAAGTAAAACTGACACAGTGTCAGCACCATTCTTGTCGTCAATTAGTCGCCACCCATTAGGGCTTTGATCTATGAAGCAGTGGTGAAACACATTTATGGTAGTTAATACATCTTTGAACTTTAATGCGCGACTTGAATTGGTATAGATTCTGAAAAATAGAAATTAGCGGCTCCTCTTCTCAGCGATCGCACTCAATGAAATTGGTGATCCAAGCCTACCATAATAAATTAGATAATTGCCTTGGAGTTATCCCATACTCATCAAGAAGATGGCAGAAAAAATAGTATAGAGGAAGGTGAAAACTTGCTTCTATCACGTGCAACAAAAGCAAGAAACCCTCTTCGGTATTGCTCAATCCCTCGAATAGCCAAATGACAACTCAGTTCTTCGTACTTTGTTGTACAAGTATAAGCTTTAGCCTCCACAGGAACACCAGCTTCACAATGTTGTGAGTGCTCACTCTCTGAACCATTGCAGTTACTCTGACCACTATGACCACCTCCTCTTGTCCTCACTATCATGCCTAACTAAACCTAGAATGACCAGAAGAAGTATTTGAAAATTTTAAGAAGTTTACCTCTGAATTACAACTATTCTTCTCAATGGCGTCTCTTCATCAAAACTTTCAAATCCAAATGGTTCAAATTTTAGGGTTAAAACTAGGCCATTTTAAAAAAATTTAAAGCATTCAAAGCCTAATGATTCACATATCCAAAAGCAAAGGCTCAATCAGCATTGTACAAGTGTACATCCCTTTAACATGTGACAAAACGTACACAACAATTTTTATCCTGATGATTTGCCATTACTGACTCGCTACCCGGTTACTTGATTGGGGTTGACCCATAGCCTACATAGTTTGTACTTTTACATGGGCTCGCACGTAGTGAGTTCGCATCCTTACATGAGCTCGCACATGGTGGACTCGCATCACATGCAAACGAACCCCCACCTAAAGAACACGTGTTAATCTTAAGATAGGATACGTGTTAGCATGCATGAGGATCTACTTAAAATGTCACATCTAAGAACCATATCATATAAATAAAAAATTAGTCTCCTTGAAAGGGACACAAAAATACTCAGCATATATAAATCTAATCTCTTAATTTTTATCAATTGCTTTTGTTATTAGGCACATTTTACTTGGTTTTCTTTTTGGGTTGTTGATAATCTATATTAATATAGTATTGTAAATTGCTACCATTGTGATTCTTGTAAGTAAGTAAATTGTTTATTATGTTAAATTTTATCCAATATTTCTTGCCATTAGAGTTTCATAAAACATGAAAATTAAGTGGACAGGTGATGCTATATTCTTTATTATTATTATTATTTTTTTTGTATATGAGATTTTATATATTATTGGCATTTCTATACCAATTATTTCAAAATAAAACTCATTCATTTTATCCGAGCAAAATTTAAATATGTTGTGTATTCATTGCATTGAGGTTTAATTAGTTGATAATCTATATTGACGTAGTGTTATGAAGCTCTACAATTATGAAATACACAAAATTTGATTGGAAAAATATTGCAATGACATTCCATTATATTCCTTATTAATCTTTATTTTAAATATAAAATTTTACGTGTTATGAGTTTTAACTTATTGATTTTAAGAAAATAAATTCAATATCTCTAAACATTATTTAAAAATTCAATTTGTATTCGTTGTTTTAGATTAAAAATACAACTTAGGTTTAATTATTGTTTCTTTAATATATGTTGTATATATACATTAATACATCTATAGGATACTATTTCATTTTGCTTGAATGATTTTTTGCAAATAAATTTTAGATTATTGTGACTTATAAAAGATAATGTCAATATTCTCACCGATAAATATTTATTGTTAAGAAATGAAATATAAGAAAATTATTATAACTATTTTTAAGATTAATTCAAAATAATTTTGTTTTCAATATATTTCATATATAAATGTGATTAAATGTGACTTAATTTAAAAATTTGAAAGGTTTTTAATTATTTATTTTTTAAAATGAGAATAAAGTAATATTATTTAGAGAAATGATTGTATGAAACTGTGATTCCACGTCATCCTTATCCATTTCTAATAGGAGAATGACAAATTAGATTTTTACTCTTGATTTTTAGCATTTTTAGTTAGATTTGAATTTTATCAGAAGGAAAAAGCTGAAAATCAGGAAGAAAAATTTGATTTGTCATTTTCTTATTGGAAAGGGATAAGGATGACGTGGAATCACAGTTTCATACAATCCCTTCTCTATTATTTAACTCATATATGAAACAGATTAAAAAGTTAGATGTAAGGCTTTTTTTTATACAATGTTAGATGTGAGGGATGAGAATGACACAATTCTAATTTGTGTCAAACGAGTGCCTACCAAGTGATTTAAACACCGCTCCATATAAATCAAGACTATTAGATAGAAGTTAAAGCATTGATTTTGTATCACTTATATAAATTTAATCGTACTTAAAATAATTAAATAAATTTTGACACATGTAATAATATTAAAATAAAAATAAATATTATAAACTTACTTCGCAAAGTGAGACAATATTCCTAATATATTATAAAACCAGCTCCTAAGGGAGCCACAAAGTAGAAAATAGGGGTAAAACTGATTTTTTTAGTTTATTTTTTAAGATTAAATTATTTTTTGAGCTTGATCTTGACAATTATTCTCACATTGAATCCTTTTTCTTGTGAAAAAAACTAATTTAAGTCCATTCAAGACTTTGAATAAATAATTTATTAAATTTAAGAATTCAATATTGAATTTGAAGGTGAAGGGTGAAGTGATTACTATATAGTGATAGTAATACACAATTTTCGAATAAAGTTTAATAATATCATGAGAAATGGTTAAGAAATGTCCCAAATTAACTTTTGAAAAGTTAATCATTTGGCTTGAAAAGTTTATTTGAAAACTTGGTTTGATTTAAAAAACATTTTTAAAACACAATGATAAACACACCTTAAGTGAAGAAATGAATGAGAAGTTGTGCAATGATGTTAATATAAAGGAGGTCAAAGAGGTCGTTTTTTAAGCTAGGTGCTTACAAGACAACAATACATGATGGTTTTAATAGGTTTTCTACAAAAAAAAAAAAAATTGGAATATTGTCAAGAAGATGTGTTTAAAGATGCTAAGAGTTCTTTTCATAGTGGAAGAATGTTGAGGGGGTTGAACTACATTAATATAATATTTACTCCAAAATTTGGTGTTAAAAATGGTTACTCGATATAGACCAATTAGCTTTTACAATTTCAATTTGCCAGGTGGAATCTAAAGTTTTCGTGAATATGCTTAAATAGATATTGAGATCTAATATACAATCAAATTGTTAAGGAAAAGAAAATAGATGGTTCTTAAGGTAAAAATGTTGTGATTGCACGGGAAGTGTTTCATTATCTTAGATTAAGAAATTAAAAAGAAAAAGTGATAAAGGAAAGAGATGGTTCTTAAGGTAGATATGTAAGATGTATGATAGGATAGAATGATACTTTTTTAAAGAAATTATGCTCAAACTAGATGTTAACTCAAAATGGTTCAATTAAGTCAAGAGATGTGTTAGAATAGTGTCATAATCTTTTATTATAAATGACATATCAACATGCAAATTTTGTCCTTTGAGAGGTCTTAGATAAAGGAATCCCTTTCATATTATCCTTTTTTTGTTCACTATGATATTGTTTTGTCTAAGAAAATACTTGTTGAAACACATGCACAACAATTAAGTAGTGTCAATTTGATTAAACACATCCATTGGTTTTTCTTTTACTTTTTGCATATTTCATTGAAGTTGACAAAACAAATTGTAGAAAGTTGTTAGATTCTATTCATGAATTTGGGATTACTTCTCAAGTTTGTTTTTTAGTTCAAATGTATCTTTGGATTAAAGAATATGTTTGGCCGAGGAATTAGGAATTCAATTGTTACTAATTTTGGAACATATTGGGTTTCCCTTCTTTATGGATGAAGTAGGTGTGAAATAATTGGGATTGTTAGTAACAACATTCAAAATAAATTGGTGAGTTGGAAGCAACAATTATTGCCTTTACGAGGAAATGAAATTCTCATAAAGGCAGTAGCTAGTACCATTCCTACTTACAATATAGCTTGTTATAAGCTCCCAAGGAAGTTATGTTAAGATATTAACAAGGATTTGACTAGGTTTTGGTGGGGACAAATGGATGAAGAAATGAGAATTTAACTATTACAATAGGTGAAGGTGAGCTAGGTTTTTTAAAGAATTTGAGACTTTTGATCAAACTCTCTTAGCTAAGAAAAATTGGAGAATAATGTAAGAACCAAAGGTTTTGTGGGCAAGGGTTGTTAAAGGAGTTTATTTCCCAATTGTTTTTTTTTTTATGGAGGAAGGCATCATATGAGTGGAGTAGCATACTAGAAGGAAAAGATGCAATTAAAGAAAAGGTTTCATGGCAAATTAAGAATGACTCTAAAGTGTTTGTATGGAACAATTACTGGTTCCTGCTTAAGGAAAGATTTTTAGAGCTTGTTGCTGATTCAACAAAATGTCTGAATGGATTTAATAGAGAGCATGGAATTTGGGATAAGGAAATAATGAGTGTTTGGATTTACGAGGAAATGGAAAAGTTGGTAATAAAAATCCCTATTTGCCAATCTAATGGAAATGATCATATAATTTCGCCTTATGATACTCATGGAATTTATACTATTAAGAATAGGTATAAGTTGTCGAAAAAGATTACACAAGTGATTAAATTAGATTCTTATTGTTTTATTAATATTGATAGTAGGGTGGGAAATTGATTTGGATTTAAAGGTTTCTAATAAGACAATATGTTTTTTGTGGAGATTATGTACAAATTTAGTTATTGTGGTCGACAACTTGTATAATAAAAGAGTTTGTTTAGAGTCTTACATGTAAAATTTGTAACGTGAAAACTAAATCCGTTAAATGTATAATATTTGTGTTATGATTGGACAATAGAGATATTAAAATTAAAACACAAAAATTTGACTAAAAATTTAAAAAACCAAATGTCTTTTTTCACAAATAATTGGACTAAAAATTTAAAACACAGTAATATATATAATTTTAAAATCTTGATATTCTATGGAATTAAAACTTTTATAGAAGTACCAAAAAGCAAATGAAAGGATGAAATGGTACACCAAATATTAAAAACTTGCAAACTATAAAAATATTCATTAAAAATAGACATTTAAAAAATACTTAATAGAATTGATTCGAAAATTAAATTAATTAAAAATATATATAAAATTATTATTTATTCTAATTAATAGCAGGTTTGAATTATTTTTTAATATTATAAAATGATAATATGTTCATCAACGAACTCGAATTCATTCATTCAAGATTGTTTTCTATTTTGTATGAAAATATTATTTTATGATATATATATATATATATATATATATATAAATACATTCTATTGGAATTTTAATCTGATAGCATTGAAGTATGAATTTGGATGATTTGCCCAGAAAAGGAAAAAACAAAGGTTCATAAATGAGTTTTGTTTACCTAATACAATTACAATTTCATTGTTTCTATGTACCCTTTTGAATTTTTAATTCGAAAAAAACATAATGTCGAGGAAATCTTTCAATTAGGAGGAGATATTTTTGAAGTTAATGAAGTTTTAAATTTAATTACATAAAACAAAAAAAAAATTAATCTCAAATAAGACAAAATCTCGAAATGTGAGATAACTTAAACTTTATGACAAAAAAATTGAGAATCAGACCTCCATCCCAAGGTTGGGAGCAATAAAAAGACATTTAACACATATCAAGACCTTTTCAACCAAATAACACTCTCAACCATCAAGATAAGTAGAATCTTGATGTGGTGACTCTTTACACAATTCCATGCCCTTATGGCAGTTAATGGAAACACCTAATACCTAAAGCAACATATGCAATAAAATCCCAAACAAGTTTGGGTTTGCACCAAAATTTTGTGACATTTGATGCTTTCTGATGAGAATATTATAATAGGATGTGATTATTGGGAATGCGGTTATCATAAATGTAATATTACAATGTTTGGTATGCATAATAAATATTAATTAAAATTTTGAGAAAATTATATTGATACGTTCAATTTGGTTCACTTAGCACTTTACAAGGAATTTTAAATAAATTTTGAATTTGCCCATAGAATAAAATATTACGTTTATTAATTTTAACATTTTTGGTAATACTTATTTATAAAAGTTAGTTTATTAACGAGAAGAATTATTATTTGTAATATAGATAGTGCAGTTTTTAACTCCACAACCGGAGTTAATAGGATGAAAATCCTTAATTGGCATTTTAAAAAATAAAAATATATAAATAAGACACATATTATAGAGTTAAAAACTCCACTTTTGTATCAAATATTTGCTGTAGTCTACTTATCATACGTATATATATATATATATATATATATATATATATATAATAAGTTACACACCTTCATATTACTACAAGTGGTAATCTCTATTTTATTTAATTTAAATAAATAAATGAATTAATCATTTTAAGTGTTCAATTATAAGCTAATGTAGGTTTATTATTCAATTATAAATATTATTTGATTATATTATATATAATATTTTAAAAAATAAATTACATAAATATTTAATTAGATTATCATAAAATTTAAAATTTAGATAAATATTTAATATCTATATTAGTATCTATTTTAAATTCGATTTTAACATAAATTTTTTATTGTTTTAATTATTAAACTAATTTTAATATATTTTGATTGATACATATCACTAAATTCGTGCATTATCGAATAAGAAAACTAGATTTTAAATAAAAATAAGTTATTATGTTTATCTTAAAATAAATATATGATTAAAATTAAATTATTTTATATGTATTTAAATTAGCATATTACTTAAAATTTAATAGAATAATATTTAAAATAAATTTTATGACTTTGTGGCGAAAAAAATCAACAAAAATAAAGAAAATTTAAAAAGAAAAGGAAAATAAACAAATAAAAATATAATTTACTAAATGTGGGAACCATTCTCAATTAAATTTAAAATCAACAAGTGTTGGGTGTAATAGTGTAACACCTTGAATTTTTGGGTTAGAAGATTTGAATTTTGTGGTTAGGGTCAGTGAGAATATTACACTATTGTGTTTAGTTACGCATTTAAGTGATAGAATATGCCTATTAGTCTGATGGTTTGTTTGTGTTAATTTGTCTTTGCGTTATGAGTTTGAGTCATTATGAGTGTGTTTTGAGTAATATATTTTTATATTGTTAAATGATGAATTTATTTTATGTTTAAAAATAAGTATTAGTCTTATTTTTATTATTTTATTTTATTTATTTTATTATTTTTATTTTTATTGGGAGTCATGTTTTCTTCCTTCCTTTTCTTTTCTTTCATTTTTTCTTTTTAAAAAATGGTGGTGTGTGATTTTCAATGAGCTTTTGATTTTCTGGTCGTCGAGTCGGGTTTTGGACGTCTCTGATCGCGAATTAGGTGTGGGATTCGAACCTTATCTATTTTATTTTGTGAATTATCGTTTCGGCATTTCTTGAGAGTACTCTAACCGTTGATTTTGGGTATTTATTTGTTGACAAGTATGGGGAAAACTGCATATTTTGATATACTCTTGTTATTGTAAAGGTTAGAGACTGTTTTAATATCTAAAACAACGTTTTTGGCTTGATCCAAAGTGGTTTTGTGACCACATGGGCGTGTGCCGGTTCACACGGCCGTGTGGCCAATTTGGGGATTTTAGTCGATTTTCACATGGCCGTGTCCCTTGGGCACACGTGTGTGTGTATTTAGGAGTTAGGGATTTGGTGATTAATTCTGGGATTAAGGGATCTCACATGGGCGTGTGTTTTGGACACACAGTCGTGTCGGTTGGCACACGAGCGTGTGAGACCCTCACACGGCCGTGTCTGCCTATACTCTATTTTAGCACAATTGGACAATGAGTTACACGGCCTGTTCACACAGTCGTGTCCCTGTTTCACATGGGCGTGTGCCTCTGCCACACGGTCATGTGTCTCCTTCCACATAGGCATTTTGACCCCCCACACGGCATAGTTTTTCCCACACGGCCGTGTGATTCTAAGCACTTGGTTGGTTCTGTATATGTTTTTGAATTGAGAATTTGTTTTTGTGTTTCGACCATGGCTGAACTTTAGTAAAGGTGACTAAGAATTCTGATCTGGGCTTCGGCTTATGTGTTATTTGTGACTAAGGTGTGAAATGTTCGATTCTGAGTCCGGTCTGTTGGGTGTGTGTGCATATCTGCTTCTGTCTGATTGCCTGTTGACGTGTTCATTATTTCTGTGGGTTTGAATGCATACATGCACTCGCATAAAATATTTTGGGTTTGGTTGTAAAGAGAAGGAAGACTGTCTTTGTTCTGATCTGGCAGTTTAACTGCAAGTTTATTTGTACAACGGTTTACCACACTGTACCACATGTACGTCACATTTGCTGCGTACCACTATCTAATCTGGTAGTTTAAAACTACATCATTTCTATACAACGGATTACTATATCGCACTGTACTGCATATACGCCAACCCTGCTGCATATTAATATCTGAATGGCCTAGTCCACATACATGGTGTGTAGAGTTGGATGGGCCTTTTGAGGTCTTATGTGGTTTGTTTGGTTGGATGAGCATAAACAACTCTTTTGGGGTGTGATCGGGAGACCGAGAGGTGTTTTGGCTGGATGGGTGGGCTTTTAGTACTTAACTGCATTCATGTGCATCTGTTTGGGTGTAAGATTATCTGATCGTATTCTGTTTGTCTGAACAACTCTTATGTTGAGTTTTCTGTGTCTACTTGGTGTGCTTTGACTGATTGTGTGTTGAGGCGTTGGTTCCGTGTTGATATCTGTTTCTGCATGTATCTGTAAATATATTCTGCTACTGAATTGCCATCTGGAGTTCTCTTCTGTAAATATATTGATAATCGTTTTGAACTCACACTAAGCTCGTGTAGCTCACCTCTTTAGTGTTTCCCCTTTCAGGTACCCTTCTGAATTTTGACGCTGGACTCTGTACACGGAGGTCTCGGACAGTCATGGTTAAAAATAAAATAACAGTTCTTCTTTTCATTTTTTCGTTACGATACACTATTTGAAATTGTAAGGTTTTATAGAATCTGTGGCACAAGTTCCGTTTGGGATTTTCGTTCATAAATTTTATTTTGTTCATATAATAAACCTAACGACAGTTTTTCTGATTGTATTCTAAAGATTTAATGTTCTGGTTCGTTGTGACAACTTATTTTGTAAAAATTACAATCAATCACTTCGGTGATCAATGTGACCTTCGAAATTCGATATAAAATTTTAGGCCGAGTTTTGAAGTGTTACAAATAATAAAATATATTGCATTTTTTAAAGAAAAATATGGTTTAAACTTTAAAATAATTTTATTTGAAGGGACAATTACGAACCAAATATAAACTATAAAATGTTTATGAGAAATATAAAAAATAAATTAAATTTAAAAAAGTAAAAAATTTTCATGATACTGATTTCTTACGTCAAAAAAAAAAAAAAAATCTCCAATAATAATGCTTAAATTAATTTCCGTTTTAATTCAAAGGAAAAAATAGAGCTGATAGATTGGATAAAAAGCAGGCCCGGTCTTTTTTGCTGCCTTCTAACCTAAACGCAAAACCCTCGGAAAAACAAAGGCTAAAACTAAAACCCCCTCTCTCTAATCTCCAAGGAGGCACAGCTTAGAGCTAAAAAACAGTTTCAATGGCGGCCAAGGATCAACAAACGCAAAAACCCAATAAGAGAAAGCAATTTTCAAGCACCAAAACGGACAAAGATGGCTCGAAATCGAAGAAGCCGAAGCTGCTTTCTTCCACCCCTTCATCAACAAACCCTTCGAACAAGCTCCTCAAGAAACCTTTCAACTCATCCAAACCAAAACGAGAACACCCAACTCATTCCAAGTTTAAGAAATCGGAATCTGGGAATGATAATAAAGAACTCACAAAGCGAGAGCGTCGAATCCAAGCCAAGGTTATTTGATATATATATATATATATGTATATTTTTTAATTAGATATTTTAGAAGTAAAGCCATTTTGTTTGTGTTATTTAATGTTTGTTGTTTTATTTGTTTTTGGTAGGAATTGGCTGAAGCTAGAAAGAAGAAGAGGAAGCCGCATTATACTCTTGAACAAGTAAGTTCTATGCCTTTAATTCTTTAATTTTAGGGTGTAACTAAGTCGAGCTCTGGATTATTATTTAGGGTGTAATCAAGCTGAGCTGAGTTTAAGCCGTAAGAAGCTTGAGTTGAAATAAGAGATAAGAGTCTCGAGCTCGTTTCAGTTTCATTTGTAAAGCATGAACTCGAATTGAGAAAAACATTGAGTTGCTCAATCTTGCTTGTTTACTTGGTTAAAGTCAAGCTCAGCTCTCATGCTCGACGTCAAACTTGATTATTTGTATTCAAACTCAAGTTCAAATTTGAATTGAAGATTTTCTATACTAATTAACTATGTTGCTCGGTCTCTTCAGTTTTTATGAAGTACCTGTATCCTACACACAGATATGGGAATATGACCTTCAAGGATCCTTTAAATACGTGGAAAAACTTAAAAAAGCTAACCATACCTGCGTAGGTATTCAACACTCACATCCGAGTCCAAGTAACATAGCTAATTAAAAGGGGGGAAATCTTAATAGTTGCACTATCAAGTATTAGAATATTCAAATTTAATTCGCTTGATAGCTCAAACTTCTTTCAGCTTGGGCTCACTCAACTCACCAACGATTGAGCTGAATTAGATTTTTTTTGTCCGAACCCTAATTGCTTAGGAACACAAGTCCCTTGTTTACAACCATGGTGGAATTAAGAATTGAGGGGAAAAAATGAGGAGATTTGAGTTGATGTGTTTATCAGTTGATTAAAACTTATATTTTGGCTGACCATGTGAATATTTGGCAATTTTCGAATTATGGTCTAATGCAAGTTTTGATCATTTTGCATTGTGATAGGAGCTTGCATCTTTATGGGAAAAGATGAGACGTCGGAATATTGCTAAAGAAGACAGATCAAAGTATGTTTGTAAGAACAAATATAATGCATTGTTAGTCAATATTATTATTTTTTGTACTAAAATGTTACTTGAATTGTTCTAAGGCTTATAACTGAAGCTCTGCAAAAGATGAAGGGAAAGATTCCAGAAATTGCTGGCTCTCATGTTTCATCTCGTGTTCTGCAGGTGGGTTTTCTTAGCCTTTTTCTTTAATTTTCAAATGAATTCCACTGCAATAGTCTATGATTGTCTAACCCTTTTTTTTTTTTTCTGGTTTGGCTTTAGACCTGTGTTAAGTACTGCTCACAAATAGAAAGAGATGCTGTATTCTCCGAGCTTCAGCCACACCTTCTGACCCTTTCTTGCAATGCCTATGCAGTGCATCTTGTGAAGAAAATGTTTGATGCAGGTATGGTTATGCTGCTTCACAGACCCTTTTTATAGTTCTCTTCTAGGTGTTGTTAATCCTATTGTTATCACCGTCTTATTTTATAATTAAATGCGTGCAGCATCTAAAAAACAGCTGGCTGGGGTTATCTCATCTCTCCGCGGGCATGTTGCTTCACTTCTTCGACACATGGTTGGATCTGTTGGTACGTTAAGACTTTGTTTGCTGACCTAATTTGTCAAATTTAATGGTGCATTTGCTTTAAACATGTGCCTTAAGCTATGTTGCTCTGATTATCCATTTTTTTTTGAAGCTCCCATGTTTGACATCCATGATCGACACAAATGCCGACATGGGTATAGGGATATGACTCCATGGATCCTCCAAATACATAGAAACACTTAGAAAATATTGTGCATACCTGTGCTGGAAACATACTTGTGTTCCGGCACTCACATCCGAGGCCGAGTAGCATAGTTCCGGAACGTCTGGTGCATATATCAACATTGTAATGAGGCTATGACTCTGTAATAATCCTCCAAATACATATAAAAACTTAGGACAAAATTGAACATGCCCATGTTGGACATGCCTATATCCCTTCACTCACACCCAAGTCCAAGTAACGGAGGTCTTAAGTCTACTCAATTTTATTTGCATATGATGTGTGTTAAAGTTAGGGATATAACTGCACCTAATTTTCATTAGGTTCACTATAGGTTCTTGAGAGGTAAATCTGTTCTCAAGCCTTGCTAACATCGGGTGTTCATGGTTCTCCCTATGCAGTTATTGAGCATGCATATCAACTGGGAAATGCCACTCAAAAACAAGAGCTTCTGATGGAATTATATTCTACCGAGCTTCATCTGTTCAAAGACCTCGCATCCATCAAAGAAAGCAGGTAGAATATATATAAATTTGTATTTTTTGGCTATGATTGTCATACTTTCAGAAGTTATCACTGAGGTTGATGGGCTGTCATTAAATTTCACGATGTTATTCCTTCCATGGCTTTGTTGGATATATGTAATTCCATAGCAATATCCTACAACTGCAACAAGTTGGGAACAGAGGTTGACACAAAATTTCCATATTTCAGGTTAATAGATATAATATCGAAGCTGGACCTGCAAAAATCATCTGTTTTGCGACACATGAGTTCGGTAATCCAACCAATCCTTGAAAAAGGAATAGTAGACCACTCGATGATACACAGGGTATTAATAGAGTATTTGGACATAGCTGATAAGGTATTTAAGATCTTAACATGCATTTTCAAAACATTCTCTAAGAAGTTCTCTGCCAGTACCCAGTAGAACTGGTTTTTACATGTGATTTTTCTCTTTCTAAATTAAGTTTGTCAATAGTCCTCTGCTGCAGATATAATTCAACAGCTGTCTGGTCCACTCCTTGTTCGTATGATCCATACCCGAGATGGATCTAAGATTGGGATGCTTTGTGTTAAGCATGGGAGTGCGAAGGTTTGTTGCAGTCTATTGGATGAGTTCCATAAAACCTAATACATGAAGATACCCTTTTCTAGTAAAACACAAAATGATGTTACCCTATGGAATTCCTAGTTTTTGTTAACTCATGAATTATCATTCTTTTTGTGTTTTATTCTAGGAAAGAAAGAAAATCATTAAAGGGATGAAAGGCCATATAAGCAAGATAGCCCATGATCAATGTGGATGCATGGTAAGGGTTGTCTATGGAATTCTATCCGCTGAAATTTCGTCTGTTAGAAATGCCATACAGGTAGTCTTTGTAGACAGCTTATTTTTAACCTTCTTAGCGTGCAAAGAGGTCTCCCGAAATCTGACCTCCCATCATAATTGAAAGCTGAACAGACTTAAGAAAAAACAGAAATAACCAAACCAACTTAAGTTGGTCAGTTTGGGCAGTTAACTGAATTAACCTAATATAAATGAGCCGATTTACCCTTTTCTGATTCATATTTGTTTAAGATTATTATATATTTTATTGTATATTTCCTTAAAAAGAAATATCATAATCATCGGAGAAATGTAATCAACTTTGTTGTTATAATATTTTCCACAGATCTATAATACAACAAATTTTATAATATTTAAAATATATAAATATAATCTATTTATATTAATTTGGTTAATTCGATCGGTTCAGTTATCACTTATATAAACCCACAACCTACTGAATTCACATATTTAACCCAACCCCTTTAACCTAAAACTGAACTAACCTAACCAAAATCAAATTGAATCAGTTAATTTGGTTAACTTGGTTTTAACCGAGTTTTGAACATTCCTATGTAAAGAACTAAAGTTGTCACCATGCTCACTAACAAAATGCAAGTTATTCTGTTCCTGGATTTAACAGTATGGTTCTATGTCTGAAATGTTATTTGCTCTCAGTAAATTCAGCTATGGAACTAGTAATATTTTGAGTAATGTGTCATGAGGCCTTGCATTAAGATTTAAGGCACTTAAGTGTCTGGTTTCTGTTTTATCAGGTACTCGTTGGTATTGTTTCTATGGTCGATGACACAAAGCTTATAACAAAGGTTAGTCTGCTATGAAGCCTGTCGTTACCACCTCTCTTTATATTATTATGTAATGTTTCTTTTTGTTGATGCTTGATTTTAATTTTCTGATTACAGATTATCATCCGTGAGCTTCAAACAACATTGAAAGAGCTTGCTTTGGACAAGGTCTATACTTATTCTAAACCTGTTATCTTAACAACAGATTTTTAAGAAGATAACTTGTGAAATAATAATGGGCTAATGACCTTTTAAGCAAATAAAAGAATTAGAGAAATATATATCTACCCTTATTATTATCTGAATTATTTACCTGAAGAATCCTTAAAATCCGAACCAATAAACTGAGGAGTTGGTGTGCCCAGCTTGGGTATTCTAAAAGTTCATATTTTTTTGCACTTATTATAGGATGTCCATAGAATGGATTGTATCCCTAAACTTGCGCCATTATTGGAGCTGACATTAGTTCAGCTTTTAGTATTGCATTGTTTACAGTTTTCTGTTTGCGTTTTGTGAATTTCAGAGTGCAAGGCGCTTGTTGCTGCAGTTGCTTCATCCAAACTATTCACACTATTTAAATACTGATGGTCTGGCGTCTCTAAATTTAACTGTTCCATCACTCAGTTCTAAGGTAGTTTAACGGCTGTGGCCTTTTGTCTAACTATCAAGACTGCAAACAACCTGTGCTGGAATTTACTTCGTTGTTTTTTTCTTAGAACGAGTCAGAAATCAAATCGAAGAAACTTTCAAGGGGTGAAGAATCTAGTAAGGAGGCAGCTAAGAGTGATATTCCTGAAGAGAACCTTAATGAAGAATCTACAAAGGAGGTAGCTACGACAGATTCTGATATGGAAGCAACTGAGTCTGGTAAAAGTGATATTCCCGAAGAGAACCTTAACTCAGCTGAAGGTGGGAAGAAGGATCCTTCGTTAAGGAGGAGGGAGTTGCTAGTCAACAGTGGGCTTGCTGAGGTTTGTTTGCAGCTCTTGCCCATTAGGGTCATCTGCCCTTTTCTGTATTTTTAAGATCTTTTTTCGGTCCATTGGCCAGAGACATCAAAGTATTTATTTCTGGTTAACTTGTGATGCTCGGTTTTGCAGAACCTTATTGATGTTTGCATTGAGAATGCAGAAGAATTGCTTACATCAAATTTTGGAAAAGAAGTAATTTTCGAGGTACCCAACTTTGTTCTTCGTCTTTTTAATGGAGTTTGCATTCTTTTTTATAAAATCCATAAGTAGGTAGCCTGGAACTTTGTCAATAACCAAGCAGTTTTATTTCTTACGAAGAGTACTGTACCGATCATTTACACTTAACATTCAACACTTTCTCCATTTGAACTGTTTTCAATCCACAATCATGATTTAACCACCATGGCATATGTTGGAAATAACGCAGGTTGCGAAGGGGGGTTCTGATGGAATTCTCCACCCAACTTTGGATGAAAAGTTGAATAACTTGCATGAAGTTATAGCAGAACTTGCAGCAAAGCCTAAATCCGATGAATCCGAGGAAGAACATGTGCTTGAAAACTTCCATTCCAGTCGCACCATAAGGAAACTAATCTTAGACTGCCCTGCATTTGCTTCCTCATTATGGAAGAAATCTTTGGAAGGAAAGTGTCAATTATGGGCCCAGGGTCACAGGTTAGCTGCTTTGTTGCGTCCTTGAAAATGTTTCACATTTAAAGCATAAACATCCACTTGATCTCCGACATTACATATTTTGATATTGGCCCCATCGTTGTATTTGCAGTTCAAAGGTAGTGTCTGCATTTTGGGAATCCTCAGACTCCGAGGTCCGTAAAGTGGCAAAAGAAGAGTTGCAGCCCTTGGTAGATGATGGTACTCTCAAAATCCCTGAAACCAAGCTATCAGCAAATGAAAATTAGGTCTGCCTGTAACGGAAAAGAGTAGAATATCTCGATCGTTGAATGGATGTTGTTGATTGGACTGCTGGAAGTGCCGAGTGAATGACCAATTATGAAGGAGTTTATGAAATATATACAGAGCAAATAACTGTGAGTTTTCTTAACTGCTAGGGTTAAGGAATGTTGGCTAAATTACAAAATGATTGTAGAATTTGGAATATTATTATAAATTATGAGTTTCTCAAAAAATCTTTAATGCATGAGCTTTTGTTACCTGGTTTTTTTTTTTTGTGTGTTTATTCTTCCATTGGTCAAAATTGAAAACTTGTTTTTGAATACTATTTTGCTATAAAAATGTAAAACGAATTCGAGATTTAGTCCAATTGATGTATTTAATAACCCCCAAAAATGTAGTCTTGAATAGATTTAGGGTTGAAATTTTATTTCATTTTTTCATCTTGGATTCTCTCAACACTTAAACCTTTTGGGCATTGTGCATAAATGCCATTGCCTGAGAATCTTATTTTACCGTGAAAAATATTAAATTATTTCGCTTTTTGGTTGAATTAGTTCATGTGAGAACTTGAATATTAAATATTTAATTCATGCAAAAATGTCAACAAATCTAAAATCCGAATTCTAACGCTTGCATCTCTTTTCTTTGTCCTAAGTTATAACCTCTTTTGTCTAAAATACCAAGCCGAAATTCGAATTTCTTTTTTAAAAAAATCTTCAAGATGCAATAAATCTGAAATGGAAAAAGTAGAATAATAATAATAATAATAATAATGGATCAAGAATGAATACAAACAGATCTGCTCTTAATCATTCCCCGAAACATTCCTCCAGTTTGTGAAGAAGAATTTTGAAATACTGGTGAATGATATTTCCCTCCTTCCTCTACACTTCTCCTTTGCAATTCCCAAAATCTCTCAGATTTGTTCAAAATTTGATCCCTCAAATGTGGGTAACCTTGAATTCCATATTCTGATGGCTCAAAAACTGGGCTTTCCCTTTCAATCCTATGCTTAATCCTACTCTCACGACCCCCAACACTGTTTGTTGATGGCTTAAATGTTGGTGATTCCGTCCTTGACAGGCTACTTACCCTCAAACAGTTCTCTATAACCCTAATTTCTTCCTTGAATCTATCCCTAATTCCCTTCAAACTTTGCAGCAATTTACCCAAGTTTTTGGGATTTGATGAAGTTTGGGAATTGAGGAGAGATTTGTCAGTTGAATATGGGATTCTATTGCATTCATTGCAGAAGTGTTTCCATCTCTCTATGTTAAAAGCTCTTCTTTTCATATTATCTGAAAGACATCCATATGCCTGCAAGTAATGAAACAAATCCAGGTTATGAGCTTGAGGTTTAGCTCAGTTGATTTATATATAGTTACTCTTCAAAAGTGGCATCTAACAAGCTAGGATTCGAATTTCGTATGCTTGCAAGTAAAGAAACAGTTCAAGAATGAATCCAAGATCTAGTTCAGGACTTAGCTCGGTTGGTATCTAACAAACTAGGGTTTGTATTTTAGCAAAGGTATAGATGCCTGCAAGTAAAGAAGAAATTTGGGTTATGAATCCAGGACTTAAGCTCGGCTTATATATAGTCACTCTTTAAAAGTACCATTTGACATGTTAGTGTTTGAATTTTAGCAAAACACATGCGTATTGGCTAGAAGAAAAGAAGCAACTTTGATTATAAACATGGGCCTTAGTTTAATTGGTACATATCGTCATTTAAATGCGGCAACTAACAAGTTAAAGAGTTCAAATTTCAATGAAAGAAAATGCATAAACTTGCAAGTAAAGAAACAATTTGATTATGAACCCTGAAATTAATCCAGTTGGTGACATTCAATAGATTGTGGTTCAGATTTCAGAAAAAAGATATACATGTATACATACACATTGCGAGTATGAATTCGATATTTAATTCAGTTACTTCATATGATAAATCTTTCAAAACAAAATGGCATTCAACAAGTCAAAGACATGCAAAAGAAGAATTTCGATTACAAACTCAGAACTCAACTCAATAAAAATTTTGACAAAAAAGATATGCATAGGCATGCAATTATAATAACATGCAGCAACCTTGACCTGTTGTAAATAGGCATAAAAAGAAAACAACAAATTGGCGACAAGTACTGTAATAGGAAGAATGAAGTGAGTACCTAAAAGTGGTGGTTAGAGCAGAGATATTGTTCAACCAAAAGTTGTTATCAAATTTATTAGTATCTTTATGATTCTGTGCAGTGGGCCACTCTCACGACGAGTTTCAAATACTAGTATATTTAACTTTTTAGTATGTCCCCGATTTTTATTTTTTTTTTCAAATTTCAAAATTAACGCAAAATGAATATGAATTTAGTATTAATTTTAGAATCTGAAAAACAGAAATATTAGATTCCTAAAAGTAGAGGAACTTATAACAAACTTTAATTATATATATATTTACGAAGATCATATTATTTTTAAAAAATGAATGACATGAGTGAGATAGCAAGTATTTAATATAAGAATGTTAGAAAAAATAGTGATATTGTGAGAATGTAGTGGATATAGCAAAAAATAAAGAATGGGAAACAAATAGTAAAATTTGAAAAAGAGTACTGAGATAGAAGAGGAATGAATTAGAAGTATGGAAGGGCGGACCACAATAAATTTTGATGTTTCTAGCAAGCAATCCAATTTATCTCAATTATCCAATGCCACCAAAATAATAATTAATAAATAAAGTAAATCTAACCTCTGAAACAAGCTTGAAGGCAACCTCAGCTTTTGGATGTTTATTCTTATCAGGATGAAGTTGCAAAGCTGAAACACCAGAAAAAGAATTTCAAACCCTTTCAATAAAACAATGCATTTTCTTGCACTTTCTTGCTTACCAAGCTTATGATAACGCCTTTTGATAAGCTCAAACCCTGAATTCTCAGCCACCTGCAAGGGGGAAAAGATTCAGCCAAAAATGGCCCGGAAAATCCTGAAATTTTCTGGGAAAATATTCCGAGGAAGATTCAAAAGTCTGGAATGAACAAAGTAATGAGAACATACTCCCAAAAGACGATACCAGTCGATGAAATGAGACTTAAAAGTGTTGTTGAAATGGTGCTTATGGGAACAAACGATTGGAATGGTGGACAATGAACAAATTTCAAGGACCAACTGAGATTTTTCACCTTCTGAAATCGTTGAACCCGAACCGATTTTCCCCATTCTTTTTGGATTTAAAAAAATGGGTTTCTTTCGAAGGATTAAATGCAACAAAATGGGGAGCGAAATTGGGCTTCAAGAATTGAAGAATGAAGAGAAAATGGTGTAAATGTAAGGCGGAGGAGAAATAAAGAGAGAGAAAAAAGAATATTAAAATAAAAAACAAAAACAAAGGGGAAAAATGTGGGAGAAAATTTTTATTTGAAAATGGAAGAGTTGTCGGGAAGAATAACAAACCTTGGCTTTGCCATTTGGCTAATTAAAACCTTATATTGCCTAATTATACCATTTAGCTTTATTAATGTTATGAACAAACAAATAATTTTAGTGAAAAAAAAAAAAAATTGAATTTTAATTTTTGTTTTTTAATAAATTGAAAATTAAAATATTCAAATTATTATTAAATTGTATAAGTATTAAATTTTTATTTAAAAGTTATTTAGTAAATTAGTAAAATAATTAGGTTGTTTGATGAAAGAAAATATTTGTTTTCAAAAATGGGTTAAATATATTTTGGGGCTTGAACTTGGTAACTCTTTTCATATTGAGGTCTGAATTGTTTTTTATTTAAGTTAGGCCTTGAATTTGATTATTGTTTTCACATTGTTACATGAACTTTTTTTACCTAACTCAATCCTTGAAAACCCTAAAGTTAAGATTCTAATGTAAGAACAATTGCCAACTTCAGGACTTAACTTGATAATTCAAACTCCAATATGAGAAAAATTGTCAAGTTCAGACTCTAAATAGTGATTTAACCCTTAAAATATTTATCTATTAATTTTAATCAATTATGTTTGAATCGAAACGAACTAGCCAGTTGGACTGATTGAAATGGAAATTGGTCGGCGTATCGGTTCGGAGAATAGATTTGAACTGGTATGGGCCAGTTGAATTGGCTAAAAAATCAATTGAACTGGTGGTTTAACTGTTCTTTTAATTTTTAATGCTTTTTAATCGAACTGATCAGCTAACAAATCAGTAGCCTGATTGGTTCGACCAACGATTTGACCACTGGTCCAATTTTAAAAACATTAGTTTTAATTTTATTAATATAATATTTTATATTATTTTGAATAAAAGTTAACAATGATAATTTGAATATTTTTTAATTATATATTTTTAATTTTTAAATAAAATAAAATTAATTTAATATTTTTACATTAAGTGATAAGTAACTACTACTAGTTTATTTTATTCAATAATTTTATTTAGAAAATTTCATATTAAGTAAAAAATTAAATCATTATCTGTAATGAAATTTTTAATAATTTATCAAACACTTAAATTAGATTAAATTATAACAAATTAAATTAGAGTTTAGATTAATTAATTCCGATGATATAAATAAGTTTAAAGCTTAAAAAACAATATTTGAAAATATTTTAAGTTTTAGAGCTGATTTTTTATAATAAAAATGAAAGATTAAATTAGACTAAAATAATAATAAATCCATAAATTGTTTTAGACAAACTTTAATATTCAAAAAATCCTGGATTTCATAAAAATATGAAAGTAGTGATCTCCTCTATAGTTCAATTTGCTTTCTTTGAATGTCATGTTAGTATTATTAGTTTTAGTTTCAATGTTTTTTTTTTTTTAGTTTTCATTCTCTAAGGAGGAGAGGAGATTAGGTTATTTAGAACAAGTTTAGTACCTTTTAGTATTGTCATCACAGTTGATCGGAGTTCATAATCATGTCAATTGATGATAATAAAATTAAGATGCATATATCAGTGGTTGGTTAATATAGTACATCTTTAGTAGTTTTCTGGCATCAATATAGTAGTCATTGTCATTAATCCTCTCATCTACAAAACTTTTCATGATAGATCAATCATACAACAGTTTAATCAAAATTATGTATTTCCTTATAATATTTTACTCTTAATAAA